>BTSY01000004.1:30782037-31982037 GCA_036245785.1 Pristionchus fissidentatus
ATAATATATATATATATATATATATATATATACTATATATATATATATATATATATATATATATATATATATATATATATATATATATATATTTAATACCATATGAATTTGTAGATGTCTGAGACTGCGAGCTCTCCGGTGAGGCTGCTCTTAATAGCAAGAGCGACCATACATGAATATGACCATGCTGGTTTCGAATTATCACTCGACGCCTCTGTCTAAATTTATGGCAAACATTTGCAAATGACTTTACTATTTAACCTTTCGCAGATTGGAGTCGTTGAACTTCTGGATGATGTCTGGAGTAATTTGTTCTTGAAACTTTGTAAGATCGACCTGAAAATCCACTTTGCTATTGGTTATATAATTATGTCACCTTATTCATCCATTCCAGTCCGGCCATGGAGCAGTTACTATTGCTATTACTGTGATTTGCTCCAGCATACTTGGTTAGATCCCATCCGCTGTCATCGTATTCACTCGACAAAAATGATCTATCCATGTCTGCAATTACAATTACGTGGAACATACAAATATTTTTTTTTAAAAGAACCGAAAATATAATATAATCGAAACATATTATAGTTTACTAATATATGTATTATAAATATTTACGTTTCCGTGTAAAATCACATCATGTTAAGGAGGCTAATAGGTCTAAGGAGGTTAGTAAAAGAGGTGTTCTATTCGATGGTGTTGTTCTCCCCGCATTTCTATATGGTGCTGAAACTTGGTACCTAACTAAACGAAATCAGGAATCACTCTGCGTTGCTCAGCGTAAACTCGAACGGAAAATGTTAGGGATCACCGTACTAGATCACAATACAAATGAGCGAGTGCGTGATACTACGAAGTTGAAGGGTGTTGTGAGAGAGGCGGAAAAGCGTAAATGGATATGGGTTGAGAGGCTCTCGAAATTATGCTATAATCGATGGAGTCTGAAAGTGCTCGGATGGACCCCAAGAGGAAGCGTGGAAGACCGGCGAAGAGATGGAGCGACGATTTCGTAAAGGCAGCTGGACCTCCCTTCATGCAAATCGCAAGGAACAATCAAACTCAGTGGAGAACTCTAATGGCGACCCAGTTGACCTAACATCCAAATCAGCTGATAAAGTTGTTCAAATGTAAATGTAAAAAATGTACTAAAAGAGGCGAAATTTGAATTCAAATATCAGGGGATACTTCGTCGTGGGAGTCCCAATCGGTGTTCCTAAACAACGGCCACGGTTTAAATCAACGGTCCGCGGTCTTTAGTGTCTTTACTTGACTCGAATCTAGATCCAGTCCTCCCTGGTGGTTACAGTAATATCGGCTAGGGCGGACGGGAACCAAATCTTTTTGGAATTTTGCCAACTTATCAAGGACTATTTTTTTTTGTCAATACTCTTTCTTTTTTTTGTTGTAGATTTTCTTATTTGTCTTTTTTTTCTTAATAATTTTCAAAAAAATATTGAAATGTTTGTTAATTATCACAAAATCGAATTAGGAAAAGGAAGAACAAGAATATGCCACGTTGCTATTAGAAGTAAGAAGCATCATCTAAATCGGCTGGTTCAAAAAGTGATTCCGTTAACAGTAATGAAAGGAAGATGACTTAAAGATGTACGAAGAGATGCGCCAGGAAGCGATGAAGAAAGAGTTGAGGAGAGAACCGATTTAAATGAGGTCTGCTTTTAGAAGCAAGGAAGTAAAGACACTGGATCCTCGGAGAGGAGAAACTAGTACTTCCAACATTGCAATGTTTTTTTCACGATTCCAATCTTACGGAAAGGGGTTATGGTGAAAGAGTGTGAAAAAGTGAGAGTCCCTCTTGAGTTTACATTGTAACTTTACAAGTTCTCTCAATCCCTCATCCATGTAGGTACTGTATTATACCCCTTTTCACTCTCATTCTAGCCGCTCATAAGAGAGGTTGTCTAGCATTGTTAGTCGCATATAGACAATTTAGCTCAGTGCCAAGTCTCTGAAAAATATTTCGAACCACTCAGCTCTCATAAAGCCTATCACTCTCTGACTAAATAGCAATTGATCTGAAGGCAGCCCCATGGGAACATCCAGGGAACAGATTCAGATGGCTCACGCACACTTTATTATGATTTTCAAATCTTGTAGAGTTGTTGGTGTGGATGGGATCCTATTAACCACACGCGTCGCGTCACACGAATACTCCACATCATTCCCCTGTGGCAGGCCGGTCAACCCTACAGTAAAGGAGTTTTGTATGAGAGAGTTTGTGAAACCGAGAAGGACTCTCTCACTTTTTCATAGGGCAATGTTGGATAAGAGAGACTATCTGAGTGGATCAACATATTTGTTCAGATGCTTGGCACAGTACGAAAAGTGAGAGATTGATTGAAACATGGCATTATGCACAGTAGCCCAGGAGGAGTTGCCGCGTGATGTAAAAAGTTGCGAAATCGCTTCTATGCCTCAGGGCATTTACGTCAGGAATTTCCGGTTTTTGAAAAACTTCGTCAAATGACCTAATGAGTGGTACCAATCGATTCCTCATAAAATTCTAAGACTTTTTCGACTCTGGACATTTTTCGATATTTATCGATCTAACGCCAGAAAACTCGGAAATGTGAATATCATTTTCAATTTTAATTTATTGTACCTATTTCCCACCGCCAACTACAAAATTTTATTTTCGTAAAACATTTCAATAACAATGTCTTGCATTTCGTATAAATATGGTACATTTTAATTTTGGCGGAAAATGTAAACTTTGAGAAAAACGGAGTGCCATACCATTTATAGTGTGCTTACTGTAAGTCGGACGAGATTTGTATTTCTGTTAAACGGCGTCAGGGCATAATTTATCGTGAGTAAAATGACTCGCCTGTTGCAATAAGACTCGGTCGTATGCGGTAATTTGATTACCGTAACCGTTAAGTGATAAGGCGAACCTCGGCCGGCATACTGTAGGCACACCATAAATGGTATGGCACTCCGTTTTTCGCAAAGTTTACATTTTCCGCCGAAATTAAAATGTACCATATTTATACGAAATGCAAGTCATTGTTATTGAAATGTTTTGCGAAAATAAAATTTTGTAGTTGGCGGTGGGAAATACGTACAATAAATTAAAATTGAAAATGATATTCACATTTCCGAGTTTTCTGGCGTTAGATCGATAAATATCGAAAAATGTCCAGAGTCGAAAAAGTCTTAGAATTTTATGAGGAATCGATTGGTACCACTCATTAGATCATTTGACGAAGTTTTTCAAAAACCGGATATTCCTATGACGTAAATGCCCTGAGGCGTAGAAGCGATTTCGCAACTTTTTACATCACGGGGCAACTCCTCCTGGGCTACTGTGCATAATGCCATGTTTCACTCAATCTCTCACTTTTCGTACTGTGCCAAGAGTAATTCGACTGAGTCCGATAGTCTCTCATAATACGACAAAGGCGAATAAAAAAAATAAAAACGAAAAAAAAATGAAAAAAAAATATATAAAAATATAAATTAAATAATTAAAAATTACAACAAAAAAATTAAGTAAATTAAAACGGGGGAAAAGTGATGAGGAAACACTTTTCGAAAAAAAGTATAAGAAAATCAGTTCCTGGTCGCCCTTGCAAATTCCCTAACCCGCATCTGATTACTGTAACCGCCAGGGAGGACTGGATCTAGATTCGAGTCTTTCCTTGTATCTCAGTGATTGCAGTGTGATATTACTGCAATTAGTATTTATGCAATATATTGTAAGTTATTAGAAGTGCTCAAGTAAATTACCTCGCTCCTTGTAGTCATATTACTATTAACTTCGCATTTGTAACTAAATAACTAGAAGCTTACTTTATTCTTTCTTTCAAAAATGTAATATTATTTCAATTTTGCTACAATATTACCTTGTGCTTACTTCAAATTTACCTCTGTAGCTAGAACACAGCAAGTTACTGAAATATTGCTAAAGTATGATAAGCAAAATGTAATTTGCTTTGGTCACGGAAACTCTTGCGCGAATTTGCCGCAAGGACTTGCAATATGCAGGGAACGCCACCGCAAGTATCCTCGATCTCAGTACTTCTGGGGGCTACTTCAGCTAGAAGACATAAATCAGCTAGGAAGTAGCTAGAAGGCTGCGCTACTTCAGCTCTATACAACTGAAGTTGCGCTGCCTTCTAGCTACTTCCTAGCTGATTTTTGTTTTCTAGCTGAAGTAGCTATGACCCCTGCCTACAGTAGCTATACTCCAGAAGCACTGAGATCGTTGCCGCAAACATGCGCAGGCGCGCGCAAGGAATAATTACAACAAAGTTACCGGCAGTTTTCTTGATCCTTGCTTGAACTGGAACTGAGTATTACGCAATACGCGCGAAAGTTATTTTGATTAGTCAAGTTTCAAGCAATTTGTCGGCCACAACAACATAATTGTGCTGGTGTTCCCCGCAACTTGCACGAGGTCCAGATTCTTTCTGCAAATTTGCGCTAGCTTTTCCGTGGTACTGCTGGTGTCTTACGGCCAAGATATTTACTTGCATTATTATTACTTTACAAAACACGCTGTAGGCATCTCTTTTTTATATTCGATATTTAAATGTTGTTTATATTCCATAATACATATTCAGAGTGTAAAGTGTTATTACTGCAGTTATTTTGGGCAAAAAGTAAGTTACCAGCAATTGCAAAGTAAATTACCGTTTTCATTCAACATTAAAGTTACCGACAAAGGAAAAATTTCGATATTTAAAAAAAAATTATGGATGAGACTCCTGATATTTAGTTCGCATAAGAAAACACCTAAAAATAAGCCCCAAATTTACTATAAGCTCAGAAAGATCTGCAATATTGATTCAAAATTCTTCTTTTCGTTTTTCTGCGCTTTCACGGCACAAGTTCTTTCAAATTGACTTTCTGGTAATTGTAGCTGCATGCAAGAAACCTCAATTTTAAACAGCAAAGTATGAACAAACTCGGAAAAAAGAATTTTTTAAAAAAGTATACTGTAGCTAAAGAGGCGAATTTAAAATTCTTTTTCTTAGTTTTTCAAGTTTGTTCATATTGTTGCTATTTAAAACTGAGGTTTCTTGCATGCAATAAGCTGCAGCATGCAGCTACAATTGCCTGAATGTCAATTTGATAAACCTGTGCCGTGTAAGCGCAACAAAAACGAAAGGAAGAATTTTAAGCTGCTACAGTATACCAATCAATATTGCCGATCAGGGACACCCTTTCCGAGCTTATAGTAAATTTGGGGCGTATTTTCAGGCGTTTTCTTATGCGAACTAATAATCAGCAGTCTCATCCGCGTCGAATAAAAAAGTATATTTAAAAATGTCGAAATTTTTCCTTGGTTGGTAACTTTAACAATGTCTCAGTAGCTTGGTTTGTGCTTGCTACAGAGGCAAATTTGAAGGAATCAAAATTCTCGGAAAGGCTCCCACCTAGGGGAATGACACTTTCGCAGACACTTCAAAATCACTTACGCGGAAGTGTAGGCGCAAGTGTCTTTCGCTTCTGCGGCGATATATTAGCTAATTCAGGGCAATTTGAAGTATGTATACAGTGTTTTAGCAAAGTTGATTTATCATTTCTTTTTTAAATACAAGAACAAAGTTAATTTTAAGTTAGTTACCACAGATTAAATAGTTCCGTTTACGGAGAAACCTTCGTTTGTTTGAAAGCTATTTATCGCTTTATCGGGACTTTTTATTGGCATACTTGTTGCTAGATTAGACTCGTGGCATGCTGTTGACCTTATTAAAATTTAAAACCGGACTGTTGGGTTTGCCAGAGCAAGGTAGGCCCCTAACGGTATGATTTCGTCATTTTCCGACAACATGGTAGGATGAGGTTTATACTGACGTCTTCATAAAGGCTATCAATTTCTTAGTCGCATAGATGATACGTTTTTGGAAGCATTATTAAATAATTGTCGTATGGATGTGATGACACTCATTCGAAAGTGCAAGGCACATTTGTTTACGGAACTATTTGATCTGCGGAATTTAAACATGACGTAATGTAAAATTATTATTACTGCACGCGGCAAGAAAACTTACTTCAGAACTGCTATAGTAGCGCTAAAAACTTACCCTACTACTTGCTGATAATAATAATATTACTTTTAACTTGCTATATATATATATATATATACAGTAGCGGACAAAAGTCTTCGGGCACTTTTTATATCTGATACAACTTTTTAACCCAAGGGGGCTTTGATACGATATGGTAAGACCATATACCAAATCTATTGGAGATTACGATGCAACTATTGGGGGATTGCGAAATCGTTCAGTAATTGCGTCGTGATGACGCAATCGATGCACACTTTTTTGAAGTGCCATTATTCTTACATGGATTTTTTCCCGCTCGTCTAACTTTCAGGATGTTGAGACCTGGCCACGACCTACCTAGAAACTTTTTTTCAAGTTGCTGCGGTGCCGCTACTCGGCTGCAGCCAAGCTGCAAAATGGAGACCTGAAAATCATATCTCGCCGTCTAGACATCGCCCAGACCCGATCAATGCACCAAAATGATCGCCATCATGACTACCAATGATCCTGAGAATATGGTCGCGGTAGGTCACCAATTGTCCTCAGGACACGAAAATATAGAGAGATAATATAGAGCCAGCCACGCTGATTCCATTGGTTTGGCCACGCCCATTTTCTGCCCGTTGACAAGGTTCTTACTTTTGAGTGTATCTCGGTACTGAGTTAACGGAGAAGGCTGGCAGACCCATCAATGGAATCAGCGTGGCTGGCTCTATATTATCATTCACAAAATTTCATCATCACTATGCAATATTGCATCATCCTTAGGCAATAATCCTCAGAATTATAAAATATTGCATATTAATGACGTAATTTGTGCTCTAGAGTGGCGGAAATATCAAATTAATTTGATTGGAATTTATTCCACCATTATTCCTTGACTAACCGCTAAGAAAACGCAAAAAAATAGGAATATTGCATAAGGATGATGCAATATTGCATAGTGATGATGAAATTTTGTGAATGAGAATATAGAGCCAGCCACGCTTATTCCATTGATGGGTCTGCCAGCCTTCTCCGTTAACTCAGTACCGAGATACACTCAAAAGTCAGAACCTTGTCAACGGGCAGAAAATGGGCGTGGCCAAACCAGTGTCCTTCCGGAAATCGATCGTCGCGGGCAGGAGTCCAATCAAAACGCTTATTGCAGCTAGGAATCGGTTCTCTCATAGATTCTCAACCAAATACACGCCCAAACCAGATCTCTCGAGCACGTCCTATAGACTTCCCCTTCGTCAGACCACAATAATGCGAAAAAGTGATTTTTTCGTGTCCTGAGGACAATTGGTGACCTACCGCGACCATATTCTCAGGATCATCGGTAGTCATGATGGCGATCATTTTGGTGCATTGATCGGGTCTGGGCGATGTCTAAACGGCGAGATATGATTTTCAGGTATCCATTTTGCAGCTTGGCTGCAGCCAAGTAGCGGCACCGCAGCAACTTGAAAAAAAGTTTCTAGGTAGGTCGTGGCCAGGTCTCAACATCCTGAAAGTCAGACGAGCGGGAAAAAATCCATGTAAGAATAATGGCACTTCAAAAAAGTGTGCATCGATTGCGTCATCACGACGCAATTACTGAACGATTTCGCTATCCCCCAATAGTTGCATCGTAATCTCCAATAGATTTGGTATATGGTCTTACCATATCGTATCAAAGCCCCCTTGGGTTAAAAAGTTGTATCAGATATAAAAAGTGCCCGAAGACTTTTGTCCGCTACCTGTATATATATATATATATATATATATATATATATGCCTCGAGATTATATTCTCAGTAGATCAATCTGGCTCTGCATCTTATATGAGTGGTGGTATTCAAGACATCGGACAGGTTTTTTTTCCAACTTCTTCAATTTTCTAGTGCCTAAAATTTTTTCAGCTTCGCGAGTTTCTCAGTGTTTATAATATTCTAACTGAGAGGTGTTTTAACTCGTGCGTCGATAATTTCAACGGACGTGCTCCCTCGAAGATTGAGGACTCTTGCTTGGCCTCGTGTAAGTGATTTTTAAAAAGGTCAGCTCCATTAAATGTTTCTTCAAATTTGGTTGCAGGTATCGATAAGTATATGCGAGTCAACCGCCGGTTGATGATCGTATTCTCTGAAGTCGCGCCTCAGATTCTGTTCAAGCAAGGCGCTCCTGCTCCTTCTGCTGCCATAATCTCTGCTGATTCTGAATCGAAAAACGAGGTTCACTCTCCCGTTTTTTTCCCGTTATGTTTGTTTTCTTCAGCTGAAGCAGAAATGAGTGTGTTGAATGAGCACGGGTTCCGCTGTGACGGACGCAGGCCTGAACAAATTCGCAACATCAGTTGTAAATTGGGTGTGTATCCTCAGGCGGATGGATCAGCTTACGTTGAGCAAGGAAATACGAGGGTACTTATATTCTCCTTATTTGCGTAGTAATGTGTTCAGCGATACGTTTATGATTCGACTTTTCTTATCTCTTCCACTAGGGACCACCATCCTCATAACGGAATTAAAAAGTTGGGTATGGAAATAATGACATAATGTCAATCTGGTGTGCTGAATCACGTTTCTGAAGAGAAAAAGTCATTTAAATGTTAATTTATGCGAATTATGATTTCTAAAATCCCACCCATTTTAAAACTAAAGCTGCCACATTAAATGCCTTATATTATCCGTTCTAGACGATAAATCACTTCTAATACAGGAAATTGGATATTTACGTAGACTTGGACTACTAGATTTCATTGAAGTACGGGTAACTCGGAACTAAGTACTAGTAACCAACTATTTCAGATGTCTAAGAAAAATCCTAAACGTTAAAATGAAACTTAGCATAATACTCGGCGAATTTGCGACCGCATCACACTGAGACTTTGGCCGCCCTGTAAAATTGCACAGGTCTGTTAAATTTGATCTACTATAGAAACCGAAGGCACTAGTAGAATTGCCCGATTTTAGGATATTTTGAGGGGACTCCTATTTTATTACATTCAACTTTCGAAACGAGTGGCAGTCTGGCACGGGTTCTGGAGCGCTTCAAATGTGAAAGTGGCCCAATGAGCACGTATTTTTGACCTTCCACTTCATATATCGCGTGAAGGCTCTGGTAGATTTCTTTATTTTTTGATACGTGATAGCCGTAATAGTACATTACATGATAGTGAAAACAACACGCGGCGCTCTTACTTCCCGTGAGCTACAAGCTTCTGAATCGGGCAAACCCTGTTTCCAGGGATGGTGGTCCCTATTAATCCACAGTACATTTTGATATAAGTATAATTGCCTCTTTTAGGTGCTTTGTGCAGTCTATGGCCCTCACGAAGCGACGAACAGATCAAAGGCGAGTGAAGACGGATGTAGTGTATCTGTGCAACTGAGCACCGCTGCATTTGCTACACTGGAGAGGAAGAACAGGCGGAGGGGAGATCGGTAATACAGTATTTCAACTACTATGCTCGTGTTAAACCTAACAATCGAATCAAGGTACGGACATTTGGAAAAAAAACCGCATTTACTTGTTTTTGAATAGCCCTCAAAATATGACCTAGGTATCGGCCTGCTTTTATAGGAGCTAGTTTACAAAAGAGTCGGGTAATCTTCATGAGACGTCAGTACAGCAAAAAAAAGTGCTAATCTTCGATAATATCTGTTTTTGACTCACCTAGATGGGTTAGGAACATTGGTCGAATCTTGCGATATGCAAATATGGTTGGAGCTCTGAAGATTCGAATTGAGAATAATTCGATACCCAGTTGACAAAACCGAAACATCCAAAGAAAGACTAGTTGGATTTGTGAGAGGTACATGATTGTGTTTTTCAAATTTTTAAATTGTACTTTATTTCTGTAATTCTAAGTGGTATTCAAATTCTGTCGCTTAAACCACCGATTTTATCTCGATCCTTACGCGATACGCGTGATATCACGTATTTCACCGCGATTCAGAACTCACTATCTCCATAGACCAAAATGGTATGTTCCATGAAGAATTTAAAATATTTAATTTTTAGTCTGTCACGCTTGAAACGGATCAATTATCAGATTTTGGCGCTTGCAAAACCCATCTTGCGCTCAAAATGTAGAAAAAAAAATTTCTTCAATATTTTATATTTTCAAGAATATTTTTTTACGCAATTTTGTGTTTAGCTGAAAGCCCGTGTCCGATTACGTATGCAAAATCTGCAGAAGCTTGGTAAAAATCTGCAGCCAGGATATTAAACCAGGCGCAAACCCAAAATGATGTCTGCGTTTGTTCCCTGGAACATAACTTTTGGTCTATGACTGTCTCGATTATTTCAGAAAAACGACAGCTCTGGCTCGTATGCTTGAGAAGACTTTCGAGTCTGTCATTATCACTTCCATCTATCCTCGAGCGCAGATCGACATTTGCTGCGAGATCATTCAGGTTCCACTTTATTCTTTATTTTCCGTTCACGGTACTGCATAAAGTCAGATCAACGATTTCAAATATTTTTTTCAAGAAAAATCTAGAAAAAAAAAGTTTATTTTGTCCAATTCTTCTGATAGCCGGGTACGGTGTGACCTGCGCGCCGCCGCACGTTTATCGCATGCACGAAAATAAAGAAAGCTAAATATATTGGAGGGAGATTCAAACGTTTGCGCCCTATCATAAGTTACGTGTGGTACAAAACAACGCTCACGGCTTTCCGTGCAGGACCTGCGTACCATATGACCTCAAAGTTCACAGTGTGATCACTGTTTGTCACAGAATACAGTATATTTTTGAATTTTTTGATGAACACATGCGGAATTTCAATGTTTTTGTCAGGATTTTTCAGGGTTGCGTTATATTATTGTTACTACACCAAATTTTGACCGACCATTTTTGGGGTTGTTTGTTTTTGGGGCACTGCCGGGCCATCGCGGCCCTCTTTAAAAATATATTGCTCACTTTTCGGGCGGGTAAGCTTTCTCTTAAAATAAATTTGCACTATGAAATGGAAAAGGGGTATCTTTTCCGACTTTAACCAAAAAAATCGCATCTTGTTTAAAAAAAAAGGTGGGGCAGCGGTATTTATTTACTTATTTATTTGATACACCTGCGAAGGGTGTGACAGCAAGTATAAAAGCGATGAAGAATTTAAGATAATCTAAACGGGGGTCGGAAGGTGACGGGGGAGGGATTGAGAGAGGAACAT
The DNA here is from genome assembly GCA_036245785.1 of Pristionchus fissidentatus. NCBI lineage: Eukaryota > Metazoa > Nematoda > Chromadorea > Rhabditida > Neodiplogasteridae > Pristionchus > Pristionchus fissidentatus. The sequence goes on from BTSY01000004.1 coordinate 30,793,178, forward strand.
CGGGACACGGTAGACCACTTTAGGAGTTGAGGTTGATGAAGCCTCAGAACGGAGAGGGAACCGTTCTGATCCATATGTATCTGATGGATCATGTGGGGAAAGCGTGAGTCGATGATTACAGGTTGGTAATTTCTAATTGTAGAACTTTCAATAAATGGGGACTATGTAGTAAATGTAATTTGATAAAATTTGGTCACAAATACTGTGTAATTTACAGAGAAATCGTAATGCACGATGAGCAAATGAAGTGCGAAGCTATTTCGCTACAAGCAATGCGGATATCTCGACTATTATTTATTCCCTTGTACCCGAACTGTTTAGGTTAATTCATCCCCTTTTTCGACTACGCGTATAAATCGGATAATAATTAAAATTAGGGATGGAGCGCATCGTATCTCCACTCTCCCTCTATCGGATGGCATTGCCACATTTTTGATTAAAGTTACCCGGCACCGGAAAATGATTGATGCTCCGGAAAAAAAAACAGAAAAGGCTATATTCGATTACTAGTGAGAATTTATTCGATCAAATGAAAAGAGAGTACTTACGATTTTTCCCGAAAAGTTCAAATCGGACATTACTTTCTGGACAAACTTATACTTTGTGGGGTCAAATCATTTGCCAAATCAGTGTTACTATACATTAGAAAATGCTAACGTCTGTCTGTCTGTTTGTTTGTTTGTCCGTTTTTTTTCCCTTCCGTCCGGTCACAATTTTTTCTCATTTTCCTTATATTTCGCTTCAAATTCTCTTCTCAGAACCTTTTGCATATGATAACTGACCAGAATTGCTTTAAAATTTTTCAAAATTTAAATCACCAAATCCATGGCCAAGTGGTTAAAGCGCCCGACATTCAAATCCGACCGACGCAGGTTCGACCCCCGCCGCGGGCAAACCTTTTGCCTCATTTTTCGCAAGTGCTCCTGGCACGTTTCTAAGTACTGTGAAACACGTTTTCACCTGTTTTGCCGAGTTTTAACGTGAAAAATCGAAAATTTCGAAAAGTTCTAAAATGATTCAGAGAGCGTAGGGGATCACAGGAAAAGTGATTTACGATGTCGGAAACGTGTCTGAACATGTTCGAGCTCGTTTTAACTTGAAAAATCGAAATTTTCGAATGTTTGTCAAACAAATCGTGGAGTCTCGGGAGTCACAGAAAAATGTTTTGCAATAAAAAAAGGCTCCAGGTTCGGTCCCCTGGACCGAACCTGGAGCCGGCCACTGAGTCCCCCTGGACCGAACATTGAGCCGGCCACCGAGTCCCCCTGGACCGAACTCGCACCCAGAACTATACATAGAGCATAGTGTACGCATAGAGCGTAGTGCATTTAACCTCAATACAACCCCGCTATTTTAGCCGAAAAAGGAATTGAAATTCTCGGAGATTAATACGAACTATCTCTTTTTGTCAGTCGTCACGAGCGGTCGCCTCTCCATTTCGTCCGATGGAGAGGTGGACTTTCCCCTAGTTCAGCCCCAGGCTCCCTAGTACCCCTCGTCTCTACTATCGACTACAGAAGACTTGAATCCCCATACAAGCCGGAGTGGTCGCCGTGTAATGGGTATGACCTACAAGTTGAATTGATCCTCAGTATCAGTATACTCGTTGATTCTCTCTAAGATCGATGACTCGAGTTTGGAGGACTCTGGCTCAAGCTCCAATCCAAGATCCCTGTTTCGCACGAGATTCTAACGGATGGACCCTTCGCCATTGCCTATTCGACTATCGAGATCGTCTCTCATTTCCACTCATTCACCGACAAGAGACCGATCCTCACTTCGAAAACCATTCAAGATGACTCGCTCTTCAGATGAAAATCAACCGAAGATACTGAGCCTTTTCAACGTCGTCAGAGCTCCCATTCGATTCCCCGTGAACCCGAATAGCTCTTGATAAACGACTTCTATCTCTTTATTCGGGAGGTGAAATGCGAAAAAATAACCTTCGAGAGGGAAGAGTGGAGACATTTTCGCCCCACCCACAATTTGGCTTATTGCGAAATATATAAACTGGTCAGAAATCGCATAAAACTGGTCAGATCTGAATTGATTCTTACTAAACTCATCCTCACGCGTATTTATAGATAGCTTTTGAGGGTTAACACTGCCTCTTTCAAAAAAATGTTCACCAACATTGTGTGTGTGTTTTTTTAAATGTATGGAAGTGCGGTAGATCTTTCTCTTTATGAGTTGCGAAGCTTCTAACAATTGATTTTGCACCCGTTTTCGGGCTTTATAATATGCATTCCTCCACTACTAGGGAATCGAAATGTCTGTCTGCTTGTCTGTTGGTTTTTTTTCCTTCCGCGTGACAGACGTTTTTTCGCTATAATTCGCTTCAAATTTTAGCAATCTTCTCAAATCCTTTTGCATGTGATAGGCAACGACAAAATACATCGAAATGTATATATGAAAAATCGATAATTTCATGGCCAAGTCGGTGGCGAGCTCGACTAGAAATCGGAGGGTCTCAAGTTCGATCCCCGCCGGTGCATAGTCTTTTGCCGCATTTTTTGCAAGTTTCAAATGTGGCCCAAACTCATTTTTGAGTAACGAGATTCACATTTGAGCATCTTTTGCCGAGTTTCGAAGTGAAATATCGATTGATTTCACGAAATTTTCATACATTTCGTTCCAAATCATTCCACATGCTGGCAAACTTCGCAGGAAGGGAAAAAAAATTTTAAAACGAGAGAGCAAGGGAAATCAAGAGGGACTATCTCACTTTGGCATACTATCTCGCCCCTGATCCCTTTCTGGAGGCTCGGTATCGTGTATCAGGAAGGAAAAGTTGCCAATTGATTCGCAGAGCGGGGGGACCATAGGAAAAGCGTTTTGCGATGTCGGAAACGTATCTGAACGTGTTCTAACACGTTTTAAAATAAATATCGAAAATTTTGAAAAGTTGCCAATTGATTCGCAGAGCGATCACAGGAAAAGTGTTTTGCGATATCAGAAACGTGTTCGAACACGCCCGGGAAATCAACACACGGTATCCTGCGTTTTCGATCGCTCTCAGCCTCACGAGCCTTTTGCAACGGAATAAGCCAGTACTCTTTCTAGAGATTAACATTCCCCAACATACTAAACTCCCCCTGGACCGTACTTGGAGCCGGCTACCGATTCCTCCTCCCTGGACCGAACCTCAAGCAAACTGCCGAGTTCCCTCTGAACCGTGCCTGAAGAAGGCTACCCAGGTCCCCTGAACCGTACCTGGAGAAGGCTACCGAGATCCCCCTGGACCGAATCTTAAGTAGGTTACTTAGCTCCCCCTGGACCTTACCTGGAGCAGGCTACCAAGTTCCCCCTGGACCGAACCTGGAGCCAGCTACCGATCTCTCCCTGGACCGAACCTTCACCCAGAACTGTGCATAGAGCGTAGTGTATTTAACCTCAACACATCCCGGCTAGTTTTTTGTGTGAATTCTTCGGGAACAACATTTTGTTTTGAAATATTTTCTCAATGCCTGATCTGTTCAAAACAAATGTGAAAATTGTGTTTTGAGGAGGACGGAAGTCGACTCTCGTCATGTATCAATGCAGCTTCGCTTGCTCTGGCCGACGCAGGCATTCCAATGAGAGGAGTAGTCACATGTGTCACCTGTTCGTCCGTGGAAGGGAACCCCGTGGTAGACATCTCTGCAAGAGAGGAGTTGGATACCATTCCCCGTCTCACGGTACCTTTCTTTTCTGCAAGTATAAAATGTGGCCTAAATACAAAGAATTAGATGTGATTTATGCGCGAATGTTTAATTTATCAGCTCGCGACTGTCTCTGGTCGTGACGAGGTTGTGCTGGTCGAGATGGAGAATCGAGTGCACATGGATCATCTCCCCTCTCTCATGTCTGCTTCTCATTCTGCCGCCTCTTCCATCCACGCATGTCTACATGCCGCACTTCAGAATCATCTATCCCAGACTAGGGCCATTCTGTAGACGATGTTTAGAGTATCATTGTATCTTGACTCGTTATTGTTGAGCTGTTCACTCTGTTGCAAGAGATAAATCCAAGTAAGAAAAGGAGTGTATGATACCTCTCGGCGTCAAGGTTCGCAGAAATTATACTTTATGAAAAGTGTTATGACAGGAATCGGGAGAAACATTCCCATTTTATTTTTTATTCCCTTTTTATATTATTCCCATTTTTATTATATATTCCCATTTTTATTCCCATTTATTAAATATTCCCATTTTTATAGGGGAGGTTCTCCATCATCTCTTCTATCGAATTGCGTTTCCAGAATGTTTTTTAAAGCGTGTCGCCTTTGCAAATAGTCCTGCCATTTTCGTTAAAGTTAAAACTACAGGCCACTTTTGTGTGAAATAATGTCAAAGCGTGGACGTGATCCGATTCTCCATGCTTGGAAATGGTTAAAATTAACTTTTTGTAAAATTTCATGACATTTCCACTTTTTGACCACAGGGTAGTGGGTTGCACTACCTCACCTCCCACTACGACCGGCCTGCCCATTGGATTTGTCGTTAAAGCGACAGTTTTTGCGCCAAGGTGATGGATTAAGCCCGCGTCTTTTCGTCTCGGTGCTTGATACGGTATTCCGCAGGGTAAAATGGGACCGAAAGGGAGTATGTATAGACGGCGAATATCCCACATTCTCTATGCAGATGATTGTGTAATAATCTCCCATGACTCACGCCAAGTCCAAACTATGGTAAAGGAACTAGAACGGGAACTACTGATGGTGGGATTGCAATTAAATGGCTCAAAAACTGTCGCTTTAACGACAAATCCAATGGGCAGGCCGGTCGTAGTGTGAGGTGAGGTAGTGCAAACGGTAGACAAGGTGGTATATCTGGGGCAAGAAGTCACTCTCGGTCCCAATAGGTTTGTGGGAGAAGTTCACAGGCGGGTTAGAAGCGCGAATTGGGCATTTTACAAATACTCCGAATTCTTTCGGAAACGTGGGTCCCCCATGTCACTCAAAAAGCGCCTTTTCGACGGTGTAGTTCTACCCGCACTCTTGTATGGTTCCGAGACTTGGTACCTCTGTAAACGAGAAAAACAAATTCTTTCCGTCGCTCAGCGCAAACTAGAACGCAAAATGATTGGAATTACCGTATTTGATCACGTCACAAATGAGCGGATCCGTGACATCACTAAATTGAAGGATGTAGTTAGAGGCGGAAAGACGGAAATGGATATGGGTAGAAAGAATCTCGAATCAAAGCCATGATCGGTGGAATCGGAAGATGCTCGATTGGACCCCAAGAGGGAAGAGGAAGCGAGGCCGACCGGCAAAGAGATGGAGAGATGATTTCGTCAACGCTGCTGGACCACAATTCGTGCAACTCGCAAAAAACGATCGCAAGCAATGGAGATCTCTCATGGCAACCCAGCTTTAACACCCAAAACCAGCTGATAAAGTTGTTCAAATGTAAATGTAAATGTAACCACAGGGACCCTTATGTGCATAAAAATGGTCTATTGAAGCCTCTCGGAACTCCATGGGATGAATCGGGATTAGTTGAAAATCCGGTCCGATTTGATCATCTAGGTCAGAACTATTCACAAACAAAAAAATACTCAAGAAAGATCTAATGGAAAGGGAGAGGGAGAGAGAGCGCCCGAGCCGGCAAATAGACGCGCGAGGGAGCAACCCCCCATCTTAGAAATGTTATTAAAATTGATTTTATATTTTTGGATTGAAAAGTTTATGACCATTTTTAGATTTCGTAAATTTCGTCTATTCCAAGGGCTGAATGTGTTCTAATCATTTTCATTTTTATTATTAGTTATCATTGCACATGGATCTATACTTATTTTAGGTTGCACACCACTTTTCTTAATAGACGGAATTCATTGTGAGTCAACAATTATATGTTATTTAGAGCCTGTTACGATACATCTTCTTGGCGTTGTAACAAATTTCTACGCATAGATAGCCACTCACTAATATCATTCAGACGTCACGAGCAGTTTCGTAAATATGTGGAGAACATTTGCCTTTTTAGAAGTGAGTGGCTATCTATGCGTAGAAATTTGTTACAACGCCAAGAAAACTGCGCATCTGCACGAGGACGCACGCTCTGACTTCTCTAGCACTCTCTCACTTTCACCCACTCTCTTGTCAGGTTCAGACCCCGACCCATGCAGAAATATTTTGCAAGTACTCCACTGATCTACCATCAGAGTTTACGGACGGTGATTTTCTATATTGGTATGGTAGAATGCTTTGGCAAAAGAATTCTGCCTAGCTCGGGGTCTGAAACTGGCGAGAGAGTGAGTGAAAGTGAGAGAGTGCTAGAGAAGTCAGAGCGCGCGTCCGCAGTGAGATGTACAGTTTTCTTGGCGTTGTAACTAATTTCTACGCCACTCACTTCCAAAAAGGCAAATGTTCTCCACATATTTACGAAACTGATCGTGACATCTGAATGATATTAGATGTGTCGTAACAGGTTCTAAATAACATATAATTTTTGACTCACATTAAATTCCATTTATAAATAAAAGTGGTGTGCAACATAAAATAAGTATAGATCCACGTTCAATGATAACAAATAATAAATATAGATCCACGTTCAATGATAAATAATAAAAATGAAGATGATTAGAACTAGGGTTGGAAATTTGACTCTTTTATAGACTCCTTGAATCATTTGACTCTGAGCCATTTTTACTCGCGCGGTTTGAGGAGTCAAAATGACTCGGGGTCAAGTGAATCCTAGGATTCACTTGACTCCTGAGCTCATAACTCGGGATAGAGAAGGTGTACGAACGTCGTAATGGTACACAACGACTTAGAATTATAAATAGAATCTTTTATATTTTATGAGAAAAAATAATATATCGTTATGTAAATCACTCTCTCAGCCCATTTTTCAAGTTTCCTCTGTTTTTTACTATCATATCTGATAGTTTTAAATGATACTTGACAACAATTCCGGTTTTACTCTAATATTGAGCACATGCGATTCTGTCCAAAGAGTGTAGCTCATGGATTTGTTTTTGAAATTATGATACTTGTAATAAATAACAACTGAATGCTCAAAATATATGAAAATAGTATCTTGGATTATCAATTTCTTGCTTGCGAAAATCCTCAGGATTCAAGTGAATCCTTGGTGAGATTCATTTGACTCCTGATTCTGTACCTCATTTTTCGAGTGAGATTCACTCGACTCTCACTTTTTGAGCGGTTGTGAAAGAGTCAAATGGCCAACCCTAATTAGAACACATTCAGCCCTTGGAATATACAAAATTTACGAAATCTAAAAATAAGGTCAGAAATTTTTCAATTTTTTTTTCAATTCAAAAAGTTATCAATAAAATCAATTTTAATATTGTTTCTGAATAGTTTTTAATATTTTCAACCCCAAATTAAGCGGATAAATTATTTTTTTTCTGTAATTGTTTTCGCCCAACCTCACAGAAAATAGCGCGTCATTACAGGCCGCATGGCCGCCTTTGCCAGGAATGATGATATCGCGTTGATATTTTATCCGAGTTCTCTGTGTATCTATCGCATCCAACCGCTAATCTGTATCTACAGTATCGATCAAAAGTATTCGCCCAAAAGTTCGAAGTGGTATAAATTCTGAACCAGAATAGCAATCTGCCTGAATTTTTGAGTGTAAGGAACTTATAGACTAGGGTCTCATTTCCGATTATTTCAGCGTTGACCGATTTTCAGTTATTACGTAGTGATGACGCAAGTTTACAATGGTAATTCCGAGGCGATTATTTGCTCGGAGGAAAATTTCTCAGGCATCGCGCTTATTTTGGTGAAAGTAGAAGTGGTGGGACACATAAGAAAAATGGATACCAGATTGTACGGTTCTGCACCGGATCAGGACCATTGCTCAAAGTGGGTGCCCGAAAAAATGGATTTTCGTTTCTAGACGTGCTAGCGACACGTGCTTAGGCTCAAAATGATCGTAATCATAAAATAATACTATCCCCAAAGTTTGGTAACAATATTAGTTTATTTGCCCTCAGGGCATGAAAATATTCTTTTTTTAGGATCGCCCATTTTCAAGGAGCTCTTTCGGTCTGAGAAGTTCATCTAAAAATCTGGTTTGTAGACTAAAACTTTGAGAATATATTAGAGAATTACCACTTATAATTTGATATAGGTGGAATTTTTCATCTTTGAATGGCATCTCTTCTCCTGGTTTGATGCATCGCTCAGATTCTGAGCTTCACAACCACCTCGCCCCGCCCACTTTCTCTGACCAATTTCATTTTTTTTCGCTTAATAATTGTGATATCGTTTACTGATTGTTATTATATAAAATTTTGATGGTTGGGGAACTATGGAACTTCAGAACGAGAAAGCACCTTATCGAAACGACAGAAAAAGTGGGCGGGGCGAGGTGGTTCTGAGCGATGCATCAAACCAGGAGAAGAGATGCCATTCAAAGAGGAAAAATTCCACCCATATGAAATTATAAGTGGTGATTCTCAAAGTTTTAGTCTACAAACCAGATTTTTAGATGAACTTCTCAGACCGAAAGAGCTCCTTGAAAATGGGCGATCCTAAAAAAAGATATTTTCATGCCCTGAGGGCAAATAAACTAATATTGTTACCAAACTTTGGGGATAGTACTATTTTATGATTACGATCATTTTGAGCCTAAGCACGTGTCGCTAGCACGTCTAGAAACGAAAATCAATTTTTTCGGGCACCCACTTTGAGCAATGGTCCCGATCCGGTGCAGAACCGTACAATCTGGTATCCATTATTCTTATGTGTCCCACCACTTCTACTTTCACCAAAATAAGCGCGATGCCTGAGAAATTTTCCTCCGAGCAAATAATCGCCTCGGAAATACCATTGAAAACTTGCGTCATCAATACGTAATAACTGAAAATCGGTCAACGCTGAAATAATCGGAAATGAGACCCTAGTCTATAAGTTCCTTACACTCAAAAATTCAGGCAGATTGCTATTCTGGTTCAGAATTTATACCACTTCGAACTTTTGGGCAGTATGTTAGAGAGATTGTTAGAGAGAGTATGGGAGTGTACAGGCAAATTACAGAGAGATAGGGAGAGCAACGGAAGTGAGGATCTACTCTTACAAATCATAATACTACTAATTGTGATCCTCCAAACACTTCCATGATTTGCAATATCCTTCTGCAATGCACCTTCCCTCGAAACATCGAGTAGATCAAGGGCACCTCGAGTCTCGCTGTCTGGGGGTAGATCATTTCGTACCCCGTGGCTATCACTATATCCCCACTGGGTACAAATGAGCTCGTTTGGCTAGGGAAACGAGGCAAATGAACTTTTAGTTTTTCTCTCTGCTCGTCTCGCTTTCTCTGACATGACGGTTCTCTCTCGCCTGGCAAACGAAGACTCTCTCCCAAACGACTCCCCCCTCTCCCAAACGAGCTCGTTTGCTAGAGATCTTTCTCTGCCTCTCTTCTCCCACACATTCTCTAGCATGTTCTCTGCCTGGCAAACGAGGTTGGATTGGTACGGCGGCTGGTTCGGAAGTTATACCACTTCGAACTTTTGGGCGAATACTTTTGATCGATACTGTACATATTGGAGCGAGTTATGATTTTCCAAACTTTTACTTTTAGGAAAAAAATTCCAAACACATCAGGTATTTTTGTGTTTCATTCAAAAATAAGGTGCTTCAAAAAAATTCTGGAAACGCTATTCGATAGAGGAGATATAAATGCACTTCCCATGTAAAAATGGGAATATTTAAAAATCATGATTTTTCATATGCGTCGGCAATTTTCAAAATGCTCGAGTCTCTCCCGATTCCTGTCTTATGGTAGTTGTCCATATTGAAGATGCTGCCACTGAGAGTGGTTTGGAAGTGCTGCAAGAAGACGAAGTCGTCGAAGGCATTCGACTCCCTCATCACAAATCTATCGAACACCCATCTACCTCACAAGTACTACACAAATATATTTACCATTCTTATAGGTCTCACCAAACTGTAAATTTCAAAATCAGAGGAAAAAACTAACGAACGGGAATTTTAATCTTCGAAGAAAAACAGTTTTATCGCCTTAGCGCAGATATTCAGATACGGCGTAGAAAAAAAGCCATTTGTAACAACAACAAAAAATGTCACCGCAAAACTTTCAGTAATCTACTTTTGAATTTCGCTCGTCAGGATCAAAACACGGCATTTCAAGGCCCGATTCGGCAATTTTCTGCGTGTTACACCACTGAAAAAATAGGACAGGGCGGGAGGAATATATTTTTGAATTAATTACAGTTTTAAATTCACGGCTAGCAATTTTTAGCACTACAGGTATGCCGGGTAGCTACACAGTTGTTTGAATTTCGCGCATTTCCCTGAGAAAATTCACGGTATTCAAGCGGTATTGAGTGATTTTGATTGGCGTGGTCTTTGTTTTACGTGGAGCTGAAATGCCGTGCAAAATCGATGAAACGCAATCACTTAATTTTCCGAGTTTTAATATTCATTTTAAAATTTACGGAATTTTGTCGGTCTTATTAATTTTTAAATTTGCAATCGTGCATGTCACCAAGATCCATGTAACAAATCAAAGGGGATGGGTCGAATTTCCCCTGGTCGGTAACCTTGAAAGATAGGTCAAATAGGTCCTCGCTAGTGAGAATAGACAGTTCTGCATGGTGTCCTTGCAATGTCGGAAAACAAACTTTTTTTGAATGTTACTACTTAACCTAAAACGACAAGCCCTGTCTGTGAGTGAGTGAGTGAGTGAGTCTTAGGGACGGGCAGCCGGGAGTGCGCGGGAGTGCGCGGGAGGTAAGGCCAACAAATAGACTGTGACGCACCCACCACACCACGCGTTTGAATTTTAATTCTTTTGCAGAGTGAACACGTGGTTTCGCAGTTGTACGGTGAAATGTATGGTGTCCGCGGGTTTTCTGAGTTTCATAATTTAGAGAATGTGAATACACAGCGTCTCAGAAAGAGTATCGCAAATCGTAGGGTGAATTTTCTCGTTAGACCAGTTGAAGTGAAATACCGTAATCCAAAATGTTATTATAGTGCCTGTCCGCCCGTTTTCTCTTTTGCACAACATGCATTTAATTAATGCAAGCAAGTTAAGCACCATTTGATCAAAATCGTAGGGTGAATTTTTCAATAGAATGAAAAAGTGGCGAGAGCCAGGTTTTTTTGCCGTGATAAAGTATGATGAGCAACCCGGGAAAATCAAATCCTACAGTAAGACTGATCTCCTGTACAGTTTGCATTTTATTCCGTTTTAAATGATTTTTAATTATAAATTGACTGCTGTTATGCGTTTTTTAAAGCACCAACAACCAGCCGAGCCTAGATAACCGGATTACTGAATTTTCAAGCCATACTTACCACGTTTCTTCGTTGTTTACCACATTGTGCGTATTGATCTCATTATTTTTCTAATTATAATTACAATATTTGTCAGCGAGGGTGAACATGCGTTCCTTCTCTTCTTCTCACGTATCCCGCTTATATAATTAAACCCATCCCCACTTATTATACCGCTTTGTCACATAAACTGTTCATTTCTTCTCTAATCTCATGCTGTCTCTACAGTAACCTAGCCGAAGGGGGTAAAATAACTGTAGTGGATGACACACGTGTTGTTCCTTCTGTGTCTAAATTACGAGAACACGGTCAACCCCGAAAGTGAATACGGTAGATGTACATCATCCTTGGAACACTGAGAGAGCTCATACAAATAATTCTGACTCAGTTCTCAAGAAAAAAATATTTCCCTGTTATTGTAGCTATGCTACCGTAGTCCAGGGTACTGTATACCTGGGTCAAAGTATGTTCCACAGACAAATTTTATCCGAAATCTATCTCATACAGTAATCTCGACCCAGTTTCAAAGGTTTAAAAAATCTGGTTACTGTACTTTGAGTTATGATAGGTTCAACAGAATGTCTAGGAGTACGGTGGTTGGGTTACGGTAGGCCACAATGGGCTCAGCCAACTGGCGATTCAACTTCAACGCAAAATCCTACGAAGTGCCTATAAAAACACGAACACAGCGAGTAGAGTGGAGAGAAGATACTACCTTCTATTTCGAATTTGCCTGCAAGTATTTTATGCAGGACGTTTCATACGAACAAAATGTCACACAACGCAAAAGTAGTAATTTTTATCATCACGAAAAACGGGTTTATATGTTCAATTTCTCATCGAAACAGCACAAATACATATCACATCACCCGTTGTAAACTATTAAGCAAAAAAACCAAATTGCAGCGTACATTTTTCATGCAATAAAAAAATGACTCAAAAAATTAACATTGACACGCGGAACTGAGAAACCGCGACGCGTCTGCAAGGCGGGCGTGAATCACAGGTTTGAAGTGGGCGGGGCTTAGTAAACTTGCAATTTTCTTCACGATTTTGAGAATTGCGTGAATTTTAACTATAAAACAACGATTCAGCATCGCCGATAACCACAAACAAACAAAAATCATAATTTTAGAGCCAGTTTGATATTTCGTCCCTAAGTGAGTCTGTCCGTGTGTGACAAACTACGGTAACAAGTAAATGGGTCAGATACATAATTTTTGTCAAAAATGTCAACAACACAAAATCAATCAATACTACCGTAACCTACAGTACTCCTCAAAATGTTCGCTGGGGCAACCACACTTCCTTGGGTCAGACACATAATTTTTTGTCAAGAACACGAAAATCAATAAATCAATAATTGCTACCGTAACCTACAGTAAAAAGTTCGCTGGGGCAACCAAAGTTCCTTGGGTCAGATTCATGATTTTTGTCAAAAACACGAAAATCAATAATCAATCAATCAATACTACCGTAACCTACAGTACCCTCCAAAAGTTCGCTGGGGCAACCACACTTCCTTGGGTCAGATACATGATTTTTGTCAAAAACACGAAAATCAATCAATCAATCAATCAATACTACCGTAACCTACAGTACCCTCCAAAAGTTCGCTGGGGCAACCACACTTCCTTGGGTCAGATACATGATTTTTGTCAAAAACACGAAAATCAATCAATCAATAATTGCTACCGTAATTTACAGTAAAAAGTTCGCTGGAGCAACCAAACTTCCTTGAGTCAGGTGGGTCAGGTAAAAAGTTGCCACTACGCCACGAAGTGGCGTAGTGGCAACTTTTTTCGATGCCCCCTGGACCGAACTGTACCCTGCGACTGAAGTCCCCCTGGACCGAACTGTACCCGGCGACCGAAGCCCCCTGGACCGTACTTTGAAAACGTAGTGCGCTTAACCTCCACGCACCCCGCTAGTTTAAAGTATTTCTATCTAGCCACACTTGACAAAATTATCGAAATTGGGCAATATGCATTTCGGTTAGCGAGTTTTGGCCTCCGAAATTTTTAGTGACTTAAAAACTACGTTGGCGCAGGTTTGATCAGGGATGTTATCACAAAACAAACTTGTCTGTAAAAAGTTTTTAAAAAAGCCTAGTGATAGTTTCTAAAAAGGCTTAGTGATAGGGTGATGTCGCTTCTAACGAACCCGGGAGTAGATTGTGTGCGATTTTTTGTGCTTGCACAAAACGATAATAATACTCAGCTGGGCTTGGATAAAAAAAATCGAATGTCCTTACTTTGTCATTCGTTTTAACCTATTTCACTTGTATTGCAAACATATGCATAGTACAAATTCATCGACACTACAAACACGTTGAGGAGTAACGCGAAATTTTTTTTGTTGATTTTTTTCAACATAAAAAATTATAACAAATATCGAAAGCCTGAGACGTGTGGATGTAAAGTGATGCCCAGGGTAGCATTAGGTTAGAGAAAAAAACCTTGAAGGGTTCGTTGAAAAGTTTAAATATATTTTTTGTGAACACTGTGTAGCCCTGGTTCAGATTGACACGCACAACCACTCAATTGAAGAAAAACATCGAGAATGATAGTGCGTCTGAACGCCTGCAGTCCATCATAGGCCTCCCATCAGACGCAACCGAACAGCAGATCAATGCCATAAGGTATCAATTTATTTCTTTTCTGAATTTCTTACATTTTGAGGGCAATATAGATATTTAAAAAACACCAAATTCTGATTATTGTTTTGTTTTTAAATGTGGCCGACAAAAAATAAAACATTTTAATTTCTTCATGGAAAATACCCTTTTCGTTTATGGAGTCGATATGCAAGTATAGACGCTTGGGCTCAAACACGGTCTAAAAAGTCTCGATGCTCAAATGCTACAGGATAGGGTTGGCCATTTGACTCTTTCACAACCGCTCAAAAAGTAAAGAATGAGACACTCGAAAAATGAGGTACAGAATCAGGAGTCAAATGAATCTCACCAAGGATTCACTTGAATCCTGAGGATTTTCGCAAGCAAGAATTTGATAATCCAAGATACTATTTTCATATATTTTGAGCATTCAGTTATTATTTATTTCAAGTATCATAATTTCAAAAAACAAATCCATGAGCCACCTTCTCTATCCCGAATTATGAGCTCAGGAGTCAAGTGAATCCTAGGATTCACTTGACTCCTGAGCTCATAACTCGGGATAGAGAAGGTGTACGAACGTCGTAATGGTACACAACGACTTAGAATTATAAATAGAATCTTTTATATTTTATGAGAAAAAATAATATATTTTGACTCCTCAAACCGCGCGAGTCAAAATGACTCAGAGTCAAATGATTCAAGGAGTCTATAAAAGAGTCAAATTACCATCCCTACTACAGGATAATGTATTATGCATACCACGAGCTTCATTGCAATGCTGTAGTACGCAATGGAGTTCATGCCTTTCGGTTGTCACCACCCTCTGTTCGTTTCTCTTGTAACGGGGATTTTTGATCCCCCGTGCAAGAATACAGATGAATCAATGTGACATTATAATAGGAGCCTTTCACGAAGACGATTTAAGCAAAAGTTGCGACAGATCGGACATACATATCGCACTAACTAAATCGGGGAAAAAGAACACTGAGGAAGAAGTTTCGGAAAATACGTTTCCGAAAATAATTACAGGAATTTTTTTTCAGAAACTTTTTAAGGGACCACCACCCCTTTCTCTGAAAAAAAATCTCCTAATATCGATTTAAAATTTTTTTCTACGAATATAACATATTCTTTGATTTTTTTCTCCTTATATTATGAAACATAAACAGAGGGAGCCAGTTTTTGGTTTACCACTAACTTTTAAACTAACAATAAGTTCATTTTAATTTCCAGTGCTTATTCGTTCGCTGACTTGTCTTCATCGTCCTTCAATCCTGATGAATTGGTTAGCGCTATCGACAAATTATGCAAACGGAGTATGATGAATACACAGGTTCGCTATTCACGCGTTTTGTTGTTGAAAATGACGTATTTCTGCGGCCCAATTTGCACATCAATTTTATAACTACCCATGTTCACACTTTGAAGACTGAGGTCTCTCTGAGCCAGGAGCTCATTTAAAATATTGAGGTTGACAAGCAGTTCATCGTAATTTATCATTTCCGAGAGAAAAAAAACTATGGCTTAGTTGTAAAAATTAAAATGTATTATCTATTATGATTTGGAAGTCAAAGGAGAGAACCAAATTCGCTTCATTTGAACAGGCTACCCTACTGTATAGTTACAGTTTTTTTATCGGGAAGCAGAAGAGACATTCAAATGAATTCCTAATTGGGCATCGCATAATCCCAAACATACAGAAAGGAGTCGGGAGGTTATGTCGAAGTGGAGTGTCCCTTTTGCTTTTATTTTTCTGACCCCATTCTATGGAAGAATGAAAAAAGATCGGGATATGCGAGTTCAGGGCACTTCCTTGTTAGACGCATAGGAGGCCGTTTGCGAACAAAGTTCGCACAGTAGAATATATGGAATTTGAGATTAACATATTCGAACATTCGAAGGTGCTGATCACAATGACGTATGTGCCATCATTCACAAATTCCTCTCTCGTTAGTTATGCAAATTCATAAATTCATCTGAATTTATGATTTGTTTAGCTATTCCTCTGTACTTTCTCGCCAACTTTCGGACAACACCTTCAGTGACCTACCTTTTAAACCCGGGCGGTCCAATTTGTTTCCACGTCGAGTTATGAATTTTTGACTGAGAGGATCTCGCAGAAAATCAGTTTCTTTAGCCCGCAAGTTTCTCATGATCATACGCTTAATCACCCAGAAATTCCAAATGAAGAAATCGGTTGCTTTTTCCTCAAAATTCTTTCATTCCATTAACATACAACGGTATTGGTGTGAAACTTGTGGAATGCATATCATATGAAGAAATGAAAAAAATGAAGAAATCGGTTGCTTTTTCCTCAACATTCTTTCATTCCATTAACATACAACGGTATTGGTGTGAAACTTGTGGAATGCATATCATATGAAGAAATGAAAAAAAATGAAGAAATCGGTTGCTTTTTCCACAAAATTCTTCCATTCCATTAACATACTACGGTATTGGTGTGAAACTTGTGGACTGCATATCATATCAAGTGCATTTGATTCTCCTGACCACTTTTCTATACGCCTTAGAGGCGCTGTGGTGATATAAGAGGCCGTTCGCATAAGAATCAACCAGCTGCAGCAAGGGCTGGCACAGTGAAAAATATCGATTATCCAGAGCCTTGTAAGCTGTGGTTATCGACGGTGCTGATGACTACAGGTATCTTCATTTCTCACACTGAGACTCCGTTGGCACAAGACGGCGTCGAGTCGAAATTACTTTCCGTAAAGTATTTTCGATCCTAATGCGGTGTTAATTTTCGTGAACAGCGATCGAAACCGTTAAAAGCAAGTATTGAGTGCTGGTAGCATTTCAAACGTAAATGAGAAAAGTTTCCCTAGAACAAAGTTTCGTATGGCTCGTATTACAAATTCATAAACACTCGTCCAAAATAATAAACGTTCCGCGCCTAAACAGCAGATATGGCGAGAGACATGATAAAGCGAGAGACACGCCGAGGTATAGAAAAAGAGTACACCACCAGTAGTCCATTTCATGAATGTACCATTTTAAATTTGTAATATAGCTTCGCTAGTAGCGGAAATACAGAAAATTCGGGAATTCAAATGTGACCGCTTTTCCGTAAATGCCAGGAACTCAATCCTTTAAGAAAATGTCTGTTAAGCTAATTTCACAAAGAGTATTTCAAATGAGTATCATATAGCGAAATAGATAAATACTTGGAACCTTCAAATTCTGTCCTGTGAATTACATGGAGAAATTTGGCATTCTCAGGGGCGAGAATATTTGAATAAATTATAATAAGAGAGATTCGCTCAAAATAAACTTGAAATTCTGCGAGAAATGAGTTGTCGAGATAAGCATTCCGTATTGTACGGTGGGCCAAGCGGAGATGACATATGCCAAAAAAGAAGTGTTGAAGTTTATTCTACGCCTCGGGACATGACGTCATATTAATTTTTGGGTTTTGTAAACGCGATCATTGGGCTGAACAAGTGGGACCAATCGATTCCTAATACAATTATATGAATTTGCCGACTTTAGACATTTTTCGGTAAATATCGATGTGTGGCCAGAAAAAAAAATTAAAATATGCGTAACTTTTAAGTTTTTAAAGCTACCGGGAATCGAAAATTTTTTTCAGGGGGTCGAATGTAAATAGAGCAAGCTTTGATGAGGCCTACCTTATCGGTACTCTAAGAATGATATGAAAAGTTGTTGTGCCTTTCAGAGCTATTACCTTACACTGTTCGGATAATGTTAAATACTGGTCGATTATGAAGCCAAGATCGTTGACTACCTCTTTTTGCTGTAGTGTATTGGGTACTATTATGTATTTCTTCTTGGCGTAATGAGTTGTGCTAATGGTAGGTTCCACTCTTCAGACCAACCAGCAATGGCATAAATGGCGCTCTGTATGGTGGTGTCAACTAATTTGAAAGAAAAGGGCATATGATTTCGACTCATATCCGCCTGGCGCGAACTGAGTCTCAGTGCAAGAAATGAACATGCCTGTCCTCATCAGCACCCCCGATAACCTCAGTTTATATGGTTATAGATATTCGATATTTAACACTGTCCCGGCTTTTGCTGCAGCTCGATTCGTAGGCTATGATTATCGCAACAAGTGAGTTGCACGAAACAGATCCAGCGTCTTGACACTGTATAATGCCAGGCGTATCGTGTCCTGATGTCATCACTATCTGACATCTCACCGGCATCACTATGTAATGCTTCGCTGTGCGCTCTTGTTGAAATAGTTGATACGAACGAGAAATTGAGAGTGATTGATAGTGAAGAATGGAGGAGAAATGCTAAAGAAGTCGTTGCAGATATTATCAAGTGAGCCGTACTATTTAAACTCTTTGTTATTGTCACAACGTTCTGCACCTCCATGTATTCTAAAATTTTCCTCCACAGCATTTATACTATGTTTTCCATGCTCGGAAAATGCATACTAGAGAGTGTCTGAGATTTACGTCATAGTGGCGGCAGTAGAATGTCTAAGATTTCCGTCATAGTGGAAAAAGTCGAAATGAGGGATTTGTTCCAAACTGTGCATTCGCGTAAGAACCGCACATTGATTACACGTGAAATTTTTAGTTCGTCTAATTTTGACATGGACCGATTCCCTAGGTGCTCTTATCGCATCATGTTTTAAATTTTTTTTCATTTGAACTTTGCATGTACTTACAATTAGACTAAGAATTTCAAGCTGCGTTGACCTGTTTTTTTTAGTATTTTTGTTTTCCATTTTGAAATATGCAAATTTTTGGAAGATCATATCTTGAAATCTAGTAAATGGATTTTCTGGCGACTTGTTAACTTACGGAACTCGATATGAGAATCCGAATTTCATATAAATATTCAATATTTCGTGGGATTTGATCATGAAAACTATAAGAATGTCTTGCTTCTCACGTTCATTTCCGCTCCATTTCAACGAGGCGAGCGGTCGAAATGACACCGATAATTTTTTTCTTTTTTTGGTAACCTGAAAATATCCCTCATTTATTTCATTTAAAATCCCTCACGCCGAGCCCACTTACAGGCGCAAGCAAGAATGGGGTTTTTGCGTCACCTGAAAATAGCAATTTTCCGATTCCCTCATTGTTATGCTACAGTCCGGTCAGATCCCCACGTGAAAACGGGGCGACCGGGGCCGCCCCGGGCGACCCGAAGCGACCCATTGACTCTCACAGCCAGGAAAGTGAGAAATTCATATTGAATTAAAGTGCACTGTGTTCTCGAGGTCATTACCGAATTGTTTATTTACTTCACATAAATTTTTAAAAATTGCATTAATTGTAATTAAATTATTTAAAACGGTTCAATTTACGAATAATAAGTGCGCCCGAGCTTGACTACCGTAGTTAAGAGAACCAAAAGCAACACACCAAGACCGGGTCTGTAGAAAAGGAAAGCTCTCAACTACGGTAGTCCAGCTCGCGTGCACTTATTCCGTTCAACCGTTTAAAATAATTTATTTACAATTAATTTAATTTTTTAAAAGTTTATGTGAAGTAAGTAAACAGTTCGGTAATGACCTCGAGAACACAGCGCGCTCTTTAATTCAACATGAATTTCTCACTCTCCTGGCTGTGAGAGTCAATGGGCGCTTCGGGGCGCCCCGTTTTCACATTGGAATCTGACCGGACTGTATATGAGGCTGTTCGCGAGAGGATCCATAGCTTTTGTGAAGGACCTCGTACATCGATCTTCTGGAAATTTTTTAATTGACGTTTCGAGGGTGCTGATCATCATGGTGACAATCATTTTACGTTTCACTTATCGGTTCGTGAGTATTATAAATTCACAAACACTCGTCCAAAATAATAAAACGTTTCAAAAACACATTACCCTACACCATTATTAAAGGGATCCGGCATCGAAAAATAAGTTATTTTTATTTTAAATATCGGAAAATATCAAGAATAACTGTGAAAACCGCATATTTGTACGATTTATAATAAAAAAAATTAATTATGAATTCTCAAAGATGGCAAGTTTTAGGTATACGGTAGCTCTTGCATCCGCGGACTTACGCTGTTTATCGGCTGTAAAATCTCAAAAGGGATGATGCCGTAATATTTTTGCGTTTCTTTCTTCTGATTCGTCCTCAAGGGTACTCGCCATAGTCGAATCAATTGCAAAAACTCTTATTTTCACTTTGCTAAGGCCTTTTTAAAATTTGCAGCCACTAAACAGCGTAAGTTTTGTGGATGCAGGAGCTACAGTATCTTTGAAACATCTACAGTATCTTTGAAAGTATCTTTGAAACATTTTTTGAAAATTCATAATTATTTTTTTAAAAAATCGTAAAAATATGCGGTTTTCACATTTATTCTTGAAATTTTCAGCTCTTGAATAAAAATAGAATTAAAAGAAAATAAAATTATCATTTTTTGACTGCAAACTCCTTTTAAGTTTTAGTTTCCATTGAACTGAAGATGCGCCGTTTTCTCAGCTTTCATCTTCTTATGCTAAATGTACACTTTAGAGGTACCACTGATATCGATCATGCCCTTTTTATTCCCATTTTGTGTTTCATTGACCGCGCAGGAGTGTGAAATGAGAATGATCAGTGCAAAATGACAATAAATGTAGCGATAAAAAATAAAACGGCATGAACAATATCAGTGGTACCTCTGTAGTATACATGTAGCATAAGAATATGAAACTGAGAAAACGGCGCATTTTGTCGAATATGAAATTAGCGGAACTTAATAATGGTGTTCGGTAACGTTTTTTTAAACGTGAGAAAAATATAAATATCAAAATGGAGTACAAAATGTCCTCAAAAACGGTCGTCACAATACTCACGAACCGATGAGTGAAATGCAAAATGGTTGTCACCATCGAAAATTGATTTTTCCTGATCAGGTGAATTCGATCCGAAGTGACCGTGGGGTTCTGAAAACTCGGAAAAACGCCAAACTTGGAACTCTTTTGGGTACCTCATTTCAGTTGTCAAAAATTACTGAGGACTCCTGGTGACCCCAAAAAATCGATTAATATTTTTTCCAAAATCTTTCGATTGCCTCTTGATCTCTACTCCGGCTCTCCCTCCTAACTGCCTCGGTAGTGGAGTTGATAAGAGTCTCGACTATCAATCCGAACCTTTTGAGTTCGTCTCCCTAGTTCAGAAAATTATTTTGCCGTAATTTTTGAAACTATTTTATTTCGGAACACCCTATTATAAATCCTCGGAAAAGACCATTTGATATACACAAGGCCCATCATAAAATGTGTTTTGCTGTGTTTAACCCTTATACTACTCGAAAAAGTTCATAATTATTTCACTCGTCGCCGTTTCATGCGTTGCTACAATATTACACGGGAAACCATCCCGAAAGTAGCAGATCGGAACAAGAGATTGGGATTGAACAAGCTGGAGTAGAGAAGTGATATATCTGAAGACAGCCATAAATATTCTGAGAAGCAAATACAAAATCTCTAAACTCAAACTTCAAAATTTCAATTAATATTGCACGCGAAATGGATTAAATTGTGCGAATTCTGGCTCTACTACCAACTATAGACGCCATATTTTCATTCTGACGGTTGTTATTGAATATACATGACATTGTGTGGTATCCCATGGTTGTTATTTTAATAAGAATAAATTTATAAATAAGTTTTGAGGCTGTGCACAACTTATAGCGACCTTTTCTATGCCCTGGGGAGGTCGAATATATGGAAGAACGAGTGCATCGATGCTATCAAAAGAAATTTCAAGGTACGTTATTCTAGGGATCTTTTTATGAATTAATTTTTCAATGAATTTTTTTACCGCCTAAAACACGAAACCGTAGTTCATATTACAATTTTAAAATGATGCGTTCATGAAATGGACTACTGGTGGTGTACTCTCTTTCTATACCTCGACGGGTCTCTTCCTTTGTCATGCTCTCTCGCAGCCGTATCTGTTCTTTAGCACGGATTAGCAACGGAACGTTTTATTATTTCGGACGAGTGCTCGTAAATTTGTAATACACGTTTACGGCTTAGCAAAACAATTTTCTTGTGAATTATTTCGGAAAAGTTCGAAAAAACATTTATTGTTCACTTTAAAACTCGTCAAAACAGGTTGAATGTGTTTCAAGTTACTCAATACCGTGTTAGAATGCTTTTGGCACTTGCGAAAAATGCGACAAACGATTTGCCCCCGGCAGGCGTCGAACCTGGGAAGTCGGACGCGTTATACAATTCGTCATGTTTAGTTTAGTTAGTTAGTTTATAAGTCCTTTATCAAGCAATGCAATTTATGTATTTTTATATTATAATTTTGAAAGATATTCGGATCAGTTGGCATATAGAATAAAGTTTTGTTAAAATAACGCGAATTGGAGAATTTGAAGCGATTAAATGTGTGTTATTAGAGATTAATTAAGAAAAATGTGTGTTACGCGAAGAACAACAACAATTTTTAAAACGGAGATACAGGCAGACAATTCCATTTCCTATTAGTGGATTAATCGCTAATTTTGTTTCAGAACTTTGATCTCCAATCGAAGATTTCACTTCTCGATATTCTGTCTAAGAGGAAGGATGAGGTGGACGCCCTGTTCATCGACACAGTAATCCAATCGATTGCGACGTTTGTCCTCATTGTGTCATTGGGTATATTCTATTACTTGGAGTGACTCTTCTCGTTTCAACTTCCGTCAATGTGTAAATCTCGCTTCGATCTCCATTCGTCTCAAACCAAATAACATACTCCTCAAGAAGAAATTGATAGAAGAGATGAGAGTTGCATTGGGATCACTGGAGAAATGGAACGATGCAAGGACGATTGTCGCTCTATTTGCAATGTATCAAATTGATTATTTGTTGATTAAGCAGACAAAATTAATTTTCCAGATGGAAAATAGGAGATGATGATTTGTGGAAGGAGATATGTGCATGGAGTGAGAGGAGAGCGAGGACTGCTCAGTTCAAGGTTGGCACTACAGTATCATTACTATAGAAGGGTCAACGTTACATAATTCCCATCTTTTGATAAATTTACACACGATGTGATGAAAAAACTCTGAGTATAGTGAAATTATGGACATGACAACTTTTGAAACTCAAGAAAAAAAATTTCACCCGAAACGGAATTAATTTCACTAATGCAAGTTCTCCGTCGAACTAAGGTATAATAGTTTCTTCGAAAGTGAGTAGTGAATACAATTTGTCTCAGGATCTGGCTGCGATAGTGAATTACATGGGATATGTCGGACGAAGAGAAGGAACTGAAACTGCTGTTACTCTCAATGAGAGAATGAATATGGAGAAGGGAGGAGAAGCGATTGTTTGGCTCAAGTCTATTGTATCACTTTGCTTCTACTCCACAGTCGACAATCGATTGATAGAGAGTGTACTCAATACCGTATTCATTGACGATTTATTGAAAAAGGCAATGAACGATGAACGAAAGAATACCAAGTGAGTTGAGGGATGCACGACCTTCGATTGTTGGAAACAAACAACATAACGATGTAATGCGATTTTGGTTGTAGATCGAATACTGCATTAGTTCACCGTTTATTGATGCAAGTTGACTACTATGCATCGAGTGTTGAATCGTACTCTGGTCCGAGACTGCAGGAAGAATTCATTAATGACAAGGAAGTTAGTGTTCTCTCTCTCTCTCTCTCTCTCTCTCTCTCAGATGTCGTCGATGGTGTCGTCTGCCTACTCGGGTCACGAGGAGGAAGTGGATGTCTTCCGTGCGTGTCTCTCTCGAGTAATCGTCGATCCTTCTCACTGCACACCCCAAGTTCATCCAAGTGGAATTGTTGTGGAGGCACGGGTACCCAACAAGGTACGGTATCTCACAACAAACAAAGAAACATTTTATCAGGGCTTAGCGGGAAAAATAGGAAACAGAACTTTTGTCTCAAAAAAATTGGAAATAAAAATTGGAAAATTTGAGATGAAAATTTCGTAAAAAAAACTCAATTTTACTTTTTTATCAAAGCATCTGGTACACATAGGTCGACAGGGACTTTAAAAAACGGCGGAGCCTACCCACATTTTGGCATTTTCAAGGCCAATTTACGAAAACCCATACCCACATTTTTGGATTTTGAGAGAAAAATTGAAAATCAGACCACACTTTGGCATTTTCATGGCCAATTCTGAAAGCCCCTCCCACATTTGCGATATTTTCCTGCCCATCTTGTCGGCACATGCTGGTATAACTTCAACGGATCAACGAATGAGTAACTAGGACAGATTCACAGAAAAATAACTCTCATGAAAAATATGAAAAAAAAATACATTTTATCTGAGTGTATCTTTGATAGCGGTTTTAAAGTTACTAAAATATATTCCCGAATTTATTACGAGCTTTCAAATGTCGTATAGGGGGTCTGATTTTTTGAGTACGCTATAATGTCGTACTAACCTCTTTGTTAATTTTTCAATGCTACTTTTTCAGTATTTCGGCGAGATATTTCTAAGTTTTGATACTATCCGTCTGAATTCATGTCAATCTGAGACTAATTTCCTGATTCGGAATTTCCTGATACATGAAATAATTTAAATAATAAAGATGAAGAAACAAAGAAAAACGCCAAAATGAGTAAAAGCTAAACTCGATTCGAGAAGCGCGAGAAATATTCATATTTCTTAATCAAATAAATCAGGATACAACATCCTCGAGCTCGTAGTAAATTCGATAATTATTTTTTTAAAAACTTTTTGCTTCGAATCTGCTATCACAGATATCATGTGCATCCATGGAAAATATAAAATAAATAACGTTTTTCCTTCGCGGCTTACTTTAATATTTTTTCGTTTTTCATTATTCGAAATCCTTTTAAATATCAAGTCTGCAAGGCGGTGAATTTACCGAACTTTCACTGAAAATATTTCCGAGGGACAATTTTCGGGCAGAGAGTCGGAAAAGAAAAATAAAGTTTTCCGCCCATCCCTGAAAGTTATTTTATTGTAGGATGGAAGAGAGGAGGTTGTGGTCTACGTGCCGCGCAGTCGATATGTGGAGACTGAGAAAGGGGAGAGACTCTTGGGATCAAATCTTCTCTCGATCAAGACTATGCAAAAGAAGGGACTAAGTGTGCATGTATTCACATATCGAGAGATGCCATTTGACAAATCACAAATCGAAGCTACAGTATACATCAAGAAGAAGCTAGGAAGGAATTAGTTTCAACCATAGTATAGAAACAGTATTTCTGTTATACATTATTAAATGTTATAAATTGTTTTTTTTATTATTCGGTCGGAGTTAAATCTAATCGTATCTTCGATATGTAAGATATTCGGATATAAATATAAGTAGGGACCATCACCTCTTGGAAACAGTATTTGTCCGATTCGAAAGCTTGTAACTCAAGGGAAGGGAGAGGGCCGTGTGTTATGTTTTCACAGTCATTTAATGTAATATCACAGCTACCTCATATCTGAAAATTAGAGAATTCTACTTGTGGCCCCACATGCTATGGCAAGTTGAAGTTCAAAAGTGCTTACGAATCATGCTTTTGCCACATTTAAAGCTCTCTACAATCAGTTCTAGAAAAGGGCCGCTAATTTAGTTTTATGTGATAAAGTATCCCCTCATAACATGTCCAAAAATCGGACAATTCTTTTTGTGCCCCCCCCCCGGTTTTTATGGCAGATCAAATTTGAGCGTCATTTTTTAAGTGATTCAGTAGATCAGGTTGACAATATGCCATGGTTGTCATGTCCTATTTGTAAATTGGGTTCGAGCGGATGGCACAGCGTTTCACGGGTAGACATTGAGGGCGAGAGAGTAGAGCCGGCAGAGAAACGAGAGACACACGCACTCTCCCCCCCTTTCTCTCCCTCCGTCTGCCTACTCTCAAACCCGTCTCGCGTAACTCGCGCTCTCCAACTATGCTATATATATATATATATATATATATATATATATATATATATATATATATATATATGCATCGCGTGCAAATTAGCGACAACGTCTCTGATTTCCATGGTTCATCGGCACATCTTATCACTCGAGTTTTGCACTCCGACTTTTCAACGCACGATGTGCGCCGCCACACGATGTGCGCCCGATTTCACAAGCTGCGCGCCGGATTCTGCAAGCTGCGCGCCTTTTCAGGCTTTTCCGTTCGGGACCTTTCAACAGAACGCGCGATGTGCGCCCGATTTCACAAGACGCGTGACGGATGGGTGTATGGTTCGGCGCATCGCGCGTCGAACCATACACCCATCCCGCGCACATCGTGCGTTGAAAAGTCCGAGCATGGCCTTTCCGGAGCGCACGCAACGCGTCCGCTTCGCTCTCAATTTCGACATCCCCCGCTGATATGCACATCAAAGAAATTCAAAACCAAAAGTCCAAAAAGCGACAGATGTGAAAGGCTGTGGATGGTGGTCTCTAAAATAGAAGTCTGTAAACGTCTGATACTGTATGATAATTTGGAAGATGTATTCTCTGGTCGGACTAGACAATTATTGTGTGATGCTCTATGATCTCAATAGACTTTGTGATGATGGAAGAACTGCTGAATTTGCCGTCGTTCCAATAGTGAGTTTACCCAAGGCGAGGCACCCACATATATTGTAGAAACGAATTGGATTCCCTATTGTGAAGATGATTGGTTTGATGGAGAATGAGGAGATCGAACAAGTTAAAGAATCTCGATTGATCAAAAGAGCCATTTACAAAGAAGATCAAGGCGAGTCTTATTATCATCGCTTTTATAGTAGTTAATTACTCGTTTTACAGTAACTGCAAAATGGGAGCTTGAGCCAAGGTTGAGAGAAATGGATGGAGGAGATTCGAAAAGATGTGGATATGGAAAGGTGTACTTGACAAGAAATGGTGACGATTATCTAATAAAGTGAGAAGACTCAATCTACAGTAATTGGAAGAATCTATTTGAGAGTGGAAGTGAATCGAACGTGGAGTGAATTATCCTTCAGAGGAGATCGGGCAATCAACTATCATATTGCTTTCGAGTGTGACAAGGTGAGATTACGGTAGACCACTCTTGAGTACAGTATTCTTTGAGGGATCGATGATGCTGCTGGGAACACGTGATCTCACACTGTATTTGTGTGCTGGGACGACGTTGAAAGAGCGTCCACAGTGTCCGATTTGTCATCATTCGAAGGTGGAACTTGTTGTGTTCTCTTGTGGACACAATTCGTGTCACACTTGCATCCTCCAAGTTCACAAAGTGTGCAAGGCGTGTCCGGTGTGTCAACGGGAATGGAAGGATGGCGGAGGGGCGGAGACCGTTGAGAGAGGAAGATTGCACGACGAACACTGTTCATTCGATGACTGCATGGAGTACACTGTTGTCAATCTGCCCTGTCGATGCATTACTTGCGATTCCGATAAGAAGAATTGTGCTCGTTGTAGACAACCTGTTACGAGATCTCTGCCTTTCTTCTACTGAATTATGGTTATATTGGCAGGCCAGTTAATGAGTTTCATCTCTGTGACTTTTTCTTTTCAGAAAAGTGATTCTGTATTTCAGGTTGACAGTATGTCATAGTAGTCATGTCCTAGTTGTCAATTCGGTTCAAGCGGATGGTGGCCCCTATTTTCCTTGTTCATTTTTTTAGATCAGAGTGTTCTGTACACTGTTCGGAGAGAGTTTTATTACGGGTTAAAAACATTCCGTCAATTTATTTATATGCCGCCTTTGCTTTTTACGAGCCACATTCTGAAATATATTTCTAATGTTAGTCACTCTCCAAAGAATCACTCTGATAAGTGTTATTTATTGTAACTATGATGTTTATCACAATACATAGGCGATAAATATTATGGTATCCCCTAATAACAGAATTAACAGACCGACACTTCAGTTGACCAAAGAAGCCAAGCATGGTCCATCCCCTTGACCCAATTGCCCAGACTAAGAGTTCGAAGATTCTGACCACTCCTAACAACGAAGCTACCTACTGCAGACTCATTTGCCTTACTGCAGACTCATTTGCCTTGATGTCAGCATAAGTCTGTATTTGTATCTAATAACATATCCATAAACAATCGATATATATATATATAAACTGAAGAAAAAATAAGAAGAATATTTGTTTTAAAATAAAATTAATGCACGATATGTGGCGAGACGTTTGAATTCGCGGGCTCTACAGTTCGAGCGCGAAAGTTTCGCGCACTGGTGACAAGGTTTTCAAATACGGATGTTTCGGTATTTTCCTGTTCTAATCATTATTTTATTACTAATACAATATTTTACAGTGAACTCAATCATGTCATCAACAGGCCGTGGTGGAGATGACGGGAGACGTATGTTACGCTTGATTCGTTTCTTCTTATTTTGAATAATTTTCTTCTCCGTTTGAAATTTAATTATATGGAAAATTCTTCCCAATCCTGCTTTGAAATACATTCTTCTAGGATGGATCAGAAATAGTCACACCGGTTTTTCAAGTCCCTAATAGGAATTTGCAGCGTGAAATATAACGGTGAAACAGTAGTCAGGCCATAAGCAATAAATTTTGAATTTAACGTTCCTTTTAAATTAGCGGCTATCAAATTTAGTGCTACAAATATGCCGGGTAACTACACAGTTCTCGGAAGCGAAAAATGCAGTTGACGGTACAGTTCGGGATACAGCTACCGTTACATGTACGCAGAACTAGCTCAAAAACTGTAAACGCAACTACCGCGGGCGTGTGCGCGATAAACGTACGATTTCTGAGCGCCATTTCTCGATTATTGAAGACCTGGCAAAACAAATGACCGTGACGAGGTTTGAACCACCGACCTAAGAACCTTGTGCAATATGAAGGATATATGACTTATTTATCATATTATGACTTATTTAATTGTAGGCCGTGATGGTGAGGAGGAAGACATTGAGGATCTCTTCGGTAACGAGGACATTGGAGATGAAGACGATGAAGATGGAGAGAATCTGTTCGGAGATGACATGGAGAGGTAAACTTTCCCCCATTTTATATGTCCTACCAATTGACGATGAATTTGTTGCGATGCTATGCAAATAGGGATTATCGCATAGATGATTACTGTTTATGTTGTTATAGGGACTACCAAGAACAGCCGGAGTTGGATCAATACTCGGACACTGGACTGGACGATGCTTCTGATGTCGCCGATCTGTCTGCGGACGCCCGTAGAGCAGCTGAGAGAGCGATGGATATGAGAGATGAGAGAGGAGTCGAGGATGATCTTTTCTATGACGACGACGACACAAGGGTTAGTGGAGAGAGAGGAGGGGGTGGTTGAGTGAATGGAATTGTCAGCCTGGTCGACGTCATCGTCGTCGTCGTCCGTCTACTCGAGAGACTGAAGGAGACGTGGAGATGATGAGTGCAGATGACGTACCCATCGACATTCTAGAGAATATGAGAGGACGATCGACGAGGGAGCATGTCAGTGATGATGCTGTCAGTAGAGAGATTGAGAGAAGGTACGAACACTCCCATTTAACACAAATCAAGTTTGACACACGAGGATTCAGATGCAATATCGTATATTTAACCATATCGAAATGAAGTGGATTCGGCGTCCCCGTTTTGTGTGTGTCCAACATTTTGAAGTGGCAATACTTATTCAGATTCAAGAACTTTCTGCGTGCCTTCAAGGATCTCGAGACGCGCAAGACCAAATATCTGGCGATAATCAAGAACATGGTGGCAGATAACAAAGAATCGATTGAAGTGGACTATCTGGATCTGGCTGATGAAAGTGGAGAACAGAATATCTGCTACTTCCTTCCCGAAGCTCCTGAACAAGTGAGATTATCAGTTTAAACTTTTTTTATAAACTCGTTTCTAAAATGTTCACCTCCCGGTGGTTGTGGAAATCGCAGGGCTACTGTTTGTTTCTTTTCAGTATCCGTCTAGCGATAACATTTATTCCAGGTTCTTGGGTGTTTGGACAAAGCCGCGACTGACTTTGTTCTCTCTGTATATCCATACTATTCGAGAGTGTGTTCTCAAATCAAGGTATCTTGCTACCTGTGGTGTTGTTTATTCTTATCGACAATGTAATTGCAGGTTCGAATCCGTGGTCTTCCAGTGGAGGAAGAGATTCGAATGCTTCGTCAACTTCATCTCAATATGCTCGTTCGTGTCTCTGGAGTCGTCACTGTTGCCACTGGTACTACATTTATCTCTTTTTTTCTCGATAATACTTCCCTATTTTATCGGGACATATGTCGGCAAGGTGGATAGGAAAAAAGTCGAAAACGTGGGTAGGGTGTAACTAAATTGGCCATGAAAATTTTTTTCTCAAAATCCAATAATGTTGGTAAGCTTGGTTGTTTTTTTACGTACTTGTCGACATATGGATTGGGAAGTGTCAAGAAATGAAAACTCAATATCAGAATCTGTCAGGCAATATTTGTACTTTGTTTTGTCCTTTTCAGATTCTTCCTGATTTACCTCAGATATCGCTTAACTTTATTTTATTTGGCAATGAACGATTTGAGGTATTCTGCCCCAACTCGGTATCGTCAAATTTGATTGCGTCTCTTGTGGTTATCTTCTTGGCCCTTTCCTGCAGACTCAGGTGCATAGTGGTGATGAATAAGTGCCAATCTGGTGGTTGTAGGACGACGAAGTTCGACCATCGATGTGTCCTTCTTGCCAAGGGAAAGGACCATTCGAGATGAATGAAGAACAGGTATGGTCGATAGAAATTGAGAGAAACAGGCGCTTTGCTGTAGGAAAGTAGCTATGCTTTGCAAATTCCGCAGGTGGAAAGTTCAAAAATGAATCCCCGCAATTGGGTAGCTCGATTCTAGAGCAGCTAGTAATTTGAAAGTTTTTTTTCCTGAGGTGTGAAACTTGTACGCCCTATGGGAATGTTTTAACTCTCTAGCTCTACTGGGAGCCGAGATCATAGGTGAGCACAGGGTACCCGACGGCCCCCTGCAGGGGAGTCAGTCGACCCCCTGCAATCAAAATTCTCAAAAAAATCCTGATTTCGTGCCCATCATTACCATAATGATGATAAAGAATGAGATACACGACAGAGAAGAGTAGTAATGAGGGAACTAGTGAACGAAACACGACAGAATATGAGAAGAGGCCGGTGCAAGTCCGTGCAGAGGGACGACCCGCGGATTACTGTAGGTTTGGAGCAGAGGTTAGAGTTGGAGCAGTCATTGGGTCATGCATATGACTGTTGAAGTCGATTAATGTTTTTCGTGATTAATGAAACGACGCAATTTTTTTAAATTTTGTGTCACTTCGATAGGCATCAGGATGAAGTAACTCTGTGACAAAGAAGAACGACTGTCGTAGCGTATTGATTGAATAATCAACGGACCATTGTTTTCGCTGTTTGCAGTCGTCCGTTGATTACAGAAAATCTAGGTGGTTGTGTAACCTCTAACTAAGGGCAATATGCTTAAATATAGTGTACTAATGGTAGAAACGCAAAAAGAGACCTCGAATTTCCGTTAATTTACAATTCACTATAAAAGGAAGTACTTTTCAGGCATTTTTTAAATTTAATAATTTGCGTATTAAGAGTACTATATCTGTAGTTTATTTTAATTTTTAATTAATGTTCTATTATTGTAGATATTGTAGGGAACCACATTAATCAACAAATTTATTCGAAAGTGAGATCAATGGAATATAGATACGCGATTGTTGTAAATTGGTGCTGGGTGGAAGTCCTCCACAATTTCATCTATCTCCTCATCGGGGTCTTCGGGCTCAGCTCCATTGACGCGAGGGTTGTTGGCATTTTTCCCATGGCGAGAGTCGGATGGCTGATGTCTCTCAAGTCATTTCTTGACGTAGTGTTGGGGGCGAGAGTTTTCGCTTTCTGGAGATCGAAATAGGCAGCCTGCTTTATGACATCTTTGTAGATCGGAGATTTACAAATTCTGAGAACTGCGAACTTGATTTCCATTGAGAGTTTCTCCTATTCGCACTGTGGGCACTTCGATGAGACGAAGGGGACAAAGTTCTGAAATGCTACCGTAATCCCCACCAACAAATGTCAGTACGTCTCCCCTTTCGATCGATGAGGAGCGAGTGAGTAAGCGTGTGTAAGTGCAAGCACTAAAGAGAGAGAAAAGGTGAGAGAGAGACCCTACTCCACCAAGGCACAAAGAGAGGAGCACATAGAACGAGCAAAATCCATGCCCAGAACAGAACAAATTCAGCCTTTCAATACAAGTTACATATCATTCTTTTTTTATTCATTTACAACAACGTAGAACAGCCTCCGGAATTACTAACAATCAGGGTGTCAACCCTAACAACAGCAATGAGTCTCGAGTAAACCACCATAATGCACTAAAAGAGTTCAAAGGTCAACAAGATAAACAAATGGTGAAGAAAACAAAACAATGGTGACATTGAGTGAACAACTAACAAAAACAAAATGGTGAGTGGAATGTCATGTATATATGAGATACTAAGTGTGTTGGAACGGGGCATCCTGAGTTTAATTGGACCGTGAGTTTTTAGTGAGTGTGACAAGTAACAATTTAGAACAAAACATAGCATGTATACGATTGGGGCTACTGTAATCAAATGTTGGTCTACTGTATTTTTTTCATTCCATGTAATAGTATGTGCACTGTTCTGTCCGTAAAATCATTAAAAACACCATTTATCACCCTTTTTCACTGGAAAACACCTGAAAAAGGCGTCCTTTGGGGGTCATCGGACGGCCCCCTGCAGGGCCAAATTGAGCTCGGACGGCCGCCTGCAAAAAAATTGGATTTTAGCTGCCCATCTATGGCCGAGATACCCAAATACGGGAATTCAAATTCGAACTTTTGACTTGTTAAATTTGCGCAGCATCAAATGTGAAGAAAAAATTGTTTTCAGACGGTCTACCACAACTACCAGAGAATTTCGATCCAGGAGAGTCCTAACAAAGTATGTTAAATGTGTTGAGTGGAATATTGATGGATGAGATGGTATGATTCAGGTAGCAGCTGGTAGACTTCCTCGATCGAAAGACGTTGTACTACTCGGAGATCTTTGTGATGCATGCAAACCCGGAGACGAGATTGTATATTTTACATGTATTACTGTATAAGTTTGTTGAGACAATGGACACTGAACGAGTGCTATCAGAGTAGTAAATTATTGTGGCTCAACATTCTATTTCAGGAAGTGACTGGTATCTACAAGATAAACTACGATTCGTACCTTAATTCGAAGCAAGGATTCCCTGTATTCAACACGATTATTCACGCTAATCATATTGTGAACAAGGACAAAGTCGCCTCGGACGACCTCAGTGATGAGGATATGGCTGTAAGTGAGAGAGAGAGAGAGATCTAGTAGAGGAGAAGATAACGCGATAAAGGTGCGGATTGTAGACAATCCGTCAATTGGCAAAGGATTCTCGTATTGCTGAGCGAGTATTCGCATCGATTGCTCCTTCAATCTATGGTCACGACGATATCAAAAGAGCCATTGCCCTTTCTCTATTCAGAGGAGAGGCTAAGAATCCATCTGGCAAGCATAGAGTAAGGTGAGTTGAGATGAGAAGTGGCATTATATAGATGGAATGGTGTGAGTGAAATGACGTTGTAGAGGGGACATCAACGTCCTTCTGTGTGGAGATCCGGGAACTGCGAAGTCTCAGTTCCTTCGTTATTCTGCTCACACTGCACCTCGAGCAGTATTGACTACCGGACAAGGAGCATCGGCCGTTGGACTGACGGCTTATGTACAGAGACATCCTGTGACGAGGGAATGGACTCTCGAGGCTGGAGCTATGGTCAGAGAGAGAGAGAGAGAGGCAATGGGAATTGAGTGTGAGATTGCAGGTTCTGGCAGACAAGGGAGTTTGTCTCATCGATGAGTTCGATAAGATGAGTGAGCAGGACAGAACGTCGATCCACGAAGTGAGCAGATGATTAAATTGATTATGAGTGGAGATAAGGATAATGAGTTGACTGTATATGGTGTAATTGTGTGTTGAGGCGATGGAACAGCAGTCGATTTCAATCTCGAAGGCTGGCATTGTAACTTCTCTACAGGCACGATGCACTGTTATTGCAGCTGCCAATCCTATCGGAGGAAGGTGAGACAGTGTAGGTTGTACTCCGTTATTCTCGTCATTGTTGAAATTAACTTGATTCTTCTATGTATGGCCAAGAGAGGGACGAGAGAGAGAGAGAACTTCAACTTTTTATTGATAATGTTATTGTTACCCGGTTAATGTTGCCTTATTTCATGTGGTAAACCGACTGAAGATGGGCTGTCTGCCCGAAACGTCTCAATAAAAAGTTGAAGTTCTCTCTCTCGTCCCTCTCTTGGCCATACATAGAAGAATCAAGTTAATTACAACGAAGTGTACGATGGGGTTGAATTGATACCCATCACTCTCATTAACAGATTACTAATTATTAATAAGAGTTGATTGTTCAGATACAACGCCTCTCGTACATTCGCTGAGAATGTTGATTTGACGGAGCCGATTCTTTCTCGATTCGACGTTCTTTGTGTAGTGAGAGATATTGCTGATCCAGTGGAGGACGAGAGACTCGCAGCGTCAGTTTATTCACTCATTCTACCTACATTTCTTTTAATTTATATTATTGTACCGCGTTTCCTTGTACTCTTATACATATTATTAAATCTCATTTTGATTACTCTACTCCATTTGATCCATTGCAGATTTGTTTTCGCAAGTCACGTGAGAAAGCACCCCGGTTACGAGGAGAAGGACGAGAATATCCTTCCTGAGCTGGTATGCAATTGGCCCATTCTCAGGTTCCCTGGCTGCGGTTCCGAGATCACTGTTTTTCCCCAAACGAACAAATCCAAACTGCCAGTTCCGAATCAAAGGTTATCAATGTTGGGTTCTCAATGGAGAGATTACATCATTGCGATTACGAATTCTCGGTTGTGTTTTCAAGTTTTTAAACGAGTTCAAAAATACTGTTTGTTCCTTGATGGTCTTCCATTTTCATCGTAAATGACGTTCCGCTCTGAACCTGTATTTTTTTCTTTCCGTAAATGCGAGGAAGACGTATTGATTGCGATATATCAGGCTGGTAAGAAAGTAATGAACGTTTTTGACATTTTTGAAAAATCTTCCGCTCTTCCGTCCTGTCCCCCCAATCAAATTCTCTGTGGGTACAATACATGTAGTTATTCTCCTCATTTTTTCGCCCACTGCTTCAGACCTGTCTTCCCATTTTCACAAGAGTTGGAAAGGGAGAAAGTTGGCGGGGTTGGTTTCGACTCGGCATTGTATCTGCCTTATAATTATTTAGTGGATTGAGGCAGAGTCTATTTAAGCTACGTACGTGATGGATGGACTGTAGTGAATACAGGAATGGAAATGGTACCGAGTTTCCTTATCGGGCTGGTGAGAACAATCGCCTCAAAATATCAAAGACGCGCACCAAGGATCAGATTATGAAGTATTTTGCGATTTTTAGAATCACCCAATGAAATTGAATTCCATTATTCCTCTGGTTTATAAAGACATCTATTATGATCTCAATAATGAGTTGAAGGAGAACACACATAGGGACACAATTTTGAGATCGAAAATGAGCATTAATAAAGTGTTACAATTTTATTGATCATCGTTTCAATTCGTTAGACCGCTCATTCGACAGTAAATGTCCTACAGTAATACGCCTTATTCGGGCTTTAGTTGATTTTCGTTCACTTCGACAGGACACTTCATCCAATAAGGTACCCAAAACTGCGATTTTACAGAAAATTAGAGAATTTCGTATTTTTCGATTTTTCCGTTTTTTGAAAAGTGCGGAAGCGCACAGTTTAAATCATCGGTAGTAAAAGAAAGGTATATTGCCAGTGAATAAATCACGTACTATCAAATTTCGACAGCTTCGCATTCACGATCGTCATTTGAAATCATTTGAACCCATTTCTTTCGGACCAACCGAATCTGGGGACCCACATCTTATTAAATGAATATCGCAGCGGCTCATACTCTGCACAATATGAAAGAGGAATGTTGATACTGTAATAGCTTCTAAGCTGCGGTTCTAAAAAAATTCCCAGCATTCAGGAGAACAACATATTTTTTTGTTGAATTTTCCATTTATTTTAGAATTGCTAAACTGTGCTTCATCAAGGAGTGCAAGGAAGAGTGGAACAAAACCAAAGATGAAAGATGTTCTTTAGAAGTCCACCTATAACATACCATGAGTGCAAAACATACTAATTTGAACTGACAGAAAAGCGAAACCCCAAAGTTCAAATCCCAAAACGTTCATTACTTTCTTACCTTCATTAAAATTTTTTTCATTAAAAAAGTTCATTACATTCTCCTATAGCCTATAGCAGGGGATATTGAAAAGCCTTAACAGCCGAATTGTAAAATCAGTGGTCTGAACTCAATCGGTAAATTAGGATAGTGTTGACGTGATTATAGTCAGAGGTCAAAAAGTAAAGTACCATGGAAAACTGGTCGGCAGCTTTTTGATGGTCTACCGGGCAGGTGTATACATTTCGGGGCTGTTTAAGCAGACCCTGTCGGGCAGGATTTGTTTTTAGGGGTCTAATTGATCAGGCATTTATTTTTCGCGCTCGCCTTCGGCGGGAAGGTTATAACGAAATCTACCCACTTTTTGACGTGAGTATGGTGACGTGTCTAATGACGATGGAGGGATGATAATGGATGTCTCTTGTGTTGAAGGTGACGAAGGAGCGAGAATCTACAGTTGATCTCATCCCTCAAGAGACACTTCGGAAGTACATTCTGTATGCGAGAGAGAAGGTCCATCCCGTCCTATCTGATAAGTTCATGGACAAGATGTCAAATCTGTTCGCCGAGATGAGAAGGGAATCACTCGTGAGTCTATCCCTTTTATTCAATCACCTAGACTGCCAAATCTGGAAACTGATGTGATTTCGCATGAAAGTGCTCGGTACTACAATCTTATTAAAAATTTTAGGTCTCTATTTATGCTTACTCATCCTTCTGTGTATTCCTAGACAGGTTTCGAGTGTCTAAACGGCTTCCATAAGATGTGTTCACGGAAATTATCGGTCTTTTAAAATGTATATCACATTGGATTAGCAATGGCATGAGTAGGAGAGAGAGGAAAGCACTTAATAAAGAGAAATGAGATTGATTGCAGGCGACTGCATCAGTTGCCATTACTGTGAGAACTGTGGAATCGATGATCAGACTGTCGGAGGCACACGCCAAACTGCATCTGAGGTAGGGGAATGTATGGATGACTGATTATGGAGTAACAATCTCTTGCTCATGATACATAATGAGGAGTAATTGTTCTTCCTGAAGTATGATCAATGCGTAAATTGGTTATGATGTGAATGATATGTCCATTTGCATATTTCTATTGATTTGTCGTTGTTTAGATCTTATGTGAATGACGATGATGTGCAGTGTGCTATGAAGGTTGTACTCGAGAGTTTCATTGCAACTCAGAAAGCATCGGTGATGAGACAAATGAGAAAGGTGAGAAGAGGGTCCGTCGATCACATGAAATACTGCTATTTACAATCACTCACCTTTTAATATTTATATAATTATTTGCAGACTCTGGGCAGACATCTGAGACAGAATAGATCGAATACTGAACTATTGATGTACATTCTGAAGCAATTGGCTAAAGATGTGAGTATAGAAAAGAAGGAGAGAGGGGGAAGACAGATATAATAGAAATGAAGGACATTATTTGAGGCTCTTCATTGTGAAATGGGAAGGAATGGTGGAGATGACGTCATTGCTTCCATTACTATTCCCGAGGTATGAAACATTTAGTGACTATTTGATGAGACAATAGTTCATGTGTTGTATGAATGATGTGTTATCAGAGTGAACTGCTGGAGAAGGCTCATTCACTCAAGATCGATAATGTGAGAAGTCTGTATGACTCGGGAGTATTCAAAGACAATCATTTTGTGTACGACGAGAAGAAGAAAGTGATCAGACATGAGATTTGTCACTGAGATTCTCTCATGATGGACCTTCTCTGGAGGGAAGACATACCGACTTCAACTATTCTCACCATCTCAATTGGTTTTATATTACTCGAACCATTTCAAGCTATATTGTTGTTTGTTTTATGTTCGCATTTTAATCTACGCTTTTTGAATGCTATCATAATATCGTTTTAATTTGCTTTATGCCTCTTAATATCATTTTTTTTAAATCAGCACAAAATCGAAACGGAATTAGATCTCATCTGAGTGGAGGGGTCCTCCTTTTTTTTTTAATTTTGTGTTGAACGTATTTGACACTTGAATACCATCACATATGAGAGACTTTCTGAGTGGGTCGACATAGTCTTGGCACAGGACTAAATTTTCGTTATGAAAATTACTACTCTATAAAATAGTGCGTTATGTGAGGGTTACGAGTGTGCCATTCCGGAAGTTCAAAAACGCGTCTACGCCTCAGGGCAAAAAAAATATCTGTTTGTGACGTCACAAAACTTTTTCGTTAAATCGATTCGAATCCTTTCCTTTTCGAGTACGATCGAAATGCAAATATTTTTTACTTACGCAACTTTTTTGATTAGTGCTCGTACAAACAAGTTATTCGACATAAACTAGTTTACGGTCAATTTGCAACTTTGCTCCTGCCACTGGAAACTTCTTATTATTATAGCGTATACCTTACACTGAGGAACACTTTCACTGAGAAAGTGGATATTTAAAAGAAAACTTACAGTCTCAGAGATTGTAGGGTAATATTACCGCAAGTATCGGGTAATATTACTGCAATTAACTTGCCGAAAAGTAAGTTACCAGAAGTACCACGGTAAATTACCTTTTTCTTACAACAATTTAGCAATATTCCTGTAACTTACTTTTTGCTTGCTAAAAAGGCAAATTTGAAGTAAGCAAAAAGTAACATTGTAGCAATATTGAAATAATATTACTTTTTTCGAGAGCAGCAACAAAGTAATTTTCTAGTTAGTTACAAATTTTAAGTAAGTAAAAAGTAATATTACTGCAACAATCAAGGTAACTTACTTGAGTACTTCTGGTAACTTACAACACTAATTGCAGTAATATTACCCTGCGAAACCAGAGCGTACTATTGTTGAACATGTGTGATCGAGTACTGATTTTATTCAAGTTGCCGCATAATTTTTCCTAAATTAATTTCTTGGGGGCCACTTTTAAATATCCACTTTCTAAGTGAATGTGTGCCTCAGTGTAAGGTATCCGCTATTACAATAAGAAGTTTCCAGTGGCAGGAGCAAAGTTGCAAATTGACCGTAAACTAGTTTATGCCGAATAACTTGCTTGTACGAGAAATAATCAAAAAAAGTTGCGTAAGTAAAAAAATATGTGTATTTCGATGGGCTATCGATCGTACTCGAAAAGGAAAGGATTCGAATCGATTTGACGAAAAAGTTTTGTGACGTCACAAACAGATATTTTTTTGCCCTAAGGCGTAGACGCGTTTTTGAACTTCCGGAATGGCACACTCGTAACCCTCACATAACGCACTATTTTATAGAGTAGTCATTTTCATAACAAAAATTAAGTCCTGTGCCAAGCCCACTGAACAAATATGTCGATCCTCTCAGATAATCTCTCATATCTCTTTTCATTTGTAATGATACGGTCCAATTGAATATCCGTTGTAATATGCTATGATCGATGAGTAAAGAGTTGATGTGATGCCTCTGTCTTCACTTGTTTTGATACACGAGTGGTTGTTATCCGCCGACCGTTGTACTTCATTTACATAAGGCCTTTCCCCCACGTGTCGTATCTGATGTAGTGTTGTCCATTGGAAGAGGATGATAGGTAGAGGGTCGCTCATAGTATGTCCGATCTACAATCTGAGTCAATATAAAACCTAGGGTTGAAAATGCGGTGTAATCCTCAGATTTCCACTAAATTCCATAATTAATTTCAGGATCTCTAATATTTTTTTCTGACTTTATTTTAAAACTGGGCACACGATAACTATTTTTTAACGAAGAAAAACTAGGAAAAAAAATTATAATTCTCCCCTCTCGACTCGAAAAGGAATCTCGTGACAATGAAAAGTGATTGTAGATGAGAGAGAGGCTACATTCTAGTCTCGACCCCTCTTCCCCCAATATAGTGCAGCCAGTGCCTAGTGGATGGATATGTGTATGGAGATGAAGGAAGGGCGGGGGTAGGGACCACCATCCTGAGAGCCGGAAAATTCAGATTCATCATTTACCGGGAGACGAAGTTCGGTGGGTCACTTCTAAATCGCTGGGTCATTCTTTTCACTTGTTTGTTTTACTTTTTTGTAAATCGATATATTTATTCACGGTGTGACAAGTCTTCCGGTGGCGCGCGACAGTCGCGCACGCAGAGTGAAAATGCGGGAAGAAAAGTCATTCAAATCGGGAATCCACCGTACCCCTGTCTGACGTCGGTTTCTCACGGATATCGCTTCGAGACCAGTGGAGTACGAATTTTGGCGAATCTGGCACGTTGCCAACGGCTTTATTGTTCTTCTTCGCTGTTGTTTTCTGTTGTTGATTCTCGTTTCTGTCAGTCGTCGTGAGCGGTCCCTCTCCATTTTTCTCTGATGGAGAAGGGACTTCCCTAGTTCCCCGGACCCCCTTATCTTTCTACCAACGACTCTACAAGATCGGAATCCCCGTCCTAGCCGGCCTGGTCACCGTGGATGGGTATGACCGTTTGATGTTGGCTACTCAGATACCAGTTTCGCTAATTCTCAATTTGATTGATGATTCGAGCTTGGTGGACTCAAGTGGAAGAAAGATGCGCCATCCGTTCGTCAGGACTGCCTTCAGCCTCACGTAACCTCCCCTTTCCTCCTACGTCCATGGTCCTAAGAGAGATCTCGTCTATTCCTCCAGCAACTTCAAAGAAGATAGTCTGTGAATGGGAAGAAGACCGATCCTCTACCCCGACCCCAGCCGAAATGATCCGTGAATACTGAGAAGAATGATCCTGACCCCTGAAACCTCATCCTCACCTGACGTTACCGTCTGACGTGGTAAACATTGTATTGTATTGTTGTTTTTTGTGTTTTTTATCGAGTTTATTTTATTTGTATTTATTTAATTTCTTATTCTGCTTGCAGATCGTAGGGGTAGCGACTTGTTACTGCTGCTGCGACTTATTTAGCGACTTATTCTATTGATTATTTACATTACTAGAATATATTTCCTTCCAGGATCAAATTCACTTCGTTTGGAAGGCGCGTCACTCGAACAGTCCCTACTACGAAAAGACCCGTTTAATAAATGGAGTCATAATGTTTTACTTCAGCTTTTCTGCACGGTACGTTGTTCATATTTGATCAAATGATTGCTAGAAATGCCGGATTGTAGCGAAAGCTATCGCCGATTTTTTTTAAATTTGCCTTGAAATAATTTTCCACACCTCTGAACATCATCGTACGCTTCTTGAAAATCTTCTTAGCAGGCAGACCTCTGCCTTTTCTTTTCTGCCTAGCAGGTGAACCTCTACGTTCCTGTACTTAACTTCTTAATTGCGCCTGCTAAATCTCGATATTCCCGATATCGGTCTTGCTGCACAGAACCGCGATCGTTGAACAAGAAATTTCCCGCCGATTACGAGCTTCCTCACCTAACTCTTGCTTTAAATCGATAAAGACTTATTGCCGTTTTACTATACCAACCCTCCGGGCTATTTCAGTTTAATCAATTAGGAGTCTCAGGCGCCTTCTTCCCAGAGGGAAATTCAGAAGTAATTATCGGCGATTGCTTTTGAAATATCGCTATTATCTCTCACCACGTGTAAATATGTGTTTCCCGTTGAAAAATTTTCCAACCCCGTAATTCTAATTGTTTCACTCTCGATAAAATATTGACGCGAAATGTATATTTGCTCGGAATATTTTTTTAAATGCAAATTTTGATGAAAAATTCATTTTAGTATTAATTTAATATCAAAAACAAATTTCAAATATTTGAAAAAAATACAGTTATCAGGGAACGGCAAGAAAAATCTACAGTATATTTCAATGATTTTGCACCGTCCATTCAGGGGAATTCAAACATTGGCACTGTGCCAATGTTAGCCACTTTTTCGTTAAAGAGGTTCAACGGAAAATTTTAGCGTTTTGTCACACCGTGTTATTCTTTTAGCGAAGGTGGCCGGGTTTTTTTTCTTTGCGATTCTCATACTAGATGTAGTAGCGGGTGTTATGGCGCCGCAAATCGGCTTATGCCCCTGGCCGCTACATCGACGTTTGTACTCGTTTTGGCTACGTTGCGATATAGACGCGTTTGAAGCTAGATGGTCGATGCAGTTGAGGTTGGCCGCGGCTAATTGTTATTGATTATCGATCACTACCACTAGGAGACTGCGCAACGGCGTTTTGACGCAAATCGGCTTATGCCCCTGGCCGCTACATCGACGTTTGTACTCGTTTTGGCTACGTTGCGATATAGACGCGTTTGAAGCTAGATGGTCGATGCAGTTGAGGTTGGCCGCGGCTAATTGTTATTGATTATCGATCACCACCACTAGGAGACTGCGCAACGGCGTTTTGACGCAAATCGGCTTATGCCCCTGGCCGCTACATCGACGTTTGTGTTCATTGCACCGCACTGTAATGTCGTCGTGTTTAGCCCATCCTGCTTCCTGTTTTTGAGGGTGGCCGCGGTTAATTGTTCTTGAATATTGATTAGCACTATTAGGGCCATGTGCTATCACAATTTGACGCAAATCGGCTTAGGAAAATGGTCGCAGCAGCGGATTTTATATCGCCTTCCGGGAATTAGGTACATCGCATCCGGAGATTCTCTGAATTAGGAGCCGGAGATTAGTACATAGTCGTTCTCGTGGTGTGTCTCTCGTTTTGAAGAGAAGATGATTTTGTTTTTGCTAATTATTTTATTTATTTTATTAGATTATTTTTTTATTTCTTTTCGCTCGTAATTCAGCATAGTATAGCTATCGATTGTGAGTCATGATATCCTTCAAATATTTTCCCGGAGCTATGGATGGTGGTCCCTAGGGCGGGGGAAGAGATACACACACTATTTGATCAACTGCCACATTTGGAATTGATGGAAAGCGGCCATAAAACGTGGTGAATGAAGTAGGCGAAAGAAGAAGAAGAGAAAGATTTGATCCCATCTATGTTATGGATGTTTCATTGAATGGAGTGGAAGTGTAGTACCATCCCAGCTAGAACCTCCGAGGGCCACAACTGATTGTGTGTATGAGAGAGAGACTGTGCTATTCTCGTATCTCTATCGAATGGAAGACATTTGATGTGTCATGAGAGACGTGGCATTCTCTTCAATCTACCCCTCATCTATGGGACGTGACGTGATAGAGGTGCACCCCCCCCCTCTCCCCCTCGATTTATGAGTGAGTGGAATGAATCGATCGGATGACGTCATGATAAGAGAC
The DNA here is from genome assembly GCA_036245785.1 of Pristionchus fissidentatus. Lineage (NCBI taxonomy): Eukaryota > Metazoa > Nematoda > Chromadorea > Rhabditida > Neodiplogasteridae > Pristionchus > Pristionchus fissidentatus. The sequence continues at coordinate 30,836,323 of BTSY01000004.1, forward strand.
GGAAGGGATCCGAGAGAGAGAGACGGAGATTGTGCAGAAAGGAGTCATGGACGCCTTGTATAGTGATAGAGACGATGTGTCATGAGATGCAAAGGGGGGAGGAGAGAGAGAGCACGTGAGAGAAGAGAAGTGACGATAAATACAAGTCCCCTTCCCCCATCCTCCCTCTCCCATTCATTGTTTGCATGTCTCTGGTTGCAAGCTGTTACATTCCATCTCCCTCCCTCACATGACTCCCCCCTCCCCCCTCCCCCTCCTTCCAGTGCACTAATTCTCTCTCCCCCCCCTCATTCTTCCCTGCCTTCCCATTAAACCCCTATCACAAACGGATGAATAAGAGTAGATATCCTGTAGGTGTGTATCTACTCTTATTCATTCTCTATCGCTCTTCTCCTGTTCATGATATATCACATCTCCATTCTCATAATCCCTCTTCTCTCGTCCCCTTTTCTCATCTAATCAATCGATATTCTCTCTTCTCATTACCGTATTTCCTTCTCTTCTGTCGTCACATTTCGTTTGCTTGTGCAATGATTCGAAATGTGACGAAATAGATGGAGAGAGTGAGTCAAGTGCCTTCTCTTGCCCTCTCCCTCTCATTAGTCTTGCCCTCTCCCTCCTCCCCCCTCCCTCCTCCCCCTCCCTCCTCCCCCCTTCCTCCTCCTCTCCACTCATTCACATATCTAGCTAGTGAGTAATTATAAGTGTGTTTATATCAAATATACAATTGTGGAATGATTAAGAGAGAGAGGCGGGAGGGTGGAATTATCGCGTGTCTCTCTCTCTACTCTCATATCTCATCCCATCTCTCCACTCTATACCATATATCCTATATCCTGTTCCCCCTCTTATCTCCATGCATATCTCGGCACGTGAATTTCATCATTGAAGGTCATTGCACGGATAACGAGAGAGAGAGAGAGAGAGAGAGAGATGGGACGTTAAAGGGTGGTCCCCAATCTTCCTCTCTCTCTCTCCCCCCTATTCATTCAACAGACTCCGCCCTTTCTCTCTCTCTCTCTCTCACGATCACGAGTCTTCCCTCACCACTCTTCCCCCCCCCCTCTCCTCCTCCTCCTCCTCTCTCTCTCTCTATCTCTCTCGCCTCTCTCTCTCATTTGGCAATGAGCCAATGGGAGTGAGTAGTAGTACCATTCGGTTCCTTCTCTTTCTCTTTTCTTGTCATATCTCAGCGCTCGCCCCAACTCGTGCATTCCATTTAGGGTTGCGAATCCGGACAATGCCGGACGCCGGACAGCGAAAGTGAAAAATGAACGGGGCCTTGTCCGTCTTTGTCCGTGTCCGGACGGACGTCCATCTGTCCGGATTTGTCCGGGAATACTGTAGTCTGTCCGGACAACCTGATCGCAAACTGGTTGTATTTCTTTTTTTCTAAAAAAAAATTATTTTTTAAAAACTTTTTTGCTTAGCATTGCCAGTTTACGTTATTTTGCCACATTGAGTTGAGTTTCAACCATAGATGACCACGCCGGATGGCAAACCCACGAATAGGGGCCGTGGAAGCCCCGTGCCCCATACCGTATGCCATACGATCTATTTGGGGCATGGGACATCCACGTATTTGAGGTCATGGCCCACAATGGGTGGGAATGTGTCAACCAAACCCAACGTGGTATACTATAACTTAACGGCCGGTCCTATAACGAAAACAGTCTATCGCAGTCAATTCTACCATAACCCGAAAAGTGCGAATATTACCCCTGGTAGATTGCATATGGAATACCGTGTGGGTAACACATGTGGGTATACCGTAATCCTCTTACCGTACTCCCATTTTGGATAATGGCTTCCTATACGTGGATGCCCGATTACAAAATGAAATCTTGGGGCTTCCACAACCCCTATTCATGGGTTTATCCTCAGGCGTGGTCATCTATGGTTGAAACTCAACTTAATTTGCCAAAATAACGTAAACTGCAATGCTAAGCAAAAAAGTTTGAAAAAATAATTTTTTTTCCAAAAAATAAGAAATATACCCAGTTTGCGATCAGGTTGTCCGGACAAACTACAGTATTCCCGGACAAATCCGGACATACGGACGTCCGTCCGGACAGACAAAGACGTCCGGAAACAATGAAAATGAGATCGACCGATCATTTTGTCCGGATTGTCCGTCCGGATTTGCAACCCTAATTCCATTCATTTCGTGTATCTCTCTCTCTCTCTCTCTCTCTCCCTCTCTCATTTGTTCTCTTGCAGATAACAGTGTCCTCTCCATCATCGACGCTTTTCTCTATGATTCAATCAACTCTGAGGAGGATCCTCATAGCTTCTCCTCCTCCACCAAAATCTACTGGACAATCACATGGTGAGTCTCCATCTCTTCCAACTACCTCCTCTCTCTCTCTCTCTCCGCTGTTGCATTCTCCTTCAAATCGGCAGGCGCTTCGTAAGCAGGTGATATGGACTAGCGTTACACCGTGTTGTTTCCGGCGATAGATGGATTTCTCTCTCTCTCTCTCTCGCTCATAGTCACGCGCTTCTTCCCCCCCTCTCTCCTTCACTATTCTCACTATATCCTCGAGGGTGGAAGAGAGGGGACAAAACTCGCTCCCCGTTCGCTTTCCTTTTTCCTGTCCCTCTCGTCTCTCTCTCTCTCTGTCCTTTTAACTCCGACACTCTCATTCCTCCATCATCCAATGGGCAGGCCGGTCGTAGTGGGAGGTGAGGTAGTGCAAACGGTAGACAAGGTGGTATATCTGGGGCAAGAAGTCACTCTCGGTCCCAATAGGTTTGTGGGAGAAGTTCACAGGCGGGTTAGAAGCGCGAATTGGGCATTTTACAAATACTCCGAATTCTTTCGGAAACGTGGGTCCCCCATGTCACTCAAAAAGCGCCTTTTCGACGGTGTAGTTCTACCCGCACTCTTGTATGGTTCCGAGACTTGGTACCTCTGTAAACGAGAAAAACAAATTCTTTCCGTCGCTCAGCGCAAACTAGAACGCAAAATGATTGGAATTACCGTATTTGATCACGTCACAAATGAGCGGATCCGTGACATCACTAAATTGAAGGATGTAGTTAGAGAGGCGGAAAGACGGAAATGGATATGGGTAGAAAGAATCTCGAATCAAAGCCATTATCGGTGGAATCGGAAGATGCTCGATTGGACCCCAAGAGGGAAGAGGAAGCGAGGCCGACCTGCAAAGAGATGGAGAGATGATTTCGTCAACGCTGCTGGACCACAATTCGTGCAACTCGCAAGAAACGATCGCAAGCAATGGAGATCTCTCATGGCAACCCAGCTTTAACACCCAAAACCAGCTGATAAAGTTGTTTAAATGTAAATGTAAAAAAACTCTCATTCCTTCTCACCACCTCTCGCCAATTCTCATGATTATCTCGTATTAAGCACATGATGTAATCTTCCCCCCTCGTCTCTCTCTCTCTCTCTCTCTCTCTCTCTCTCTCTCTCTCTTTCTCCTACTCTCATTGCATTGAATCGAAGTGGTGGATGGGCGGTTGAGTCAGCTGAGAGGGTGGAGGGAGGGGCGACTTGATAGTCATGTGATTCACCCTCTCCCCCCCCCTCTCTCTCTCTCTTTCTCCTCCTCTCTCTCCCATCCACTCAGACGATAGGGAATGCCCTGCTGAGGTCAGATATGAGAGAGGGGGGGGGGAGCAGGTCATTGTAATTAAGCTGTGCGCGATATTGAGAGATGTGTGGGGAGGGCGGAGGGAAATAAGAGAGAGAGACTATTGAGATTAGAGGATGACTAATCATGGAGAGAGATAGTGGGTCGATAAATGGTAATTGATTGATTGTGATTGGTTAAGATCACGATGGCTTTCACTTCAAACGTCTCTATCGATTGGGAGTTGAGTGTGGGAGGGGTGGATTCGGAACTGTCTACTCTGCATTTGCTATCGATGGAACGCCCTGTGCTGTCAAGTACATCGCACGAAGGAATGTCACTGAATGGGCAAAGGTACCCTACTCCCATATTATATATAGTCAGTTGTCAATCCATTATACCATAGTCTCATGATTGTATTTGTTCTTTTCAGTTGGATGGCAAGACAGTTCCTCTTGAATTGGTTCTTCTCATGAGATGCCAAGTTGTTGATGGAGTCATTAAAGTGCTCGATTGGTTGGTTATCTCTCTTCTCTTCTCCTTTACCGTACTCCAATGATTGCATCAAGTACCGTAATCCATTGATAATAAGTTTCTCCAGGTTTGAGCGTCCCGATGGATATTTGATTGTGATGGAAAGACCTGCAAACTGCTCGGATCTATTTGATTATATCTCAGCCGAAGGAGCTCTTCCTGAGAAGGTTGCCAGGAAGATATTCAAGCAGGTACTGCAATCTCTCTCTCTCTCTCTCTCTCTCTCTCTCTCTCTCTCTCCATCCATCGATCGATGGTCGTTCATCTAGGATATGGTGATAATGTGACATGTGTTAAGGTAGTGGAGACAGTGGTGGAGATCTCGCGACTGGGAATCTACCATCGAGATATCAAAGACGAGAATATTCTGATTGATAAGAAGACTGGAAAGATAACTATTATCGACTTCGGATCGGGAGCTTGGATTAAGGAGGGGAAATATACTGACTTCGAAGGTAAGGATGAGAGAGAGAGAGAGAGAGAGAGAGAGCCTGGTACGAACGGTCGAGTGGATGGAGAGAGAGAGTGAGATAGTGCCTCTCGTAGTTTGCACTCCATCACCAAGGTCACTCAATCGTGAGATGAAAGGAGAGAGAGAGAGAGAGAGAGAGAGAGAGAGAGAGAGAGAGAGAGGCCTTGGTTACCTCGTGAGGCCAATTGGCGATAAATGAGTGAGAGTATGGAATGAGGATGATTGTGAGTGATTAAGGTACTCGTGTGTATTCTCCTCCTGAATGGATCACTCATGGTAAATATGATGGAGAAGAAGCAACTGTGTGGTCACTTGGAGTTCTTCTCTATGATATGGTACAAGGAGACATACCATTCCGATCGGATCCTGATATCCAATGTGCATTCATTCATTGGAGGAATGTTGTATCTGAAGGTGAGTTCTCTCTCTCTCTCTCATCATCTCCTCTATTCAGAATGCCGTTGTCTCATCCGTTCGTGCCTGGAAGCTCGTAGTTCATCTCGTCTCCGTCTTCAATCTCTTCTTCATCACGATTGGTTGGAAGCCTCTTCATCCTCTTCCTCTTCTTCTTCTCTTCTTCTCCCCTCTCGACACAAGAAGACTTCAGTCCCTGATAGACTCACTGTCCATTCTCACTATGATCGTCATATTAGAGGGATTACGGTAGCGTCTGCTCCTCGATCGATAATTGAAGTGAGGGGTAGATCACCCCCTCCCTCTCTCCCCTCCACTCACAACGAGGAGATTGAGTATGCAGAGGAAGTGAAGGAGATCACTAATGATCTCAACAAGTCGTCAGTTTCTTCGTCGTGGCCTCGATTGATTTCCACTCCTTCTCGATCAATAAAACCTTCTCTGAGAGGGAGTACGGTAGAAGGAAGTTCAACCCAATCATCTGGGGGATCATCAGGATACTGTACCTCTACTGCTCTTTCACCACCTACGGGTTCATTGAATCTTTCTCTGATGCTTGGATCGTACTAATACCCGCCTCGTCATTTCAATCACTGTAAATAATGTATTTATTAGATTTGATGGTTTGTTCACATTGTACATACTTTTGTTTCATATTCGTCGTGTTCATTATCTTTGATTGTCCCAAATCCATCCCAGCTGGTTATTCCATTGCTCACAATTGTCTCATCCCATCCGATTATCACTGATAGAAGTATCATCATATACTCGATCCTTATCACTTAATTTATCCGAGTGTCTATATTGGACTGAGAGTGACTGAGATGTCGCAGTCGCTCGCAGAGCATTCAATTGGCCACGCCATCCACAACACAATCAATAAATGGTATTGTACCTATTTACTACCCACAACAAACAAAACAACATGTGGTATTGCTTTACTTCTTGCCAGAATCTTCCTTGAGAAGAAGAGTTCGATTGAAGATGATCTTGAAAGGAAAATGAATACGATAGAGGTTCATGTATTCCAAATAGAGGAAATGTCACCTTGTCCTTAGATGAATCGAGATCGACGGCGAAGAATCCAATTCTCTCGAACTGGAATCGATCCAACACTTTGACCGTAGCCAGATATCGATCGACGTATACTCGATGGAGTATCGAGAGAGAGTTTTCATTGCAATCAGAGAGGAATCCACCCGGAACTTCAGTTGCATCCTCGGGATTCTTGTGATGGAAACTACAATTGATTACATCATCATTCATCACAATACACATTCAATTAGTGATAATGAATGAGTAAACTCACAGTCTCTCATAGAGTCTCACTTGGACGGCGATTGGATTGGATACCCAATGAATGAATGCCTTCGGTTTGTTCGTCTCATTCACTTCTTCTGCTCTCACTTCTAGTCCAGTCACTGATCCATCCTCACCCTTCAGTCAATCCATATTCATTACCCATCTACCGTACTCCTCTACCTACCGTAATCTCCTTCTCGAGATACAATACAAGTCCAATGTGTTTCAGTCCGACATTCTGTCCAGTAGCGAGTCTTCTGAATTCCTTAGACGCCGTTCCCTCAAATGAGTCATCATCATCATCATCTCTCTCTCCCCTTGACTCATCTATTTAATTTCTCTCCAATCACTCTTTGTCATACAGTTCTCCTCCCTCCTTCTATCCATCATATCGTCACTCTCACTTCTCTGCCCTCTCCTCTCTTTCTCTATCTCTCTCCTCCGTACCTAGCACCGCCATCCATCGCGATGCGACTAGCGAGTGTAGGGAGAACAGCGAGAGGGCCGCGACGCGTCAAACACTCGCGTCGCGGCCCCACCTGCAGAGGAGGAATGCGAAAGCGGCAAATAGGGGAGAGACGAGGGGGGGCAGGGAGAGGAGAGGAGATAGTGTGTGCGACTGAGAGACCGCGAATAGAGGAGAGGGAGAGTGAGGGAGGAGGGGGAGGGGGAATAAGAGATGGGAAAGGAGGGAAAAGGCGACTAGAGGATGGACATTATGAGTAGAAGAGGAAGTAGAGGAACACATACCAGTCTAGTCTAGAAGAAAGAGAACACAAATGAATCAAATGAAGAGAAAGGAGGAAGAGACATTAATAGAGGAAATAAAGGCAATGGGAGACACAAATGTTAGGAGGGAGAGTCATACAGTATACAAGATCTACCATGGTTATCCATTTATCCGACTCTATGTAAACCATGATAATATAGTGTTTCATGTACATACTACCTTGTGAATGAAAGTGTACTCGAGGAGAGTGTGAAAGAAGATGAAATAGAGATGAGATTACCTGGTGATAGTCGTCTCTCTCAATGTAGAGTGTATCAGAGAAGTTGACATCGTGAGTCGACGAACAAGAATTAGAAGGGAAATCAGGGATTGAGATTGAAGAAGGAAGAGAAAGAGACGAGAAGTTCGTAATCCTCTGAAAAGGACATTCATTCAACTACTTCAACTCTATCAGAAGTTATCATCTATAATATATTATTACTTTTTTCACATACAATTATTGTCTACCACTCACTCGGTAGATGAGATGTCTAATTCTTCACCTAGACTTAGTATCTCTCTCACTTATATCACTGCGGTTGTCATACCATTGATCGTCAGTTGATCATATATGATGCCGTTTGCCTAACAAGGGAGACCTGCATACTTAAGTTGGCCTTTCAGGATGAGACCCAATTAGGTCGATAGGTACCCCAAAACTATTCTGAAATCGAATGTCCAAAACTGCTGAATGCCCTCAGGGCACGAGAAAAATCGATAAATCGGATGCGGATGAGAACATGTCACACCATTTCTCAACAACGATGACATCAGCATCTGTGGTGTAGTGGTAAGGAGCGGCCATCAGTTCGATGCCGGACTTATGCAAACTTTTTTGCCTTATTTTTTCTACATTTCCTTTCACTTCTATCTTTGAGGAACTCATTCTCTTTTTTCCATAATTTCCTTATCTAACATTTATCCGAATAACAACAAAAATTATGAAAATGTAAAAAGAACTGATTTAGTCACACTTATGAAAGTCAACAATGAAATGCTGGAAACAAAGGAAGTCTGGGCGTCTTGGGCGCGTATGCCGTACCGTAATTATACGGGGGGGGGGGGGGGGGGTGACAATTCCGCAACGCGACATTTCCGCAACGAGGTTTTTAACTGCTCTAAACCTATCTGCATATCTCCATCAAAGTGTTCTCATGATCAGAATCACGAGGTCTTTCAACCCCACAAATTAACTAATTAGCTAATTAAAATTTGGCTAATTAGCAGAAAATTCAAAATGGTCAGAAAAATACAGCAACAAGCCGAATCGATGGAGGTGAGCAAATAACTAACAGGGGAAAAAAGTTCATACATATTCCTCGAGTTTGAGAAAAGTTATAAACCGTTGCGGAAATGTCGGTTGTGGAATTGTCACCCCCCAATTATACCGGGATCTTGCGTGGAAACGAAACCAGGTTGGATCCCTGTCTGATACCAGGCTGGAATTGCAAATTATAACGGGATCCAGCCCGGGAAAAAATTAGCAAAGAATCGATAATTAGTTCGCATTTATTATCAAATGGAGAAATTGAATCGTTCTTGATCTTGTGTGAAGGGAATAGTCGGTCGATGTCTTCTTCGTCGTTGGAATCGAATGATACGAGTTCACTCTGGTATTTTTTTACGGGCTGGATCCTGGGATAATTTGCAATTCCAGCCTGGATAAATGTTAGATAGGGAAATGATGTTTTATATGACTGCCTCAAAGATAGCAGGCAATGGAAATGTAGAAAAAATATGGCAAAAAAGTTTGCATAGGTATCGAACTGATGGCCACTTGACCGGGATCACCCGCTCCTTACCACTACACCACCTATACTGATGTCATTGTTGTTGAGAAATGGTGTGACATGTTCTCATGCGCATCCAACTTATCGATTTTTCTCGTGCCCTGAGGGCATTCAGCAGTTTTGGACATTCGATTTCAGAATAGTTTTGGGGTACCTATCGACCTAATTGGGTCTCATCCTGAAAGGCCAACTTAAGTATGCAGGTCTCCCTTGAAATAGTCGAACAATCCGGACATCGATTTTCTAGAAAAAATGGAGCTAAGGTAATCGAATGTGCTGATCATGATGGTATACTTCATTTTGCATGAAATGATACGGTAGCCCCAGGCTACAAATTTGCATTTTATCGATTTTTCCGATTTTCTCAAGAACCGATGCTTCGATTCCCTTCAAACTTGGACAGGCACTTAATGTATCAGCTCTCGACATGATCACACAAAAATTGCATGAATATGCAAATGTGTTCATGAGATAATTAACATCTCATGCAGCACTGAATTCCGACTCACAAGCACCACGTAGAAAGATCGGGCTCGTCGAGACGATCATTTTTGCTACCACATTTGCGTATTTCTAGCTGTGCGCTCATATAATTTTCTCGTTTTAGCTTTTTTCAACCCTCGTTTTTCATTTCATTCCAACCCAAGCAGACCGCGCGAGAAAATGTATATGAGCGCACAGCTAGAAAAAACGCAAATATAGTAACAAAAATTTTCGTCTCGACGAGCCCGATCTTTCTACGTGGTGCTTGTGAGTCGGAATTCAGTGCTGCATGAGATGTTAATTGTCTCATGAACACATTTGCATATTCATGCAATTTTTGTGTGATCATGTCGAGAGCTGATATATTAAGTGCCTGTCCAAGTTTGAAGGGAATCGAAACATCGGTTCTTGAGAAAATCGGAAAAATCGAAAATGCTAATTTATAGCCTGAGGCTACCGTATCATTTCATGCAAAATTAAGTATACCATTATGATCAGCACATTCGATAACCTCTTTCCAATTAAAATGAGCAGAGGTTTTAATTTCACTGTTCAAGTGATTGTTCGACTCTTAGGCAACCGGCCTCATATACTTACCGCCTCTGAGATTGAATGATAAAAGAGCCCGTTTTGTCATAGAGTCAGTCAAGTGGAGAACAGACGCCGGACAGAAGGAAAAAATGGAATCAAAAGAGACACTCGTTTACGATATTCTGAGAAGTTGTGATCACGATAGCAACGATGGCGTTGTATGCATATCGATCTGTGCCCTGGTCTTCCAATGCAAATTTCATTCTGAGTTTTTATTTTTTGATGAATGTGTATGTCAAAAATTTGTAGTGTTAAGAAACAGTATCTAATTTTTTTCAACGTGAATCTATCAACAAATTTTTAAAAAAATTGAATATCCTTATTTTCAGCAGTTAGTTAAAATATCTTGTGTTAAACTCAAAGAGAGGTCGCCCATGCACTGTAGTCGTCTCAGATCTCTCTTTTAAGTTTTACACAAGATACTTTTATCAATTAAGCTCAAAATAAGGATATTCAAATTTTGCAACTAACAATAGATTCACCTTGAACAATTAGAAACTGTTTATTACTAACATTTTTAGCATACTCATTTTTTAGCATATTCATTGAAAAAAACCCAGAATTTCAATGGAATTTGCATTTGAATAACCGGCCACAAATCGATTTGATTACAACGACATAGCACTGTGATCAGCCCCTTGATACTCTCGCAAACGATTGTCTCTTCAGATTCTTTTTTTTTTGCTGTCCGGCGTTTGTTCGACTCTATGGGAAACAGCTCATAAGACAATTGTGATGAGTGATGACTGACCACAGGGATGGGATCCAGTACAGCCATCGTTCGAGGAGAGTGCACATTGAGATAGTCACGGACTGAAGCATCCATCACATGAGGGTCGATCACCATCTTATGTCAAACATCAATTATTCATTGGGTAGGTACAGCAATTGGAAGGATCACAAAACGGCAACTGCCCTAATTCCGTTGAGAACGATCCTGGACCCTTGGGAAGGTTAAATTTATTTTTTAAAACTATCGACTACCTTATCAATGTATAAAAAATAATGATCACAATGACAAAAAATAATTAACTGATGCTGATGACAATCCCCCCTGGTTCTAGGCTAACGCGAAATTGAATTCCGTTAGTTTTGTGATCCTTCCACTTAATAAATATGATATAAATAATATTTTAGTAAAAGCACTACATCATATACACCATTTGTTCCTACGACACATAGCTGTTGGTGTTATAGCATCACAGATGGAATGGCTCCTTTGTCTAATTGTACACAACCTACCATGTGTACGCAAAGAAGATCGCTCAGAATTATTCCAAACATTGATAATATTATGCATAGAAATTAAATTGCTATCTTACATAGCAGTACAATGTTTGAATGAATTTCTACAAAACATAACCTACCGGAGGTCGGGAATCCTTGTTTTTCCCGTCAAAAAAACCTGGTGTTTGAAGCCTGTGAGAGTTGAAATGCATTCACTAAACCCTTAAATGTATCTATGGGCCATAGACTATGGCCATTCAGTAAAAGAAAAGCTAAAAAAAAGTTTCCCCATTGCTATGGACAGAAGTTGCGCGCACGAAAATGATTTCATCTCTGTATAGCACCGCCCAAGGAGAGAGTTGAATGTAGTGATGCTAGTGTTCACCTGAGATCCCGTGATTCCGAGTCTGGCTACAAATGAGTTGAGTGCCTCTGCAGGAATGCCTCGTCTACGAAGAGCAGCGAGAGTGAAGAGACGAGGATCGTCCCAGTCTCTGACAACACTCCATATACACTACACCAACGCATACACGCCATTTTATACGTTAGTAGTTGCTAACTTGTCTCTATTATGGATCAGACGAAAGAGAGAAAACGTAGATTAATCGTTGCTATTTGGGCAGATATTCAGTGATCATGACAAAATATATGTTGTATGCGCTTACAGTGCAGACTGCTTTGACAAAAACTATAATGGAATCAACCAAATACACGGCTCTCGCGACCCCGACTGTGCCACCTTCAGAAACCGCTACAGACAAGGTGTCACATATGTTTCACGTGCTACTACTCTTGCGTGAGCAATGGTTCAGGTAAATAAGCTAATTAAAAAAAAAAGTGAATGGTATTACCTGACAATCTTGGAAGTAATTAGCTTCATGATCTTCCTCTTGCTCACCACGGTGTAGTACACATTCAATCTACCGTACTCCCATTGGACGGGACAATACACATCCAGGGCATTGCAGAGCCAATAGTACGAACTACGTCTGAAAACAAGATAATTAACGCATTTGAAATATATATATGGGGGAAGGGGACGCCTTTTTCATTTGCACGGTGCCCCTGCACCCTAGTGGTTGGAACACACCTTTACACGAATTAATACAACTACTAGTTCAAGGAATGCGTCAAGAATACTCAAAGAATGCGTCGTGTACCTCGACTGGAATTCTTTAGTGCATAGAGAGTGAGTGATATCCTCGATGGAGTCACATAGACAGTGAGTGTAGTCATACGTAGGGTAGATGCACCTTAACACACCCACTACTCAACAATTACAACATACATATGACGCTGTCCGCGATAGATTCAACAAATCTCCAATGAGGCTCAGCACAGCTAAAAAATGAAATGTCTTCCAAACATGCCCCTAGGGGTAGTTTTCCATGCTCTACAACGTGGCGTTCTTCATTTTTCATGAATTTCACTTTGGGCGCCAAAACGGCGCCGCGCCGGAATACAGTGAAATCACTTTTTCAAATATTTCTCGCTCAGCTTTACAGATAGAGCATCGAAGTCTCGCGTGTTGTATCAGAATTTGATGGCGAATCTCGCCAAGTATTTCATTTATCGATAATTAGCCTGTCATTTAGCTTTTTTTGACCCGTTAAAGTGTGAACGTCGTGACATAGCTCATTCGAACCGCCGTGAGAAGCTGATTCTATGGTTATATTTATGCGGCAAAATCACCTATGCAACTATGTGTTTCATTCCATTTTTGGTCTGAAACAGTCGGAAATCAGTGTTTCAGTGAATAAAAAGTAAAACAAAAAATAAAAGTCTTATTTATCACTAAATTTGACTTACATGGGAGTGGCCTGAACTCACATTTCCCGATCTTTTTGATTTTATCATAGTAGTATACATGCCTATAGACTATCTCAAAACCATTCTCAAAAGCTGCGAAACTCGCCTGGGAAGCGAGTTAGCAGTTTTCACGCCCCATAAGATCGAAAAAGTGCACTGTTGCCAGCTGCATTGGTGGCCGAGTGGTCCAAGGCGCCGGGAAGGGGGAGCTGTGAGGCCCTGTGTTCGGTGCCGCTACAAGGAAATTTTGTTTTGCTCTTTTTTCGCTGCTTGTTTTTTTGGATTGTTGAGTTAAATTTAATGTGGTAATGGTGTTTTCTCACTTTTGATCTGCCGTTTAACTTTACAACTCCTGGCCTCCTACTTTTACAAGATGTGTAATGAAAAATGATTCGCATGTTTCCCCTCGTGTTGTCGGTCTACTGCTTGAAACGTCATCCCACCATCCGGTAAAACTTCCAGAAAGGGGTCAAACGTGAAAGATTGAAAGAGAAGAAAAAGAGACACAACAGAGAAAACTCCAATTTCGCACACTCTTTCGCCCCATTCTGGAGGTTTGCAATTATGTTCTGCTCGAGTGTAAATACCTGGTCTGCTTTATCTTCTCTATGGTGAAGAGGATGCACTGGTATTTGTTCTAGCTGGATCTCTGTCTGATTACAGGCTGGAAATATACCGTGATCCAGGCTCTAATTAAATACCAGAGTGAACTCGTATCACTCGATCCCAACCACTTCGACCGACCGACCCACTAAATGAAGAAGTTTTTTCTCACTTTCTCCAATTTACTGGAATTTTTGAGCATGTTTTCCGACAATGAGAACCAATTTTCGATTCCTCGTTAATTATTTTTAAAAATCTCGATCTCTGGAATATCGAAAAGTTTGCAAAGGAAATCGAGTAAAACTTCAATCTGCGGAACGCAGTCATTGTCCAAGAAAAATATTCAAAATTTCCAGTGTCTGGTGTCAATTCCGGATGGTGGGATGACGTTTCAAGCAGTAGACCGACAACACGAGGGGAAACATGCGAATCATTTTTCATTACACATCTTGTAAAAGTAGGAGGCCAGGAGTTGTAAAGTTAAACGGCAGATCAAAAGTGAGAAAAAACCATTACCACATTAAATTTGACTCAACAATCCAGAAAACAAGCAGCGAAAAAAGAATAAAACAAAATTTCCTTGTAGCGGCACCGAACACAGGGCCTCACAGCTCCCCCTTCCCGGCGCCTTGGACCAGCTGGTAACAGTGCACTTTTTCGATCTTATGAGGCGTGAAAACTGCTAACTCGCTTCCCAGGCGAGTTTCGCAGCTTTTGAGAATGGTTTTGAGATAGTCTATAGGCATGTATACTACCATGATAAAATCAAAAAGATCGGGAAATGTGAGTTCAGGTCACTCCCATGTTAGTACACTTTATAATTTCAAATTTTCAGAATTGATTTTTGGCAAAATGAGCCGTCGCGGAGGGGATCCGAACCCACGTGAGTCGGGCAATAGGAAAACGAAAAGTTTATGCTGGAAATTCAAATACTAGGTTGGAAAACTTATTTTGCGATAATATATTTAAGTTATTAGTTTTAAAACAGCTATTATCCACTATTTTTCATCAAAATGATCTGTAAAGCATAGTTGCATAGATGAGTTTGCCACATAAATGTAACCATAGAATCAGCTTCTCACGGCGGTTCGAATGAGCTATGTCACGACGTTCACACTTTAACGGGTCAAAAAAGCTAAATGACAGGCTAATTATCGATAAATGAAATACTTGGCGAGATTCGCCATCAAATTCTGATACAACACGCGAGACTTCGATGCTCTATCTGTAAAGCTGAGCGAGAAATATTTGAAAAAGTGATTTCACTGTATTCCGGCGCGGCGCCGTTTTGGCGCCAAAAGTGAAATTCATGAAAAATGAAGAACGCCACGTTGTAGAGCATCGAAAACTACCCCTAGGAGCATGTTTGTAAGACATTTCATTTTTTAGCTGTGCGGAGCTTTTGTTGAATCTATCGCGGACAGCGTCATATCTTCTCTTCATACCCCATTACAAATCCATTTTGAAAATCAAAATGGTTATTCGCTTTATAAATTTATAATTAGAATAGAAGACTACGATTGTGGATATTGATATTGCGAGGACTAACCATGTGTCCTTGGATCTCTCGTGATGGCAGTACTTGATGCGGTAGGCAACTGGATCCATCTACAATTGAAATGGAGAATAGGAAATAAGAGATGACAGATATCCATTTCAACGATATACAGAGAATCATTAATAATCCAAAAATTGAAATATATATGAGAGGAATCATGAGAGACTCGACCATGGCCAGGATGTAGAAATTCATGATTTTTAATTTGCCTGAAAATTTTTTCTAAGGTATTTCAGCACCTCCTCTATCGATTGGCGTTGACAGAATTTTGGAAAAAAATTTCGCAATCGCGTGAAACATATCCAAACCTGGAGTCTTCGGAGTTTTTCGCCGACAGGGCAAAGTTTGATAAACCATAATTCGGTTCAAAATAAAGATACAGAATAGTGGTTTTGTTTGCTAGATAGAGAATATAGTTGGCTACAGATAGTACCGTGCCATCTCATTCCTGACTGACTCAGTGGTGCGAAGTGGTCGGTTTTATGAAAAATGTTATAAATCGCTCCAAAGTAAAAAGCAGTGATAGGTTCTTTGTTTGTTCGAACGAGCAGCTCACTAGAACCCAGAAATCGGCCAAATCTGATCTTGCGTGGCAATTGCGCTAAGCCGAACTTTTTTTTGAAAAAAAAAAATTTTAGGCCATTGTCACGAATAGTGTCATTTGCAGTGTAAATATTCATAAACAATCTAAAAACACCATACAAGTTGTTTTAGGGGATTTTTAAAGCGAACTTTTTGAGAGAGAAAAAATTCGAAAATTTTCAAGGCTGAATTTCAGTTTTGAAGAAACTGTACTTTCCAAGGTCATATTGCGTACTAATCTTGTCATAATCATAAGAGAAGATGCTCGGGAGAATATTTTTGCAGATACATGCAAATACTAAAATGGTTATCGCGTTTCCAACACTCTTCGGGTGATGGTCGGTTTCTTATTTAACAAGCTAGCCATACCCTTAGAATTTCTCTCATCATGCTAAGAGCAGTCGGAAAATTGAAAGTGAGTCTTTATATCTTTATCGTGGGCAGCTACAACAACTAAGTTTTCCAATATTTGTCTGAAAGCGCGTGAAATGCCTTCTCAGAGAGCAAATATCGTATTTTTTCTAAAATAAATCCACTTTTTCACACAGATCTCAGAAATCTGGATCTTTACCGAATCCTGGCGCAAGTCAAATTGTTCGGAGAGTTTCATTGCATCATTTTGCGGTTGACAGTATTCAAATCTAACGATGATCTGACCTCGAAAAAAATAGAAAACTCAAAAGTGCTCAAATTTCGCAAATTAAAAAATTAATTCTGAGGATATTTGAAACACTTCCAGTGAAATATTGCCCACATTCATTTTCATATACCTGAAGAAGAACTATGAAACTAATACACTTAACTTATGAAAAATATTTTTTTTTGAAAAATACCATGAACCCCGGGGTCATGGTCCAAAAATAATTTTTCACCATGAACCCGGGTTCATGATATTTTTCAAAAAAATTTTTTTTTCAAAAGTTTAAGTTATTATTTTCGTATTTTTTAATGTGAGAAATTTGAGCACTTTTGAGTTTTCTATTTTTTTCGAGGTCAAATCATCGTTAGATTTCAATACTGTCAACTACAAAATGATTCAATGAAACTCTCCGAACAATTTGACCTGCGCCAGGATTCGCTAAAGATCCAGATTTCTGAGATCTGTGTGAAAAAGTGGATTTATTCTAGAAAAATACGATATTTGCTCTTTGAGAAGGCAATTCACGCGCTTTCAGACAAATATTGGAAAACTTAGTTGTTGTGTTGTATAAGAAACCGACCATCACCCGAAGAGTGTTGGAAACGCGACAACCATTTTAGAATTTGCATGTATCTGCACAAATATTCTCCCGAGCATCTTCGCTTATGATTATGACAACATTAGTACAGAATAGGAACTTGGAAAGTACAGTTTCTTCAAAAGTGAAAT
Source organism: Pristionchus fissidentatus (assembly GCA_036245785.1). Classification (NCBI taxonomy): domain Eukaryota; kingdom Metazoa; phylum Nematoda; class Chromadorea; order Rhabditida; family Neodiplogasteridae; genus Pristionchus; species Pristionchus fissidentatus. Next base: position 30,853,422 of record BTSY01000004.1, read on the forward strand.
TCAGCCTTGAAATTTTTCGAATTTTTTTTTCTCTCAAAAAGTTCGCTTAAAAAATCCCCTAAAACAACTTGTATGGTGTTTTTAGATTGTTTATGAATATTTATTTACACTGCAAATGACACTATTCGTGACAATGGCCAAAAAAAATTTTTTTTTTAAAAGTTCGGCTTAGCGCAATTGCCACGCAAGATCAGATTTGGCCGATTTCTGGGTTCTAGTGAGCAACCTAGCTGCACGTTCGAACAAACAAAGAACCTATCACTGCTTTTTACTTTGGAGCGCTTTATAACATTTTTCATAAAACCGACCGCTTCGCACCACTGAGTCAGCCAGGAATGAGATGGCACGGTACTAACTGTAGCCAACTATAATCTCTATCTAGCAAACAAAATCACTATTCTGTATCTTTATTTTGAACCGAATTATGATTTATCAAACTTTGTCCTATCGGCGAAAAACTCCGAAGTCTCCAGGTTTGGATATGTTTTGATATAGATTTGCCAAATTAAAAATCATGAATTTCTACGTCCTGGCCATGGCCGAAGTGGTCGAGTCTCTCGCGATTCCTCTCATATATCTAAACGGTCACTAAAAGAGCTACCGAACGGTTCAAAAAGCTGGGTCACATTTTGTACATCAGCCCCCTTCATCTCTTCGTTGTTAGGTGACATTTCTTTTTTTCAGAGACGTTGCTTTACCTTTCCTTCCTCGAGAATCAATTTGAGTCGTAGTGTGGCTTCTCCTTCTTCCAGTTTACCATTCTTCATGTCCTGTGAATTATTCATATATCACGCATCCCACGAAAGTACGGAACAATTCTTATTGTTTGTGGTACATTGTAAAAACCGTTTATCAGTTTTCTTCAGTTCCTAATATTATTGTCATCGCTCTATCAGGAAATGTATGCATGACTTTCCTATCTTTTTACGCATCGAATGCATATCTATTATATGGGTATTTCGATTATCTTCGATGATACAGCCGAAAAACCACAAAACAATCGATTTAAACGGCTGCAAAATCACCAAAAATGCCCTCAACCAGTCTCAACCCTACTAAAATAGCTGTAAAAATGGGCAAACGAAATTTTCAAAAAAAGTGGGTTCGAACCTCCAACTATCGGATTCGAAACCCAAGAGAACTAGTCTTATAAATAATTTTTTGCAGCAGGAGGAATCGCATGTTGTGATTTTCATTCGAAACGTAATCGCATTCTACATATTTCGAGCGATTTTTTTCTGGGGCATCGTCAATATGCGAAAGGTATCATCGAAAAACAGCTCAGTAATCGAACGATGACCAACCATAAAATCGGTCCGGATAACGATAGAACATGCCCCCTCAGATACCTAAAACCAAAGTTTCACCCAAATTGAAGTATTTTGAAGGTTATTTTCAGGTAGCCAAACTGATACGATAACAATTTTGCAGCAGCCTGCTGCAGCCGGGGAAACAGCTAGGGATGTCATACACAAATTGTCTGATAGAGCAATGCAAGTACTGATAGAAATTTTTAGAAAAAATGGTGCACGAATTTTCACAATGTATCAGACTTGATCTCCTTTCGTGAGGGGCGTGGTATTACTGATAAGTATTCTATTGCGGTTCAACTTCTTAGAACATCATAGGAAAGAGAAATCACGATAGCGATCATTAGCGCTATTGGATATATTTCTACCCACTTCGAAAAATGTAACAAAATAGTGTAAACGCAGTTATGTTATGGAACTTCGGTATGACGTGTCAGCGAGAAAAATAAACGTTGTCGGAGCGGTCCAACATTTGCACAATATATATATGGGCCACAACGTGGTCAGCGGAATTGACTAACTGGGGTAGAATGTAGTGTCAAAGTGTACCTACATTAAGACAAATCTTTCGGATTTAGGTCGATATCTTATCTCTGAGCCGAGCTACACCTCAAAAACCACGCGCGCTTCTACTGTTGTGAGAGGGAGAGAAGACGAGAGGAGAGGGGGGAGAGGCGGAGCCTATTCCCACATCTTTATAAGGGCATAGCGCGCTTACAAGGGAAATACATAACCTCACACAAAAAGGTTTCCGTAATTTTAGCTTAAAACGCATTCTCCGTAAGGGCGTCGGGTGAGGTGGCACAACTCGGTCAAAATGATCGCCCGGAGCTAAAACTTTGCCAGCATGACTCCTAAGGGTAATATGACCTTCCATTATAAAATTGGCCCGAAATCTCAAATTTTGACCTACCAAATCGATTTTTTTCAAACTTTCGATTTCAATGTCGTGTTGTATATCATTCGAAAGAGCATGAAAAGTTATGCATAAATCTCGGGTTGTTTTCCATTTGAAGCATTTTCCGAGAAAAGTTTACGAAATAAGTAAATAAATTGGTCGCTTTCACTATTCAGTGAGATGCAACCCTAAGATGATATTATTTGCGGGCCCTGGCTTCGACATATATTATGTAGAATCCATCGGCTAATACGATGGATCGGTTGTAGAGGCGATTTTACAATGCGGGAATATGCCCCCACTCGCCCGACTGAGATACACTTTATGGTCAGGTTCGATCCAGCCCGGTGACTAATCTTTTGCCAGATTTTTCCTGTATCAGTAATTACTTGTAACTGTTTTTAAATTGGATGAGGCATATTTTGAGAAGGTTTCATGCACAATGCACTCCAAGTTTTCCCCGACAATAATTTTACCATTAAAATCGCGAATTTTTTTTAACATTATGTCAACGTCCGATCCATAATAGCGATAGAATATGATCTGATCAGTCTATTTGTGTTTGGAAATCATTTAAATTCAATGAAAAAATCGATGCGCGTATTGAGGCCTCTAAAGGAGCTGTCCTTATTGCATAGGGATGACGCAATCAGTGTTCAAAAATTGTTCTTTATTTTAATAAAAAACGCAAGAATGTATAGAGAAAGCAATAAGGGGTACACGTAAATTATTTTACAACTTCCTAAGGTATATCATCAAGGCCCCTCGTCGTTACCATGCCCAGTCCCATCGTACCCCATACACTAGATTCACATCCGAGTACGGTAGACCTTCCAATATGGGAATACGGGGAAACTGCTAAAAAGTCACCGGTCAAATAAGCACTCAGACAAAAACTCAGTCAAACTTTCATCGCTTCTAGCCAATTGCCGCTCAGTTAGAAATAAACTACCGTATCTATCTCAGATCCTCTCCCAAAAACACACAATCATTAGCCTCACCGAAACTTGGCTGACTTCATCATTTCCAAACTCGCTTCTTCTAGATGCGCAAGATCAATACTATAACGTTTTCCGTAGAGACAGAAACTCACGGTGGTGGAGTTGCCATCATAGTTCATTCGTCAATTAGCGCTATTCAAATCTCTGACGAAACAGTGAAAGGCTCGCATGAACTTTTAGCAGTTGACTTAGACATCAATGTGACCTACTCAGATTCATTTGCGTCTATCGTAACCCCAAAGCCACTGCTCTTCAGACTGAATCCATGATTAAATCAATAATTGATCTTTGCTCATGTCCCCAACCTACTGTAGTCACTGGTGACTTCAATCTTCCCGATATCGATTGGTCATTGTTTCCCTCCCCCCAAAAAGAAAATATCACCCCCGCATCACAGTTACTCGTTGATCTGTGCCAGTCCATAAAACTCGCGCAACTAGTCAAAGACCCCACTCGAAAGGGAAATATTCTCGATCTAGTGCTCTGTAATAGTCCAGGATTAATAAGTAATACAGAGGTAGGCCTTTGATATCTCTGATCACCAAACAGTACAATTCCAACTCTCCCTCTCTCATTCAGTACCAGCATTCATTCACTCTAAGAAGGGACTACAAGAAAGCTGATTATGCTCTGATCAATTGCCAACTAGCCAATGTTGATTGGGTCCTTGCATTCTCGACCTCTTGCATGGTGTCTGCCTCTTCGACTGGCGCAGGGGATCAACTCTCCCACTCTTAAGTCTAAGTGGGGATGGGAGGGGCTAAAGAACACTAAAAGCTCACGCAGTACGTCGCAGTCTGACAAACTGCTAGTATGGGCGAACCCCTCGAACCCTTGGCTTGGATAGGGGGGTTATCCAGGGCACCACTCTTGCTACGACAAACCTCAACAAGCGCCCGAGTCCTCCGCGTCCTCTCACTGCCCGTCCACGATGTCGGACGGCGCAAAGGGGACAGGGCCATCCAATCACGGAGCTGCACTCAGGACATCACACTAAACCCACCGGAACCCCCCGACACGATAATGACCTAAGGATATGCACCCTCAACGCCCGAACCGTCGCATCAGAGTGTTCCCAATCTACCCTCGAGCATTCACTCACCGGCATTCGCTATGATGTTATCTGCCTGCAAGAAACCAAGTCACGCACCCTAACCGAGAGGACATTCGACGACGGAGCCAAATTGATACTCGGTCCGAAGGTGGAAGGGAAGAACATAGGCGGCATTGGTTTCATCATCCACCCCCGTCTCACTTCATCCATCATCTCCTTCTCTGTTATCTCTCCTCGACTCGGCGTTCTCCGACTCGGAATCGGCCGATCATCATCCATCGCTATTCTTACCGTATACGCACCTACATCTAATGCGACCATCGAGGAACGTCAAGCTTTCTTCAATGAAGTTGCTTCTGTGTACGAGGGCGAGAAGAAGCACTTCTACCGGGTGATTGCAGGAGATCTCAATGTCCGCGTCGGTCCCCGGAGAGATGGAGCTTTTCGCACTGGGCCCTTCCACACGGACCCACAAGGAGATCCTGACGACCTCCTCTTCGATCTCCTCTCCATGTGCTGATCCCCTTCCCATTCTCCCCTCGGAGATACGCACGGCCATAGCGAGAACGAAGAAGGACGGAGCTGCCGGACCAGACAAGATCTCAGGCCAAATGCTACGACTCGGAGGGCCTCCCCTGCACTCGCTCCTTGCCACAGTGTTCTGAGCGTAATGTGAGCAAGCCGTTGTCCACAACAGAGAGTGATTTACCATGTGCACGCAGAACCACACCACCATTTTTTGTACAAATTTATCGCATCAACTCAACAAAACGGAGAACAAATATGTCACATATGGCGATGGTAGGGGGGATTTTTTCGTATTTTATATTCGCAGATAGACCCCGTCAAGTCACTATTTCAGACCGACGTAGATCTACCGCAAGGATAACAAACGTATTTATCAGGCCTAGTCTGGTGAGATCGGGTAAAATATTTTTAAAAAAATGAACAAATCAAGTGAGAATAATCATATATTCGGAATATTCATGCGTCCTGGCATGGATCTTGCGGAGGTAGAAGTCGAGTCTCTTGTCCTCGAGGGCGTATCCATCGTAACAAATCGTCCAGACGAAACTCAGGCTGAAAATGAAGTCTTAAAAAGGAAACACCACAAGACACATTTTGGCGACAAATTATATATTTTTGACGAGCTTGTTCATAGGGAAGATATTTTAGAGTCGGGATACCATGACGAAACATTTGGACAACGGATGTGGCTACGAATTTAGCGCCTAGCCTGGACGCCCGACCATACTTTTACTCGATAATAGGAACTAGGAATGGGCCTCAATTTGGGGCATTTCCGACCCTTACGCTACTTCAATCCAACAGCATTTCGTACCTTTTTGCGGCCACGAGAGGGCTCCTTGATGATGAGAGAAGCGGCGGAGGGAACGACGTCGATCTTGGCGTTACGGTTCTGGATGGTGAGCTTGCAGGTGACCTTCAGTCCCTTCCAGTCTCCGGTAGCCTTGGCGATGTCATCTCCGACCTTCTTGGGGGCTGAAAAGAAATTATGTAACCTTATTTTTCGAGGGTACTAATATCAACATACCGAGCTTTATCTCTGTGAACTGCTCGGCATCAATGATAGATTCATTCGGTTCACGTAACCAAAAGTAATTGAATACAAAAACGTAGAAAAAAGTAACGTCTGCAATAAGACAAATGAAAAGTTGAGAACCAACCTTTTACTCGCCTTTATCGACCTCCACACCGCTCGAATATCCTTATTCCGTGCTTCCGACATAATTTACGCGTATCCTGCAACAATAATGGCTTAAATCACATAGCAAAAACACAAGAAACATCAGAAAAAGCAACAAAAAAAAAGAAAAATTCAGCAGAGCTTGCAGTGTGTAGTTTGGCATACCGTATCCCCCCTCTCAGGAATGTCGCATCCAGACACTTTACGTTTCGCATGTTTCTCATTTCTCAGACCCGGCTGGCTTTGATTACGTTTCTCCACGTCTCAGAACACTGTGTTGCCGCGCACTTCAGTCGATACCTTGCATCTCTGAGCTTTCCCTCTCAGTGGAAGGCCTCCAACTCCATCCTCATCCACAAGAAGGGAGATAGATCCAGCCTCGACAACTACCGTCCTATTGCTCTACTCTCAATCCCCTACAAGATCTTCACTAAGATACTGGTGACGAGAATGGAGCGGATACTGGACGAGGCTCAACCCGTGGAACAAGCTGGATTCAGGAGAAGATTTGGCTGTCTCGATCACATCCACACGCTCTCGACCGTAATCGAATTCCATCGCGAGTACCACCAGCCCCTCGGTCTCGTCTTCGTCGATTACTGTAAGGCATTCGACTCCGTGGAAGTGCCAGCAGTCCTCAACGCCCTCTCTCGCTCTGGAGTGGACTCTTCATACGTTCACTGTCTGGAAGAACTCAACACCGGCTGCTACACCGAGATGAAGCCGTTTGACCGACCCGTACGCATTCCAATCGGCAAAGGAGTCCGCCAAGGAGACACAATCTCACCCAAGCTGTTCACCGCGGCACTGGAAGATTGCATGAGAGACCTCGACTGGGAGACGGAAGGAATCAGCATCAATGGGAAGCGCCTCTCGCATCTCCGATTTGCGGACGACATAGTTCTACTCGGCTCTGACACAGCATCGCTGGAGAGGATGCTGACAGAACTTGCGGAAGCAGGAGAATCGATTGGGTTGACGATCAACAGGAAGAAGACGCAGCTGATGAGGAACGCATGGTGCCCTGGCCCAGATATCGCTCTGCACGGAGAGACCCTCGTGGAAACTGATGCATACGTATATCTTGGAAGAGAGCTGCGAGGCGACGGCTCAATCGATACGGAACTGAAAAGGAGGAAGAGAGCCTGGGCGGCCTACGGAAGCATCAGAGAAGTCACGTCCATGCTGAAGGACGCCAAGCTCCGCTCTGCGCTCTTCGACTCTCACGTCCTTCCCGCTCTGTGCTATGCAGCCGAGTCATGGCCTCTCTCGAACTCAGTCATCTCCTACATGCAGACCACACACAGAGCGCTCGAGAGATCGTTGATCGGCACGAATCTGTACACGATGCACCAGAAGAAGCGCAGCAGCTCGGACGTCCGACGGCAGTCACTCCTCACCGACCCGATACGCTACATCAAACGGGCGAAGCATCGATGGGCCGGACACGTGCTTCGACGGGACGACGGCAGATGGTCAACAACAGTCACGGAATGGTTCGCTCCCGATCTCCGCAGACCTCCAGGAAAGCCGCCAGTGAGATGGAGGGACTCGATCGTGGAATATGCGAAGATGCCCTACAGTGTTCAAGGACGTATTACCCGATCGTCCTCGCAGCGTCAGCCCTACCGACATTGGACTACGCGCGCTCGCGATAGAGAAGAATGGAGGAATTGTGATCCACACGGAAACGGCCGATGAAGATGGATCTTCTAAGTATCTAAGTAAGTAAGTATTCCCGACTATAAAGAGTGTCGATGATATGTATGATCTCCTCATGAAATTGATACAGAAAACCATTGATATTCACGTCCCATGGATAAGAGTGAGCGTCACTCATGGTAAAGTACCTCCCCATATTGATAGGCTTATTAGCAAGCGCTTCGTAGCATGGCAGCAATCGATTTCTGGAAATGACCCCGCATTTACTAGCGAATTTGAGCGATTAAATAGGCAATTCAGAAAAGAACTTATCCGCTATCACAAAACGATAGAAAGAAGAGTCATTGATAGTGAAGATAGCAATAAATTCTTTCGTTTCATGAAGAAGTGCACAAGCAAATCTAAGGGAGTAGAAGGCCTGAAAAAGAACGACGGAACCCTAGTTATGGATGACCATGGTAAAGCTAATTTACTTGCGGAAACATTTGCGAGTGTTTTTACAAATGATAATGGCCAAGTCCCTGTCTCAAATCCCCTCCCGAATACTGGGAATTTCCTAGAACCATCATTCATGAGACATGAAATCTGTGCACTCATCGAACGGTGGAAGAAATCAGGTTGTAGAACCCCCGAAAACATCAATTTAGCCTACATCAAGGAAACAGCAGTACCTATCTCTGAACCTCTTGAAATTATATTTCGTCAGCCCTACGAAACTTCTACAGTCCCATCTCTCTGGCGACACTCTATCGTAACACCGGTAAAGAAATCCCCTCCCTTTTCGGACCCACTCAACTACAGACCCATATCCATTACATCATTGTTTTGCCGAGTTTTCGAAAGACTACTATGTAAACCCATAATTACACATTGCGAAAATCTAGACATTTTCCCAGACGAGCAATATGGATTCCGCAAGAAACGTTCGCGTGAGCTCCAAATGCTAGACGCCCTTGAACATTGGACATCTTCCATTAGCGAAGGCCAACCTATAGATGTAATTTATTTCGACTTTGCGAAAGCATTTGATAGAGTATCGCACCCCAAGCTGAATCACAAACTAGGAACCATTGGCCTATCTGCAAAGACAATTGGGTGGATAGGAAATTACCTGTCTAATAGGACCTTCCAAGTAAGAGTACGAGAACAACTTTCATTTTCGCTTCCTGTTACAAGCGGCGTCCCACAAGGATCAGTATTAGGACCACTTTTATTTTTGATTTACACCTCTGAAAACCCTTCCCTTGTCCAGAATGATGGAGTCATCGCACGAATGTACGCAGATGACATCAAAATCTATCGCCCTTTCAAAAGATCCGACACTACTATCCCATTACAGAGCGCTATTGATACCATTGCTAGTTGGTCTGAAGAGTGGCAGCTATCATTAGCTGCACATAAATGTAACTCGTTACACCTAGGCAGGCCCAACCTGAAGAAGAAATTCAAAATAGGATCCACAACACTAGAGCAAAAAGAGATTGTCAAAGATCTTGGCTTCATAATTGAAAAGTCTCTAACATTCTCCAAACATTGTAAGGCAATAGCTCTGAAAGGCACAACCGCGTGCCATATAATTCTTAGAGCTCTTCGTACAAATAACGTAGAAATTCTCATCAAAGCTTACTCTATTTACATTCGACCCATTCTAGAAAGCGCATCCATGGTTTTTAATCCTTACTTAAAACGCGATAAGGAAGTTCTTGAAAAGGTTCAGAATTATTTCACCAGAAGGCTGTTCATACGATGCTATAATTCAAGCTGGCAAACAATGCCTAGCTCAACCACTAGGAACAAGAAGCTAGGGCTTCTCTCCTTAGAGAAGCGCAGGGATGAAATTGATTTGAAGTCGGCCAGAAATCTTCTCATAGGCAAATACAAAATATCTAAAAAGAAACCGCATCACTTTTGCTATTACTTTACTAGGAATGGAATCAATTTCACAAACGCCTCTTCAACCTCTAACTACAGGCATAATAGTTTCTTTCTCAGAGCGGCAAGGCTATACTCAAAATCCGGAAAATTGAGCAGTTTTCCTGAGTGACCCTCTTACTTTTGTTGTTGTTGCCCAATAATGATTCGTGCCTTTCTTTTAATTTATGTTATTGTACCGCGTTTCCTCGTGACTCGCATAAATATTATATTATTATTATAAGGCTATCAAGGTCATAACTCGTTGAATGCAACAATGAAAATGAGCTTGTGACATTACTTATCACCCTGATACACGCTAGAAAATATTTCGACGTGCTATTTCTACTCTGCTGGAGATTCTTTTACCCTAAAAAGTGAGTAATGTCATTCGAACAGTAGCATCATGGATCCTTTATTGATTACTAGGGTTGACGAAACTGAGCGGATAGCGAAATTTCGGCATGGCTAATGAGATTATCTCGCCAAGCCGAAACTGGAGGCATGCTAATGACTGAGTGATTGAGGCTCATTCCGGTTCCGTTCCGGCTCGACCGGTCGTTCCGGCTCGTTTAAAGTGCCATCAGACGCACAATTATTTCGATTTTTCTTTCATAATTTACCTGTTACGAATAGTGTCCAAGCCTGAGGCTCGGCCCATGAATAGAGGGGGTCAAGGCTGCACTCTTTGGATATCACTAATCAATAATACCTGATCGTGTTCCGAAGTGTGATCAAGGTGTATCCAACCTTTTGTAGCCTGCCATAATACTAGAATCGTACTCATACAATGTCCACATTCGTTAAAAAACTCCTCATATCGTCTGGCGGAAATTGCGCAATAGTTGCGAAATTGTGGAATTGACATTGGACCCATGAAGGTTCTGATGGAAGGGATTCATTTCCAAAACGGGGTTGGGGTCGACTCAGCAGAATCCCAAAGTGGCATAGTGTAACTTAACCAGTGGGGTTCCGCAACGAAAAAAACTACCGTAATCCATGGTAGAGTAACCAGAACAAATGAAATTGATAAAATTGACCATAGGTTGCATGCGACCTCGAGTAGTAATCGATAGCGGGGGATACCGTATCCCATCAAAGTAATCTTTTCTGAAGGAAAAGGATTGGAAGCGACTTTACTAGTGCAGTTATGTACATTTGGTCATAGTTTCAATGGGGCGCCTATTCGAGACAGCGCAGGGTGGTGATGGGAACGCATACGTTACACGAGACGTTCCGCTTTCCGGCAGATCACTCTATTGATTACCCTAATTGATTCGGGTTCGTTTTTTGAACAACAATTTGCGTGCCTGAAAATCGGGATTCTTTTCGGGGGAAATTCTCCGATTGATCCCCCCCCCCCGAGAAAACTACTTTCGTAACCCAGAGGTCAGTTTAGAGTGAGCTGTAATCAGATGTCATTTTAGTGCGCGTGACTCGTACACGGAGCACTGGCAGTGCACTGTGTACAATCTATTTCAGAACATCAGCGTTGCTTTTTTCCAGTGTATTGATATATTTCATTCCTTCAACATATAGCACCGACCTGTCTATAAAAGCCTAATGGTCACATAATGATTAATGAAGTTGAGATAAAATGTAATAGATTATTTTCAGAACGTCAAGAATCGGAGTCATAGGAAATTGTAAAATGATTTATGTGTACCCCTTATTGATTTCTCTATACATTCATGCGTTTTTATTAAAATAAAGAACAATTTTTGAAAACTGATGCCCGATTGCGTCATCCCTATGCAATGAGGACAGCTCCTTTAGAGGCCTCAATACGCGCATCGATTTTTTAAATTGAATTAAAATGATTTCCAAACACAAATAGACTGATCAGATCATATTCCATCGCTATTATGGATCGGTTGACATAATGTTTTAAAAAATCGCGATTTTAATGGTAAAATTATTTTCGGGGAAAACTTGGAGTGCATTGTGCATGAAACCTTCTCAAAATATGCCTCATCCAATTTAAAAACAGTTACAAGTAATTACTGATACAGGAAAAATCTGGCAAAAGATTAGTCACCGGGCGGGATCGAACCTGACCATAAAGTGTATCTCAGTCGGGCGAGTGGGGGCATATTCCCGCATTGTAAAATCGCCTCTACAACCGATCCATCGTATTAGCCGATGGATTCTACATAATATATGTCGAAACCAGGGCCCGCAAATAATATCATCTTAGGGTTGCATCTCACTGAATAGTGAAAGCGACCAATTTATTTACTTATTTCGTAAACTTTTCTCGGAAAATGCTTCAAATGGAAAACAACCCGAGATTAATGCATAACTTTTCATGCTCTTTCGAATGAGATACAACACGACATTGAGATCGAAAGTTTGAAAAAATCGATTTGGTAGGTCAAAATTTGAGATTTCGGGCCAATTTTATAATGGAAGGTCATATTACCCTTAGGAGTCATGCTGGCAAAGTTTTAGCTCCGGCGATCATTTTGACCGAGTTGTGCCACCTCACCCGACTCCCTACTGCGCTCTTACGGAGAACGCGTTTTAAATATGGAAATGAGACCTCAGGACCAGCCCAAATCAAGTTTCAAAAACACCCACCATCGCTTCCTAAGGAATATTAACCCGGAAAAAACTAAGACGCAAGCGCATCCACTCATTTGCATACCTCTCGCAATGACCTACGAGAGAGTTCTCGAATGGCTCAGGCGGTAGTGCGCCAGTGCTATCAATTTTGCCCTGTGGGTTCAACCACTCCCAGTCGTAAACATTTTTGCTTCTTTTTTTTGGAATATTGTATTAGTAGAGCTTACTTTTTATCGGAAAAAACCCACATTTACTAATTCACACGAGCCGGATCAAAGATTGGCATTTCCTTCTTAATTTTAAAATCTGATTTTAATGAAACAGAAAACGAATTTGCGAGCCACACATACACCCCATTCAACACTTCGTGCATTCCCAGAGTCAAGTGATTAGGCGAATGATAAATTGGGAATGTCGCACTTGGGCAAGTGAACGTCAGCTGACGCCATTCTGCCAGTACCAGTGGTCGTAGTTTATTCATCTTTTCAATCGATCGAGGCGAGCTGACTTGGGTACATTTTTTGCAAATGAGTCATGATCAGGCTCATGTGAATTAGTAAATGTTGGTATTTTCCGATAAAAAGTAGGCTCTACTAATACAATATTCCAACAAAAAAGAAGCAAAAATGTTTACGACTGGGAGGGGTTGAACCCACGGGGCAAAATTGTGCGCTTGCTTCTTACTTTTGCCGAGTTAATATTCCTTAGGAAGCGATGGTGGGTGTTTTTGAAACTTGATTTGGGCTGGTCCTGAGGTCTCATTTCCATATTTAAGCGAAATTTACGGAAACCTTTCCGTGAGGTTATGCATCTCCCTTGTTAATTGGAGATATTTTGATGGTATGCCAGAAGATAAGTAGTTAATGAAGGTATGGAGATTACAATGGCGTCTTAATTTGGAGGATTGTACGTGTCAATGCGCTGAGGGAGTGCATGCAACCAACAAATCATACTGTGCTTTTTTTGAATTTGGGTTGACGCACAGCGAATTTTTGTTGCCTGAGGAACAAGCATGATCTAAGTCCCACCCACTTTTCGATGGACAACTCGTACATTTTCTCGCCTCGATTTTTACCCTCGGGTCGGGTTTCTGCCCGCCGTGCGTAATCTTGATACTCTCGTACTCTTAAAACCCCTATTTTCACGCACTATTTTTGCAAACGAAAGCACAATTCGTAGTCGCCGATTTTGATTTCTTTTTCCCTTGTAACATTCTCAGAAAAATCAAGAGAATAGAATGCGGGTATTTATATCAGGAGTTGTGAGTTCATTATTAAGCCCAATTTCGACGATTTCGAAATTAATATTCACTTTTTCGACACCTCAACGTTCTCTGATCATCCCTGATATAGGCGCAATCGATTGCGCTCTCCAAAGCAAGCCATAATATGACTCATATCGTTTCGAATTACGCATGTGCTCTCGAATTCACATTTTTTTGTCAAATCCGGGTGCGCAAGAAGTGGGCGGACGTTGTGGACCCTAAATATATACTGAAAAATATTGATATAAATACCTGGAATAACTGGAGACTCTCCTTGATTGGTCTCTCTCTCCATGGAGATGGCTTTTGATCCTGTCCTCTCATTTCTTCCACTGTCTGATGACACACGAATGCCAATCCCTTCTCGATCAACACGATCGCCCACTCAAAGACCAAAAATTGCTGTGTTGCCATTGTATTATACGAATCTCAATATAGAAGCTCATTCTCGACTGGTGAATACAACAAGGGAAATTGTTTCATTTTAACTGACCTTGTAGAGTTGCTCAAAGTTATCAGAGGAGTAGGTGATCTCAGCAGGAGTGTATCCCAACCAGCGAACCTATCATAGATTGACCGATATTAGACATGCATCAAAGGATTTTTTTTGTTGTTGATAGAATTGACGCTCTCAGATAATATCACGCCTCTTACGAGAGAATCGGGCTGAAACACATCTTTTGCGGATTTGGCCAAAAAAGTGAAATTGTGTTATCTGTGGGGTTATTCCTCCTTAGGGATGCCTAACAACCTCCCAAAAGCTTAAACCACCAATATCATTTTGGAGGTCTTTACACCGAGTTGGATCTCGGGCATAGGTCACCACGCCTGAGGCTCCACCCACGTATCCCTTTGGGGCACGGTGCAAGCATGTATAGGGGATCATGGTCCAAATTGAGTTTTGGGTTGGTCCCACCAAAGTCAAAGTGGCATACTGTAACTTCACCGCCGGGGTCCCGCAGCGAAAACAGACTACCGTAACCCGGAAATGCGAAATTGACAATACAGACCCCTGGTATGTTGCATGAGGTAGACCTCGAGTTGTCATTGTCTGAGGGGGATACCGTAATCACCCTACCGTACTCTCGACTACAGTAACCCTACCGTAAGACGGATTTGCAAAAGTGTCCCAATCGGTTCGGGATTTTTATAGAAGATGCCCCTCGCGTAGGCAAAGCGTGTGTGGCATACCGCACCCCATCTACAGTACTCCAGGCTACAGTAACATACCGTAATACCAAAATACGAAAATGATCCAATCGGCTCGGGATTTTTGTAGGAGGTAGACCTCCAGTAGGCAAAGTATTTGCGGCATACCATTATGTTCCTACAGTATCTACGGCTACCGTAACCTATCGTACTACGAAAATACGAAAATGACCAATTCGACTCGGTAAGGTTACTGTAGCCGTGGATACTGTAGGAACATAATGGTATGCCGAAAATACCTTGCCTACTCAAGGCCTGCCTTATATAAAAATCCCGAGCCGATTGGATCATTTTCGTATTTTGGTAGTACGGTAGGTTACTGTAGCCTGGAGTACTGTAGATGGGGTGCGGTATGCCACACACGCTTTGCCTACTCGAGGGGTATCTTCCATAAAAATCCCGAGCCGATTGGCACACTTTTGCAAATCCGTCTTACGGTAGGGTTACTGTAGCCGAGAGTACGGTAGGATGATTACGGTATCTCCCTCAGGCAATGACAACTCGAGGTCTACCTCATGCAATATACCACGGGTCCGTATTGTCAATTTCGTATTTCCGGGTTACGGTAGCATGGGTTACGGTAGTCTGTTTTCGCTGCGAGACCCCGGCGGTGAAGTTACAGTATTCCACTTTGACTTTGGTGGGACCAACCCAAAACTCATTTTGGACCATGACCCCCTATACATGCTTGCACCGTGCCCCAAAAATCACCATGAATAGGGGGTCAGGCTTGCACGCTGCCCCAAAGACTGCCTCCACGTCTGGTGAGGTATGATCTCGGGGTATCCATCTTTGAGCTCGATTTTCTCGGTTGTGGGTTGTTTTTGTGAAAATTTTTGTTTGAACGACCCCGGCTAATTTCTGGAGCTCTATCGATCCATGTACTTCATTTATCGAGAAATTGAATTTCTAATGCGCTACACTCAGGCCAATATTTCTCAAAAATGTAGGAAAAGCGGGAGTTCTAATCTCTTGAGCATGTAGATCTCATCAAGATCTTTCGAATGAGTAGCTTATGGTGAAAATAGCCGGGGATATGGAAGAGTTGTGTACTTTTGAAAGCCCGAGATGATTTGAAGTAAATTTTCTTCGCCATTGACCGCGCGGTCTCTGACACGAGAAATGAAATGATCTTGTAATTCTTCCATTTCTTCCCTCTTTCCTGCATAAGACCGGTTATCGCTTAACAAAATTTACTTCAAATCATCTCGGGCTTTCGAAAGTACACAACTCTCTCATATCCCCGGCTATTTTCACCATAAGCTACTCATTCGAAAGATCTTGATGAGATCTACATGCTCAAGAGATTAGAGCTCCCGCTTTTCCTACATTTTTGAGAAATATTGGCCTGAGTCTAGTGCATTAGAAATTCAATTTCTCGATAAATGAAGTACATGGATCGATAGAGCTCTAAAAATTAGCCGGGGTCGTTCAGACAAACATTTTCACAAAAACAACCCACAACCGAGAAAATCGAGCTCAAAGTTGGATACCCAGGGTACCGACCCAGCGTACCTACGGATCCCCATGATCCTGGATGTCCTAAACTTTGGGAGGATGTCCGCCATCCCCAGGCATGATTTAAAGTTACCGGGAATCCACATTTTTGGTGTCTGATCTTACGATGGAATTGAATAGACAATTGCCGTAAAAGAAATGCTGTCGAAGCAAAAAATGTCAAAAATCGATAATTAGGCCGTGACACAGCTCCAAATGTCCGAAAATAGAGCACTGATCATCAGGAAAGTTCGCGCAAATTCAAATGTGAATATTTCATCATGTTGTCTTATGGCGCTCCAGCCTTATTTCGCTTCTTTTTTTGCATGCTTCAATGCCTCATTATTTATTGAAATTTATTGTCGTATTAGAATTTATGTAACGAAAACATCGAATGAGAAAAAGAGCTTTCAAAAAAGACCGCGACGCTCGCCATTGATCATCAGGGAATACCGCGAATTCAAAATTATTCCGTGGATTCCCGGTAACTTTAATCCATGTAAATCTCAATTTCACTTTTTTGGCCCATTGCATCCGCCAGCTCGATTCTCTCGTGAGAGGCGTGATATTCACTAGAAAGGTCATATTAGTCATATTAAAAAAGTGGAAGTGCACATCATGTCATTCGGGCGACGAGGGGGCGTCGGAGCTGTCAAAATGAGGCCATTTTAGGCATATATAAATTCATAACTAAATTCTAAGATCGAAATCGAAAAATCGGCTTCCGTAACTTTGTTTGGAACTGCCTTACCCAAATTCTCTGAAATTTGAATGATTATAGCTTTACTCCCCGAAGAGGAGATATCAAATGAAAATTTTAAATTGTATCTCCTCTTAGGGAAATGCTAATAATTATACGATTTATTTGCACAATATAAAGTGATCAGTTCCAAACAAAGTTACGGAAGCCGATTTTTCGATTTCGATCTTAGAATTAAGTTATGAATTTATTTATGCCTAAAATGGCCTTATTTTGACCGCTCCGACGCCCCCTCTTCCCCCGAATGACATGGTGTGAAGTGTCAACACTATAAAATAGTACCATCTGTTCGATTCCCTCAAAGAACTTCTTTTCCTCCTTCTCGGGATTTGTGTCATCGAATCGGAGATTGCAAACACCGTCGAAAGCCTGGCAAGTTCACATTTACATTTGAATGCAAAGGGAAGATTGCATGCAAGTTAAGTGTGTAATCTTCATCAAGGAGTCAACACTTTTATGCGCACATTGAAATAATGAATACCTATCTACCTTTGCATACGCGAAGTTGATATTGATGGCCTTAGCATGTCCAATGTGAAGGAGACCATTGGGCTCGGGAGGGAAGCGAGTACGCACCTGTTACAACAACTCTCAATCATATCCTGAGGGGGGGCTTCGGAATCGGTGGAGGGGCAGCTACTCCAATTTACATCTTATTGGATCTCCGTGTGGTGCACAAATCGGGAATTGTTTGACGGGGGAGGGGGGAACCTATAGATTAGGAAGAAGAATACCTAGGCGATGATGGAAGGTCGGCAAGTAGCAATAAATGATTCGATACTAACTAGCCCTTCGACTTGCAGTGATATTTTTTCATGGAGTTTTTTTTTCCAAATTTCAATAAAGCTAACATGGGAGTGACCTGAACTCACATTTACCGATCTTTTTGATTTTAGCATGGTAGTATACATGTCTAAAGACTATCTCAAAACCGTTCTCAAAAGCTGCGGAATCCGCCTGGGAAGCGAGTTAGAAGATTTCACGCCTCATAAGAACGAAAGAGTGCACTGCTCCCAACAGCAACGGTGGCCTAGTGGTGAAAGGCGGCGGGAGGGAGCGAGCGGGTCGTGGTTCGAGTCCGCTCCCCGAAATTTTGTTTTGCTCATTTTTCGCCAATTGTTTTCTGGATTGTGGAGCCAATCTTGATGTGGAAATCGTTTTGTTCACTTTTGATTTACTCTTTTACGTTAACTTTCCGGTCCCGCTACTTTTACAAATTGGAGAATAATGAATGAGGACGCTGATCTACATGTTTACCCTTCTCGTGTTGTACGTCTACTACCCGATACGTCATCCCACCAGTCGGTCAAATCTCCAGAAAGGTTTCAAAAGTGAAATAATTTATACAACAAAGAATACTCTTCACTTTCGCGCACTTTTTTCGCTCCAGACCCCATTCTGGAGTTTTGGGATTATGTTCAACCCAACTCGGAATTCGATCGAACGTAACAAGTCTGCATTAGCATGTCTATGGTGAGGAGGATGCTCTGATTTTTTTCCCTAACTGGATCCCTGTCTGATTCCAGGCTGTAAATATACCGTATTCCAGCCTGGAATCTTCCCATTTCTTACCGGGATCCAGCCTCGAAACGTGTCCAGGCTAGATCCCTGTCGGATTCCATGCTGGAAATGCAGATTATATCGATACAGTCCGGAATAAAATACCATAGTGAACTCGCAGTACTCGATCACAATGACGAAGAAGACGTCGACCGTGTATTCCCTCCCTAACAGATCAATTACGGTGTACTTTCTCCAAATGACACTCTAAACGTTGAGTATTTTTACCGGCAAGGAACTTGTTTCCGCAGAGCGAAGTACCACTCGATTTTCTTTGCAAACTTGTAGATCTTCAAAAAATCAAAAAAAATGTATGTAATAAACGAGGAATCGGAATTTGGTCGTCATTGGATTATCTATTGGAGAAAGTAATCGTTCTTGATCTGTTAGGGAGGGAATACACGGTCGATGTCTTCTTCGTCATTGTGATCGAGTACTGCGAGTTCACTATGATATTTTATTCCGGACTGTATCGATATAATCTGCATTTTCAGCATGGAATCAGACAGGGATCCAGTTAGGGAAAAAAATCAGAGCATCCTCCTCACCATAGACATGCTAATGCAGACTTGTTACGTTCGATCGAATTCCGAGTTGGGTTGAACATAATCCCAAAACTCCAGAATGTGGTCTGGAGCGAAAAAAGTGCGCGAAAGTGAAGAGTATTCTTTGTTGTATAAATTATTTCACTTTTGAAACCTTTCTAGAGATTTGACCGACTGGTGGGATGACGTATCGGGTAGTAGACGTACAACACGAGAAGGGTAAACATGTAGATCAGCGTCCTCATTCATTATTCTCCAATTTGTAAAAGTAGCGGGACCGGAAAGTTAACGTAAAAGAGTAAATCAAAAGTGAACAAAACGATTTCCACATCAAGATGGGCTCCTCAATCCAGAAAACAATTGGCGAAAAATGAGCATAACAAAATTTCGGGGAGCGGACTCGAACCATGACCCGCTCGCTCCCTCCCGCCGCCTTTCACCACTAGGCCACCATTGCTGTTGGGAGCAGTGCACTCTTTCGTTCTTATGAGGCGTGAAATCCTCTAACTCGCTTCCCAGGCGGATTCCGCAGCTTTTGAGAACGGTTTTGAGAAAGTCTTTAGACATGTATACTACCATGCTAAAATCAAAAAGATCGGGAAATGTGAGTTCAGGTCACTCCCATGTAAAAATAATATTACTGCAAGTAGCAAGGTAACCTACTTTCGAATTGATAGCAGTATCACATGTGGTAATACCACCCTACACTCTGTAGTCTCGTCTTCTCACCTGTCCCCCAGTCCTCCTAAGATGTTCCTTGAGTAGTCTATCGGTATGAGGAGTGAGGACATATCCTTCAGTCTTGTAGTTCTCTCCTACTTTGTGTAGACGTGCACGAGTCTTTATCAATTCTTCCATCGTCGTAGCTCCTTCAATCACTCTCATTCTCTCGCACTCCTCAAATTCCGTTTCAAAAGGCTCGTGAGGCTGAGATAACTGAGCCTCGCGTGCCTTTCACAACGGAAACGCAAGAATCAGTGTGTTCAATTTGTAGAATCTGTATATTGTATCGTACTGATCTATCATACGCTCTGCGATAACCAGATTACATTACCCTCGGTATCCTCAATGGTCTCTTCAATTTTCTTCTTCTCTTCTTTTTTCTTATCTCCCTCCTTCTTGTCTGCCTTCACTTTCGGCTTCGGTTTCGTGTCTTCGTCAGTGCGGGGACCAAGCAATTCATACAGTTGCAACTCCACCTCAACATTCACCATCCCCAACTTATTATTAGAAATTTACTTGATGTTGTTCTAAAGTAATACAGTATATCACGTGTCGCACATAAGGATCGACCCAATTGTCGGACACTTAAAAAGTCGAAATTTTCAATCACACAAATATATGTATATAACGTGTAAATTGCATTTTTTGGATACCTCCTTGGCGATATACTGCCCATCCGCCCATTTCAACTTCGCTCGAGTATCACCTAAAAAATATTTCGTGGATAAAGTGGATAGGTGGATAAAATCTACTCTCGGGTAATCGACTTTCTTTCATGTTGAAAATACCTGTCTGGACTCGGGAGTCTAGTCGAGTACCCGAAAGAACCGACCGGTTCCTCACGTAAGCATGCGCCAGAGGGAAAGATGAGAGAGGCCAACTCTTTCTCTTCTCTATTCACACCAATTAACAGACGTGCATTAGAGACTATCTGATTGCGAATAGTGTGAAGGAGTAGAGGAATGGCCTACCATAGGACGATGGTAGTATGTCTAACTCCCATAATTGGAGCCCCATTACTGGAGCGCCAAGTTCCAATCTTTACAGTTCCATTGTTTTGATCTTTTTGGTTAATTAAAGTATTATTATTGTATAGGTTTTAGTATAATAAATAATAAACCTCTCTGATCTTTCCCTTTGGCGTACGTGAGGAACCGGTCGGATCTCTCGGGTACTCGACTGCTCTCTCTCACACTAGGGTACCCGCTCGCCTCTTTTACCTTCTGGCGGATTCGACCGGGTATTGTCCCTGTCGAGTAGTGAGAGTCGGGTGCCCGATTACGCGACTCCATTTGACCTATCCTAGTGGATACTATCAAATATCCTTAGCACAAAAGATCGAAGCACTTTTTATTAATAAAAAAATAAAAAATTTCGATATTAAAAAAAATAAATATTCGATGCAGATGAGACTGCTGATTATCAGTTTGAATAAGAAAACGCCTGAAAATAAGCCCCAAATTCACTACAAGCTCGGAAAGGGTCACCCTGATCGGAAATATTGATTAGTATACTGTAGCAGCTCAAAATCCTTCATTTCGTTTTTTTCTGCGATTTTACGGTACAAGCTCTTTCAAATTGACATTCAGGTAATTATAGCTGCATCCTGAAGTTGATTGCATGCAAGAA
The DNA here is from genome assembly GCA_036245785.1 of Pristionchus fissidentatus. Classification (NCBI taxonomy): domain Eukaryota; kingdom Metazoa; phylum Nematoda; class Chromadorea; order Rhabditida; family Neodiplogasteridae; genus Pristionchus; species Pristionchus fissidentatus. The sequence goes on from BTSY01000004.1 coordinate 30,874,718, forward strand.
ATCTCAGTGCTACATATTGTGCAGTTCAAAAACTTAGCAGTCTCCGCCCACTTTAGCGATACGGTCGTTAGTGCGAATTAGTCCATCTTTCGGAACATTATATTCCCTACTAAGGGAGACATCTTCTCTAAAATTATTTCATTCCTATTTCATAATACGTGCATTGCACTGCTATTGAAACCACATAATAAAATCACGGAAATATTGATATGGCGTGTTAGCATTTCGCCGACTTTTTGCACAGTAGTTTCGTTGTTGACGGAACGGAAAATTTACGCACAATATTTATAATTATACGCTAGGGACCCCCAAAGGCGCAATGAAACTAAATCTAAAATTCCATTTTTATCATTGTTGGCTGCTGACGATCTAGAGAATCATTGTTTTCATAGTTAAATTCACGCAATTTCTATTATCATTTAACAAATTGCGTTACAATTAGGGTACTTTTCTGTAGCCGTGAAGCTCTTTTAGCGCGACCGCAACGTGCTGTACGCTGGGTCAACTAGACTTCGCTGAGTCAGATCAGTCGTTTTTAGTTCCCCTATCATTTAGTATAATTATTGTGCAGTTCAAAAACTTAGCAGTCTCCGCCCACTTTAGCGATACGGTCGTTAGTGCGAATTAGTCCATCTTTCGGAACATTATATTCCCTACTAAGGGAGACATCTTCTCTAAAATTATTTCATTCCTATTTCGTAAAACGTGCATTGCACTGCTATTGAAACCACATAATAAAATCACGGAAATATTGATATGGCGTGTTAGCATTTCGCCGACTTTTTGCACAGTAGTTTCGTTATTGACGGAACGGAAAATTTACGCACAATAGCAAAAATATGAACAAACTTGAAAAAAAAACTAGAAAAATGAATTTTAAAATCGCTTTTTTTACCTACACTTTTTAAAAATATTCTTTTTTTTCGAGATTGTTCATATTTTTGCTATTTAAAATTGAGATTTCTTGCATGCAATCAACTGCAGGATGCAGCTACAATTGCCTGATTGCCAATTTGAAAGAGCTTGTACCGCGAAATCGCAGAAAAAAAAGGAGAAGAAGAATTTTGAGCTGCTACAGTATTCTAATCAATTTTGCCGATCAGGATGACCCTTTCCGAGCTTGTAGTAAATTGGGGGGCTTATTTGCATGCGTTTTCTTATTCGGGCTAATAATGACAGAAGTCAAAAAGTAAAGAGGCATAAAAATTTGGTCGGACAGGTTTTGTTTTTTTGAAAGCCTACGGTGCAGGTTACTACATTTCGGGGGTGTTTTAGGAGACCCTGACGGGCAGGTTTCTTGGTTAAGGGTCTAATTGATCAGGCATTTATTTTTCGGGTTATCATGAAATCTACCCACTTCTTGACCTTCCCTGTCACAACCAACTTCGAGCATTCTTTGCAATTACGGTGCTTTCCTAAAAAGACTCACTAGAAGTGGAATTAATAACATTATTGATTCCGAGTGCGTCTGTGTACAGTACCCTAATCATATAGACAAAAATTACGGTCATATTTGCACTGGCGATACTTCTTTCATTAATGATAGGAGGCTAAGAAATGTTCTTGATAAAGGTACAAAATCAGATTGAATGAATACGTGAGAAAAAGTGAGATTTATAGCACTATTGAACAATCATGCTCAGAACTAATCGATATTTTGGCGTCCAAAACCAAGACCAAGATTGCAACAGACCAGTTGAAATCTCGTTTCACAGAGCACGTAAAACGAAAAGTTCGCATCGATCCCAAAACAGTGAATAAAGATTCACAGAACATCTCTCATAACGCATACATGAAACGATTTTTGCATCGTCATTTCGTAGTGACAATGGTTGATAAAGCATCTGGAAACTACGCATTCACGTGCAAGAAACTATACTTGAAATTCATGGAAAATGAAATGAATACGTCTGACGATGGTGAGAGAACTTATATTCCTTTGGAAAACTTTGATCCAGAAAGAAAGATCAAAGAACACGAAAAATTCTTAAGCAATTTCTCTCTCACAGCTGTAGCACAAGGAAGTTTACCACGCATTTACGGGATCCCAAAAATGCACAAAAATCCTATCAAATTCAGATTTATAACGGGTGCACATATTTAACAGTACTTTGAAACCAGTGTCTATTGTGCTTCAAAAAGTTCTCAAATTCCTGCAAGACCACTTTAGAAAGTACTGTAATAATATTACAAGTCATAGCAAAATTAATCATTACTTTTCAATCCAGAACACTTTCAAAGTCATACATAACGTGCAGACAATCAATAATTCTAGCACGAAAATGTTCTGCGCAGACTTCGCTTCTCTTTTCACAAATTTGCCGCACAATGTCGTCAGAGAGAAATTGTACTTCCTAGTTGATTTGCTTTTCAAAAATGCAGGTTCCGATTACATCGTCATCAGTGGAAATCATGTGAGATATGATCGGAACAATAGTGCAAATTCGGGAACATCACTACACAAAAATGATGTAAAATCTATCCTTGATTACATTTTGCTCAACAGTTTCGCATTTTATGGAGGGACTTTCTACAGACAAAACAAAGGGATTCCACAAGGGAACAATGCTTCTCCGCAAATAGCAGATCTAACTCTCGCTGTAATGGAATACCAATACATCCACAACAAAATTAAGACAGGTCACCCCTTGGCATACTCCCTCTCCAGAACATTCCGATACATTGACGACCTGTTACATGTCTCCAGCAAAATTGAATCCTTTATCGAAATCACTAAAGAGATGTATCATCCCTCTTTATCGTTAGAAAAGACAAATTCTAAACCATCAACAACTAGTTTTCTGGATTTGAATATTGCGTTATCACAAGGAAAGCCAGTGCTCTCACTCTACAACAAAACAGACGATTATTCGTTTCAAGTAATACGATATCCGCATTTCGAATCCAACGTTCCCGTTAAAATTGGTTTTAATACATTCTATGGAGAAATGGTTAGAATATATCGCAATTGCAGTGAGCTCAACGACTTCATTTTGCGCACAGAATCACTAATTGCATACTTTCTAAGCATACAGTACCCAAGACACATAATTCACGCATGTGTAATAAAAGTGCTCGGGAGGAATCCAGTGATAGAGATTAAGTACGAGCTATCAAACTCCGAAATTTGTCTTCGATTGCTGAGATTCCATTCATAATTCATAATTACCATGGTCTTTGACCTTTGGTAATCGATACCACTGCTGATAGAAAGGTTCAACTAGGGCACATATCGATCGAGCAAACTAGACACTCACTCTCCTCTCCACACTCACTGATCTACTCTACTGACCTCCCCGTCCCTCTTCCCTCTCTTCCTCTCCCCCTCCCTTCCTATCACTCTCTCACCTCCTGAGAGGACGCTCTGGCTGGCTCTCTTCTGGCTCTCTTGCGCACACTTTCTATCGCTCCTTTTTTATTATCGATCGCGCATAGAAATTAATGATTAGAATTCGGATACTTTTATATCTTAGTTTCGTTATTCGTTTATTAGTTCGAGGATTAGACTAGTTTAGGATCATTTTGTACTCCTTTAGCAATATTCTTGTTCACATAAACGTGTCCCTGGGGCTTGTCTACTGACGAGGCCCACCCCCAGGGAGGTGGTCAGTGTCTAGACCAAGGGCCGAAACACTGATCACCATTTCCTTATGCTTTTCTTTGATCTTTTCTTAATTGTTGACTAGTAATTGTAGTCTGTCAAACATTTACGCTTAATATTTGAATAATGAGCAGTCACATCTGCGTCGAATAAAATTTGTTTTTAAATACCGAAAAATTTTGTTGGTTGGTAACTTTAAAACAAGTACAAAGCCCCATATCATTCATGAAGATGGAGTAAAAGACTGACCGAGAATCTTCCCAATTGGGAATTGATATCTATCAGCCACGAGTTTCTCTTTGTAAGAAGCGATCACACTTTTGACCTACAAAGGACAATATTAAGAGTATATAAACTCGTCGTTAAATCTGTACCGTATCCTCTATTTCGTCAGCAGTCACGACGATTCCGACTCCGCATTCTTTCTCCAGTTCGGCCACATTCAAATCCGCCATTGCATGAGTGAGGATGTAGTTGACAGCGGCAGTTGCCTGCCATTATAATACATTAGTAACGATGATAATGATGAGAAAGCTGATACCTGAGCGTCGCTCTTCACTTTATCTTCTACAATCAATCGAACGACGGCGGGAAGATGGTGGGCACACTGCGTCTTTCCCTTCGTCCCTACATTATACAAAAGACTGCCCTGCAATATTCATATTCATTCAACCTCTTAAGTTTCATCCAATAAACGAAATGAAATTGTTGAAAAAATCGATATATCCAAGGCCGTATGGTGCGCATACACCTGCCTGATTCATAAAATTTCAATAAAACGAAGTCAGTGTGCAACTAATCAATTCCAACTGTATTCATAGGTCAAATGGGTTTTTCGCAGGCTTCTCGTGCAGAAATGCCTAAAATCGCGCGCAGAAGTGCATATTGCCCAATTTTCAATAAATTTGTCAAAAGTGGTCAGAAATGCATGAAACATTCAAAATTTTCGTTTGCCAACATGGTCTCAACGCTTTGCAGAAGTGCCTATCTTCGCTAGCGAGTACCTATTTGACCTAGGACTGTATTCCATTAGTCTTGGATCAATATTTGTTGATGACCAGATGAATAACTATAAGAGGGTCCTTCTCAGCTTCTGGCGCATCATCGTACTCTGTGCTCGTGAGACATGGTTACTTCAGGTACGGGGCCATAGATGGGCAGCTAAAATCCAACTTTTTTGCAGGCGGCCGTCCGAGCTCAATTTGGCCCTGCAGGGGGCCGTCCGATGACCCCCAAAGGACGCCTTTTTCAGGTGTTTTCCAGTGATAAATGGTGTTTTTAATGATTTTACGGACAGAACAGTGCACATACTATTACATGGAATGAAAAAAATACAGTAGACCAACATTTGATTACAGTAGCCCCAATCGTATACATGCTATGTTTTGTTCTAAATTGTTACTTGTCACACTCACTAAAAACTCACGGTCCAATTGAACTCAGGATGCCCCGTTCCAACACACTTAGTGTCTCATATATACATGACATTCCACTCACCATTTTGTTTTTGTTAGTTGTTCACTCAATGTCACCATTGTTTTGTTTTCTTCACCATTTGTTTATCTTGTTGACCTTTGAACTCTTTTAGTGCATTATGGTGGTTTACTCGAGATTCATTGTTGTTGTTAGGGTTGACACCCTGATTGTTAGTAATTCCGGAGGCTGTTCTTTTCCAACGTTGTTGTAAATGAATAAAAAAAGAATGATATGTAACTTGTATTGAAAGGCTGAATTTGTTCTGTTCTGGGCATGGATTTTGCTCGTTCTATGTGCTCCTCTCTTTGTGCCTTGGCGGAGTAGGGTCTCTCTCTCACCTTTTCTCTCTCTTTAGTGCTTGCACTTACACACGCTTACTCACTCGCTCCTCATCGATCGAAAGGGGAGACGTACTCATATTTATTGGTGGGGATTACGGTAGCATTTCAGAACTTTGTCCCCTTCGTCTCATCGAAGTGACCACAGTGCGAATAGGAGAAACTCTCAATGGAAATCAAGTTCGCAGTTCTCAGAATTGGTAAATCTCCGATCTACAAAGATGTCATAAAGCAGGCTGCCTATTTCGATCTCCAGAAAGCGAAAACTCTCGCCCCCAACACTACGTCAAGAAATGACTTGAGAGACATCAGCCATCCGACTCTCGCCATGGGAAAAATGCCAACAACCCTCGCGTCAATGGAGCTGAGCCCGAAGACCCCGATGAGGAGATAGATGAAATTGTGGAGGACTTCCACCCAGCACCAATTTACAACAATCGCGTATCTATATTCCATTGATCTCACTTTCGAATAAATTTGTTGATTAATGTGGTTCCCTACAATATCTACAATAATAGAACATTAATTAAAAATTAAAATAAACTACAGATATAGTACTCTTAATACGCAAATTATTAAATTTAAAAAATGCCTGAAAAGTACTCCCTTTTATAGTGAATTGTAAATTAACGGAAATTCGAGGTCTCTTTTTGCGTTTCTACCATTAGTACACTATATTTAAGCATATTGCACTTAGTTAGAGGTTACACAACCACCTAGATTTTCTGTAATCAACGGACGACTGCAAACAGCGAAAACAATGGTCCGTTGATTATTCAATCAATACGCTACGACAGTCGTTCTTCTTTGTCACAGAGTTACTTCATCCTGATGCCTATCGAAGTGACACAAAATTTAAAAAAATTGCGTCGTTTCATTAATCACGAAAAACATTAATCGACTTCAACAGTCACATGCATGACCCAATGACTGCTCCAACTCTAACCTCTGCTCCAAACCTACAGTAATCCGCGGGTCGTCCCTCTGCACGGACTTGCACCGGCCTCTTCTCATATTCTGTCGTGTTTCGTTCACTAGTTCCCTCGAGGGCTCATTACTACTCTTCTCTGTCGTGTATCTCATTCTTTATCATCATTATGGTAATTATGGGCACGAAATCAGGATTTTTTGAGAATTTTGATTGCAGGGGGTCGACGGACTCCCCTGCAGGGGGCCGTCGGGTACCCTGTGCCCACCTATGTACCTAGTGCAGCTAGAAGACAGAGCTCAGCTAGAAAGTAGATCTGCAGAACTGAAGTAGCACTGCTTTCTAGCTGATTTAGTTACATCCCACGAGCAATGAGTACAAAATTCTGCCACTAGCGTCTATTATAAGATATGAGAAGGTGCACGAACCTTGGGGAAGGACTGGACGTTCCTTCCAGCAGCAGCCAATTGATCTTTGGCCAATTTGATGATGGACAAGAGTTGTTCAGTCAATGACTTGTTCTTGAGAGTTTCGGCAACCTTCGAATCGCTCAGACCCAACCAACGGAGATCGGCGTCCGCCATCGCACGAGCTGAACTAAATGTGAATGGTAGACGGTTCTCGGAAACGAGAATTACACTTGACGGTATAAGTTTGGGATAAAGGTATCGCACATGCCCAAAGAAACAACTAGTTGCAGCTGCAGTAGGCACCACCATGAAAACAGCCGATTTGACTCAAAAATTCTGAATTTCATTCGTTCGTGTGACTCGATGGTGCAGAATTTCGGTTTTATCAGTGAAAAGAAAGCAATTTGTAAATTTAGCTAGCAAATTTGGTTCTTCCTAAACTTCATCCGTTCCGTTTATGTTGCATACGCAACGTTCATTCTCGTGCGTCGCGGCCACGGTTCGGTGTGTCAACTAATCCATCTTGTGTCAATTAATTTTTAAATTGTTTTATTGAGCGAATTATTGCGAATTTAATGTTGATTCCTAGTTTGCAACACTCCTACGTTCTCTGACTATGGATATGTTCAGCAACGTAACTCGTCATAATGCAAGTCACATGATACATAAAATTGCGAATACATGATAGTCAACAGTGAATTTCATCAAATCGCTCCAATGGTTTTCTCCAAATAGATGCTTACATGGAAGCTCTGAACCCAGAGAAGACTATCGCAATAGTTAAAAGTGTGCCGAATATGTAGAAATCAATATTCAAGGGGAAAGTAGGTCAAAATTTTGAAACGAAATTTGATATTTCAACTATTACTCAAATTCGCGCGAATGGAATCATATGAAATGAGCAAAGATGATGCTACTGGTAGTGATCGACTAGAATATTCCACTTTAAATTATGTTGAAATACCAGAAAATCGATAATTAAGAAGTACTCGGTGTATGTTCCAGCTCGCAAAAAACAATTGTAGTTTTTACAAAATCGCTCCAATGAATTGCTCATTTTTTAGCGTTCATACGTCCGTATCCACAAGAAGACTAATATGCGCATTGTCAAAAGTATGCCAAATATAGAGAAATCAATAACTTTCACAAAAACTGGAAAAATATTTGAAAAATATTCATTCCCGCATTTCCTCCCCCCACACGACGAAAAGGAAGCAATTTGCAGTCTTTTCGTCGGCTTTGATTTTGGAATTCCCGGTTCGGTGGTCCCTACAGCTGCAGGCCTAATTGTACGGCAGGGAAGATATCCGTGCATCACTTCTATTATAGGTTACTCAACAGATGAAACGGTTGACTACGAGGGGGTTCAACAATCGAGAAAAAAATGCCTTTAAAGGCCAATAACGAAAGGAAACTGCAAAGTTGCTCAAAAATGATGTAACTCGAATCTAGATCCAGTCCTCCCTGGCAGTTACAGTACTATATAGTCGGGCGGACGGGAATATTATGTTTGGAATTTTGCCAGATATATCAAGAACTGATTTTAAATTAATCTTCTTTCTTTTTATTGTTGTTGTTGTATAGAATACGATTATGCTAGTTACCGTAATCAAACTAGCATCCTGTAATATTATCGATTATCACTTCACTACAGTAGTCAGACCTGCTCTATTAGATTATCATAATCTCTGCGACGTGCCACTCGTCCCCTTGTCTGTCTACTATCAATTACCATGTGTATGTTAATGGCTCTCCCTCCCCTACGTGAGCCATTCAGTTACTAGAGAGTTCGCCCCGAGTCTCCCCACTCGTCCCTCTCCCCTCTTCTCCCTCATGGATAAACGCTATTAGTTAATCCCCTGCCACGACTACTCGCACCGACACACACAGACAGAATACACAACATATTGGCGATCAGGATCAAGGTTGAACTAACGTGAGTTTACTACGTTATTTTCTGTCTTTTCTCGTGTTTTCTGTTTGTGTGCCTAATATCCTTCGCGGAGGAATTAGGAAGTCGTGCTTTTGTGCGCGCAAAGTAAGTCGTGCTATCAGTGCGCGCAGTGAACTCGTGTTATCAGTGCGCGGAGTGGAAGTCGTACTCGTGGGTGCGCCAGGTTGTAAGACGTACTCTTGGGTGTGCAACCTGTGAGGGAATTTGCCAACGGTCCGCCGAAGGCTCTGCCCAAATTTTTGTGGTTGATTGGTTCAGATCAACACAAAAATGGTGGGTGCAGATGAGAAAGAGGAACTTCTTGATATGAAGAGGCTGCTGGCCACGTTGGCGCAGAGCAACACACAGACGCAACAGTTGCTTGCAAGTGTGATCAAGAAGCAGAACCAGGTCGGTTCTGAGTCACCCCATGAGTGGTCTATGACGTCGATCGGTGCGATCGAGTCTAGAATGTAAATTTTTTTCTCGAATTCGTGTACTGTCCAGAGGAAGGCAGTACATTCGAGAGATGGTGGTCGAGACATGAGGACATCTTCGAGGTGGATCTCAAGGACTGGGACGAAGTCAAAAAGATCCGAATGCTGATCAGACACGTGTCTGTATCGGTAGAGCGAACATTCACTGAGGCCATTGCGCCCTCGAAGTGGATGGATCTGAAGCTCAAGCAGGTCGTCGAGAGAATGACGACGCTGTTCGGTGACAACACGTCGCTCTTCGATCGAAGACGGACAATGTTCGATCTGAAAATGAGCCAGGAAAACATCGACGACGTCAGAGTTCTCGCAGCACGGGTCAATCAGACCGTGGAGAACGCTCAAGTGGGAGCAGCGTCGATTGATGAGTGGAAGGTACTGACCTTCCTGCATTCGCTGGATCTGTCCAGATACGCTGACGTGCGTCTGAAGATGATGCAGACTGCCAAGCAGAAGGGCAAAGAGTGCAAGCTCGATGATTTGCTCTCGGTGTTCAATGATGTTCACCAGCTCAAGAAGGACTCCAGGTCCATGACGGAGGCGAGTCGAGTGGTGAACTATGTGAACGATCACAGACCGATGGAGAGCAAGTTCAAGAAGAGAACAGACCATCCCAGGAAGGGATCGAACCAGAGCAGAGAGTGCTATGGTTGTGGAAACACGAAACACATGAGAGCTGAGTGCCCATTCAAGGACGCTAGCTGCAACAAGTGTGGCAAGAAGGGACACATTGCCAAGGTGTGCAATTCGTCCATGCGTGCCGACACTGTGAATGTTTCCACGATCTCCACGTCGGACTACCACATCCGAGTGAAGGTCAACGGTATCGAGTCTTCGATCAAGATCGATACAGGCGCAGACATGACGATTGTCTCAGAGAAGACGTGGAGACGAATCGGCGAGCCCGAATGCTCGACGGCCGATTGCACTGCCACGTGCGCCAATGGAAAGAAACTGGAACTGATGGGCAAGTTCAAGGCCAGAATAGAGTACGGTGGTGTCAAGGCGACCGGTGACACGTACGTCACTCGCAAGAACATCGACCTACTTGGCAAGAACTTCATCAAGCTGCTCAATCTGATCAAGATTCGAGAGCCAGTCCAGTCAAGCAAAGAGGTCACCATGCCTCTGATTAACATGGCATGGGCGATGAAAGAGTTCCCCAAAGTTACTGCCAGTGGATCCAACAGATCAAGAGTTGATCTGATGAGACCTAACATGAGATTGGATCAGGTAGACCAGGGAATGAAGGACCAGTTTGACAAGCGTCATGGTGCCAAGGACAGATGGTACTCTGTCGGAGACTGCGTCTACTACCGTTCGCAAGATGGACCCAATCGTTTCCAATGGTTGCCTGCTGTGGTGACTGGAAAGAAGGGAAAGGTCATGTTCGAGATCGAGATCGAGAACAGTAAGTGGAAACAGAGAGCATATGCGAATCAGCTTCGCAAGAGAGAGGGAGGAGTGATTCTGAATGAGCAGAATAGAGACTCTCAGTTACCCCTCGATGTGCTGCTCGATTCCTTCGAGTTGGTTGAGACCAATCGAGAGGAGATGCAAATGGATCTGAGAGATCACGGAGAGAATTCTACGAGTGAATTCGGTGTGAATACCGAGCAAGTGCTCGAGGATGAGACTGCAGCGTCGGACTACTCAACTGCCACGTCAACGACTGCATCTGCCCGGCCATCCCGTGATCCGAGCCCTGCGAAGACGCCGACACCGATCGTGCCGAGACTTCAACGAGAGCGCCGCCCGCCGACACGCCTCATCATCGATCCATCGAAGAAGACGTACAAGGAGACGAAGAAGTAATCCGTCCCAATGTGCTACGTCACCTCACCTCTTACCCCCATTCTTGTTACTTAAGATCGGCAGCGCCAATCTTGAAGGGGAGGTGTTGTATAGAATACGATTATGCTAGTTACCGTAATCAAACTAGCATCCTGTAATATTATCGATTATCACTTCACTACAGTAGTCAGACCTGCTCTATTAGATTATCATAATCTCTGCGACGTGCCACTCGTCCCCTTGTTTGTCTACTATCAATTACCATGTGTATGTTAATGGCTCTCCCTCCCCTACGTGAGCCATTCAGTTACTAGAGAGTTCGCCCCGAGTCTCCCCACTCGTCCCTCTCCCCTCTTCTCCCTCATGGATAAACGCTATTAGTTAATCCCCTGCCACGACTACTCGCACCGACACACACAGACGGAATACACAACAGTTGTAGTTTTGTCTAATTGCCAGCATACTTTTATTATTAATAATTTTCAAAAAAGTTGAAATGCTTCTGGATTATCTCAACATCGAAATAGAATAGGAAGAGAAAGGATATAAATATTATTAGAAATAACTACACACATAATCTAAATTGGCTGTTGTTCAAGAAATGATTCCGCTAACAATGATGAAAGGATGTTGACTTAAAGATGCATGAAGACTCCAAATATTATTAGAAATAAATACACACATAATCTAAATTGGCTGTTGTTCAAGAAATGATTCCGCTAACAATAATGAAAGGATGTTGACTTAAAGATGCATGAAGAGATTTCCGAGAAATAAAGAAAGAGATAAGAAGACATTCGATTTAAATGAGGTCCGCACTGAAAATGATTATCTTCTGAGAGGCAAATACAAAATCTCAAACTCAAACCACATCATTTCAGCTATTATTACACACGAAATGGAATAAATTTCGCAAATGCAGGCTCTCATGCGAATTATAGACACAATTGTAGTTTCTTTTTAGTTTCTTTTCCAGAGTTTTTTTTATTTGTGAAGAAGCAGATCGATAGGAATTGTGTCAAAGGCCCGTGAGAAATCGATAAATGCGACAGCGATGAAGTTGTGCTCATTGAGTGCTGTGTGCCATTGAGAGAATGAGTTTAGGAGTGCAGAGGAACATGATCTGTGAGGGCGAAATCCGTGTTGGAATAGGGAGATAAGCTTGTTCTCATTAAGATAGTGCCATAGGGTGTCTACTACTATTCTTTCCATTACTTTAGACGAGGAGCAGGTAAGAGAAATTGGGCGATAAGCACGGACCGAGACCGCCCGCATGTGTTTGAATTCCCTCCATCCGCACATATGCGCGCGCGAAGAAAGGCAATTTAAATTTTCATGCGTCGCGGCTCAAAATCCCAAACATAAAGCAGCTTATCCGCTAAACACAGTAAATTATAATCTCCTCGAGAATCTCGATTAAAATCAAGCAAATATTATTATTTTTGGTTTTGATTCATGGCGAATCCATTTTTCTACAAAAATATGAGGAAAACAATAGTTTCCTAACTATAACTAACGCAAAAATCGAAAATATTGTTACGCATTCTGTGTTTAGCAGGATGTGTTGTACATCGGGAGCGGCGGAACAATTTAATTTCTTGGCATTTTGCCAACCTGCACATCTTACCAACGATGCGGAGCTTTCTCAAGAGGTCTCGGTCCGTGTAAGATGAGGTCTCATTTATTTTTAAATATGTATGAGCGACCTCCACGTACGATCGCCGACCTTTCATGATCTCACTTCGCTATGCTAAAAAATTAGTACTTCAAACAACGACATTTTTTCATGATTCCAACTCTACAGAAAGGGTTGAGGGTGAAAGAGTATGAATAAGTGAGAGAGTCCCTCTTGAGTTACAAGCTCTCTCTCTCACTCCAAACACCTTTCTTATAAAGTCTATCACTCGTTGACTGACACGCGATCTGAAGGCAACCAAGATGGAAACATCGAATGAACCGATTCAGATGGCCCACACAATGAGAGACCTTGTCACATCAATCAGGACTCTCTCACTTTTTTTCACACGACAATGTTACAAGTACTCATTTCCCCATTTAATATTCAAATAGCTGAAAAACCTCCCGAGAGGGTTTGTCTACCGTCTTTGCTAAACTTTTCCAGAGTTAAAAAGTTGAGTGCCGGATAAATTCCACGAAAAAGGTGAATAAAAAAATAAATACGAAAAAAATATTCTCATTTTAAAATATAAATTAAATAATTAAATTAGGGACCGCAGAGGTGATATTCAAAGTAGCTCCTAAAATAGTCATTTTCGTCCTATCCCTATAATTCGTTAGTGCTGAGTCCATTGCGAACACGAGAAAAATGGAAATAACGCGAAAAACAACTTTACAACGTTTTAAAAATATTCGCGATTGTTCAACATCCTACAGTATAATTGTTGGGGGTTCGGTGGTTCAGATCGGCATCGGTGTGTCATACTTATTATAGGATAAAGCATATTCCTACATTACGGGGGTGGCAACGGGTGTTAGTGATGTTATGCGGGGATTGGGAATGGGCAGTGGTGGTTGGATGTGATAGTGGGCCAGTTTTACGACAAGCAAACTACGAAATGGTGGAATACGAGAAAATATATAGAAAACGATGTAGACGGCGCGATATTTGTACTTTCTCCGCAGATTCGGGCATAGTGGTACGGCTCATATCGTGGAGAAAGGTGCGGAGAATGTAATGAGCGAGAGAAATCGCGGGGTACACGTGAAAGAACGGAGAAAATAAATAAATACGACGATAACTTTGGATTTAGCGGCAGAAATCGAGGTAAACGGCTATTTGTACTTTCTCCGCAGATTCGGGCATAGTGATACGGTTCATATCGTGGAGAAAGATGCGGAGAATGTTATGAGCAAGAGAAATCGCGGGGTACATTTCGATTTCGGAGTTTAGGCAACGAAAGGCAAACATCGAGCGTGATGAGTGTTGTGCAAGTATTATTTTGAAGAAATTAGGAATGGAAACATAATATACCGGGTATAATATGAGAGGCTGGTGCTAAGGCTATCAGTAGGGACACAAATTTCAAAGAAAATCGATAAAGATAATTAACAATCGATAATGGAAATTAGAGCAAATATTAAAACCAATTTGCGATAATTCGTTGTGTGATCGGTGGTGTGAACTGTATAGGTAGTTTTGTGAGAACGCAGAATTGTCTCAAGGGTCGCTCTCTCTAAATTAAATATTTTAAAAAAATAATTAAATAAATTAAAACAGGGGCAAAGTAGACAAGTCTGATGAGGAAATACTCTTCCACGGCGTCCATAAGGACGATTTTGCCGGGATGTTTACTGCGCTGCGGCTGCGTCGCGGTTTTAAACCAATATTTTCAAAATCAGTATTTTTGCTCCAAACCAACGCGAGCTTTCCCGGCGCATCCGATTTAATGAAGTCACTTCGATTTTCCGAAAAAATAACCTATAAAGCAAGATAGAGAGAATGTCCGAATTTTCAGTATTTCCGGCCCCTGGCGCATCTTCCCAGACGAATTCAGAACGAAATGGTTCAATTTTGTGCTTAAAATACGCAGAATGTATCAAAACGCAGGAATGATCCACAAAACATGTAAAGAATAGCCTATTTCACGGTGAAACACGCGGGGGGTAAAATGCACGGAAAAACGGTTCTGCGTCTGTGGTAAAATATCGTATTTTTAGGAAACTAAAAGTCGGAAATTTCGTGGTGCCACAGAACTTTTGCATGCAACTCACGGAAATCGTGACGGGACCTACTTGAATCTTAAGCTTTTACTGTCTTGGCTATTTGTAAAGTTCACCGATTCACCGATCACCGACTCACCATTCACCAAATCACCGATCATGAAATCACCGAGTCACTAAATAAAATTACCAATATTTTAACAATAGCTTGCATTGTTTTATTTTCTCCGAACAGAAAACATGAGAGTAAAGTGCTTGATATTAGGAGTAGTGTTCTAAACCAAATATTTCCTTGCTATTTAAATAAACTTTTCCTACTCTTCTCCAATCCACATAATAGGTATGCTATTAATGAAAATGAATTATCCAAATTGCGTATTCCTATGTTTATTATCTTTCCATATTGAAACAACATAGCAAATCAAAAAGGCCACATAAACATGGGTTTAGCACCGGAAATATGAATAAAAGTAAATATGAAGAAGAAGAAGAGAGAGATCGAGTAGCCACAATTGAACCTGAATGACAATATTTCAGAAAACGAGCATTGAATGAGATCTCCACACATCTCATCTCAAGACTGCACACAACTATTCAAAGTGAAATATGATTTCTTACATTTTAGCAGGAAGTTGCGATGAATGAAGAGAGGGAGTGAGCCTTATCCACGAAATAAATCTGAAATTGATTGCAATTAATATAAAAAATCTGCAGCTATCGATGTAGATAGTCTAGTTTCGATATAACAATAGTGGACTACAAGGCAAGCAATCATATAACGGGTTTTGCAGTCTTTTAGTCCTTTTTTAGCGGACTTGCTCAAATGAGTACACTGTTTCCTCCCATCAATTTATCAGATCTCTACCGTACTCGACTTGAGAGGAGGAATGGGCCGACGTTGGGGTTGATACTGAAGAAAGATGGTTCAATTGATCTTTGCTCTTTGATCTCACTCACATACAAAGGGAAGTTACTGAGACGAAGGCCAAAGTGCGACCCATTGATGATAATAACGATTGCAAAGAGAGAGAGAGAGAGAACCTCCCGTGATTTGATGAGAGAATGAAGGGAAACATGGATATTTCTTCGAGTAGAACTGAAGTTTATGAGATAAAGCGATCTCGAATAACAAGTTTCTAAATTTTTTCGACTTGGATCTAAGAACGAAATGGGGGAAATTCTATTTTGACTTTTCATTATCGAGAGTGCTGAAAACGTTTGAATACCATGGGAAGAAAGTGAGCAGGGAGAGATAATCGACCTGGGGAAGAAGAGATTTGAATGACAGAAGATTTTGCGCATTAGATTCTGCCCAGAGGACGTATCTGAATCAACCGATTAGAGGAAAATACGGTAGGAACTATTCGATTTGATCATAATTAGCACTACACACACTATACTCACTAGAGATTGTGTCGAATCGCCACTCCAATTTCTTGTATATTACATCCGAACTCATCGCAAATGAATTTCGCATCTTCTTCCGAGTGTTTCGAGAGGAACTGCTGTGATACCACCAACAATTCCTTGTGGGCATATGGATAGCGAGACATTAGACAGCGACGACTCGCGTGTAGGATTCTGCAAATAGAATGAGTAGATAGAGATATCAGATAATCTAAGTAGAGCTCACCCCATCACAGTTCTGACTATTTCTTGGCCGCCAAGGTTCCTTCTCACTTTTTCCAGATGGAAGAGAACAGAATTTGGAGTATTGGAAGAAGGGAGAGGGGCACGGCATGCGATACAAAACTTTCTACTCACCACATCCACGCCCACTCTTTCTGTAATTGCGACACTCACCAAAATCACCAGAAAAGTAAGTAGTCATGTGAAAACGTGCCTTATTCCTGATCATCTTTCACCCCTCAGTAAATATGAGACCACGGTCTCTTCATTTCGCACACTCTCTCGTCAACTGACCGGTGAAGAGAGTATGCGAAATGAGGAGACCGTGGTCTTACGTTCCACACTCTACGGACAGCCCTACATAAAGGGGTTTGGAGTGTGAGAGCGTGTAAAGTCGAGACAATCTCTCATTTTTTCACACTCTTTCGTCCTGACACCTTTCTGTGGGTTGGGAATTATGTGGTGAAAGCTCGAATTTCTCATTTCATCACTCATTTCGCATATTCCTTGTAACTGATACATATTTATTCAAGATTCAAGGTCTGAGCCTGTTGAATGATGCAGTTTTTCCATGCGTGGGGGTCTCTTCTGCATGTGTTGCCCCAATTGACTCCGAGATTATTAACTATTTCGTCTCGCCATCTCATTTTTGGTCTTCCGACGGGGCGGGTACGTGATAGGGGAGACCACTCCATTATTCGTTTAGTCCATCGATCGTCCTTAAGCATAGCGAGCCGTTCGGCCCACTTCCATTTTCTTTTCATTGCTTGAACTCGAATATCTGGAATAGGAACTTTACAAGCGTAACTAACTGATAAGAAAATGATCAGACTATATTTCTTCGAGTGCCTTTTCTCAAAATCTCCTTCGGTTTCTGCAATGTTATCTATCTCAAAAAAAAACGCCGACCTTCAATTGATCCCAGGATGAAGAAGTTGTTGTTGTGGTGAAGATGAGTGAATGGAGGCACCACAGTTGGATTGATGAACGATGCTAGATCAAAGCTCTGTAACAGGGCTGTGCGGAAAATGATTTTCGGAAAATTTCCGGAAAAATCGGTAAATTCGGAAAATTTCGGAAAAAGTAATTTACGATTTTTTCTCAATATTTTTAGTTTTTTTCACTTTTCGACTTTCGATTTTCCGATTTCCAACAATCCCCCGATTTTCACTAATTTAAAAAAAAAAAATTATGGATGAGACTCCTGATATTTAGTTCGCATAAGAAAACACCTAAAAATAAGCCCCAAATTTACTATAAGCTCAGAAAGATCTGCAATATTGATTCAAAATTCTTCTTTTCGTTTTTCTGCGCTTTCACGGCACAAGTTCTTTCAAATTGACTTTCTGGTAATTGTAGCTGCATGCAAGAAACCTCAATTTTAAACAGCAAAGTATGAACAAACTCGGAAAAAAGAATTTTTTAAAAAAGTATACTGTAGCTAAAGAGGCGAATTTAAAATTCTTTTTCTTAGTTTTTCAAGTTTGTTCATATTGTTGCTATTTAAAACTGAGGTTTCTTGCATGCAATAAGCTGCAGCATGCAGCTACAATTGCCTGAATGTCAATTTGATAAACCTGTGCCGTGTAAGCGCAACAAAAACGAAAGGAAGAATTTTAAGCTGCTACAGTATACCAATCAATATTGCCGATCAGGGACACCCTTTCCGAGCTTATAGTAAATTTGGGGCGTATTTTCAGGCGTTTTCTTATGCGAACTAATAATCAGCAGTCTCATCCGCGTCGAATAAAAAAGTATATTTAAAAATGTCGAAATTTTTCCTTGGTTGGTAACTTTAACAATGTCTCAGTAGCTTGGTTTGTGCTTGCTACAGAGGCAAATTTGAAGGAATCAAAATTCTCGGAAAGGCTCCCACCTAGGGGAATGACACTTTCGCAGACACTTCAAAATCACTTACGCGGAAGTGTAGGCGCAAGTGTCTTTCGCTTCTGCGGCGATATATTAGCTAATTCAGGGCAATTTGAAGTATGTATACAGTGTTTTAGCAAAGTTGATTTATCATTTCTTTTTTAAATACAAGAACAAAGTTAATTTTAAGTTAGTTACCACAGATTAAATAGTTCCGTTTACGGAGAAACCTTCGTTTGTTTGAAAGCTATTTATCGCTTTATCGGGACTTTTTATTGGCATACTTGTTGCTAGATTAGACTCGTGGCATGCTGTTGACCTTATTAAAATTTAAAACCGGACTGTTGGGTTTGCCAGAGCAAGGTAGGCCCCTAACGGTATGATTTCGTCATTTTCCGACAACATGGTAGGATGAGGTTTATACTGACGTCTTCATAAAGGCTATCAATTTCTTAGTCGCATAGATGATACGTTTTTGGAAGCATTATTAAATAATTGTCGTATGGATGTGATGACACTCATTCGAAAGTGCAAGGCACATTTGTTTACGGAACTATTTGATCTGCGGAATTTAAACATGACGTAATGTAAAATTATTATTACTGCACGCGGCAAGAAAACTTACTTCAGAACTGCTATAGTAGCGCTAAAAACTTACCCTACTACTTGCTGATAATAATAATATTACTTTTAACTTGCTATATATATATATATATACAGTAGCGGACAAAAGTCTTCGGGCACTTTTTATATCTGATACAACTTTTTAACCCAAGGGGGCTTTGATACGATATGGTAAGACCATATACCAAATCTATTGGAGATTACGATGCAACTATTGGGGGATTGCGAAATCGTTCAGTAATTGCGTCGTGATGACGCAATCGATGCACACTTTTTTGAAGTGCCATTATTCTTACATGGATTTTTTCCCGCTCGTCTAACTTTCAGGATGTTGAGACCTGGCCACGACCTACCTAGAAACTTTTTTTCAAGTTGCTGCGGTGCCGCTACTTGGCTGCAGCCAAGCTGCAAAATGGATACCTGAAAATCATATCTCGCCGTTTAGACATCGCCCAGACCCGATCAATGCACCAAAATGATCGCCATCATGACTACCGATGATCCTGAGAATATGGTCGCGGTAGGTCACCAATTGTCCTCAGGACACGAAAAAATCACTTTTTCGCATTATTGTGGTCTGACGAAGGTGAAGTCTATAGGACGTGCTCGAGAGATCTGGTTTGGGCGTGTATTTGGTTGAGAATCTATGAGAGAACCGATTCCTAGCTGCAATAAGCGTTTTGATTGGACTCCTGCCCGCGACGATCGATTTCCGGAAGGACACTGGTTTGGCCACGCCCATTTTCTGCCCGTTGACAAGGTTCTTACTTTTGAATGTATCTCGGTACTGAGTTAACGGAGAAGGCTGGCAGACCCATCAATGGAATCAGCGTGGCTGGCTCTATATTCTCATTCACAAAATTTCATCATCACTATGCAATATTGCATCATCCTTAGGCAATAATCCTCAGAATTATAAAATATTGCATATTAATGACGTAATTTGTGCTCTAGAGTGGCGGAAATATCAAATTAATTTGATTGGAATTTATTCCACCATTATTCCTTGACTAACCGCTAAGAAAACGCAAAAAAAATAGGAATATTGCATAAGGATGATGCAATATTGCATAGTGATGATGAAATTTTGTGAATGAGAATATAGAGCCAGCCACGCTGATTCCATTGATGGGTCTGCCAGCCTTCTCCGTTAACTCAGTACCGAGATACACTCAAAAGTCAGAACCTTGTCAACGGGCAGAAAATGGGCGTGGCCAAACCAGTGTCCTTCCGGAAATCGATCGTCGCGGGCAGGAGTCCAATCAAAACGCTTATTGCAGCTAGGAATCGGTTCTCTCATAGATTCTCAACCAAATACACGCCCAAACCAGATCTCTCGAGCACGTCCTATAGACTTCCCCTTCGTCAGACCACAATAATGCGAAAAAGTGATTTTTTCGTGTCCTGAGGACAATTGGTGACCTACCGCGACCATATTCTCAGGATCATCGGTAGTCATGATGGCGATCATTTTGGTGCATTGATCGGGTCTGGGCGATGTCTAAACGGCGAGATATGATTTTCAGGTATCCATTTTGCAGCTTGGCTGCAGCCAAGTAGCGGCACCGCAGCAACTTGAAAAAAAGTTTCTAGGTAGGTCGTGGCCAGGTCTCAACATCCTGAAAGTTAGACGAGTTTCGCTATCCCCCAATAGTTGCATCGTAATCTCCAATAGATTTGGTATATGGTCTCACCATATCGTATCAAAGCCCCCTTGGGTTAAAAAGTTGTATCAGATATAAAAAGTGCCCGAAGACTTTTGTCCGCTACTGTATGTTTCCACTAATTTATTAAATCTCCAGAGAGGGGTCGTGAGAGAGACACATCAACAGACTACCCATTTTAACTAAATAAATAAACATAAAAGGTAAACTACGTGAAAAATAGAGTACACCTTTCAATACCACCCACTGCCAATCTCCCATTCTGTATTTGAAATATGTGACAAATAGATCAAAAGTGTGGTGAATAAAAGCAAGATGGACACAGTTACTAATCGTCTATACGTCGTACCTGTACTAAGTCTTCCACCATAATCTCGTCTCTCTTTTCCTTCTCTGCTTTGTGTTCCCTTCCAGCCACAGCCAACGTTTGTATCTAAAGATTGGCTTTTCGGGAATATTTCGAATTGTTCTAGAGCCCCAGAAAGTAACAAGTGATCGAACCGTTCAAAATTGGACAAAAATATCTTATCTCACTTAAACATTTACGTTCCACTCGTCCTAACCCCATCACTGAAGAGTAGATTATAAAAGAAAAGGATGCAAACTGTGGAAAGGTACGATAAACGAACCACACTAACTGGGGGCGCCGGATCCGCAAAAAAATCGATCGATTCCTACAATTAAGGGAATAGAATTTGTTAACTAAATATAGCACACCTCTAGTTCGTTTGAATTGAACGGATCTTCCCTGTTATCCGAATAGTCCAGTGAATTCTCACTGTCTCTATCCTTACCGTACTCGTCCCAGTGGCGCTTGGCACCGAACCTTTCTTCCTTATCATCGATTATCGCGTTCGAAAAGGATACTTCATTTAGAACAACTACATGATAAATTAATGACTACCTCATCGTCCTTAGGTTCAGAGATTGCGCGGAGAGGGGTGCGAGTAACTTGAGTCACTTTGACACGGGAGGTAGACGGCAGCTGGAAAATATAGCCTTTATTCAGGGATCTACTCCAAACGATATTTTTGAAGAAGAAAATCTCACAGTAATTTTGGCTACCGGAGGCGACGCATTTGTGTCTATTACTCCTTGATCGATCGCAAGGCAGAGCCTCCCATAACTTGACTTCGACTCTTCTCCTCCCCATCTGCGAATTCCGCCCTTCCTCCCACCATTCACATCGTTGAAAGTCGAAAAAAAAATTAATAAGAGAGATCTAAACGCAGTAAAAACCTTTTTGAATTTCTCTGCATTCAATTGGAGGAGGTGACAGGCATGTGATTGAGCTTCTTCGTCTCCGAATTGATCAGATGTGAATATTGAGAGACTGTAGTAAAAAAAATGTTGAAAAAATACCATTTCATAATAACTCACAGATGGACACAGATTGGATGAGCAGTAATTCGATGACATCGTGCGGCTTTGCATGTCAGAATGTTATCGATTTTCCTCACTAGTACACTGAAAACAAAGCAACCTCAAGCAATTGTTTTTGAATTTAATTTTAAAATGGGAATTACTCGTATAATCACGGTTCTGATATCAGAGAGAAATTAGAATCTAATTTTACCACGGTAATAGTGGCAATTGATCTGATAAGATTCAAAACATTATCTGAGATACCTACCTTTCGCCCGTCTCTTCGCCCCCTCGAATTCTGCTGCAGTTCTCCCTGAAAAGGATTTTTTTCTCAAAACTCTACAGCTCTGCCTCACCTGTGGAAAGCACCTCCGGCAGCTTTCTCAGGGTAGCCTCGCGAGGGGGATAAATCCCGACTTTTGAGAGCAGCGAATCCTTCGCTTTCTGGGAGAACGTATTCCAAACTGATCGATAAATTACAGTACTCCCAGCTAGAACCAGTGATGCTCCACCGAACGGTGCTTGCCTACACTCAGCAATGAGAGCTACAAAGAAAAAAATGTTTATAGTTAATGCAAATTCTGAGCTAACTATTTCCACTCTTCTTCATCTTTTCAATAATTTGATTCAGATTCAGTTGACGTTCCCAGCGACCATGATCCCACGAATTACTGCACTCTAGGACGTTTGTAGAGACAGGCAATAATCCATATCCGCCTGCAATTCCATGCCGACACAAATAGTAGGTGAGAAAGACTGTACACACTCTCTTTCTCTATCACCACTAACCCCTTTCTGGAGGTTTGGATTGAGAGTGCGAAACGTGAGATGTTTCTTAATATCCAAATAAAATAAAGTATGAAATGAAATAAAGAGACAATTGTCAAACATTTCGCACTCGATCATTTGGTAAAATTTAATTCCTGATGGATAGATATGTACATGTGCTACCTTTCAGACGATTCGGTAGACCATTGTACGAGTAAATGTCGGAGAAACGAGTCTCAATCCTGAACACATTTTTAAATAGAGATTTCGAGGAGATTCAAACCATTCAAACGCTTCTTCACTGAACAGTTTTCGCTGTTTTGCTGTTTCCACTGCTCTTCTCGCTGCTCCCTCCGAGCAACAATCGACTATTCCCGCTAGTCTTCTCCCTCATGAATTTGACCCCAGAAGGAACTTAAATTTTGGTTCACTTAGTCCATTTGATTTTAGGATTGGCACTGACCGTCGCCACTTTATTCCCTTCATCATCCAGACTCTCCGTGCAATTCTTACGGAGATGCACTTCACACCGCAGAACCGTTGCTTGTTCAAACAATGGGCTCTAAAACCTTCAATTCAGTAAGTCTATTGCCGAGTCATAACTCGCCTCTAGTAATCCATCCAATCCAATTTCACCATCTCTGACCACACTTCGCACTCTCCGATCTTCCCATGATGCGCCAATTCCAGCAACAGCCTGTAATTTCATAGCAATACGGTACGGGGAGCTATTGCGCGTACATTTTTAATTATCGATTTTCCCGTACAGTAGTACTCAAATACAGTACGCATGTTTCGCTTTCATCGAAAAATGATTTATTTTTTCAAAGAATTCATTTTGAATGCGTTTCATTCATTTGTTTTCCATTTCTATTTCATTCCACAAGCCGGTCAAGCTTACAGGAAGAGGTTTGAGTGGCACAGCTTGCGAAATCGAGAGGGACTTTCTCACTGTTGTGTACTATTTTATCCTGCCCCCCCCCTTCCGTAGGTTTGGAATCATGGCATTCATGGATATTTCGCACTATTTCAACTAATCTACAAATGTAAGTATATTTCGTTCTCTCCTGAGAGATTCTGCGGGAAAATTCGATCAGCTCAATTCTTCTGTGTTTCTTCGAGAAGAAGCAGGCGACGGGGAAAGAGGGAACTTGGTGATCTTCCCTTTTCCTGATAAATTTTTTAAAGGAAAATTTTGAGAATGTCTCTTACAAGAATAGCTTGTTGTAATACATCAACTTTCCGCAATAGAAGGATCCCCGCTCGAACGTGATGTCCACCATACACATCCCACTCCTAGAGCCTCTCGACTCGAATTCGCTGCCTTCAATATTTATTTCTTAGTAATCAAATTTATTTAAAGTGATAACAATAGCTATTTCCAACAGTACTACAGAATTGATGTTTCATAAAAACTATATATATATAAGACTGTTTCGATACCTAGCGCCCTAGTAAGATACATAAATTAGTAAGGCAACTAACTGATTAATCGATTCCTCTCGGCTTCGCTCATTGTGAGTGCAGAGCAGTCAGCAATCACAGATTGATTGAGCTCGTCTAGTGTGGGAAGAGACTTGGCAAACATCTACATGTCTAATGTTGTTTTTTTCCGACGATTCGAAATGTTTTTTTTCGGACGCTATTGTTTTCACGCATAAATACACATTCTCTTTCTCTATCACCACTGACCCCTTTCTGGAGGTTTGGAATAAGAGTGCGAAAAGTGAGATGGTTTTTTTAAAAATTTTGCACACTGCCTTAACTAATCGATGTGAATAGCATAAGACATGGAATGTGAAATAAAGAGACCTTCAGTATTTGCGAGTCCCAGCAAATGTACATCTCCATTCCATTCATCGTCACTTGTGCTCTCAAGAACTCATTCTTCTCCAACTCCTTTCTCAGTTCCGTCCATGAGACTTTTTTTTTTCCTTCCCACATTCAACTTCCTCCTCTCTTGTACGTCTCGACTTATGTTGCGAACCTGAATCTCACTGGTTGATTTACTGTGAACTGGCTAAATAGTTGGCTTGCAAAGGCAAAAGGAGAGTAATAACCTGTTGTGTGGTCACATCCGCGTGTTCAGCGCTGATCTCCTTTGTTGATTTCGTAAGCAATTTTTGCTTGATCTCCATTTTCTCGACGTCTCCGACTCTCTGGAATGAGAAACAATATTTTGTACAGTATTCTCCATTACCATTGAGTTAGTGAGAGTGATTGCTTCCCCTGGTTCTTTGTAGAGATATTCAGTAACTACTCGCCCGAGCGGCTCCTTCCTCGGCGACATATCGATCCAGATCTAGATTATGATGTGATTAATAAGGCAGAATGAACACTAACCCTTCGTCTCAGTCTTCTCAGAGATGGCTTAAATGCGACGTGAGTCTGCAGCAATACTGAGCCGTTGGGATCCTTCTTATACAATCCATTTACTTCAATCACAGCGTCAAAACGAGAAGATTCTCTGCAGCCAATTTCGCCTTTCTCCCTGTTACCTGAACAGAATTTTCCACAAAAATTCATTAAAGGATTTTTGGCATGAAAAACTCATTGATTGAAAATTGCGCGGCTGACAAAAAAGACTAACCGTTACAATTCCAAGAACCAGAGTAATCGACTTTGCACTTCTTTACATCTGATCTTGATTTGACTGCAGTAACGTAGACGAATCTACCAGTACCGAGAGTGATTGGAGGATAAGGTGGAGGGGATTCGTTGACGTAGACCTCACTAAATCATTGTAATTAGTGTGCGAAATACGAGACCACGGTCTCCCCATTTCACACACTCTCTCGTCCACCGACAGGTGAAGAGAGTATACGAAATGAGGAGACAGTGGTCTCACATTTCACACTCTAGTTGTAATTTATCAAAAGGGCAAGCATATTGTTGTATCTCAACGTTCCTCATTTCACTACGTCCAACCACTCACTGGGATAGAAGAAAATGAGATAAATCCGGGTCCTTGTCCAATGAGCTTAGATCATAAAATTTATTTCCAGATTCATCCTCCACGACCCTAAATAGCATACCATCAATAAAGGCTAAGTAGAATCTCAAGTAATATGGACGCGTCTTTTTAATTGGATTACCTTGAATCACTTCCATCTTCTTGCTGTGTGTCAGTTAGATCCAACGTTGCATCCGAACTGAAATTCGGTGATATCGTTTATTTTCTCTCATCTTCGTTTACAACGCAGAAACGAATGAACCAAAATGATGGTGCAAAATAAGGTTATTGTAATGCGAAGGAAGACTGTTCGTCTCACTCGAGTTGTAATTCGCATTGCGGGTTCCATACACACAGAGAAATGTATATCGTTTGAGACTACATACACGCCAAATAACAAGCATGTATTTGAATTTTTACATACACGTATATTGTGACACTACCCACAATTGTATGTTACAAGATACACGACGAGTCTCGCTCGTTTTTTTCTTTTATTTAAATAAAAATTTGTGTTAATTTGTATTTATTCATGGTATGTGTGTTTATGTTGCTTTTTTTCATTTTGCAATATAGATGGCATACTTTGTAGCCTCCTAACAGTGCACCCAGTGTTAGAGCGCGCGCGATCGCCGGGTACACGGTGTTAGGGCGCGGGCCATCACCGTGTGAATATTTACTTCGCTCGTTTCAGGGTCGGAAGTTGCCGATATCCGTGTCTGTCCAGCCGTACAGTAAATAAAGAAACGGATCCTAAGCGTATTCAGAAGGTGAACCATTGATTATTGTAAAGCGGACAAATGGATGTTTGCGTTGGCTCACTAAACTTCTTCGTGTTTCAGGACCCTGGGAAGCGACCCACTGCTCAGTGCAGTTCGTGTCTGGTTGGAGATTAACTCTTTCACTGGCAGGCCACTATCATGGGCCCACCCGAGTCCCCATATCAGGTGATTTCTTTCTAAATGTTGATACTTTGTGATTGTAAAAAAGTAATATTATTTCAGAATTGCTACAATATTACTTTTTGCTTGCTTCAAATTGACCTCAGTAGTAAGCACAAAGTAACTTCTCTCAGATTGTAGGGTAATATTACCGCATGTATCGGGTAATATTACGGCCACGGCATTTCAGCTCCACGTAAAACCAAGACCACGCCCATCAATCAAAATCACTCAATATCGCTTGAATACCGTGAATTATCTCAGGGAATCCCGCGAATTCCAAACAACTGTGTAGCAGCCCAGCATACCTGTAGTGCTAAGAATTGCTAGCCGCGCACGGCCCTCCAGCCTCCCCGCCGGATCCGCTCCGGCCCCTGCCTATAGGCGAGACCAAAATTTTTTTGGCAAACTTCCAAAAGTGCCCAAACCTACAGTAGTCAAAATATCTGTACGGGCGCATACCCATTCTTGCCAGCTGACTTCCATACCGCGAATTTCAAATTCTTTGAATTGTACTTAAAATTCGAAAATTTCAATTCGAAATTCACTATTTTATAAATGCAATCACTATTTAAAATATAAGCGCAACACAGTTTAGCGTGATGTAATAAATTACATAACCGCAACCGTTAATAAGTCAAAAATTATAATGGTGTGATGGGATACCTCGTAAAAAGAATACTGTAGGGATTTGAATCCTATGAATCCACACGGATTTCCCTGATTGTTACACCTTCGGATACTGTAAGTATTTTCGTCTCGGCTACTTTCCCACGCCTGGCTTTAGACGCGGTGTCTTGGAGGGCCGTGGCCGCGAATTTAAAACAGCATTTAATTCAAAAATATATTCTTCCCGCGCTGTCCTATTTTTTCAGTGGTGTAACACGCAGTAAATTACCAAATCGGGCCTTGAAATGCCGTGCGGCTCTGTTCTGGTTAAGAGGTCCCATGGAAATTGAGAGATCCCATCAAAAATGTGATTCCATGAAAATTAAGAGGTTTCGTCACGGCACTACTATAGTGTTTGGGACCAGCTATTCTCGCAACACAGCATTTCAAGAGCAGACATAAGGGCTAGACGGCTAGACAAGCTAGAGAGCGTTTGCGGAAGAGAGAGGCCAGACGGCGAAGCGAAAGAACGGGCTCTTTTATATCGGGACGACGCGCTTTACTCGAGACGGGGTGGAAAGGTCTCTCCCGCCTTCGAGCGGTGCAGAGACGCAGAGCTGTCTCTGTGCCGCAGCCAAGCGAGCGGGCGGGACGAATCGAGATCGATCATGCGAGGGGGCGGGGCTATACGTCGCCTCTCGCCTCCATCGCCAAACCCGGCTCGCGTCAGGACCGCTTTCTCAATACTCTGTATAAGCTGCGCGCGCTCGATCAATAGTGCGACAATTACCGTACATGTGGCGCCGCATCGAGAACCCTTCCTATATCAGTGGTCTGATGCGCAAGATAAGTTCAAACGGGGATTTTCCTAGGTCTACTCTCCCCATACTCGTGAAACGCTGTGCGCAATGATTTCTGCAAAGCAGAGAGCCCTCATTTCTGGTCTACTCACTCATTATTTGCGGTCTTTTTTGCTGTCTCTCACTCACTCACTCATAGGTGCAAATTTATCACAAATTAGGCTAGAAATGAATTCATTTCTATCAAAATTACTTCTACATACCCTCTAATAATAGGATTATGTATCTTTCAATTTCATACTCTCTACCTCGCCATTGTCTCTCTACTATAAAAACCTGAGAAACTCGTTCCTCTGGTCAGTCCACCCCTCTTCCGATTGAGGAGAGGGGGGGAGCATCACAGCCCCCAAGGACGTCGCCCTCCCAAAATGGGAGGGCGAAAAACCCTTGCAGGGCTCTCTCTCTCTCTCTCTCTCTCTCTCTCAAATGCAGAAATCACTGCGAGAATAGCTGGTCCCAAACACTATAGTAGTGCCTTCATCACCAGTACTGTTCATCGAACGCTTACTTCACTTTGTGAAGTATTTCAGACCTTTCCTTTTGTTTGATGCATTCCATGTCTAAGAAATTGTTATTCGACAAAAGACACATTTTACAACTATAAATGAGTTCTGACATCACAATTTCCATATACTAGCTAAAATTGTCCAGATCTTGGCGACCCTCTTATCCTCAAACACTGGTCTGCATATTTCCACTGATAACACATGGAAGTGCATTTGTTGGTGGACTAACTGCAACGAAAGTTATTACTACAAACACAGGAAACTATAAAAGACATAAAATAGGCGTTTGATAAACAGTGATGGAATAGAACCTCTTATTTTCCATGGGACCTCGTAATCTTCATGGGACCTCTTATTCTCTATCGGACCTATCAATTTCCTTGGGACCTCTTAACCAGAACAGAGCCAATATTACTGCAATTAACTTGCCGAAAAGTCAGTTACCAGAAGTAGCACGATAAATTACCTTGTTCTTACAGCAATTTAGCAATATCTCTGTAACTTACTTTGTGCTTGCTAAAAAGGCCAATTTGAAGTAAGCAAAAAGTAGCATTGTAGCAATGTTGAAATAATATTACTTTTTTTGTAGAGCAGTAACAAAGTAAGTTTCTAGTTAGTTACAAATGCGAAGTAAGTAAAAAGTAGTATTACTGCAACAATCAAGGTAACTTACTTGAGTACTTCTACCACACTAATTGCCGTAATATTACCCTGCAATTACTGAGTACTAGGTTGATTATGCATTTTTGTCAAGGTGGTGTCTTCTTGCTGACCATTCAAGCCTCCCAAAGTAGCATTCACAACGACTCTACCACCCGTGCATGAGCCCAAATTGAAGTATCACCCGACCGCAGTGGTATCCTACATTCACCATTTCGAAAGGTGAGAATTATTGTTGTTTGATTTGAAAAAAAATGTTTCATTTCTTTCAAGAAGTTATTCTTTCAATAATTTCCAGCATTCACTTTCTATTGTTTATCGGCTCGTTGCCCTGCGATACCAACGCTGATGATTTCAGATAAATGAAATCGGTCCTAATGATCGTTCACTTTGGAGGGTAAAACGATCGATCGTTTAGCCAGACTCTAGCGATCGATCGTTGTAGATGAACTAGTTCGTTTATTCCGGGGTAGTCTGAAGATGACGTGGTATGAACAGGCTTAGTCCGTTGAAAGAGAGAATTGCAGGCACTGATTTGCATTTTATGGCCTTCCGTATCCCCGTCAAAACAGCCTACCGTAATCCAGATACAGTAACCCAAATATCTTAAATTACGATATCCAGGTTACGGTAGGTTGTTTTCTCGGCATCTGTTTACTTTACCGGACCAGGCAACTCGCGCTAACAGAGTGAATCTATCATTCGTCATATCATTGTGTCAATGTAGCGGCCATTCTACTAGCACGGGTTGGTTAGTCCGGTAAAGTAAATCAGTGCCGTTTTTTCGGAGGACGTTAGCAGGGTTACGGTAGGTCCGTATTATGCAGCAAATCTACCGAGGTGTAAACGAATTAGCTCGTTTAAAACGTTGACCGTCATTATCTGGTTAAAGGATAAATCGTTTTACTCTCCAAAAGAAAAGCTCAAATAGTTACTAGCTCGATTGCCTTCGGGAAGTTCCTACATGTACGCTATACTGTTATCCCGTTTCTATACAAACCTTGCAGTGTCAATTTATCTTTACAGATCAATCAGAAAACAGAACATGAAGTTTTTGGAAGTTTCATCGCTGGAGTCATTGAGTTCGACCATAACGACGAATTCAATCGATTGCGTCTTTGACAAAAAGTTAGTTAAATATTCATGAGCCTCGAATTCTAGTAATAATTCCTTCTGAAAACAATATGTACTTTCTTTCAGGCTCGAGCCATATTCTTGCAAAATGGTACAAAGTGACAAAAACACTGGAAGAAGGAGTACGAATCGATCCCCACACAGCGTCAAGCGCTAAGTCCTCAAGAAGAGGAGCTCGGCCTATCTCCTGTGGGTCGTCGTCTGAGGTATTGCCAAATATTTTTATATACTAATTTTTATTAAATGTAACGAAAAAGCCTCCCCGTTTTCATTCAACCCGTTATAAGGCTCCTGTCCGAATCTAACCGCACTGACGATTGTGACTTCTATTTGGCTGACTCGATCTCTCCTCGCACCTTGTTCGACTTAATTGCCGTTCTCAATTCAACCTTCCCCGACTACGATCTCACCGGCAGGAAAAGCGTGATTTCGCGTTAGTTCCGATATTTGAGGTTTCTTAAAAAATAAAAAAAAGTAACTCAGATATATTTATATTTGATTTCAGATTCAAGCCGGACTACACTTCGAATCCGTTCTCAGAGGACGGTTGTTTCTGGAATTTCAACTACTTCTTGCATAGATCAAAAGGGTGCGTTGGGGAAAGTCGAAAATGTGGGTTGAGTTTTCCAAGTATAGGCATGAAAAACTAAAAATGTGGGTTGGTTTTTCAATTTTTTTCTCAAAAGCCAAAAATGTGGGTAGGGTTTTTCAAAAATTGGCCTTGAAAATGCCAAAATGTGGGTTGGCTTCGTCGTTTTTACGTACCTTTTGACCTATGACTTCTTGCATAACAAGAACCTGAATCGCCTTCTTTTCTTAGGTAACATTCGATCAAAATGCACAAATTATTCTTTCGCTATTTATTTGCTATTTAATGTATATTTCAGGGCTCTAAGTGCCTCCAATTCAGCTGATGTCTCTCACGAGCAGTTGTGTCGCTTGATTTTTAATATTTTCACGGAAAAAATTCCTAGGAGGAAAAACCGGGCAGTCTTTGGCTTATTTGATTCCTCTATTCCTTTTATTTTGATCTTTACAGGTTGTCGACTAAAATGGAGATCGCACTCTCAACGACATTTTCAATCAAGACCATCTTAATTCCGGATCTAATGAGACGAAGAATGCCCGTACCAATCAGCTGCGCAATGAGGAACGAGACCGGAGATATGTCATTTATGTACTCGTTGTTGTTGATAAACTATAGTACCTACATGTTTCTCAGACCAATCACATCGCGATTAAGGAGCCCCCATAAGTGGCAAGTGCATGTTAAATATGACACATTTCTCTGTGTTTATTGGGTTGGCCAATAATCACGCTTATTTAAATATACGATTCAATAAAGGAATCGAGGTATCTTGTGAAAAATGAGTGTTTTTTTTCGCTCGTAGACACTCATTCCTAACCCCTTTCTGGAGGTGTGACCCTCTTTTTTCAATGACGTGGGAAGTGTTTCTTGTCTCATACAGCGCAACTGACCTCAGATATTCTGCTGCGTCTGCTGCGTCTTCGGTTAATCAGGAAGAGTTGATAATGTCATCAGCATACTGATCCAGTATGTCTTCGTCCATATTTCAGTTACTGAAAAGATACAATGAACACGGCGTTTTGGCGGGAAGAAGTTTGAACGGCTCTCTTAATTTCCCTTCGAGAGAATCAGGGGATTGGCAAAATGCCAGTACACAGGCTCTCTCACTTTCTCCCCTCTCTCGCTGACCCCTTCCCATGACTCTCTTTTGATCTACATACCTCTCTCCTACACCCCCTGTAAAATGCCGTGATGAAGGTATCAATATAATGCACTACTGCTGAAGCCCGGAACAGGCCAATAAATATTCGACGCACTACAGTAATCTACAGCACTCCCTCACTACCTGCAGAATATTGGTGCCGTTCTTGAAGTTGGTGAAGGACTTGACGATCTCTCCGTTGATGGCGTCGATCGATCGCTTCCAATTGGCAGAGAAGGAACCGATCACCGACGTCAGTCTCACTACAGTAGTCAATCGATTAATACAGTAGTCTAATCAATTACAGTACAGTGTTCGGCACTACTGCTGAAGCCCGGAACAGGCCAATAAATATTCAACCATAGACATAGAATGATCGCAAATGACATTGTTCTTGGATTGTTCTGGGGTCATTCTATGTCTATGATCGAATATTTATTTACCTGTTCCGGCGGGCTTCAGCAGTAGTGCCCAATATAACATAAAATAAAAAAAAATTTAAAATGAAATATTAAAATTCAAAATTTAATACCTTAAAATAAAAAAAAAAAATATTTTTAAAAAAATGGTGATCGGTGATTCGGTGATTTCATGATCGGTGATTCGGTGATTTGGTGAACGGTGAGTCGGTGAGTCGGTGATCGGTGAATCGGTGAACTTTACAAATTGCCTACTGTCTTTACCACACTTGGACTTTTGCCAACTTTTGCCAGCTAAGTGCAAGCCGCAATTACCATTACCGTATACTTCTCAGGTGTGCATTTTAAACTTCGCGCGCGCGAAATTACATGATTTTCACGTTAATTCTTACGGTTTCTCAGGTTTTGGCGAGAGTGACAGAGTGGTGAGAGTACTTCATTTTTTCTTGATATTTTTGCAAAATGGACCCGCACATTTCCCTTAGCGTGTTTCACCGTGTATTTCAGTCAATAATCGGCGTAAACTAAAAGCTGGTAACGTACCACTGCAGATCACACTGGTCCTATTCTTGATCAGCAACGGGGCTCCCACCACAACTTCCCTCAATATTTTGATCAATGTGAAATCCTACCGTGTTTTTAACACTCGTCCTTTTGTTCATTTTGTGGTCGCCGTGTCTTCTGAAATGTAAAAGTATAAGAAAATCAGTTCCTGATCGGCCTTGCAAATGTACAACACTGCATCTGATTACTGTAACTGCCAGGGAGGACTGGATCTAGATTCGAGTATTTAAGAGAGGCTATCTGACTCAGTCGAATTGTTCTTGGCACAGCGCGAAAAGTGCGTTGATGAGATAAACATGTCACGTTGTAGTGTGGCCGAGGCTGAGTTGAGGCATGCTATGGAAAAAGTGTTAAAACGCTTCTACGCCTCAGGGCATGACGTCATAGGAATTTCCGGTTTTTCGAAAACTTCATCGAATGGCCTAATGAGTGGTACCAATCGATTCCTAATATTATTCTAAGACTTTTTCGACTCCATGAATTTTTCGCTAATCTTCGATCGAAGCTTGGAAATTTCAAAAATATGTTTCAAAATTAAATTAAAGTATTTTTATGTAGTTCCTCTGAGGATCAGAAAAGGTTTAAAAAAAAAAAAAAAAAAAATTCGCGTAATACAATCCTATAACAGTGATGGTTCAACTATGCAAAGGACAGTTTGTATCGAGGCGACTAAGCTTGTTCAGTAGGCAGGAACCCGACGTGCACTTGGTATTATGGTGTACTTACAGTAACCCGGAGTATTTTCTAAATCCGTTGGGAGCTACAGTATCCATTGTAGAATGAATGAGTAACTTCAGGTCACCAAGTGTATGGTTGACCCGACAACCCAGCCCGGCCAGAGATTCGCAAAGAATACTCCGGGTTACTGTAAGTACACCATTACACCAAGTGCGCGTCTGGTTTCTGCCTACTGAACAAGCTTAGTCGCCTTGATACAAACTGTCCTTTGCAGAGTTGAACCACCACTGTTATAGTATTGTATTGCGCGAATAAAACTTTTTCCGATCCTCAGGGGAACTACATAAAATATTTTAATTTAATTTTGAAACATATTTTTGAAATTTCCAAGCTTCGATCGAAGATTAGCGAAAAATTCATGGAGTCGAAAAAGTCTTAGAATAATATTAGGAATCGATTGGTACCACTCATTAGGCCATTCGATGAAGTTTTCGAAAAACCGGAAATTCCTATGACGTCATGCCCTGAGGCGTAGAAGCGTTTTCACACTTTTTCCATAACATGCCTAAACTCAGCCTCGGCCACACTACAACGTGGCATGTTTATCTCATCAACGCACTTTTCGTGCTGTGCCAAGTCTCTGAACAAATATGTCGATCGAGTCAGATAGTCTCTCTTAAGAGAGACTATCCGAGAGGGTCAACATACATTTGGCACTAGGCATCTTTTTCGTTATGAGACTAGCAACGCTATATTGTAGCACGTTGGATGAGGGTTGTGATTACAGCGTTCCCGACTCTTGGAAACGCTTCCTCGCCTCAGGGCATAATTAATTGTGTTTGTGACGTCACCAATAATTTTCCACATTTCGAATCCAATCCCTTCCTACTATACATTAATCGATTCCTTACAAAAATAGAAATGTTTCTTAGTCTCGGAAGGTTTTCGATTGGAGCTCATGCAGCCGAGTTATTCGACGAAATACGTTTCACGTGCAGTTTGAGCGTGAAGTTTCTCAACAGCGGTACTTTTTTATTTCATTTTCTGAACCGCTGTATGGATGTGCTCATTCTATTTTAATATTGAAATTAAAAATTTTCTGAAAGGAAGCTAAATTCGGCTATTTGTGAATAAAATCAATTCGTGCTTGCGATTTGTTTGCTGAAATTACAGTATGCTATTTGTTCTCGATCCGTTCTAACCGCTTTAATTACATTAAATTTGATTTTTGAGCCTATTTCGGCCTAGACGTGCGTGGTCTTAAAAGAGTAATTCACGAGCAAAAAATGGAGAAATATATAAGGATTTCTCAGATGTCAAATCGTATGATGCGAGTACTTACCGTAGCTTAGCAAAAAATTGCAATCACGAATTGATTTTATTCACAAATAGCCGAATTTAGCTTCCTTTCAGAAAATTTTAAATTTCAATATTAAAATAGAATGAGCACATCCATACAGCGGTTCAGAAAATGAAATAAAAAAGTACCGCTGTTGAGAAACTTCACGCTCAAACTGCACGTGAAACGTATTTCGTCAAATAACTCGGCTGCAAGAGCTCCAATCGAAAACCTTCCGAGACTAAGAAATATTTCTATTTTGGTAAGGAATCGATTAATATATAGTAGGGAGGGATTGCATTCGAAATGTGGAAAATTATTGGTGACGTCACAAACACAATTAATTATGCCCTGAGGCGAGGAAGCGTTTCCAAGATTCGGGAACGCTGTAATCACAACCCTCATCCAACGTGCTACAATATAAGTCGACAGTTTTGACCGGGCGCCAAACCCGTACCCTTTTCCATTGTATGTAATGGTGCCGGTGATTCAAATATTGGGAATCCGGAAAAAAGATTTTTCTAATAATTGAAAAATTTCTATTATTAGCTAATATTTGAATTGCTGTGATCGTTAGAGGGGCTTCTAATAATGGAAAATTTTTCCATTATTAGCTTATGCTTCCCACCCATTGATGTGATGTGAACATGAGGTCTGAGCAAATTTTTGTTTGCAGATCTTCTAGTTTATCTGCATTAGCAACAACACCAACAGCGAACGATAATTGCAAGAACAACAACATGCAACATAAATAAGCTAATGCTCTACAAACATGTGAAAGTATAAATCAAATGATAAACAATATTTGACCAGTCAGTATGGCGTTCAGAGATAAGCAAATCGAACTATTCGCGTAAGAATCGATAATTATCCAATATAAAATAAAAACAGGAATAATAAACAGACTAATCTAACGAAGGTGCTGGTCATCATAGTGCCTATCATTTATCGTTTCACCCATCGGTTCGGGCGTACTGTAATTACAGTTTTGATCCTATATTTGGCGACCTCTCGCGAACGGTTTTATTTCGATACCTCATGTCACATTACCTTGGACCATGTCCGATTGCAGTAATATATAAAGTATTGGACGCGCAATGAGAATCAATATAGACAATAGGCAAGCCATTTTACACTGTTGATTCTCATTATGCATCCCTCAGAGGTCAGTTAGCTTAAGAGAGGAATCGCGAGAAAATCGAGCATATCCGGGATAGCGGGGACGTAGAAATTTTATGATTTTTAATTTGGCTGGAAATATGGCCTAAGGTATTTCAAACCTTCCTCTATCGAATGGCGTTTTCAGAATTTCGATAAAAAATTTAGCAATCGCGTGAAACACAAACAAACCTGGTGACTCGGCGTAAAAATTTAGAGAGTGGCATGTTTGAAAAATCATAACATGCTTCAAAATGAAGATACCGAATCGTTCTTTTTTGAGTTAGATAGGGAATCACCCCGACTACAAACTACAACTATTGAACTCATTCCTGGCTCAAGCCTTTTTGATTAATTTTCTTAAAACTAAAAAGGCAATGGGTTTTGTTGCTTTTTATCATAGTCACTGTGTGTACTATTTAAAACCAAGAAATGGGCCAAATCCGTACAGAACTTTTAAAGACGCCCGCCATTACGTTGAACCGGCCAATGACATCTCATGGCCAAATTGTTGGAATCATTCAAGTTAATGATGAAAATAATCGTAAATGAGCTAAAAACAATATTCCTATTAGTTTTGAGACGATTCTTTTTCGGTATTTTTTTTTTGAAAAAAATTCAAAAAATTTCAACTGAAATTTTTTTTTTCATCAAAAATGCGGTTCAATTAAGCGATAGTGTGTCAAATCTATATCCATATAATAAATTTTGATAGTTCGACATTGATTTACTCGTATTTCAATGTTTGTTGAGCTTTAAATGGGTTATCTCTGTCTGCATGTTCAGTAATTGAGATCGACATTTTAAATTGGCCCTATTATGACGCTACTTGGTAAGGAGTGTCATCATAATGCCTCAAACATTTCCCTTTTTGAAAGTGAATTTCTATCTAGTCGTACAAAATAACTACGGGCATGTGCAAAATCCCGCACGCTCTGCTTCTCTACCACTCTCTCACTTCCGCGCACTCTCTCGCCTGGTCCGGCGCCCGAGCCGGGCATAAATCTTTTGCCGGTACTTCTCAAAGTCCGAACGCTTATTTTTCTGCGCAATTTACTTCGTTTCATTTACACCGAGCTCTGGCACATGAACGGTTTTCTAAGCGCCGTAGTTATTTTGTACGACTAGATAGAAATTCACTTTCAAAAAGGGAAATGTTTGAGGCATTATGATGACACTCCTTACCAAGTAGCGTCATAATAGGGCCAATTTAAAATGTCGATCTCGATTACTGAACATGCAGACAGAGATAACCCATTTAAAGCTCAACAAACATTGAAATACGAGTAAATCAATGTCGAACTATCAAAACTTATTATATGGATATAGATTTGACACACTATCGCTTAATTAAACCGCATTTTTGATGAAAAAAAAATTCAGTTGAAATTTTTTGAAATTTTTTCAAAAAAAAAATACCGAAAAAGAATGGTCTCAAAACTAATAGGAATATTGTTTTTAGCTCATTTACGATTATTTTCATCATTAACTTGAATGATTCCAACAATTTGGCCATGAGATGTCATTGGCCGGTTCCACGTAATAGCGGGCGTCTTTAAAAGTTCGGTACGGATTTGGCCCATTTCTTGGTTTTAAATAGTACACACAGTGACTATAATAAAAAGCAACAAAACCCATTGCCTTTTTAGTTTAAAAAAAATTAATCAAATTTTTACAAAAGTGACCGCTCCGCACCAAGGCTTGAGCCAGGAATGAGTTCAATAGTTGTAGTTTGCAGTCGGGGTGATTCCCTATCTAACTCAAAAAAGAACGAGTCGCTGTCT
Source organism: Pristionchus fissidentatus (assembly GCA_036245785.1). Classification (NCBI taxonomy): domain Eukaryota; kingdom Metazoa; phylum Nematoda; class Chromadorea; order Rhabditida; family Neodiplogasteridae; genus Pristionchus; species Pristionchus fissidentatus. Next base: position 30,912,627 of record BTSY01000004.1, read on the forward strand.
TCATTTTGAAGCATGTTATGATTTTTCAAACATGCCACTCTCTAATTTTTTACGCCGAGTCACCAGGTTTGTTTGTGTTTCACGCGATTGCGAAATTTTTTATCGAAATTCTGACAGCGCCATTCGATAGAGGGATGTTCGAAATACCTTAGGCCATATTTTCAGCCAAATTGAAAATCATAAATTTCTACGTCCCAGCCATGCTCGACTTTCTCGCGATTCCTCTCTTAAGAAATTGAAATTAAAACGGCTATGTAGCGCTACATCAAGATGAGCCCGAGTCGATAAGTGAAAAGGAAAATGATAACCATTATGATTATCGGCAATCGTAAACTAATAGTGTTACCAAAAATCTATGTCCATGATAATTACACAAACAGTCTTACATGGCATGTTAGCGAAACGCTAGACACAACAAGAATAACAAGAATAGATAATTTGAGCTCTACGAAACGCTTTGGTTACCTAGCCGTTGAACAATCACGCACTATCTTCAACATCCACCTTGCTTTCTCATGACACGTCTTCCCTTCTCGTGTGGCAGCTCGAATTGCCCATCGAAGGTGTATCTTGTGACGCACGAAGTGTGGCGATGACTGAAGTTGAACAATTGAAATGAACAACATCGCAGAGCGAGTTGCTCGGCACTCGCGAGTATTTTTGTGAAACATACTCGCGAACAAGGGTTGCTCGTGAGTTCATTTCTCATTTTGACTCGCGATCATCGGTGAATTTACATCTTTCACTAATACTTTCGTCCTGAGTGCGCGATTCTTTATTTTTTACAAGAGGGTTGCCAACAGAAGATTTCTTTAGGGCATCTTGCAGCCCTATTCATAGATCAAGCCGTAGGTTAGGACATCTAACTTCCGCAAGGAAATAAAACTACCGTAACCCAAATGATGAAATTGAGCAAATTGGCTCGCATGTTACATAGATAGTAGACCGTTTCTCGAATGCCGTTTCCCAGGTATTCGAGAGAAAAATTCGTACACCTACCCCGTAACACGAATTTCTAAAATTAAGTCCCTGAGAAGAAGCACGCCCTGAGCCTCTGTGTTCATGTGATGAGAGTGATCATCACGATACAAATATACGTTATACTTCGAAATTCCCCAATCCATTTCCACTCAGGGAAGGTTTAGAACAATGGAGGCACTCGCGAGCATCTGCTCGCGAGTACCTCTCCCTCGCGAGCCATTTTTCACTTTATGCTCGCGAGCGACCGGTCAAAACGAGCAGAAATGACTAGGCGAGTGCCGAGTGCTCGAGCTAACAATACTATTGAACAATACGAGATGCTATTATTGCGAGCATATTGATTTCGTCAGCATGAAATCAAATAATAATTACACTGAAGGGGTCTGGGTTGGGTCCACCAAATCAAAAGTGGTACACAGTAGTGTAACCAACGTGAGCAGGATACTTTTGCTAAGCCAATGTAATCCACACACCGTTATTCGGATTTACGAAATTGAGCACATTTCTTCGGCGCGAATATACATTATCTCGTGTTTATGCTAATTCGAAAGCGGGCCTACTCACAACTCTTTAATATTTTTCTACAAAAATCAAATATTTTACGCACTTTCTGGTAAACGTTCTCTCTTTCAGTACGTACTATACATCCAACAACAAAAAAAACCCGACTTAATTTGCTCAATTTCCGAAATCCGGATACGGTAGATCTACTGTACATGAGATGCGGCATTCCCATCAGGCACCTGACATGTCATGACACAACGTCCTGAGTTAATTTCTCAATTCCTTACTTTCGGGTTACGGTAGATTGTTTTCGTTGCAGCTCTTTGGGTTTGACCTCTTTCATACCTACTCCAAATAAATCCTTACGGCAGCTTGCTGCCACCACTCCCACTAATGGGTCGAGCCGCAAGCGGGGGCAATAGTGTCGTACAAACGAACTCGAACTTCAACGAAGTTCATTCGCGACCGCGCGCGATAAATAAACTCGGTGTAAATGAACGTTCGCTTTGGAGGGTGAAAACGAACTCTGGGTAAAAAAAGTGTATTTAGCCAGACAACGGCAAACTTTTGCCATAAAAGAACTGGTTCATTTATCCTTTCTCGGGGCAGTCGCTTTGAAACGTGAGATTTTGGTGGTGGCTCAAATACGTGTTTGGAGCGTTACATCAAATATACATAAGACGTACCGTAATCATGTCAATGTCCGCGACCTACCGTACACAACTTAGTGTAATCCGGGTAAGGTAACCCGAATTTCTGTAATTGAATTGACATTGTAAGTTGGAATTGTCATTTCTGCCGTGGGATTAATTGGGGTCGCTGTACACCTCGCTGTTCTAGCAAGAGAGCGCGGGGAAACGAGAGAGCGCAGACAGTAGAGAGAACAGCGAGCTCCCTCGAGTGAGGGAAGGGAGCTCGCTCGAGACGAGAGACAACCGTTAGGTCAGAGAGGTTAGAGAAGCAGAGACATTGGCTATGGTGCTCGCTGTTCTCGATCGAACCTCGCTATACAGAGAGATTTAGATGGAATTTCGACTCCGTTCTTTCTACAATTTTTTGTGTGGGTAACGGTAAGTCTTCCGGAACCCTCCAATACCGAATTGGGCAATTTTTAATTAATTTTGTCATCATGTTTAGATAGTGTTCACAAAATTACTGACACATGGTCCAAATAGTTATTTGGGATTTCCGTTAGAGCTACCGTAACCAACACAAAAAATTGTAGAAAGAACGGAGTCGAAATTCCATCAAATTGTCCCTTTAGGTACAGCGAGGTTCGATCGAGAACAGCGAGCACCATAGCCGATGTCTCTGCTTCTCTAACCTCTCTGACCTAACGGTTGTCTCTCGTCTTGAGCGAGCTCTCTTCCCTCACTCGAGGGAGCTCGCTGTTCTCTCTACTGTCTGCGTACTCTCGTTTCCCCGCGCTCTCTTGCTAGAACAGCGAGGTGTACAGCGACCCCAATTAATCCCACGGCTGAAATTGCAACCTCAAGTAGCTGAGGATTACTTGACATGGAACCGCTTTACATGGAACACCATTACCTTTTCACTGTATCACATGTACCACAGTATTATGCACTGAACAAATAAGGAATTGCAGCCATTTTGCGTTGTCCGAAACAAGGGCAAAAAGCTCTCCCAAAATGAGCAAGAGAAGATGCATGGGTCGGGGGTCGAACTTCCGACCCAACGATCAGCACTGAAGAAACTTACCTGTACACTACCGAGTAAATGGGGGCACTGTTCACATTTGCTCACCCCATTCCTAGGGAAACGCCGGTCTGCGATTTCCTATGGGAACTGGCTGCGAGCGAGCCACAGTATGCCAAAAATCGTTAGAAGAGTACGCGTTGTTTGGTTTGAATTTTCCCGCACTTTTCTGTAGTGAGACTTATTTGTACAGGCCCCCCTCCTTTTTCATAATACTGTGGTACTCCCAGCTACAACAGACTCACCCTAGCTCGTATTTCTTAAGTAGATTGCGTCGGGATTTTGATATGAGGTATGCCGAGATTACATTGCTCGCAATGTGTATGGAAGTTCAAATGCCGTATCACCATGGCCTTAAACAAACCTTCAGTACGCCAAAAATAAGCCTCATACCAAAATTCCGAGGCAATTTGATCTACATCAGAAATATGGATTACGGTGGGTCTTATTCCTAATAGTGATACTGAAGGGTTGATTACGGTAATGGTGACATGACATTTGAACTATCATCCACCTAGGGATGACAATTTCCGACTAGGGATGACTAGTCAAGCAAGCTAGCAAGATCTTGACGGAAATTAGCCATTGCAAGATTCTCATTTCTGGCAAGAATCTTGCTTCCTTATCATTTTCACAGATTTTGCGGTGTTTTTTCAAGCAAAAACTCTTGCCCAATTCAAGAATCTTGCTTCCCACAAGATTACCACTTTCATTTCCCTCTCATTGTCCATTTTCGAGAATTCTGTTCGAGGAGCAATCTCGAGGCATTCCTCATACTAAAATCCCGAGGCAATTTTAACTACTTCAGAAATACGGGTCACGGTATTGTTGTAGGCATAGCATTGCATGAGTCGACCCATGCGAAGTGACTAACAACTTTTTTTGGTAGTCACTTCGCAACCATGACCCGGGGTTCATGGTGAAAATCGATATTTTCGATTATCGATTGATCAACCCAACCTATGGTGGGATGGTACCGTATGGTCTACAGTAACTCAAAATCGATAATCCGGGTTACTGAACCTTTCGCTGCGGGACCATCATTTTACAAAGTTGCACCAAATGAGCCGGTATTGCTTGTATGAGTTGGCATTCGGTACGAAATTGCTCGAAAGGTATACTGTAGCTCGGGCACCGTACCCATGGCTGCGCTACGGTAGCTTTCGCTTTAGGACCATCATTTTACGAAATTGCTCAAATCGAGTCGCGATTGCTTGTATGAGTTGGTATTCGGTACGACATTGCTCGAAAGATATACGGCACATCGCCTACTGTACCGCGGGTTACGGTAGCTTTCGCTGTAAGACCACCTTTTTACAAAGTTGTTCAAATCGAGTCGTGATTGCTTGTATGAGTTGGTATTCGGTAAGAAATTGCTCGAACGGTATACTGTTTTCCGGCTACCGTACCCATGGACGCGCTACGGTAACATTCGCTGCGAGATCACCATTTTACGAAGTTGCTCAAATCGAGTCGCGGTTGCTTGTATGAGTTGGTATTCGGTACGACATTGCTCGAAAGGTATACGGTAGCTCGGCTACTGTACCGCGGGTTACTGTACCTTTCGTTTCGAGACCACCGTTTTGCAAAGTTGTTCAAATCGAGTCGCGATTGCTTGTATGAGTTGGTATTCGGTGCGACATTGCTCAAAAGGTATACTGTTGTCCTTTTACCGTACCCAATGCTACAGTAGCGATGGTTGACGAGGAACATTTGGCGAAGTTGCATCAAACGAGTATTCTCCGTCTGTACCGTGTCGTACCGAATACCAACTCATACAAGCAATCGCGACTCGATTTAAACAACTTTGTAAAATGGTGGTCTCGAAACCAAAGGTACAGTAACCCGCGGTACAGTAGCCGAGCTACCGTATACCTTTCGAGCAATGTCGTACCGAATACCAACTCATACAAGCAACCGCGACTCGATTTGAGCAACTTCGTAAAATGGTGATCTCGCAGCGAAAGTTACCGTAGCGCGTCCATGGGTACGGTAGCCGGAAAACAGTATACCGTTCGAGCAATTTCGTACCGAATACCAACTCATACAAGCAATCGCGACTCGTTTGGCGCAACTTTGTAAAATGGTGGTCTTACAGCGAAAGCTACCGTAACCCGCGGTACAGTAGGCGATGTGCCGTATACCTTTCGAGCAATTTCGTACCGAATACCAACTCATACAAGCAATCGCGACTCGTTTGGCGCAACTTTGTAAAATGGTGGTCCCGCAGCGAAAGCTACCGTAGATGCGGCATGGGTACGGTGCCCAAGCTACAGTATACCTTTCGAGCAATTTCGTACCGAATGCCAACTCATACAAGCAATAACGGCTCATTTGGTGCAACTTTGTAAAATGATGGTCCCGCAGCGAAAGGTACATCAACCCGGATTATCGATTTTGAGTTACTGTAGACCATACGGTACCATCCCACCATAGGTTGGGTTGATCAATCGATAATCGAAAATATCGATTTTCACCATGAACCCCGGGTCGTGGTTGCGAAGTGACTACCAAAAAAAGTTGGTAGTCACTTCGCAATTAGTCGACCGTGCAATGCTATGGTTGTAGGCCTGTTGTAGCCGGGAGTACTATCCGTGGGATTCAGTATTCCCCAGGTACTCGAGGTTACAATTACAGATTACAATTCCAATTCAATTATTCTCCCCCAGGAGGGTATGACGTAAAGAGCTCCCCCCCAGGAGGGGAATGCCTGTCTGACGCTAAGAGATCGCAACAATCATACCTACTATAGTTTAACTTATACAACTTGTACTACACTTGTAATAGCAATCGATATTGTAATCATATTCAAATACATTCGAATTAGCGTATCCGGATTACTGTAAGTTGTGTACGGTCGGTCGCGGACATTGGCACGATTAGGGTAGGTCAAATGGATATTTGATGTGACGCTACAACACTATTTATTTGAGCAACCACTAAAATCTCACGTTTCTAAGCGACTGCCCCGAGAAAGGATAAAAGAAGTAGTTCGTTTATGGCAAACGTTTGCAATTGTCTGGCTAAACAAACGTTTGTTTACCCCGAGTTTGTTTTGACCCTCTAAAGCGAACGTTCATTTACGCCGAGTTCGTTTATCGCGCGCTAATGAAAATGGTAGCAGTTGAATAAATCATTGCAAACAATAATTGTATAATAAAATGATACAGAACACTCACTGATTGCGCTGAAGTCGGCGAACCAGGCTCCGGATCAGTTCTGTCCTCGGCCAGCCACAATTGTCAGTCAGAGACGCCATCCTGTTTTAGCAAATATTTTATTGAGTTGCCACATTGTATAAAGAGTAAAGAGCAACAAAAGAAATCAATAATAAACAAAAAATAACGAACTCACTTTTCCGGTGTATTTCGGCAGCCATAATCAACGAGACGCTGTGCGTTTGCTCTCTCCTGATCTGAGCAGTAATTTATGATAAATAATTAATGATAAGTAAATTAATAATTGTAAAAGCAAAGAGAAACGCGAACAACAACGATCGCAAAGGCGAGAGGAGAGAGAGCGCATCTCTCCCGCGCGCGCACTCTATAGCACACTGTGCGCTGATACTCAGCCAAGCTAAGCAGCGAAGAGTTCTGTTATTCCTGTTTTTCTTGTTTACCCCGTCCCTTTCGCTCCTTTTTTTGCTTTTAATACTTGTTTTCTTATTATTTTCTTATTTATTCTTTGTTAGTTACCTGCCAGTCGCATGCTGATGATCGTGTGCACAAAGATAAGCGAAGATGGCGCGTTTTCGCGAAGGAAGGCGTCTCGGGAGATGTATCAAGCGTGTGGGTTTATTTTTTGTTTTAAATTTTACCCACAAGTTGCAGCGAAACTTTCAACTAATAGTTCGTGGTTCGCTATTGAGTTTTGCTTCATTTAGTTGATAATTACTTGGAACTTTTGTGACCTCGTTATAATACCTTCAGCTCCGCCCGTCATCGGTGCCTCCGCTCGTTGCCCGGCAGTTGTACAGCAACGGTCCTGACGCAAGCAGGCAAGCAGCTCGAAACAGCGTTTCGAAAGTATGTTTTTCCCGTACTGAATCTTTATTACTTAAAGTTGTATTATGAATAAATAAGTTGGTTTTGATTAGCTTTACAACATCATTTTTTAATAGGCCTTAGTTGTATGAAGGCTTGTTTGTGGGTAATTACTAAGTGTTAACCGATTTCATCCGAGTGATAACAGGTGATTTTGCCAGCTTTCGCGGCCCAATCAAACGTCGAGAAAATTCACCCTCCAACCTCCAAGCGGCGTGTCAGTGGTATGTTGCTCCTATGTTATCATATCACTCCTAGTGCGTCCTAGCGAAAGCCCTGTCCGTTCTGAGCGATCTTGAAGATTTCTTAACCTCTGTATGTTGGGGAAAATGCGATGAAACTGAGATCCGGCCATTTGTGAAACGAAATTAGTGATCTCAGATGGGGCTGATGCTTGATTAGATCACTCAACTAGCCAAACCTTATGCACCCCAGTTAAAGCCCTGGCCATTTTGCGCATTTTGGAAGATTTCCGGAACTCTGGATGTTGGGTGGAAGTGGTGGGAAAAGTGTAGATTCTGAGATCTGAGATTTTGGCCGTGTAGGTCATCACCCCCGATTGGGCTAATACTTTCTCAGATCACTCAACTAGCACCCCTGGTGCACCCTAGCCAAAGCCCTGCTTGTTTTGCTGCATTTTCAAGGTTTTCTGGGCTCTGGAAGTTAGGAAAAAAACGGCGAGGAAACTGCGATTCTGGCACTTTTCAGCCAGAGTCCGGGACCCCAAGTGGGGCCGATGCTTGCTTAGATCAACCAACCAGCACGCCCTGGTGCTCCCCCGCGAAATCCCTGCTCGTTTTGCGCACTTTTGAAGGTTTTCCGGACTCTGGAATTTGGGCGGAGATGGCTCGGAAAATAGTCGATTCTTAGGGGGCATGACAGAAGCGCAACGACAAAAGCGCAACGGCGAATAACTCTGTTCAAACTTCAAGAATTTATTTGAAACTTCAGCGGTGATTTGTCAAGACCATGTGACATCGAATCCGCACGATAATTATTTGTTCCTCGCATTTTGAAATCGTTGCGCAAATGTCGTTCCGCTCATTTTAGGATAAATTCGAATAGTGGGTTCGATAGAGAATTCAATTTCGAGTCAAATGAGCTAGTATACAAATCTATAAGACTATTTTAAAGTGAGTTAGAACAATCGAAAGAGGTCGTTGCGCTTTTGTCGTTTGCGCTTCTGTCATCCCCCCGATTCTTAGATCCGTGCTTTTTTCGCCGAGTAAGTCATCACCCCCTTTCGGGATAACACTTTCTCAGCACACTCACCTAGCATCCCTGGTGCACCCTAGCGAAACTCCCGTTCATTTTGCTGCATTTTGCAGGTTTCCGGGGCTCTGGGAGTTGGGAAAAGTTGGCGACAAATCTGCGATACTGTCAGTTTAGGGGCAGAGTCCGGGACCCCATGTGAGGCCGATGCTTGCTTAGATCAACCAACCAGCACGCCCTGGTGCACCCCCGCGAAAGCCCTTCTCGTTTTGCGCACTTTTGAAGGTTTTCCGGACTCTGGAATTTGGGCGGAGATGGCTGGGAAAATAGTCGATTCTAAGATCCGAGCTTTTTCGCCGTGTAAGTCATCACCCCCTTTCGGGCTAATACTTTCTCAGCACACTCACCTAGCATCCCTGGTGCACCCTAGCGAAACTCCCGTTCATTTTGCTGCATTTTGCAGGTTTCCGGGGCTCTGGGAGTTGGGAAAAGTTGGCGACAAATCTGCGATTCTGTCAGTTTAGGGGCAGAGTCCGGGACCCCAAGTGGGGCCGATGCTTGCTTAGATCAACCAACCAGCACGCCCTGGTGCTCCCCCGCGAAATCCCTGCTCGTTTTGCGCACTTTTGAAGGTTTTCCGGACTCTGGAATTTGGGCGGAGATGGCTCGGAAAATAGTCGATTCTTAGGGGGCATGACAGAAGCGCAACGACAAAAGCGCAACGGCGAATAACTCTGTTCAAACTTCAAGAATTTATTTGAAACTTCAGCGGTGATTTGTCAAGACCATGTGACATCGAATCCGCACGATAATTATTTGTTCCTCGCATTTTGAAATCGTTGCGCAAATGTCGTTCCGCTCATTTTAGGATAAATTCGAATAGTGGGTTCGATAGAGAATTCAATTTCGAGTCAAATGAGCTAGTATACAAATCTATAAGACTATTTTAAAGTGAGTTAGAACAATCGAAAGAGGTCGTTGCGCTTTTGTCGTTTGCGCTTCTGTCATGCCCCCGATTCTTAGATCCGTGCTTTTTTCGCCGAGTAAGTCATCACCCCCTTTCGGGATAACACTTTCTCAGCACACTCACCTAGCATCCCTGGTGCACCCTAGCGAAACTCCCGTTCATTTTGCTGCATTTTGCAGGTTTCCGGGGCTCTGGGAGTTGGGAAAAGTTGGCGACAAATCTGCGATTCTGTCAGTTTAGGGGCAGAGTCCGGGACCCCATGTGAGGCCGATGCTTGCTTAGATCAACCAACCAGCACGCCCTGGTGCACCCCCGCGAAAGCCCTTCTCGTTTTGCGCACTTTTGAAGGTTTTCCGGACTCTGGAATTTGGGCGGAGATGGCTGGGAAAATAGTCGATTCTAAGATCCGAGCTTTTTCGCCGTGTAAGTCATCACCCCCTTTCGGGCTAATACTTTCTCAGCACACTCACCTAGCATCCCTGGTGCACCCTAGCGAAACTCCCGTTCATTTTGCTGCATTTTGCAGGTTTCCGGGGCTCTGGGAGTTGGGAAAAGTTGGCGACAAATCTGCGATTCTGTCAGTTTAGGGGCAGAGTCCGGGACCCCATGTGAGGCCGATGCTTGCTTAGATCAACCAACCAGCACGCCCTGGTGCACCCCCGCGAAAGCCCTTCTCGTTTTGCGCACTTTTGAAGGTTTTCCGGACTCTGGAATTTGGGCGGAGATGGCTGGGAAAATAGTCGATTCTAAGATCCGAGCTTTTTCGCCGTGTAAGTCATCACCCCCTTTCGGGCTAATACTTTCTCAGCACACTCACCTAGCATCCCTGGTGCACCCTAGCGAAACTCCCGTTCATTTTGCTGCATTTTGCAGGTTTCCGGGGCTCTGGGAGTTGGGAAAAGTTGGCGACAAATCTGCGATTCTGTCAGTTTAGGGGCAGAGTCCGGGACCCCATGTGAGGCCGATGCTTGCTTAGATCAACCAACCAGCACGCCCTGGTGCACCCCCGCGAAAGCCCTGCTCGTTTTTGCGCACTTTTGAAGGTTTTCCGGACTCTGGAATTTGGGCGGAGATGGCTGGGAAAATAGTCGATTCTAAGATCCGAGCTTTTTCGCCGTGTAAGTCATCACCCCCTTTCGGGCTAATACTTTCTCAGCACACTCACCTAGCATCCCTGGTGCACCCTAGCGAAACTCCCGTTCATTTTGCTGCATTTTGCAGGTTTCCGGGGCTCTGGGAGTTGGGAAAAGTTGGCGACAAATCTGCGATTCTGTCAGTTTAGGGGCAGAGTCCGGGACCCCATGTGAGGCCGATGCTTGCTTAGATCAACCAACCAGCACGCCCTGGTGCACCCCCGCGAAAGCCCTTCTCGTTTTGCGCACTTTTGAAGGTTTTCCGGACTCTGGAATTTGGGCGGAGATGGCTGGGAAAATAGTCGATTCTAAGATCCGAGCTTTTTCGCCGTGTAAGTCATCACCCCCTTTCGGGCTAATACTTTCTCAGCACACTCACCTAGCATCCCTGGTGCACCCTAGCGAAACTCCCGTTCATTTTGCTGCATTTTGCAGGTTTCCGGGGCTCTGGGAGTTGGGAAAAGTTGGCGACAAATCTGCGATTCTGTCAGTTTAGGGGCAGAGTCCGGGACCCCATGTGAGGCCGATGCTTGCTTAGATCAACCAACCAGCACGCCCTGGTGCACCCCCGCGAAAGCCCTGCTCGTTTTTGCGCACTTTTGAAGGTTTTCCGGACTCTGGAATTTGGGCGGAGATGGCTGGGAAAATAGTCGATTCTAAGATCCGAGCTTTTTCGCCGTGTAAGTCATCACCCCCTTTCGGGCTAATACTTTCTCAGCACACTCACCTAGCATCCCTGGTGCACCCTAGCGAAACTCCCGTTCATTTTGCTGCATTTTGCAGGTTTCCGGGGCTCTGGGAGTTGGGAAAAGTTGGCGACAAATCTGCGATTCTGTCAGTTTAGGGGCAGAGTCCGGGACCCCATGTGAGGCCGATGCTTGCTTAGATTAACCAACCAGCACGCCCTGGTGCACCCCCGCGAAAGCCCTTCTCGTTTTGCGCACTTTTGAAGGTTTTCCGGACTCTGGAATTTGGGCGGAGATGGCTGGGAAAATAGTCGATTCTAAGATCCGAGCTTTTTCGCCGTGTAAGTCATCACCCCCTTTCGGGCTAATACTTTCTCAGCACACTCACCTAGCATCCCTGGTGCACCCTAGCGAAACTCCCGTTCATTTTGCTGCATTTTGCAGGTTTCCGGGGCTCTGGGAGTTGGGAAAAGTTGGCGACAAATCTGCGATTCTGTCAGTTTAGGGGCAGAGTCCGGGACCCCATGTGAGGCCGATGCTTGCTTAGATCAACCAACCAGCACGCCCTGGTGCACCCCCGCGAAAGCCCTGCTCGTTTTTGCGCACTTTTGAAGGTTTTCCGGACTCTGGAATTTGGGCGGAGATGGCTGGGAAAATAGTCGATTCTAAGATCCGAGCTTTTTCGCCGTGTAAGTCATCACCCCCTTTCGGGCTAATACTTTCTCAGCACACTCACCTAGCATCCCTGGTGCACCCTAGCGAAACTCCCGTTCATTTTGCTGCATTTTGCAGGTTTCCGGGGCTCTGGGAGTTGGGAAAAGTTGGCGACAAATCTGCGATTCTGTCAGTTTAGGGGCAGAGTCCGGGACCCCATGTGAGGCCGATGCTTGCTTAGATTAACCAACCAGCACGCCCTGGTGCACCCCCGCGAAAGCCCTTCTCGTTTTGCGCACTTTTGAAGGTTTTCCGGACTCTGGAATTTGGGCGGAGATGGCTGGGAAAATAGTCGATTCTAAGATCCGAGCTTTTTCGCCGTGTAAGTCATCACCCCCTTTCGGGCTAATACTTTCTCAGCACACTCACCTAGCATCCCTGGTGCACCCTACCGAAACTCCCGTTCATTTTGCTGCATTTTGCAGGTTTCCGGGGCTCTGGGAGTTGGGAAAAGTTGGCGACAAATCTGCGATTCTGTCAGTTTAGGGGCAGAGTCCGGGACCCCATGTGAGGCCGATGCTTGCTTAGATCAACCAACCAGCACGCCCTGGTGCACCCCCGCGAAAGCCCTGCTCGTTTTTGCGCACTTTTGAAGGTTTTCCGGACTCTGGAATTTGGGCGGAGATGGCTGGGAAAATAGTCGATTCTAAGATCCGAGCTTTTTCGCCGTGTAAGTCTTCACCCCCTTTCGGGCTAATACTTTCTCAGCACACTCACCTAGCATCCCGGGTGCACCCTAGCGAAACTCCCGTTCGTTTTGCTGCATTTTGCAGGTTTCCGGGGCTCTGGGAGTTGGGAAAAGTTGGCGACAAATCTGCGATTCTGTCAGTTTAGGGGCAGAGTCCGGGACCCCATGTGAGGCCGATGCTTGCTTAGATCAACCAACCAGCACGCCCTGGTGCACCCCCGCGAAAGCCCTGCTCGTTTTTGCGCACTTTTGAAGGTTTTCCGGACTCTGGAATTTGGGCGGAGATGGCTGGGAAAATAGTCGATTCTAAGATCCGAGTTTTTTCGCCGTGTAAGTCATCACCCCCTTTCGGGCTAATACTTTCTCAGCACACTCACCTAGCATCCCTGGTGCACCCTAGCGAAACTCCCGTTCATTTTGCTGCATTTTGCAGGTTTCCGGGGCTCTGGGAGTTGGGAAAAGTTGGCGACAAATCTGCGATTCTGTCAGTTTAGGGGCAGAGTCCGGGACCCCATGTGAGGCCGATGCTTGCTTAGATCAACCAACCAGCACGCCCTGGTGCACCCCCGCGAAAGCCCTGCTCGTTTTTGCGCACTTTTGAAGGTTTCACCTCCTTATAGATTTGGACGGAAAAGGTGCTGCGAAATGCGAAATCGGAGCCAAGTGGAGGTGTAAGGCTTGGTCTCAGATCGGACTGCAACTAACTTTACACACAGCCTGAGCACACCAGAGATGTACTACGTTAAAATTAGATTAATTCTACTCAAATTATAATTCTTAATTTCATTTAACTACTTTTCAGATCGACGGCTAGACGCGAATCGTCGACAACCTTCCGAGAAATGATCCAGCACACAAGGCCCCCGATGGGTATATCGATGTCAAGCGTTTCTGTCTCGTACTTCTCAGAGTATGGAAGGAAGTCTCTAAGCTTTTCCACCCCTCCCCTTATCATTGATTACTTTACCCCTGATCTGTGTTATCAATACATGTAATTGTCTACAATAGGTAAGATCCCCTCGTTCTCTTTGAATATCATCTCTGTTTTGTAGAATACCCGAAGGCACCCTTCAGCACCACCCTTGCGTCTCTACTAGTTCTCTCCAAGTAGCAACATCCCCCCACCCTTTCCAACTCTATGTAGTGCACTGTGCTGCTGCGGCACAATAGCGTCTCGCAATTCATGTCAATGCATTGTTTATCGATGTACGCCCATACAGAAGCAAGTGAACGAATAAAATCAATGTATGCAAACTGCTATTCACATGTACACAATATACGGAAGCTTTTCTAATAGTGGAAAATTTTTCCATTATTAGCAATAGTTGAAAGGGAAATTTCATTAGCGGGCCTCTGTAATAATGGAAAAACATACGAAAAAATCCGGTTAATAATGGAAACTTTGGAACCATTCAAAAAAGTTGGCTAACAATGGAAGCAAAAAAAGACCGGAAAAGGGTACGGGTTTGGCGCCCGGTCAAAACTGTCGACTTATATAGCGTTGCTAGTCTCATAACGAAAAAGGTGCCTAGTGCCAGGTATCCTGAAGAAATATGTCGATCCACTCAGAAAACCTCTCTTAATGATGTACTCCGGTTTTTCAGCGCAGCTTGTGCGCGCGATTCCAATTCCACAAGCGGCGCGCGGGATTTTACAAGACGCGCGCCGGACTATTTGCCGGACCTGGCTTTTCCGTTCGAGACCTTTCAACAGAACGCGCGATGTGCCGATTTGTGTAAGGCGCGGCGCATGCCGCGTCTTACCCTACACAAATCGCGCGCACAAGCTGCGCTGAAAAACCGGAGTAACCCGTACTTCGTGTATCACCATCCGCAGACTCGGACTTTTCAACGCACGATGTGCGCCGCCACACGATGTGCGCCCGATTTCACAAGCTGCGCGCCGGATTTTGCAAGCTGCGCGCCTTTTCAGGCTTTTCCGTTCGGGACCTTTCAACAGAACGCGCGATGTGCGCCCGATTTCACAAGACGCGCGACGGATGGGTGTATGGTTCGGCGCATCGCGCGTCGAACCATACACCCATCCCGCGCACATCGTGCGTTGAAAAGTCCGAGGCGAATAGGTGTGCGAGAATTGCTTTATTAGTCCAACATTCGTGGAACGTTTAAAAGCCGTTGGATGCATAGTGGAATTAAACATGTTACTATTAAACATGCAAGTACAAAACTAAATAATTATATGTTTGTTATCCGAAAAAATAATATAATACATTTCTCATACAAATTTCAAAGAGATGTCGAGCATCTTGAAATACAGTATGGTTTAATTTCTTCCTCCCCCCCAACTGTACATTTGAGAGACCCACAGATACCAACGATGCATTTTACAGGTGAAATTGTTGAACACTCTTAATTTCCCTCACTTCTCGTGAGCTGAAAAGAAATCATTGCAGATGTTCTATAAATTGATTCATCCAGAAGGGTGGCTGTGAATGGTATGGCTAGAGAGAGAGAGATGTGCCATCTGTTCTCCATCTGCATAGATCTCTATGAATGGATGGAGTCTCTCTCTCTCTCTCTCTCTCTCTCTCTCTCCTCCAGTCTTCGTTTGTGTTTGTCTGTCTTCTCATCTCTCGCTTCCGCTCCTTCATCTCTTTCCCTTCTAGCAATAGTCCACCCTTTTGCACTTCCCTCGCCCTTTTAGTACACCTTCCATACAAGGTTTATCTTCCCTCCGACCACAGTTATATCTCCCCGTCCTCTTTCTCCACAATTACTCAATTCTGTCCATAGCAGTCCTTCTCTTCTACCACATTATATCGATCGGCTTTTCTCTTCTTTTCATCTCTATCTTAGTTTCAATGAAATCACGTCATTCTGTACTCCAATCTAAGCAACTTCGACCTGGAGAATGGAAGTGGGAACCTCATACTGTAAGTTCCCAACTCTAATATCTGCGCATTTCCCTTTATCCCCATGGAATCGAGTTTCATAATCCTGTGTATAGCTATTGAAATAATACGGATAATTTTCGGGAAGAGTTTAGATTACTGTGGAAATAGTGTTTTTTATTCCAAAAAAATGTCACGCCTCTGACCAGAGACACGACTTGAGTTTGGCACATACTGTAAATTTCATAACTGCGTTTTCGTTGATTTTGGGTTACTCTGGCTCCAACAAACAAGACCCTGCAGGACCCTGTACATTTATATCGTAACGATAGACACAAATCAGATTTACAAATAATTTTTAATTCAGAAGACTGAGGAGGGGCCGATTCGAATGATTTCACCCCACCATCTTCTCCTCAATCCCATTATGTCATTTGGAACTGTCGCCTGTAGAGTGAGTGACCCTTGTTATTTTCTCAGTTAATTATACTCTCAAATTCACCGCGTTAATTGGCTAAATTATGATCGCATTGCACATAAATTATGATCATTGTTAACGTTAACAGTATTCGTGGCGAATCTAAGCAAAATGAGACAAAGAAAGAGCTTAGGAGGAGTGGACGCTTTTTGTATTGTAGCCAATCTGTTGATCCAATCGTGGAGACTCTTTTTTATATTGAAATACGGCAGGTGGATAAAGGACTGAACGAGAACACTACTGCATACTGGGAGATACATCTATCGGGTATTCCATATGGAACTTCAGTCCAGTTTGGAATCGGCCGAAGACACATTTTGGTGAGTAAGAACACTCTCGAATAGTATGGTGATTCAGTCAGATTAGGGGAAGGAGGGGGAGTGGTTGAAGTACCCCCTCCTCTCCTTCTTTTCCAATCTCTCATACCGATTTTGCTAATCAATAAACTGTCATTGGATGGTTGACCACAATCAATGCTAATTGGTACATTTGAAATGGAAACAAATTATCAGATGAATTCGTATCAATTCACGGATTTGTTGGGATTGGACGGTAACTCGTATGGTGTCAATCACAAAGGAATCGCACAACGATCAGGTGTGAGGTAGGTCAAGACCTCCCACTCTCCATTTCACCCATCAAATACAGAATACAAGTGACGAAACCAATGGAAGAACCTGATCCTCACGTAGGCCTTTTCTTCGATGGTCCTAATCGAAGTCTATCCTTCTTTCTCAATGGAGAATATCTATGTACTCCCTTCGTCAATTTAGATCTCTCTCACACTCTCTACCCTTTTGTCAGCAGGTGATCAATATCTCTTACATACCGTACTCTATCTAGATAATTCAGCACTGCTCAATGCACGTCCCTTCGACTTATTAATCAATATTCTCGAGAGGAAGTGTTGTCTCTATTCTCCCTGAGTCGGAGAAAGGTCTCGAATTGTTTCGACAATCACAGTCTATCGACGTTCCTGCCAAGAGACTGTCTAACCTCATGATCCATATCGATCGAATAGATCACTACGGCTAATATGAACATACGACGAACCTCTCAATCGATCTCTAGTCGTTTTCCCCAAATGAGTGCCAGACGAATAGACAAACATTGTTATATGTACAGATTGATAAAGAATAAATAGTGATTGAGTGAGCAAAATGAATCAAGCGATTGAAGTGGGGATGGACTCTGGAATCGGGGCGATCTCTTTCCATATGAACCATGCATTCACGGCATACAGAATCACTGACACCCATGCGCACAACTGAAATGAGATACTGTATGACTAAGAGGAAGTGATATCGATTGGAAGATGAAACTGACAACTGAGATAGTGAGAAGGCTGTTCTTCGTTGAAATCGACACGCTGGGATCGAAATCAGCCGAACCAAATCGAGGATTTTCCTGGATCAATTGTTTCACTTGCTCCGCACTGTAATATCAATCGATCGATAGAAATAAGAGGAGAGATGTACCTTCCAGCGAATCCAATTCCGTTGCTAGACGACCACCATATGGATGAACAGAAGAAGAAAAGAATGAAACACAGTGCAGTCAATGCAAGATCCTGAAATTGCGTAATCACTATGTAGTCGATACTCTTTTACTGATACATTATAGAGACCTCTCGTTAATAGATAGTAAGTTCGTGAGAATGTGTACGGAAATGAATAAACTGACCCCCAGTCTTGCTCTTCCCTCCTCTTTGTAAAAGTCCCACAGAACAACGTAGAGGAATATTCCTCCCAAGAGAGAAATTAGTGCGATTATTTGAACGAAATAAAAGAATCCAGCCGACCTATAAGTTAACGCACAACTATTTTACTATCTAGAGACATAAAATAATAGGCCATTTGCCATAGAATCGACGAAAGGTTGGACAGCAGAAAAAAAAAGCCGAAGGAGAACATCGATTTATATATACTATCGATGACGCCGATTACGATTCTGAGCATGAGATTGAATGCAGATCGGTCCCCACCATATTATTGAATATACACAATTAAAATTATTTAGAGGATTTTCATGATTGCAATAAAATTGATCACAAAACCATCTGTGAATCGTATGGAATCTCATCAGAAAATTTTGAAATCTAATCAGAATATTTTGGAATCTCATAAGAAGCTGATCAAGAGATTTTTATAATCGGTTCAGCACCATCGATAATATCTAAATCGATATTCTCCTAAGGCTTTGACTTTTCTGCTGTCCGACATCTGTTGACTTATTTTCGACCCTATCGCAAACGGGCTCATAAATATCCTTTAAAAATATTCTCCATAAATGAAATATATCACAGATCTTCTGAGAAAGTGTAGGAAAATTCGAATATTCTGCAGCAAAACAATTTACTCCGATTCCTAACTAATTTGAAGTATGTATCCAAATAAAATTTGGAATTGCTTTATAAACTTTTTCTTCTTCGAAATTTAAATACTATCTTTTTTTAAAATCTACCTCCTTGGAAAACTTTTTTGAAAACTATTTAGAAAATTTTGACTAGCATTTTCATTTTTTTCTCGAATCATTTCAGGATCTGGACAACCGTGATATGTTTGGTATATTCATATACCTTGTGGCAATCAACGGTCTATCAGAGCTGATATATGAGACGAATCGCGAGAGAATCGACCAGAGCGCGGAACTAGAAAATTTTTCTCTTCGATTTCTCTGTAAAAAGAGATCAAGGTACTTTCAAGCGTGCTTTATTTGATAGAGTTTCCCGTTTTTCGAGATAGGCCTTATTTTTCGAGTACGCGAGTAACAAAGTGACGGTCCTCCGGATTTTGCACCCGAGTGTGCTTCCGTAGAAATTTCATAACTCGCTTTAAAATTGAGATATAGAGTTCTATTTTTTCATTAAATAGAGAAATGGATTCTCCACAATTCCTATATTTTCACGTGACATTTTAATATTTTTCGATTTTGCAGTATTTTAAAGGGTGAAAAGTGGCGTAAAAAGTGCAATCGGAAAAACTTCAATTTCCCTCCATGCACATTTTGTAGAGACCAATTTTATGTATTTAAAAAACCAACTTTCAGCCTAATCGGTAGGTGCAAACAAAATCGGCCTCAGGTGAAGATTTTTTTCAAAAAAATCGATTTTTTGAAACATTTGTTTGTGATACTTTAAAATGGCACTTTTGCGGTCGAAACTGACTAATACCATCGGAAAACATTTTAGAAACTCTAAGTTAGAGAATACTAATTGATTTGACTCGAGGAAATCGATTTTCCGGATTATGGAGCGACAATATTTCGATCGATAAAACTAACGTTCCGGAAGTGTGGCATGTGCCATATCGACTTGAATCATGAACATATGTCGGTAGGAGACAGCTCATGTAGTTATACAAAAACGGCGCCAGCAGAAATTGAGTTATTTAATGTTTAAGGTTTTTGAAAATTTTACAGAATATCACATGTCCGTTCGTTTGGTGGACACGATCTGACGTGCCAGGAGTACTGTGCCAACTATGGTGAACAACTTTGCTTTTTAAAGCTAGTTGATATCTTTTCATAGAAAGAAGCTAGAGCCTCAGGAAAAGTGGCTCTAGCGTCTTTCTGACGGACGAGACTGACGGGAGCGCGTGCTCTAACACCCCTCGCACCCTCTCATTTTCACACACTCTCTCGCTTTGTTCGACTCCTTTTGATCGAATTTTCTTTCGCCATGATATTTTTTAAAGAATTTCGCTTACATACGACTAGAAAAGTAGAGTTTACGGATATTACGCCATTTTGATTAATAATGGTGTTGAAGCAGACGAGAGAGCGCGTGGAAATGAGAGGGTGCGAGGGGTGTTAGAGCACGCGCTCCCGTCAGTCTCGTCCGTCAGAAAGACGCTAGAGCCACTTTTCCTGAGGCTCTAGCTTCTTTCTATGAAAAGATATCAACTAGCTTTAAAAAGCAAAGTTGTTCACCATAGTTGGCACAGTACTCCTGGCACGTCAGATCGTGTCCACCAAACGAACGGACATGTGATATTCTGTAAAATTTTCAAAAACCTTAAACATTAAATAACTCAATTTCTGCTGGCGCCGTTTTTGTATAACTACATGAGCTGTCTCCTACCGACATATGTTCATGATTCAAGTCGATATGGCACATGCCACACTTCCGGAACGTTAGTTTTATCGATCGAAATATTGTCGCTCCATAATCCGGAAAATCGATTTCCTCGAGTCAAATCAATTAGTATTCTCTAACTTAGAGTTTCTAAAATGTTTTCCGATGGTATTAGTCAGTTTCGACCGCAAAAGTGCCATTTTAAAGTATCACAAACAAATGTTTCAAAAAATCGATTTTTTTGAAAAAAATCTTCACCTGAGGCCGATTTTGTTTGCACCTACCGATTAGGCTGAAAGTTGGTTTTTTAAATACATAAAATTGGTCTCTACAAAATGTGCATGGAGGGAAATTGAAGTTTTTCCGATTGCACTTTTTACGCCACTTTTCACCCTTTAAAATACTGCAAAATCGAAAAATATTAAAATGTCACGTGAAAATATAGGAATTGTGGAGAATCCATTTCTCTATTTAATGAAAAAATTAGAACTCCATATCTCAATTTTAAAGCGAGTTATGAAATTTCTACGGAAGCACACTCGGGTGCAAAATCCGGAGGACCGTCACTTTGTTACTCGCGTACTCGAAAAATAATCCCTATCTCGAAAAACGGGAAACGCTATCAAATAAAGCACGGTTGAAAGTACCTTGAACTATGTTTACAGGGAAATCGAAGAGAAAAAATTTCTAGTTCCGCATACCCCCCTCAAATGGTCGATTTTCTCGCGATTCCTCTCATATGTGAGGGAAAAAAAGCTCAACATGTTTTTGATTTAAAAAAAAATTGAGTAGCGTTTTCCAAGATCGATGTTTATTGATCACTAAAATATCTAAAAATGCGATTTAAATAGACCGGATTTTTTTAATGACTGAGATATAACCCTACAGAGGGGTAGATTTTTAAAAAAATGATAATGTGCAAATTAGGAAAACGAAGTTTATAAAAAAACTAAATTTCTTTTGGATACGTACTTCAAGTTGGATAGGAATCGGAGACAAAAAAGGTTTTGCTGCAACGAATCTTACACCTTCTCAGAAGATATGCGATATGGAAATAATATGTCTGTCATCGATATAACTAACGCTGTGAACCCTTCTCCTTGTTTCCACAGGGGAATCCCATCTTCCACCTTATCACAACTCCCAACTTTGATCGAATCGAAACTAAAAATTGCAGCGTTACAAATTAAATATTTTTTTAGAAACGGAACTACACGATTATCTCTTATCGTTTAGTGGTCTGCCTGTTGACACACATATCTCCACCTTATTATTTCACTATCAATAAACGAACCTGAATGTAGTGAATTCCACTTTTCGTATTACCGCTCTTGTCGAATTCGTGGGACAATTGAAGGTGAGATTGTAGAACCACCCATTAATAGATGAAAGGGCGATTATAATAAATAACTAAAGGGGAAAGGAATCGGATTGTAATACAAGAGAACTTCTCACTAGCTCGATCAAGCGAATGAAGGCTATGGGGTATTTGAATGCATTGAGACGGAGATTGGCAGGGAGAGGCATCACTTGATGATCGATACCTGTGATATGATACGAGATAGAGAGCAGAGGAGGGGAGAGAAGAGAAGAGAGGAGGGGAGGGGAGAAAGGTCGATAGATATTATGCAGACAAGTATACAATGACGAGAGGGGCGGTTTTCCCCTATATCCACTGAATTTCACCCGTGAGTCTCTCTCGTCAATAAGCAAACATTGCGAGTAGTGTGGCAATGCTGGGGCGGCTAATACATTTATTTCTGTTATCAATCAATTCTCGTTCACAATACACTTTATCTAGCTAGTAAACCGGACACTAGACGACTCAGTTGCTGCCAATGACGATCGTATTGTCCTTGAATGCATAGGCAGGCACATGCAGATTAAGAGGGGCGGGACCCTGTAAAATAGTAGAATGAAGGATGAAGGGGAAAGGGATCAATGTATCTGAACATGGAATGGGAGATTCACCTTGCGGATACGACCGGATCCATCGTAGTGAGAACCGTGGCAAGGGCAGTAGTATCCTCCGAAGTCTCCCGAATTGGCTACAATAACCGAGTTTCACAAATGGACAAATGTCTAAATATAATGCATATTGATCCTTTTTTAAATCAAATATGCATATCGTGAACGTTCAATTTATCCATCGTGGTGTGCACGTCATTTGTCGTGTTTACCGTCTTCTCAATATCCATTTAACCCCTTTGATTTGCATCAACTCACCGATGGGAACACATCCCAGATGGGTGCACACTCCGATGACCACAGACCATTCGTCCTTCTGCACTCTCTCGTCATCGTGTTGAGGATGACGGAGATCAGCCACCGGAACTGCCTGAAATATCACTCCTATATAATCATATCATATCTAACTACGTATGAACATTCATTTTAAATGTTTTATTAAAGCAAACCATGTTGATCCACACTTGCCTACAGGGAATTTGAATACATAAATAAAAATATAAAAAGAGATCATCCACTACCGTTAAAAATGAAGAAGACTTTCCGTTGTATCGATCATATTATTCACATTTCAACGGATATTGATGATTTCGAAAACCTGACTAAATCAATGCACTATTCTTCTCTGGAACTCGAGAAGACCAATGAAACTAACCAGAAATCAACCTTCCTAGATCTGGAAATCTCGATTACCATAGACCAGAAATGTCTAACAAGTATGAACAATACAATTGGCAGTTATGACTTTTCAGTTGAGAACAACAGATTTTTCGCGGATTATTTCAAAAGTCGATTCTACAGATTTCACCTTTTGGACATTCGAAGCGATTTTTCGGTATCGGACCCAAATATTAAAGTTTAAAATGTTTTTTTCCTTCACGTTTTGGATATTCGACCGAATTGTCGGTATAGGGTATAAATATTTTTTTGTTATTTCAGTTTTTAACTGTTTTTTTCAACTTAAAAAATATGTACAGAGTAAATGTATTCAATGTTCAGAAATTTCAGAAAACTCTAAACGTGGTTTATCTGTCATCGCAAAATACGTTTAAAGCGCTCCTAGGAGAGCCGTTGGTGTACCGACTGCATTCGAAAACTTGCCCGGCATAGTGCCTGCCACGGACTTGAATTTTAGCTGCTTTGGTTCATTCAGTAATCGGCAAATATTCCACAATACGGTACCTTCTCGCGGGCAATTTCGGCCTTGGTGCGATGCTTGACGAAAACGGGCTTTCCTCGCCACTCGAAAGTCTTGGTCTGACCCTCAGGAATATCAGCCATGGCGATCTCGATGGAAGCAAGCGCGCGCTGATCGGCAGCCATCGCCTGTAATTTACTCATTATAAATCGGCAAAACAGTATATTAACGTCAATCAAAGCGTCTAATCCGATATATATACCGTTTACGAATTAATATTTGGAAATCACTGACCTTGTATGAAACCATGGTCTGGATGACCTCCTTTCCGGCCCAGAGAGACATCATTCCTCCGACTCCATAGTAAACGGCGACGGGCAGAGCACGGCGAGCATCTTCGGTGTCGCGCGCCTACAATCGATTATATGTGCGTGTATATTGGAGATGATAAAAGATCCGAGGCAAAAATAAGGATACCAATAGAAGGCGAGCAATATTAAAGAAAGTAAGCATGCACACGTAACTAGTTGTTCAAAACTTACGGGCTTGGATGGATCAAGAGTCGATTCACTTCTGTACTTGGAGAAATCAGGGAACGCGACGTCTGTGTGTGCGAAACGGCGAGAGGTCACTAAAGCATCAAGTATGACAAAAAAATACATTACGAATGCGCTGAATGGTGGGCCAACCGTTCCGATGGCTTGACTTGTTAAATAAATAAAATCAAACCATTGACTCCCTTGACGGCGAGATTGTTGGTGAAGAGGGAGTTCTGTCTGGCGGGGACAGTTACGGCCTTCTGCATGGAATAGGGGGTGCTCGGGGCGGCAGAGACATCGACGCTCTTGGGAGAGGCAACGAGGGCCGCGCCGATGTTGGAAGGCAGCTGCTGGTTTGATCCGCAGATCTCAACGTCAATAACTATCATATGATTGTTCTTTAACGGAACCCTAACTAAATAGATTAGAAATCTTATGATTGCAGACACGGGAACTCTGGCGCAAACTTGCCGCAAGGGCCTGGACCTCGTGCAAGTTGTGGAGAACACCAGCACAATTATCTTGTCGTAGCCGGCAACTTGCTTGAAGCTTGCCAAATTATGAAACCAAAACAACTTGCTAGCTTATTGAGCGTTAAGTTGTTTTATCCTTGCTCCCTTTCGGGAAGGATTGAGCAAATTGCCGGTAAGTTTGCTATAGTTATTTTGCACTTGCGCGCACCTGCGCGAGTTTGCATCAAGGGTCGAGGATACATGTGGTGGTGTTCCTTGCATATTGCACAATTGCGGCAAATTTGAGCCAAAGTTTCCGTGGAGTATAAATTGAGAAATCTTAACAAACTTACAATCTTGGAAGCAGTAGTTCCAGAGCGGACGAGGGACGCCATCCTCGGATCTGTTACCCCTGCAACAATGCACGGGTTATCTCAAGTGACGCGACATTAAATCAACCAATATTACACAAGAAAATCGATTAAAAGAAATTTGCTGTTATTTTTATTGTACCGTCCTTAAAAATACAGTATGCTAAAAATCGTGCTAAGAGATATTTACTCGAAACCATTACCGTATTCTAGTACCTCATATGAATTTATTGATTGTATGAAACTGAATTTGTTTAGATATTCCATTAAACCTATTGCAATGCGGTCATATGAACTTGCATCACTCTAGTGGGATCCGCACGTGCAATATCTGGATTGAGAAAGTATGGTTGCCATGGAGAAGTGACAGACTAATGTATAACGGACTCGGAAAGGAGGAGAACCAACCTATCTAGAGAGTTTCAAATCGTCAAATCGTATAAAGCGGAACCGAAAATATGAGGCCAAGCATGCTTTGGATGGAGAACTTCAATGGACATACTGATGGGTCATCTACGTGAGTTAATCTGTTTCTTACAAAATAGTTGTTTCGGAATTTTTAATACGAGGGCTTTTGCCTAAGAATCGAGCAGATCAGGCTGGGTCTAGTGCCACAGTCAGAAAAGGTCAAATTTTCTTGAACTTTGCAATGTGAGGTTATCGAATGCTGATGACACGGCTTTTTGGCGGGTGCAGTTTTGATCGGCTCTCGAAAAAAATCTCTTCCCTCATCTCGCAAACCACGATTTTATATTTAAAAAAAATATTTTGGCGTCGTGATGTCCGGTGCAAAACGTGACTTTTCTAGTATACTAGGGCTAAGGCATAGTGAAGTCAGATTGTAAGTGAAAGAAGAAATTCTCTCTCTTCACTCCCTTCATCTCTCTGCACACATCATTCCACAGGCCGGTCAACCTTACAGAAAGGGCTTTGGAGTGAGAGATCGTGTGAAATGGAGAGGGACTCTCTCACTTTTGCACACTCTCTCGCTCTAATCCTGATCTGTACGTTTGGAATCATGTGTGCACTCATGGCATTTTATATGGGGAGTAGGAGAGTGGTAGATCAAAAGAGAGTGTCTCTCTGTGGGAAGGAGTCAGCGAGAGAAAAGAGAACGTGAGAAAAGCAGTGTACCGACATAATGATTTGGCCAATTCAATGATTCTTCGTTTGATCTCGAAGGGAATTTACAAGAGGCGTTCGCAATTGTTCCCGCCAAAAAGCCGTGGCAGTCTCTTACTTTTACACGCTATCTCGCCTTCCCGTGCGACGAGTGAGCGGAATCTGGCTGTAGAGCGAGAGAGAGAGAGAGAGAGAGTGTGTGTATAAAAGCGAGAGTGGGCAGAGAAATCACCGGAGAGCAGAAAAAATATTTCTTCTGTTCTTGCAACATCAATTCATTATGCCTTAGCACATTTGATTTTCTGACACTTTTATTGGCTAAAAAGTTAGATTTGGAATCGTCTCTTCGAGTTCGTCCGATTCCTCCACTAATTTTATGTGCATGAGCAAGTGCCTTTTATCTCTTCGAAAAATTGCATTTTAATTATTTTTTGATAACGAAGTATGATGAACTAGATAGGCGTTATCGACGTCAGATTCTGCACCGGGTACCAGAAGGCCAACAAAATAGCGTGAGAAAAATGAGCATGCTTATTGTCATCAGCATCGTCGGCATCCGCAATTCCCAGAGTTTTTATTTTTTCGCGAACGCCCTCATATTCATTAGTTTTTTTTCTGAATGTTGCTTGTTGAGGTTTTTTCGCTTTCTTTAATAGAGTGAATGGTGTGATCAAAAGAGGAATGAACATCTTTCTCTTTAATCATGCATCAGTGCAATCGATAGGGCGAACAATTGGTGAGATATGATCGTATTCTTCTCTTTTCATCGTCTACTTCCTTCCAAATCGAAGGAAATTTGGCTGTCTGGCCTCTCTATCGAACGCTGTTTGTCTTCCGAATCGAAGGAAATTCGGCTCTCCAGAAGCTCTCTTTCCAAATCGAAGGAAATTGGGATCGGCAGAAGCTTTTCCGAATCGGAGGAAGTTAGGATCACGACGACCTACAACCAACCATTATCGATCGAATATTATTGATTGACATACCGAATCGGAGGAAGTTAGGGCCGTTTGATCGAGAGAGTCGCAGTTGAACATCTAGATTAGGAATTTGATTTATAGAGATAGAAAGAGAGAGAACAGCCAACCTCCTGAAGATCTTCCAAATCGAAGGAAATTGGGATTTCTCTTCTCCATTTTCTTCAAGGCGTCTTCAACATCTCCTTGACAGCTATCACCTTCGATCGATTGGTTTATTACCCAACTGTGTGATGGATGACCTACCGAGCATGTTGATCACTTCGTTCTGTTCCATGGGAGAAAGCATAGAGTAGACCAGACAGAAATCCGAGTTCTCTTGCTCAGAACAACATTGAGAAGAAATCTACAACTCCATCGATATCGATGGGAGGGGAAAGCAGACTTACCGTAGGAAGAGAAAGAGCGACTAGGAGTAGGCTAACGTAGAGAAGAGCCATAATTGAGTGATGAATCCATACGAATTCTTGCTTATATAGGGACGGATAAGTGAATTAGTTAATGTGTGGCTTACGCAGCTGAGGTCTCAATAGTGAAATGAGGAAGGAAGAAATGGAGGAGGGGGAGGGGGAGGAGGGGTTGGTTACTCGCACCCACTCGAAAAGATATGTAATGACGAATTTATTAATCATAAGGTGCATCTAATTTGAGATGCGTATATTCAATAGCCTGGAAACCCGATGGGTCGGAGGTTCTCGTTGCAACTGGCAACTCTATTTTCATATTTTGTGCAACTGAATTCATCAATCTCCAAACACTCAAAGGTATTCATGAGTATCTTCATCGTCAATAAATAGATTCAGGTCACAAGGATACCGTATACGCTCTTGCATGGGCCCACGACGGGTCCAAATTCGCATCAGGATCGGCTGATAAATCAGTGATAATCTGGACTTCCGAGCACGAGGGCATTCTGAAGTACACGTAAGTCTCTTTTGATCGATCTACCCTTTTATTGGACAATAATTTAGACATAGCGACGCTATTCAATACATTGCTTTCCACCCTCTGAGTGTCATTCTCCTTTCATGTGCAATAACTGACTACGGTAAGTTACTTAGATCAATTGATTGATGTATCTTCTCTACAGCACACTGGACTGAAACGGATAAGAATGTGAATAAGCAGAAGGTTACTGGGAGAATAACTTGTGCTGCTTGGTCAAAAACAGGAGATTATTTCGCAATTGCTCTTTTCGATGGGAAAGTGCTACTCAAGACGTTCGACCCTAATGATCTACCCAATTTCAACTCTGGAGTCAGTTTAAATATTGTTAGGGATGAAGGGGATTATTGTTAAGGAGACAACAATAATAATCGAGAGGCCGGGAGGAGAACCGATTTGGTCCGTCATATTCAATTATGTGTGAGTATTCTATTCAGTTTCTATGAAATCAATCATTCATTGCACAGTGGAGATGAATACAAACGACAAAGGGAGAATGGAACTAAATCGTGAGTAAACATAAATAGACAACACAACGAGTAATAATTAAGTCGTGAATTCATCGTGATTGGAGATTGGGCGAGAACAATTAGCTACTATGAACTAGATGGAAAAAAGGTAATCTCATTTTCATAAATTGAACTAAATGGAATGATCTTAGCTACCAGAGAAGAAGGATGACATCTCATTGGGATTTGATCCTTCGTGCATGGAATGGATCAACAACGATGAATATCTAGTAGTGTGTGGGTCCAACTGCCAAGTCCACGTTCTCACGAAATTCGGTGAGATTTTTGTGACCTACGACGAATTTATTATTGATTGTAAGGCACATTTCTCGGGACGGTCGTTACAATGGACACTTGGGTTTGGACGATCGAAGCACGACCAAAAATGAATCAAATTGCTCGTCAGTTTACTTTACGTCACTAATTTTACATTTACATTTGAACAACTTTATCAGCTGATTTGGATATTAGGTCAACTGGGTCGCCATTAGAGTTCTCCACTGAGTTTGATTGTTCCTTGCGATTTGCATGAAGGGAGGTCCAGCTGCCTTTACGAAATCGTCGCTCCATCTCTTTGCCGGTCTTCCACGCTTCCTCTTGCCTCTTGGGGTCCATCTTTCAGACTCCATCGATTATAGCATAATTTCGAGAGCCTCTCAACCCATATCCATTTACGCTTTTCCGCCTCTCTCACAACATCCTTCAACTTCGTAGTATCACGCACTCGCTCATTTGTAATGTGATCTAGTACGGTGATCCCTAACATTTTCCGTTCGAGTTTACGCTGAGCAACGCAGAGTGATTCCTGATTTCGTTTAGTTAGGTACCAAGTTTCAGCACCAAATAGAAATGCGGGGGGAACAACACCATCGAATAGACGCTTTTTAAGGTACTTTGGACTGCCCCTTCCGAGGAAAAAATCCGAGTATTTGGAGAATGCCCAGTTCGCACTTCTGACTCTTCTGTGTAGTTCACCCTTAAATCTACCCGGTCCGAGGGATATTTCTTGACCAAGATAAACTACCTTTTCCTTTATTTTAACCTGTTCTCCTCCCACAACGACTGCTCTACCATGGGGGTTGGTAGTTAGTGCTACAGTTTTGGTTCCATTTAAGCGCAATCCCACCTTCAACAACTCTCTTTCTAATTCGCGCACCATAGACTGCACTTGGCGAGAATCGTGGGAAATGAGAACGCAGTCGTCTGCGTAGAGTAGATAAGATAAGTATTCGCCATCTATGCATATTCCTTTTCGAGCCCAATTTACTCCCCGGAATACCGTATCCAATACAGACACGAATAGTCGCGGGCTCAATCCATCCCCTTGGCGAACACCTCTACCGATAGACACCTCTACTCCCTTCCCATTTACTATGATAGAGCTTTTACTCTGCACTGTGAGTGATTGTATGAAACGTGTGAAGGTGGAATGTACACCATCACTTTCCATTGCAGAGAGAACGGAATCACACAGTACAGAGTCGAAAGCTTTGCTAACATCGAGGAATAGAAGGTAGAGAGGGCGTCTATACTCTTTGCAGTTTCCAATAAGAGTGTTGAGAATGAAAATCCCTTCGGCAGTGGAATGTCCAGATCTAAATCCCTGTTGTTCTCGAGATCGAAGATCATCGAGCGAGCGGCCGATTCGGTTATTTATGACCGATGTGAGGGTTTTTTGTATAGCGGGAAGGAGGGAGATGGGGCGGTAATTTTTGGGTGTTGTTTTATCCCCGCCCTTATGCAGAAGAATGGTTCTACTGTCCCCGAAACCTGGTGGAATATTACCCTCGATGAGGATTCTATTGAATAGTGATGCCAGGTATGGGGACAATGTAGTTGCGCCGATTTTCAACATTTCCCCGGTAATCCTATCCTCCCCCGGCGACTTCCCAGAAGAGAAACCACTTAGAACAGCCTCAATTTCGTCCCTGCCTATGGGAATAAATTCATCCTCCGACTCTCTCACATTGTAGTTTCTTCCTCCATCTCCACGATATAGATCATTATAATAGTCCCTGAACACATCTTCGATATCAGTTTGAGAATTCTGACCATTCTACCTTCGCCCTGCATTTTAATGATTCTATCTCTCCCAGCACACTGATCTCTCACTGCCCTTTTGTAATTTTCCCCTCTTCCACCGCCCTTTCTACCATCCTAGTCATACGGTCAATTGCATCTTGTTGGATGCTCCCCCTAAGTGCCTTGTTTATTGCTACCCATTGAATACGTTGATATCCCTGCGCAGTCGCCTTGAGCTTTGATCTCTCGGCGAACAGTCTGTTGGTTCTAAGAGAATAACGGGGAATAGCAGAAATCGGCACCATAGAAGAATCACCCGCCGCCTGTATGAGAGAAACCAGTGTACTGTAGTTACAGTCTTCCGGAATACCGTATACCTCCCTTTCAAGATGTAGTTTGAAAAGATCCCTGTCCAAGACCCATCCATTTTTAGAACCTCCCGGGCGATCGCGCGGTCTACCTCCCATTGCGATTGAAGCTCTAACCATTCTATGGTCGGTCATGAAATCTAGTTTATTGATAACGTCTACATCCGTCACAGGGAAGTCTTTGGGGAAGATAATGTAGTCTATCCTATTGGCCGCATTACCCGTTGGAGAAACCCAAGTGTGACAGTGGCTAACTTGCTTCTGATACATAGTGTTTCCCACGCGCATTTTCAGGCTTTCACATAGCGTGACCAGCCTCTCTCCTCTATCATTACGGTCCCCAAATCCGAATTTACCAATAGAAGTTTCCCCTACCTGTCTACTTCCTATCTTAGCATTGAGATCTCCCATTATAACCTTGCGGAAACTGCGCTGCTCAGGCACCTTTTCTCGAAATATTGTTTCTAACTCGCTTAGGAAATCATCGTACTTATCATCAGAATGGTTTGAGCACGGCGCATAACACTGTATAATTCTAAGAAGGACATTGTTCGGGAGGCGGCAATCCAAAATAGCGATACGGGGTGAAATGCTCAAGAAACGTACTACTTTCGACTTCATCCTCCTGTGCACGTAGAACCCGCAACCAGCAGATCGATTGTCCAGTCTGTCCGTGTGATACAGTATCCCTCCAGAGCCATTGAGATCGATTGCTCCTTCTCCTTTCTTTCGTACCTCGCATAGTCCATCAATATCAGCTCGAATATTCGTTACGGCTTGATCGAATTGAACGGTCCTTCCATCGGAAGCGAGGGAGAGGACGTTCAGGGTAGCCAGGAAGATACATGGGAGAACCATGGTAGGCCTTACTCCCACGGCTGGCCAGTTCCGTGTTGGGAGGATCGAGTCGAGTCAGGGAGAAGACGGACGAAAGGGAAAGGCGACCGCTCTCAACGAGTGAAAATGACTAGAATGACGTTTCGTGCAAGCACAAAAAATCGCACACAATCTACTCCCGGGTTCGTTAGAAGCGACATCACCCTAACTCACTAAGCCTTTTTAGAAATTATCACTAGGCTTTTTTAAAAACTTTTTACAGACAAGTTTGTTTTGTGATAACATCCCTGATCAAACCTGCGCCTGATCAGGGGCGGGATACACTTCAGCCAAAAAAGTTATGAAAATTTTCAAAATTTGGCGCCAAAATGGAGAAAACTTTTTTTTCGGAGTTTTGTTCCGGTGTTTTGTTCATTCGAAAGAGCGTAAAAAGTTAACCCAGAAACTCATTCATTTTTCAAATTGATCACCTATGACATAAGATATGCGCCGAAAACTTCGAACATTTACACTTTTCTCGAATCGACGAATCACATCTCTGGTTCTTATGAAAACTAGATCGCGAAAAGTTTATATCTTGTGTAGTTTTCATCGAAGAATATGATAGCGTCGAGAAAATTGAAGATATCGTGGACAGAACATACTTTTTTGCAAAACAACGTGACCCGTTTGCCGACGCGGGTTCGATCCCCGGCCAAAACACAATCTTTTGCCAACTTTTTTCTCTACCTAAACCAATGCTTCCTGCGATTTCAGTAACTTTTATGATGTTTACAGACTTTACATGATATTTTCAAAAAGAAGGGAGACAATTTAACGGTATTTTATTTTTGGCCCAATTTCAATATTTTCACCATGAACTTCATGGTCACCTCTAAATTGTTGTCTTTCTTCTTGAAAATATCATGCAAAGCCTGCAAATATCATAAAAGTTACTGAAATCGCAGGAAGCATTGGTTTACGTAGAGAAAAAAATTGGCAAAAGATTGTGTTTTGGCCGGGGATCGAACCCGCGTCGGCAAACGGGTCACGTTGTTTTGCAAAAAAAAGTATGTTCTGTCCACGATATCTTCAATTTTCTCGACGCTATCATATTCTACGATGAAAACTACACAAGATATAAACTTTTCGCGATCTAGTTTTTATAAGAACCAGAGATGTGATTCGTCGATTCGAGAAAAGTGTAAATGTTCGAAGTTTTAGGCGCATATCTTATGTCATAGGTGATCAATTTGAAAAATGAATGAGTTTATGGGATAACTTTTTACGCTCTTTCGAATGATATATGTCTCGGAACAAAATTCTGAAAATAAATTTTCTCGATTTTCGCGCCAAATTTTGAAAATTTTTCTAAACTTTTTTGGCTGAAGTGTATCCCGCCCTGGGGACTCCATACTCAAAGTTTGAATCATCTGCGACCATTTTGAAAAGATTGTGCAGTGCCCCTGCACAATTTTTCCCGCTGCTACGGAGAACGCGTTTTAATATACAAATGTTCAAATTATTTAGAGGATATGGACATGAAATTGATCGCGAGACCATCTCGTGTGAGTAGTGCAATTTTCGGATAGGAATTCAGCGGAAGTTTTAGAAATTTAAAATTCTTCGTGTTTCATGAGCTTATGAAAACACGGCATTTCAGATCCATGTACAACCAAGACCACGCCCATCAATGAAAATCACTCAATACAGCTTGAATACCGTGAATTATCTCAGGGAATCCCGCGAATTTCAAACAACTGTGTAGCAGCCCAGCATACCTGTAGTGCTAAAAATTCCTAGCCGCGAATTTAAAACTGTAATTAATTCAAAAATATATTCTTCCCGCCCTGTCCTATTTTTTCAGTGGTGTAACACGCAGAAAATTACCAAATCGGGCCTTGAAATGCCGTGGAAAAACGAAGAGATTGTATGTTTCTCTATGTTAAATTCAAAAGGGAGTCCTAAGAACAATAGTGCAGTTGGAGGGCAAGAATTTAAAATTATTTCTAAAACTTCCACTGGATTCCTTTCCGAAAATCGCACTATGGAGTACTCACACGTGTTTGATTTACTTCGATTTTCTGCTGCATCTGTCGGCTTATTGTTTGACTCCATCGCGAACGGGCTCATGAACAAATGCGCACGTGTCTTGACAAATCATATTTGTAGAATCACTTATTGATATGATTGAGTGGGATGCGTTGACGGAACATTCTGTGGATATACACTCTTCTTCAGTACTGTACACGCACTCTACAGAGACATGTAAGTAGGACCAATCTGTCCCATTTTCTCTATCTCATTTAGTTATGCCCATCGTAATGAGATGACGGATGTAACCATTCAACATTTGACAACTAACACAAACGTGCGGATACGATGCAATGACCTCGTGAAGAAAGTTGCTATCTACAAGAATAAATTGGCTGTGGGTGATCTTCCATACAAACACGTCAATACAATTGACTCAAGGTGCAACTCTCTTCGAAGATCATTATTTACACTCTCGTTGGATCACCGGGAGATAGGGAGCCATTGGAATATCGATTGGTCGATACAATCGATAAAGAACTCGAATGCTCACTTCTGGTTAGAACTCTTTCATGAGCATCTGCGTTTTGAGGGAAATTTAATTATTTTCGAGCAATAGGTAGCATTCAGGTAGTGTGCTCTCAACACATCATAACTTGTAATGAGAAACTATTGACGTGCTATGATCACAAAGGAGTCAAACAACGTGAATGGAGACTCATATCCCTCGTTCGATATATAAAAGTGGTTGGAGGACCCGCTGGAAAGGAAACTCTTGTAGTTGGAGTTCGAAATGGAATGGTCAGTTACACATATGGGAAATGAGAAGATCCGTTGTTTTAGATCTGCAAGATCTTCGTTGACAATCCGTTTCCAGTCGTTCAATACAATCACAAGGCAGGAATTCGATGTTTCGATGTTTCCATCGATCGACGAATCATTGGAATTGTCGATGAGAATAGCATTGCAACTGTTATCGATCTGAAGACGAAAGAGACCATCTTCCAGGCACACTGTTATTTATTATATTAACTCATTGAAATACATTTAAGGACACAAAGGCAGGTTCGATTGCAGTAAATGCGGAACTATCGAACATCGTGTGTTACTGTGGACAGGGCAAAGTGTACATCCGTGCTGGAAATGAAGCACCTTTCGTACAGAGAATGCAGGCAGGTCAAGAGTGGGGAAGGGGCGAAGGATTTTCTATTGCAGACTGATGCTTTTGTGGTGGGATTCACTGGGAATCGAGTGTATTGCCTGCATTTATACATGATGAGAGGTGTCGAAGTTCCTTATTCTACTCAACTATACCAATACATCGAAAACGCCCAATTTGAGTAAGTATTTGTTGCAAGAAGATCATCAAAGAAACGATTTGCCACTCAAGTATATTTCGGGAGATTCATTAATGAAGGACATATTGTTATTATTACCCCCCAGATCTTCCATAATTGTTGCCTTTGAGAGAGGCGTACAAAGTGGCGTGTATGGGAGTGACGGAAGAAGATTGGAGATTTCTAGCCAACGAATCATTCGAGAAACTCGAGTTGACTATTGCACATAAGGCTTATTCGAGAGTCAAAGACTATCGGGCTATGGAACTCATACACCAAGTTCAGGTATAATCCTAAGCATTAGCCATATATTTATTATAAATTTATTTATCAAACACCGAAAGGCTGTGTCAATATATAAAAGAAAAAAGGGAAAGTAATTTTGATTCCCAGGTGTCGGCTTTACAGACCCACTCTTGCCCTCTGGCAGTTTAGAGCCAGAGGGCAAGAGTGGGGTCTGTTTTTTTTAAACGGATAGAGAGGGTGAGGGTGGGGTCAAATGCCGTTTTCCGTTAAACGGGCCGTATTGGACAGAAAGAACAGCGTTTTTACAGAGGAGATGGAGAATTTCTCCTTTCAAAACGGTCTGTTTTTCGTAAAAACGGCGTTCTAAAACGGCGAGTGATAAGTATTTAACCTCTCCCCATTCGTAAAACTAGAGTGACGGTCTGAGAAAGAGGTAGAGAGTACCGCTTTACGAATACCGGACCGGCAATCTTAACGGGAGGTCACGAAATATCAATAACTAGCGGGGTTGTATTGAGGTTAAATGCACTACGCTCTATGCGCACACTACGCTCTATGTGTAGTTCTGGGTGCGGGTTCGGTCCAGGGGGATTCAGTGGCCGGCTCAATGTTCAGTCCAGGGGGACTCGGTGGCCGGCTTCAGGTTCGGTCCAGGGGGAGCTCGGTAACTGGCCCAGGTTCGGTCCAGGGGACCGAACCTGGAGCCTTCTTTTTTATTGCAAAATATTTTTTTCTGTGACCCCCGAGACGCCCCGATTTGTTTGGCAAACATTCGAACATTTAGATTTTTCAAGTTAAGCTCGAACATGTTCAGACACGTTTCCGACATCGTAAATCACTTTTCCTGTGATACCCTACGCTCTCTGAATCATTTTGGAACTTTTCGAATTTTTCGCTTTTTCACGTTAGAACGTGTCAGAACACGTTCAGACACATTTCAAACATCGCAAAACACTTTTCCTGCGAACCCATACGCTCTCTGAATCATTTGGGAACTTTTTGAAATTTTCGATTTTTCACGTTAAAACGCGTTAGAACACGTTCGGACACGTTTCCGACATTGCAAAACACTTTTGTAGTGATCCTCTAAGTTTTCTGAATCATTTTGGAACTTTCACGTTAAAACTCGGCAAAACAGGTGAAAACGTCGGTACTCAAAAACGTGTTAGAACAGTTTCTGGCACTTGCGAAAAATGCGGCAAAGGGTTTGCCCGCGGCGGGGTCGAACCTGGGGGTCTCGGATTTAAAGTCTGGCGCGCTACCGACTTGGCCATGAAATTAGCGCATTTTTCCTTTTCAATTTTGAAAGGTTTTCTGGTCAGTTATCATATGCAAAAGGTTCTGAGAAGATAGAGCGAATTTGAAGCGAAATATATGGAAAATGAGAGAAAAGTGTGACCGGACGGAAGGAAAAATAAAAAAAACGGACAAACAAACAAACAAACAAACAAACAAACAGACAGACAGACAGACAGACAGACGTTAGCATTTTCTAATATATAGTAACTGGCAGATTAATTGGAGTTAACCCCCCCCCCCAATTTAAGCCAAATTTCCTGAAATTACAATTCTTTCAGAATATGATAAAGAACAGGGAAGATTCGGTACTGATCAGATCAAAGATTCTTGCATACAATCGAAGATTCGAAAGAGTGGCTGAATTATACAAGAAACATGGATACGAACACGAAGCAATGCAATTGTTCACTGATCTTCGAATGTTTGACGATGCACAAGTAATTCAATCGATATTTTTATTGTTACGTGTTAACTATTCGTCCCAGGCACTAATGCATTCGACAACAGGAGAAACTCAGAAGACTCTAATGAGAAAGAGAGCAGATTGGGCGCGAGATTCAAATGAACCTCGAGTTGCTGCTGAAATGTTCATTGCTAGTGGAGACTACGAAAAAGCAGTCAACATACTGATTGAATACGATTGGTTGGATGTGTGAGCAATCTTTGACCTACTCACCCCCTCCCTTTCTATTCCCTCCCCTCTCTATTCCCCCCTACAACGACTCCCTCTCAGGGCAATTATAATGATGGGAAAATTCGATCGTAACGATAAGGATCTCTCACTTAAACTGGCCGAATATCTATCAAAGAAGAAAGAATATGGAATGGCATCTAAGATATACACTCAATTGAATGAGATGAAGAAACTTCTTCACATGCACATAACTGCCAATAATTGGAATGACGTCAGTGTCTTTCTAATTACCTCACACGAATCATCTACTTTTTGCAGGCATTTGCCATCGCAGATCGATATCCGGGTCTGTCAGACTATGCTTATCTGGAGTACGGTAGATATCTGGCTCAGAACGATCGATTCGAGGAGGCTCAAGAAGCTTTCCATAGAGCGGGGAGTGATAGTGAAGCATATCAAGTAATCGAGAGTCTCGCTATGAATGGAGTTATCGAGGGACGATTCACGGACGCTGCTTATTTCTACTGGCAACAAGCAAAACAGATTGCTGAGAGGTGGAGCCATCTGTCAAACGAGGGTTTGAATATCGATCGATTGAAGGGCCAAACGAGAGGATGATAAGAGATTACTAGTGAAGAGTATGGAAAGACTTCGGATGGCAGAAGTATACTTTGCTTACGATGGCATTTTCCTTACTCACGTGAGAAAGATGTAAACTTCTCATTTCACACATATATTATTCTAGAACCAAGTGTATACTCCTCATATGAGTGAATCTCTTCTTCACAAGGCACGATTTATTGCTGCTTATCCAAATCCACTGAGAAACATTTCGATGGGGTCAGATTCCTTATTTTTCGGTGTTTGATTTGAACTCTTCTTAGAATTGTATACTTCTTCATTGCCAATGTCGCTCAAGAGATTGGTGCTTTCAAATTGGCTCGAAATTCACTCGAAAAACTGAAGAAGATCTCAGTTCATTCGAATATGCAGAGAGCAATTGATGTGAGTTGAAGAATAAATGAAAGAAGATCAATGGAATAATGAAGGTTGCTACTCTCAAGATTCGATCGAAGAAGATATCAGATGATCCTTCTCTCAATCCAAAATGCTTCGTGTGTGGTCTATCGAATGGACTGGACAGGGGACCTACCTGTGCGCATTGTTCGTCCGATACTGTTTACTGCTTCTCCTCATTCGGCAAGTTTACTACTCAAATATGATAATAACCGAAAATTTGTGATATTTTTTTCTCCTCGTAAATCTATAATCCCAATTTGAATCTCTTCCTCCTGTGAGTAGTAACATCAAATATTCATTGCAGAAAGTCTTCCTCTGGCAGAATTCTGGATTGAGGAGGGTATGAGTGAAGAAGAAGCTCGATCTCTCATCAATAGTGAACCTCCACTCACTCAATCTACATTCAATCCATTCGACAAACTCGTGTGGTCATTCACTTTTGTCTCTATCCTATCAAATCAATTTTAGAAAAGAGGAAAGAAGGCTGTACTCGGCAGAGATAAGCTATCCAAATTGGACGGATCCAGTGTATTCATATCGAATCCAATGGGAGCATTCCCAACTCAGTACTACTTCAATGTGATTCCATCCATCTCAGTCTCTATGTGTCCTCAATGTAATCATGTGAGTGACATATCTCCAATCAATTAATAATGCATCTCAAATCAATCGATAATTCAGATGTTTCATTCGGATGATTATGAAATGCATTTGTTGTCAATGGGAAGATGTCCTTTCTGTCGTTACCAACGACCTCTCAAGGCCCATTCGCACCTCGATTCATTGACTTCCTTCTAGTTCTCCCTCCACTTTAATAGTCCTTCTAAACTCTCCCTTCACTCTTCTATTTTCGTATGCTTCCTCTCGACCCTTTCGTACCTTCGTCTCTCTCAAAGGTATATCCAGTCCCTTTAGGATAGAGGACTAAGGGGAAGGGGGAGGGATGTATCAGAGTCAAAGATGCCGTCCCATGGGAGACAAGAGATCTCTTTCTATTGAGAGAAGTGTCTCCCTATCTCGGCTTTGCCCCTTCCGTCTTTTGGGCTAACCATTACTTTCCATCTGGGATTCCCCAGTCAAATTCTCTCTTTCTTCATTCGAGGTTCATTTGTCACCTGATAGCGGGAAAGAAACCATAGAATTATCTCTCGATTAATTATTACATTAATTTTTTTATC
Organism: Pristionchus fissidentatus; assembly: GCA_036245785.1. Taxonomy (NCBI): domain Eukaryota; kingdom Metazoa; phylum Nematoda; class Chromadorea; order Rhabditida; family Neodiplogasteridae; genus Pristionchus; species Pristionchus fissidentatus. Next base: position 30,951,644 of record BTSY01000004.1, read on the forward strand.
AACGTTGATAAATTTGTTTAAAAATAAGGAATATGTGTATTTTTTTTGTTTTTTTTGGAACAATTAATTCCGTGAGTGCATGTCTTCATATTACAATACATGTGTTTTAGAAGGGACAACATCGTACAGATAGGCCTGAAGTTGAAGAGAGAATGGGAAATAATGGCGGTGATTTGATAACTCCTTCTGTCGGATACGTCAATATCACAGCTGACGAGGAGGAGGTTAGTTTCTCTCTCTCTTTCTTGCGCATTGTCAGTGAATTCGGTTATATTTTCGCGATACTTTTTACAAACAATGTTTCACTCTTGCCATTAATGTACAATGAAAATGAGGAAGAATTTTTTAACTGGCGCAAACGTGATTTATTTCTCGTCAGGACTATCTCCATCTTTTCTCGGATCGAAAAGTTTCGTCTCGTAAGAGTGAAAGACTCTCACATGAAGACAAGAACCAATCCATTAAAATTCTATTCCGTGATTTCTGCAATCGAACATCTTCCCATGGAATTCCATTCTTCCGGTTAGACCACAATGGCCAATTGATTATGGGGGGAGGGCAGAGGGAGGATAGGGAAAGGACGATGGGGGAGGGGGAGGTTCTGTTGGCGGTTCCGGGTATCTCAAAGGCCAAACCACAATTCACGGTCACAATACGATTATCTGAAGGGGGAGGGGGTAAGCCTTTTCTAGACTGAAATCACTACTGATATCCCACTTTACTGAGGATGTTTCAGGGGAGATTCATACTATGGTCGATTCACTTGGATGGCAATCTTCCTCTGTTGCCTCTCTTTCTTCATCTTCCAGACATATTGGACTATGTCTGAGTATCTCGAATATCGAACAATCATTGAGATGCAGTTGAAATTCGAACCAGGCGAGTATACTTACTCATTGACAGTTCTCAGGGAAATAGCTACTTCAGATAGAATACCGTGAATAGCCATGAAGTGTGTGGCTAGAAAACAGCGTTACTTCAGCCCTATAAAGCTGAAGTAGCGCATACTTCTATCTACTTTCTAGCTGATGTCTGCCTTCTGGCAAAAGTAGTTATTCCTCCCGCCCGAACGAGCTATGCCCCACGAGTACTGAGTAGTCGATAGGTTGATAACAATTTACCCTTGCAGCACCATTTCCTGCGGCGACTGTCTGTAATTTAAATGCATTCAAGTATAGCGAACTTAGACAACATGAATCAATCGAAGAAACGGTCGGTTCAACAATCAATCTATCTTATTAAAAATAGTTTCGCTTAAAATATCTTTGGACGGGGGAAAAGTATATATTATTTTTATTTAAAATTTGTATTTAGTTTGTGATCTACGAGAGAGTTATCGAGCAAAGCGATCGATTAGAGTTAACAAAAAAGAAGAATGTCGCGTCTTCAAAAGAATTGGATCTCGCAATTGAGAATATTATTGAGTCAGAGAACAAAATGAAGAGGAAGGCGGGTATTCGAAGGTAGAGCATTCATTCTCCACATTGTCTAATATTTTTTTATTAGAAATCGTCGGCAAGCAGACTATCATGCAGTATTCGCAAAGTGTTCTTGTATGGCAGATACTGACCAATGTGTTCCCAATCGAAATCCCCTACAGGTTACCACAATTCAACATTACCTCCGTCTCATTGTATTATCATTCTTGATGCCAGCCTCAATGTTTTTTCCCTGAAACAACCTTAAATCGGAATCACTAATTCATATCGGATGTAAAAATGTGTACCTATATACTGTTATTTGAAAGGTGAATGCAACAGTGTGCGTGTGTTTCGAGGATGCATCAACAGGAGACGTATGGCCATGTTACGCATCAGCAGTATGGAGTTCAAGGGTCAATCAGTACTATCCCAGACCTTTTCAATTCTCTTCACTTTCAGAGTTGTTCACAGTGTTCTCACTCTCGAACATGCATCCATCCCGATCACCCTAATGCAACCTTGCCCATATCTCCGCAAGTTCAATGTCTCTGTCAGTCGATCTCGCACTATTGTGTCGTCACACCAGTCAGTATTTCGATGTTATCACTCTCTAATATCAGTAAATTTCAGACGGGAGAGGATCTAATGTGGTGGAATCCTCACAATTACTCAGTCCTTCCTATCACTCCAACAGTTATTGTGGAAGTTGCTGAAGCATTTGGATTAGATGTGAGTGTGGGGAAGGAAATGTGAAAGGAATCAACATTTAACAGGAATTAAAAGATAAAGGAGCGATTACGACTAAGACTAAGGAGAATTTAATGTTTCTTGTGGCTGCTCTTGACAGAGAAACAAGAAAGAATCTATCGTATACTCTCGACGATTTCGTCCTTCGATGTTCATTCAATGGAAAGGATTGTGACATGGACAAGTTTGTCATTAGAGTGGATCGAATTGTGATCGACTCTTTCAGAGACTTCAAACTACACATGGATCCCGAGTATGGCAATTGTTACACATTCAATTTCAATGATTCGGTCACAATGAAGAATTCTCGCGCCGGTCCAATGTATGGACTACGACTTCTTCTTAATGTCAACCAAAGTGACTACATGCCCACTACCGAAGCAGCCGGAGTTAGAATTGTCGTCCACGAACAGGCACTCACTGCACCATCCACTACACCACGACATTCTCTGTTGCAGGATCAGGAACCGTTCCCGGATACCTTCGGATACAGTGCTCCTACGGGGTTTATATCTTCGTTTGGATTGAAGACTGTGTGGAATAATAGATGGATGAGAATAAATCAATTGAATTCAGAAAGTACTGCATCGATTAGATGAACCGTATGGACAATGTAGTGATAGTTTCCGTCCCGATGGTTACATCTATCACGAACACTACTCTCCCGAGGTTGAAGATATATTTATTAGAAAGGAAATATAATGAGAGATACGACAGGGATGCTACCGTAACTGCTTCCAACATCTTGTACTGAGAGAATGTGGATGTGGAGATCCTCGATTTCCTCTTCCATCTGAGGATCACAAGACTTGCGATGCGAAGAGCAGAGAAGAACGTTAGTTTAGCGTGTTAAATAGATATTCAATTGATGATGAAGGGAGTGAAAGAAGCAGGAGAGTATTTCAGGTGCGTGTCTATCGAATATCACGAACAAATCTGGAGGATTCTATCACTTGCAACATGATTGTCAATGCATCCAACCCTGCACTGAGAATGTGTTCGAGGTATGTCTTATTCGGATCGATCACCCCTCCCCTCCCTCATTCCTCTCCTCCCTTCTTTAGACTGCGTATTCGGCAGCTGCATGGCCCTCAGTCAACTTCAAGATCGGCACAGATTGTCCTGGAATCTTCGAGATCTTCAATGACTCTACTGCGTGCACTGAATATTACAGGTGAGAGTGGAAGAGTGAGAGAGGGACTAAGAGGGGCATCTACAGGGTAAACACAGCCTACATCGAGATCTACTATGAACAGCTCAATTTCGAGACTCTTCGAGAGACAGCAGGATACACTGTCAGTCCACCCTTATGTCAATACTATGGTTATAATATTCCCATTGTAGTTGGTAAATCTGTTCTCCGACTTCGGAGGCAACATTGGATTGTGGATTGGATTCTCAGTTATAACATTCGCTGAATTGACCGAATTGTTCTTCGAAGTAGTCACTTTCGTTCTCTATCACAAACCGAAGCAACTTCGAGCAAGACAAAGACAGAAACAAGAGGAAATGAAGAAGAAAAGAGGGCTTCCTTCCCTTATTCATTCACACTTGGTTAATAAGGAGACCAATCCAACCAGGTAGATCACATTATGTGGAATGGCGAGACGAATTAATTACAGGAAGAGAGGTCACTCCAAAATTCAATTGGAAGATATCAAAGAATTTGATAATGAAGAAGCTATTGTAGACTGAATTATCTATCATTCTTTTCCTTGACGAACGGATCTTTCCATTGTATTACATCATACGAGTACGAATCTCAATTTTCTTTCATCCTTGAACTCATTGCTTTCACCTTCGATAAATAGATCACTTTAACTAAAATCTATATATTACACTTTTTTTCTTTGTATAGGAGATTTATGAACAACGGCACGGGGGCTCAAAGGCGGATAAAAAAGCGGTCCGCGAATAAGCTGCACTTACTACGGTATAATGCTTGATGTAGTCATCGCAATACGCAATTTTCATCGCAATACCGTAGTAAGCAATGGAAATTTTACGAATTGCGCTCGTGACCATTATCTGTTCATTTCTCTTGTAGAGGATCTGAATTTTTGAGCCCCCGTGAACGGAATATTCGATTGAAAAAATGCGAGAAGAGCAGCTCTACTTTAGCTTTGTACGGCACTAAGTTTCTCAACCCTCCAGAAACGGGTAAGGTGTGATAACTACGAGTGACTAGTTATCTCGCGTTAACTCCTCTCTCTCGTCTCGATCAATCGAATGTCATCGAATACTAGATATAATTATCACTTAATTGTTCACTGAACAAAGGAAAAATTCGAAAGACAAATTTTTTTTCATTTTCTCAGTAAATGATCTCTTTCCGTGTTATTCACACGGTTCCATATTCGAATGATCCTGCGGCAAATGGTGTTGTAGTGAAGCTGCATTCGTTTATCAATGTCAATGTTTTGATCGCGGTTGTGCAAATCATTTCATTTAGCAAATTTAATGGAAAAACAATCGATTGCATTGTTCCAACTGATTTCACTCCTTCTTGGAACACAAAATTCATCATCAATAAATCGATTCCTCTAGCTAGAATCTCTCCGAATATTACAAATAATTATTAGTTGCTCGCTGAACAAAAAGAAATTTCAATGACAAAATGCAAAAATCGATAATTGGGAGTCTAAGTAATCATGGTTTGTGATCTCCTCCTATGAAAAATTCGCTTGTTCTCTTCTCTCTCGCTTCATTTGAGTCGTTTTCTCGCTCCGTAGATCTTCCCTCTTCCATTGTTATGAATGAACGATCTGAAAGCACATCAATTCAATTGACCAAGACGAGGTCGTGAACGGGAGAATGGGTGCAGATAACACATTCTCATATATATAAAGGATTAAGAATGTCCCCATCCCTCATTTCTCCCATACCATCTCTCAATGACACGCTCGCTCTCTCCTCATTTCCCCTTATCCCTCGTAGGGATTACTATCAGACCATCGACCATTATATAGAAGACCATCGACCACGTCTGAAACCTTTGCGAAATCTAATCTTGATCAGCGCCCTCCAAAGCGATGTTGATCAATATTGTAGCGAACTGTATTATTGATTATACCTGAACTGCCTGGCTCCTTAATATTCTTTTTTCTTCTTCTCTCTTCTTCATCTTCACTTTCTTCATCCTCCTCTACGTTCTCCAGTACGTGATGAGCGAATGAATGACCTTTCAGATTTACTGAACTCATTGTTCGTTTTGCAGGAGTAGTTGGAGTCGATGGAGTGTTGGCCGGCCCAGTTGGAGACTCGGGAGTTACTGAATCAATCGATAATTGGGAGATCTATAACAGAATGTTACCAGCATCTCCATATTCTTCGGCAGAGAATGGATCGCCACTCTTCTCATTCATTTTCTCCAGATTACTCGTTGAGAATGCTTTATTTGTCTCATCCAATCTTGTTTTACTCACGGATCTGATATTCACATGGTATAATAATTATTTCGGTGACTCTATTAATCTGACCTCTCAATTTTCGATTTGATGTTCTTGAGAGCATCAAAGGATGCAATGGATCTTCGACTTTCTCTTGTCTCGTCCCTCAATATCAATTTATTATGATAAATAAACAAATACGTCTGCCTACCTTTTGACTGATACGATGCTCATTCTCTTCCTCAGAGAGGCATTGCTAGCAGAATGAACCAGTCCATTGACACTTTCCACCTTGGAAACCATTCGAATATGACTAGTTCCCTCAGGCAATCTGAATTTTGTTGATTTGAACTGTTTGTGGTGATAAATCTGACTTGACTTGAGATACAGAACCCTCCATGGGGACTTCTCTTGTGTCTTTAGCTGTCTCTTCGCTGTAGAGAGGGTCGACTTCCTCTCCCCAGAATGGATCTCTACCCAAATCAGGAGGGCGGTTATAACCTTGATCAACGATCATGAGTCCCATCTAGAAGAGTGTTCATTATCGATTTAATGGAAGAAACGAGTACGGTAATATTTCTGTCGATGAGTGCGTTTGTCTCGAAATCATCGTCATCTTCTCCAAATGGATTCAACATTGCTTCTGCCACTTTCATCCATCCCATGTAGAAAATAAACTGTAGAACACTCATGATAGGGAAGTACAAATCGATCTGCAATTCATTCTCAATAGTTCACATCACAGTTCAACAATAAACTATTAATATTCTCGTTGACTTCCTTGTCCTTCTTTCCCTCAGTTTGTATATTTATCTACCTACAGTTGACAAAAAGAGTTAGTTTCGATTCACTCCCCACATGTTCTCTTCTATTTGCCGTATCGTTTTCGTCTCCATCCAAGTACCATTTGTATATGGAATAGAGGCAAACATTTGACTCTCTTTCCCTCTCCCATTTTAAAAGGTCAAAGGAGCATGGCGGGATTAATGTGATTGCGCGTGCTTTGTGATCCACATGGGACATGGATTACTCTTTCCACCATTACTCTTTCCACCCTGATCGGCACGATTTGAACAAGTAATAGTGTAAAGAAGTATATTTTCACATGCAAAAATAGTGGAGAATGAGAAAGGAAGCAGACCTCTGTCTTGTTAGCTGCATGTTCTGATATGATGTATTGTCTTGAGAGAACACACACGAGGAAGTATGTGTGAACTGCCAGACACACCAATTGAGGATACATTATTGGAATTGGAACCCAGTCATAATTACAGATCCACGCAAGTCCAGTGCGAAACTGCTTTATCTCCTGGAATTCATACGATATCATTCGCTGATTCAATTTTATATTAATCATGTTATTCTTATCAAAAACTATGCGCAATATGTCACTCGATATGTTATGAAAAAAAGAGATATGACCTAATGTTTCATTTCTAAATTGACTACCTGTGTGACTGATACTTGGAAGAAATCACTTTCGATGATTCCCTTCTTGCGAGCATCGTATGTAAGAGCCAGGGCCCATTGGAATGGCATCCAGTACTTGGAGTACTTGTACTGAATCTCGTCAAAACGATCTTTCTCGTGAGGCATCATGAATCCTGAATTGAATTTTCGTTTTATATGATCGCAAATATTGAAGCAAATAAATAGGTATGATCAAATTTATTTTAGTATAGAAATTGTTGTAGTTCACATGATTCCAAACATACAGTAGGGTTCAGGGCGAGAGAGTGTGCAAAAGTGAGAGAGTTCCTCTCGATTTTACACGCTCTCTCGCCCAAAAGCCATTTATGTGGGGTTGAGCCTTGGAATGATGTGAGTTCTTCTCACCTGCAGCAACAACCGTGTCAATAGTGGGGAATCTGCGACGAGTTCTCATACTGATATCACGAAACACAAGAACCTGACGTTCAATAATCATATAAATGTCTCTATAGTGTTGAACCTGTGCCAATTCGCAGTATCTGAGAATGGTCCGTCGATACATTCGACATTCTTCACTTCTACCTCTCACATACTCAGCTACCATCAATCCGATACTGTAAATATCCATCGCTATATCTAACTTCGACTCTAATCCTATCGTGAGATTATCATAAATTTGATGATGCAGAAATCGATAACAGAGTACTGACTTATCGATGAATCCAATGATTTGATAGAGGTACGTCCATCGATTGACGATGATTGTGACGAAAAATCCAAGCATGAAGTTAAGAGGAATGTAGTCCAATCGGGCATCAAGATATTCAACGATTCTTTCGAAGACTCTGAGTTATCGATTGAATGGGAGAATAGGGGATGATCTACCTCTGTTGTTGTGGATCGAGAGCACACCGATAAACGACACTGATGGTTGCATAGAGAATGAGCCACACCGACAGTTCCATTATGACACTCTTCCATATCGATCCTCTCCATTTGAGAAGAAGTTTGAAGAGAGTCCAGGGTCGGGAAGTCGAAACAGCGAGATTGTAGTTTATTGTCATAATCTATCGATCGATAATGGAGAAAGAGATCAGTCGACTCGTCTATTGAATATGAGCATAGACAAACTAGGAGGAGAATGGAAAGGGGGAGAGGGAAGGGGAGGACCAGGTAATCCTCCCCTTTCACGTCGTCCTGTTAGTCACTCTCACTCCCGTTACACAGATCAATTACTCGTTGACCAAACAATCTCGCTACTTGTATCGGACAACTTTGTTAGCTCAGACGATGAGATGAAGTAAGGAGAACAAATGATCTATGAAATCAACCAATCGTGTCTACGATTTTTGTAATCTTTGAATTTTCTTTCCTACACAGATAAATACATTTTTAAAAAGTAAACGTTTCTATCTTCATGAGGCTAAATATGTAGATAAAAATTCATCAAATCGTCCTTCGTCGAGTAATCTCAAGTGGGTTCGTTCATCGAACAACTATTGGCAATATATGTATAATACAAAATGTGGGCTAATATGATTTTAAATTATGTAATAATTGCCTAATTAATGATTGCATAATATTGATGAAAGAGCTACCGAAGAAAATATGCGCATAAATGTATAGGCCAATAAGTTCGGATAATAAAAGATACCTTGTGAATTGCCATGCCATTCTATTCATATATTCATTATCTTACAATTTTTTTCTAGAGAGGAAAACAGTATTATAGCATTTATTTATAATTTTAAACAAATAATTATATATAGTGCGCACTATAGTGCGATCATATGTTCGCTCCAGTTGAACTTTTGTTACTACGAACTGATCTGACTCTTACAACGAGAACTCATTCCTACCGTAATGCAGAGGAAAATGTGAATTTCCACTATTTTTCTTTTTCTTTTTCGTTAGAAGTTTTTCTTGTTTCGATTTGTTGTACGTTATTACATTCTTTTCTTCTTTTTAAAAGCGCTTTCCAAGAACCGTTGATTTTTAGGGTATGCCGCCCAAGACTGCCAAGAAGGCGGATCCGAAAGGAGGTAAGAATCCCCCCAAGAAGAAGGAGGGAGGAGGAGGAGGAAAGGCCAAGAAGAAGAAGTGGTCCAAGGGAAAGGTCAGGGATAAGCTTAACAACGCCGTCCTCTTCGATGCCGCCACGTACGACAAGCTGTACAAGGAGGTGAGCCAATATTTCAATTAAAGCTTCCATTAGCCACCTCTTTCGTATGGATTCTTCACGAGCTAGGAAGTATGAACTAAGTGTTAGCAAACGTCCTTTATTTATCGCCCCCCCCTCCCATGATCAACAGGGTTCGGCGCAGATACAGAAATGATTTTAAAATGTCGAAGCATTCTGTAATATTTTGTGTATTCTATACTATTTTAGGTTATCACCTACAAGCTTATCACTCCTTCCGTCGTGTCTGAGCGTCTGAAGATCCGCGCTTCTCTCGCGAAGGCCGGTCTTCGTGAGCTCCAGGCCAAGGGACTCGTCAAATGCATTGTCAAGCACTCCGGTCAGCTCGTCTACACCAGAGCAACTAAGGCTGACGATGTCATCGTCGAGTAACTTGTTTTGTTGTTTTGGCTGCAATATAAATGCATTGCTGATTACTTTCTCGCCATTTTTCACACATCCGAATTTGATCGGTAACACATATTTACACACTGCATACATAAAAATATACATCACTATCAGGAAATGTTCGCTTTCCGTGTTCTTCACACGGTTCCATATTCGAATGAACCTGCGGCAAGTGATGTTGTAGCGAAACTACATTCATTTATCACTGCCAATGTTTTGATCGGGGCTGCGCTAGTGATTTCATTTCGTCAATTTGGTGGAAAACCAATTGATTGCATGGTCCCAACTGATTTCACTCCGTCATGGACGCAGGTAATTTTTATAGTATTGCAAATTTATTTGAACAGTTTCTAAGTTTGTTCGTTTACAGTACGCGGAGACTTACTGCTGGTCGCAAGAGACTTACTGGGTTCCTTTTGGTTCTGTTATATCCGGTTTGACTGATGCGGACAAGGCAGAGAAGAAGGTTACGACATATCATGATATATCGTTCAGTTAAATAGTGTTTGGTTCTTTTTTTTAAGTTTTAGAAGAAGTATGTTGATTTGATAATGAATTTGTCGGGAACGTTCTTTATAGGTGTCGTATTACCAATGGATGCCGTTCTTTCTACTGTTCGAGGCTGCCTGCTTCAAAATTCCGTGCTTAATTTGGAAATATTTTGCTTCGCAATCTGGTAAGCTACATATTTTGTTGTTAGAGGCATTTATGAGTACACTGGTGTGAAACCACCAACAATGATTTTCACTGTTCCCGAAATTTCTTCTTCCAACCCTACGCGACCCCTCGCTCTGTCTGATTATGTTCCAAAATCATTCCGACTATATTCCAAAAATGTTCACATTCGATTTCGAATACTTCGGCTAAAAGTGTTCTCGATTTGGATGCACACATACCTGTTCGCGACTATAAGTCGTGGTTGCACGCCAGTGCAACTTCATGTATGCGCAGTGATGCTCATAGTCCCTAAATTCGGCGACGCACCCCGCACCCCCCTCTCCCGCGCTGCCGAATTTCGGGACTCCTGTGTGTGCGCAGGCGATATTGAACATTATGATAATCAATTATTTAGGAATGCGTATTGGAGAGATATTGCGACTCTCTTCGTCGGATACAAATGGAGTGCCGGAAGTGAAGAAAAGCAATGTAGAGGCACTTGGAGTTCATTTGAATGGCGCTCTTCGTTTCCACAAAATTCTAAATCATGTAAGTAAGAGAGAGAGTGGATTGTGAAATTTACAATTTATATAATTCTCAGCGGCGTCTTATACCTCACAAAATATTACGTTTTCTGAACGTGAAGTATTCTACATATTATGTAACTTTGATATACTTCATAGCGAAGATTGCGTTCTTGCTCAACATCGGTGTACAGATCAAGATGCTGGAAAAGTGAGAATTTCACGGCTGTACAGATGTTGGATCGATGGCCCACTTTTTTTGTTTATGCGAATATTATTTTATGGTAATGACAATGTTAATCAGATACGTTCTGCCTCATTCGGATGAGGATCATCTTGCAGTGAAGACATGGAAGATGCTCATGCAGGGAAATGAGACATGGAAGGAGAATGGATTGTTCCCTCGTGTAACCCTCTGCGATTTCGAAGTAAGATATCACAATTTTAATTAGGGACCGCCACCCCCTGATAACAGTGTATCACGCATCTCACGAGAGATTCGACTCAGAATGACCATAATTCGGCACAGACCAGCTATTATACCTCAGGAATCATTCTTCGCCGAGATACTGCTGCTGTTAGGTGCAGCCCTCGAACTTTGAGGCCATTTTTCAGTATTTCAATGATCTTTCTGTGAAAATTTTTTACTTGGAGCTATGGGGGTGTCTTACAAATTTCTTTCGATCTATTATATGTAGTTTCTTTTTCTGGTAAACATCTTAATTTGCGTATTATTAGTCTTTGTAGATTTTACAAAAATCCTATTGAAGACCAATATCTTTCTCCTTTTTAGAAGGCTAGGTAACAAGGATTCGAATGATATACTGGACCTCCCATAACTCGGTGGGTGGAGTCTGCTACGATAGGAAAGATGAACGTTCTCGCTTTTTGCCATTTCACTTTTTCCTTTTATCACCGCTACCACGGCGGGCAGAAACCTGACCCGAGGGTAAAAATCGAGGCGAGAAAATGTACGAGTTGTCCATCGAAAAGTGGGTGGGACTTAGATCATGCTTGTTCCTCAGGCAACAAAAATTCGCTGTGCGTCAACCCAAATTCAAAAAAAGCACAGTATGATTTGTTGGTTGCACATCATACTGTGAATTTAAATTCCCGGTATCGAAATATCAGGCATTTTCCCGCGGTTTCCGGCGAATTCAAATATCAGGCATTCAAATATCAGGTTCAAACATGCTGTTTGAATTTGCCGCGACTGCGCGCCGGTCGTCGTTTTTTTGCCACGGATTTTGAGCTTCAGTCGGGTTTTTGCCTGCCTAGGGACCGCAGCGCATACAACGAAATCGAGCGTAAAAGTCTAGCTTTCTCGTGAATGATAGTTTTAATTGTGCTGATTCGACTAATTAAAATTAAAATAGTCAATAAAATAAAACAAAGTGGCAAAACGTCTTCGAAAATGTGTTGCAAAAACACATGAAAGTGGGCGGGGTTTGGTGAGTTCCATGTGTCAGATCTGTGTCAAATTCATAACTCGAAATGAAATTTCGAGAATTTTTCATGAAATGAATTTTTCGTTTCCTATGTTTTATGTATAAATCGAGTACCCAATACTAATGCAGTATGTGGAAGCAATGGTATTTGAAATAATATTCATACAACATCACAGGAATACATTTTCGAGTACGTGTGATATTTTGTCAGTTTATGTACATTTTGTTCAACTACATTTCCCGACTAACTTAGGATGCCTTCCTAAGAGTCCTACGCTAGTAGATCTTGGAAGAACATGCAGCGCTGAAGCTGCTAAATATTTTCTAAAAATGCAAAAGCACGGTTTTCGTTAATATCTTTTCAATTCGGAGCAGCTTCTCACTTTATTTATCCACAAATCAATATACTAGTGCTCCTTAACAGCTCCACAAACCCTTGAGAAACAATGAAAATGGTATGAAAATTTATAATTTTTTGAAAACACATCTTTTTACAAAATTCTCGTTGGCGGTTGAACGCGAATGAGCATGAACAATATCGAGGTAAAGTGTGATGTCGACACTACCCATTATATTAAAAAATATAAGAACCCTAGACCTCAACTATAGCAAGAAAAAATAAATAAAATAGAAGAAAATGGGTGGTAATGCGATACTTGAAATTCATGATTTTCGACGCTGAGGCTTTGCGCGTCATTGCGCGCCCCTAGCTCCTGTTCTGTTTCAAGTGCCAAAATCGACACATTATTATAGTATTCAAATTAGAGAACGGCATCATGCGGCATCTAGAGAGAACAGTGTTTGAAAAGTTCGTGTTTGGATCGCTCACAAAAAAAAGATATTCCAGCCCTCCAACGGGAACCTATAATGACGATATAGTGGAATGCTAGCAGACAATCGCGTAACGCAAGAGAAATAAAAAATAAACTGCAGGAAGTAACAAAAAATAAATTTTGAAAATGAGTACTTCACTCAGTTCGCGATAGAATTCGAAAGTGGGCGCCTTGTATACTGTAGCGGCGCTTCCACAAGTGTCGAAAAGTGGGCGGAGACTGCGGTACCTATGCCTGCCGTGCCGCTACTTCCCCCCCACTCACAACAACAAGGCATTTTCTCATTTCATGCATATTTTGAACCAGTTTTATGCAACTTAACGCATTTCTCTCACCGAGTTGTGGTCCAGAACAGCATTCCAATCCTTGTTACCTAGCGGAACCTTCTAAAAAGGTAGCTCGAAGCCGTAAAGATCTTTACATATGTTTTCAGACACGAGACATGGGAAACGTACAGACGCACACAATTCAATGCTTATTACTGATGAATGTTTTCACTGAAAAAATATTCCTCATATTGTGGACCTGGTGAGCTTTTACCGTATAATTCTTAATCTTGTAACAAAGCTAGCTTAAGAAATTGAGTGACTATTGGCACTGGCCAGCGGAGATTTTGAATGACGATGAGTGATCTCCATAACAGGTACATGACTCTGGCTGCCTTCACGTGCCTCAACATTGTCAGTTGGTCGTGGTCAATGATGAGTGAGACCTCACAACTTCATTTTATCGTTTCCCATCTCGATATGAGTGACGTTACCATAGACAAGAACAAAATGGGTGCGTTGGTTTCATTTATAAAAAAGAATCGTAATGTTTCACTTGGAGAATTGAGGTTATGCTCAGATCACGTAGACAAGGTGACTCGATTCCTCAATCTTTATCTGGGGAGTGACGGAATGCTCGTACTCTTCCTCGTCTCTCAGCACTCAGACGTCATCTTCACATCTGAATTAGTCGCCCATCTATGGAAGACATTTGGACTAGTCGAACAACAGAGAATGTATGTTGAATGTTACCGCGCATCCACGAAAAAAAAATTCGCACGCATCCATGATGATCAGTTCGCGGATCGTAGTCTGTACGGGTGATAAAGGACGAAAGTATTTTATAGGTCTGTAGTATAGTCGAGCGGATGTGGTGCGGATGGCAAAGGACATAAGTGTAAAAATAAGGAGGAAAAAATTGCGCTGTGGCAAGGATACTGTTTCTCCGAATATTCGAATTTGAATTTTTATATTTTGACGACATTTTTACTTATCCTGCGTCGCTATTTTGACTCATGTCTATTGAATTCCGCGATCAAATCAGGAATAACTTTAAATTTGCGATTACACATAAATACAGTATCGCCGGAAAGTATTGACACACTTTTGTTTTCTGAAATAACTTTTGAACCATCAGAGCAATCTGGACGAAAATTTCAGTGAAGGTAGAGAATCCATCGGGGAATACGATGCTTGCACTACCGTATCCTTGAAATTGAATCGTATTGCGTAATGATGACGCAACTCGTCGCCACTTTTTCGAAAAATAATATCTCATATTTCAGAACGTATTTCAGTCTTGGTCAAAAACTTTTTTGTGTTGAGATATTGTAACGTCAGAAAAAAATTTCAAGCTGCTGCGATTTTTACAAAAAAGTTTTTGACCAAGACTGAAATACGAGATATTATTTTTCGAAAAAGTGGTGTCGAGTTGCGTCATCATTACGCAATACGAATCAATTTCAAGGATACGGTAGTGTAAGCATTTTATTTCCCGATGGATTCTCTATATTCACTAAAATTTTTAGCCAGATTGCTCTCATGGTTCAAAAGTTATATCAGAAAACAAAAGTGTGTCAATACTTTCCGGCGATACTGTATATCCCATCACGAAATGCGTTTTTTTCTATTGAAATTTTGTGTAGTCTTTCCCCAAAATACAGTGTTTTGGCATCGACACTGTTCCGCTTTTCCATAATTTTATCTCCTCTGTTTGTGGCACCGTGTAATTTCAATGGAAATTGTTTATGGTGAATTGCAAATGTGAATCTGAATCTCGGGGGTCGAATGCTAGATTGCAGAGCTCTCAAGAAGATGAATCAATTCGTGGAGCTACAGCAGAAGATTGCGAATTCTTCCAACCAAGATTCGGTCGATGCTCCTATTGAGACGGTGGGAAGATTATGCACAACATACCGAGCGAATCTTTACTAGGGTTGATCAAATCGATGCTCCTCAAAAGGTGCGCCGCGGGTTTGTAGGAAGCCCGCCGGCACAAATTCTCTATGTACTATGGGGGGGGACTCCTCGCGCGTCTATTTTCCGGCGCGGACTTGGGAGTGCGCTAGTAGCAGCCGAAAGTACTCCCTATTCTATTCTATTATTCCTATTCTCCCCTTCCACCCATTGGATGATCCTCGATTTTCGCCATTTTCTAAATGCTCGTTCGTTAAATATTTTTGGTTCGTAAGATGTACGCACTGCACCACAATAAAATGAGAAATTTCAAAAACTACCGAAAAACGTGTAAAATCACGTAGAAAATCATTTAAAAAAACGAATAGTTGAGATTAGGTGTTCACAAATAATTGCGAGGGAGATAATAATTATTCTGAACGATTATTGATGACTGCCTTCACCAATAAAATATATTACGCATTGTCAAAAGTGATTTTAGACGTTTTTCGGTAGTTTTTGACATTTCTCATTTTATAGTGCAGTGCGTACATCTTACGATCCAAATATTTTTTCCCATACTCATCGTTTATCTTTACTCAAGAAAAGGCGTATACGAGGTGATTTTAGAAGAATGAGTTTTTCGACTTTTTCAGATTTTTCACATTCAAAGACATTTTTCGACCTAAAGTCCCCCCTTTTTAGTTATTTTTATTTTTTTAAAGCATAACCATAGACCAAAAACGTTTGTTCCCGAATGTCCCAAATGATGTCTGGTTTTTATGGTTTTAGGGTGAAAAAGATGCCTGATTTTCAAATTTTCAGGCGCTACCGCGCCTGGATGACTTGAAATGATGTCTGATTTTTCGAAATTTCACCTCAAAAAATCCAAAAGCTGTCTGCGTTTGTTCCCTGGAACGAACTTTTTGGTCTATGAGCATAACACTACTTTTGCTCCTCTTTCTTATTATGCATAGACAATCTGCTGCTTCTCGAATTATAAATATGATAAAAATATTTTTTTTATCTGAAAATCACTTTTCTTACAACAACTTTTTCGGCGGTCATTTGCGCCATATCACGTAAACATAAAATATATTACTGATATTTTTGAGCTCTACCACAACTTTCTAGCACCATTTTGAACTGAGTTATGATAGGTCCGGCTTTAAAACCGGGAATTTCCTAAAAGCCTGTTTTGCGACCTGACACTATGATTCAAAATTTTCCTTTGCCCTAAGCACTTCCACATTTAAGTTTGAGCGAAATAGAAAATATTCCACATTTAAGTTTGAGCGAAATAGAAAATATTAAAAAAATTGTTCCGAAATTACACCTTTTTGCTGCAATCTCTCGTGATACCTCTCATATCAACTAGAATGTCTCTTCTCAGCCATTGATTATCATAAGTGAGGTATTACCAAAGATTGAAGGTGGTTTGGAAAATAAAAAAAAACACATTTTTGATTTCGACCAAACTTTTATATTAGACGATGAGACGAGGTGGAGATGTGGATGAGAATTACATATTTCCCGGTCCCAGAGCCGGCTTTAAGGAAATTGACGACTCCAACTGATTGGGGGGGCACTGTGCAAAAAAAGCTAGGGTATTATAAATATGCTCGTTGTTGTTTGTTCTGATCATACTAAAAAAGTGGGCGTATAACATTAATCAATTTTGAATCCACCAACCTAATCCATTTTGTGCTTTGCAGCAGCCTCGTTTGAAGCGTGCCCTTTCAATGGAGAAGATCGAGGATGGAAGGAAGAAATTCGATGACAGTAGTAGTGACGAGAGCAAGAAGAGTGAAATGAATAAGAGAAGAAAGAGCAGGCACAATAGCAAGCTAGACAGTAGAGATCAAACTCCCCGACACAGCAGAGCTGGATTGAATTGAGATGTATATATTGCCACGCTAAATGCGATTGTAAGTAGTAGTTTTTTTCATGGCCAATTTGACTTACGTTGTACAAAACAAAGCTTTACCGCATAACAGTAACAATCTGCGAGTAATCGATAAAGTATTCAACAATCAAACAGCCCTATTTCTTCTTCTTGAATCTGTCCAGTACAGTTTTGGGTTCTTCCACTTTGTCGACTTTTCCAAACACTTCCTTCTCCACGTTTCCCCTCTCCTTATTCGCCTTGAATCTCTTCTCCCCAGTCACAATCTGTTTCACCCTTGCAGCATTCACTCCTCCTCCCTTTCCCTTCATCTTATGACGGGGAGTGAATTCTATCTGTGGTGCTTTTACCCACAACACACTCTTTTTCTTCTCTATCTCCTCCTCCAGAGCTTCTGTGTTCACTCGATTGATCTCGTTTGGATCCAGACTTATCAGCTCTGGTGCGATCTGAACAAACCCGTTTGTAATCGTTTTTGCCATAACGAATTCTACAGAACTAAATTATCTCACCTTATCTAGCAATTGTTTTACTTCTCTTTCTCTCCTCTGCTTCTTCGTCTCGTATGGGTTATTTCTCAGTGCATCCACGTTTGCCTCTCCAGCACCTGCAAATAAAATGTTGTCCGGAAGATACATCAATCCAAAAGCATTATTTCGCTTTCCGGCTCCTTTTTCAGCGCAGCATTGTTGTAGGGTTCGATACATCGCGCGACGAACTTTACAATACGGCAGACAGAAACCCGCCCGAGGTTAAAAAATGCACCAATCTGTTCTACAAAAGTTGGCGGAGTTACGCAGCCAGTTAAATCCCGCGCAGAGCTTGTCAAACAACAATCCGGCCCACATGCTCCGCCGAAAAGTAGGAGGCCAAAATAATTTCCCCACCGAAACAACATTTTTTTCATCTAATATCTAATTTAGACTCAAAATATAAATATTTTAGAGAAAAAAACCCATGTACCCGAAGAAAAGGGTTATGGTCCAATACAACAACAAAAACAAGCCGGGATGTATTGAGGTTAAATACACTACGCTCTATGCATAGTTCATGGTGCAAGTTCAGCCCGGGAGGAGTTCGATAGCCGGCTCCAGATTCGGTCCAGGGGGAGTTCTATAGACGGCTCCAAGTTCAGTCCAGGGGACTCAGTAGTGCGCTCCAGGTTAGGTTCAGGAGTAGTTCGATAGCCGGCTACAGGCTACATTAAAGCTCGACGTATTTTGGAGAATATTAATCGCTACCAAGAGTGCTGGCATATTCCGTTGCAAAAGACTCGTGAGGCTGAAAGCGATCGAAAGTTGCCACTGCGTCACTTCGTGACAACTTTTTTCTTCTCTCGATCGCTCTCACCCTCACGAGCCTTTCACAATGGAAACGCAAGTTATTGAGAGTTCAAATTTCGGAATAAAGGGAGTTTTCAGCCAAACAATCAATCAATCAATTTATCATATCAGGCGATAATCGCTCAGATGAGGATGGGTCGGTAGTCTTCATAAGTTGCATTCCACCAGTTCGCGCCGATTGCTCTCCTTAGGTCATCTCTCCATCTTGCTCTTGGCTGGCCTGGGGGACGAGTTCTACTGTAAGGGGTCCACACGGTAGTCGCTCTGCACCATTTCTCCGTATCCATACTCCTCACTTTCAATGCCCATTGAGCTTTTCGTTTGAGGCTTTCCTGTACCCAGTCTTTCACTTTGGTGATTTCCCGAAGTCTTTCATTTCTCCAGCGACCTCTCAAAGTCACTCCAATCATTCTTCTCTCCATTGCTCGCTGTGTGACGTTCAGCCGATTTCTCTCATTCCCTCTCAAAGCCCACACTGCACTCCCGTAGAGTACTGTAGACGTGATGCAGCTCTCAAACAGTCTTCTTCTGGTCTTCATAGGTAAAAGACGGGACGAAAGAAGGTGAGACAGTTTGCTCCATGCGAACCATCCGAGTCGAATCCTATGTTCCACTTCTTCAGAGATATTTAGGGGAAGACTAATTGTCCCTCCTAGATAGGTGGCAGATGGAATGAAGTTGAACTTGTTGTTCTCGATCACAATGGGAGCTCGGGCCGTGGTGCATGAGGTGAGCAGATTAGTCTTCGAAGCATTGACTTCGAGACCAACTCGAGAACATGCATCCATAAGTTTCTTCAGCATTCTTTCTGGGTTTTCAAGAGCGTAGTGAGCGGTCGGACACTCTTTCCCTCCGTCTCGCGAGCCGCCCAGTGTCCCTCTACCAGAAGCCCTGGCCGGCGGTAGTTGTATGCCACCCTGATAAGTCGCCACATCTACATCGGCACCATCAACGCACGGACGCTCGCTCCCAAGGACAAGCATGTCGAGATGGAACTGGCCCTGGACAAGATCAAGTGGGACGTCGTTGCTGTGCAGGAAGCGAGGATTGTGGGTTGTGCTTCCTTCAATCTTACGTCTTCAGGCACAGTAGTCTACCACTAGGGGGGTACCACCGCGTCCTATGGTGTAGCCTTTCTGCTCCGTCCGCACCTCGCGCGTGGAGCGGTGTTCCATGGCCTCTCGGACCGTCTCGCCACTCTGCAACTTCCACTTCAACGGCTCTTCCTGGTCTGCGCGTATGCCCCGACGTCTGCCCACAGCGACAACGACGACTTCCTAGACCAGGTTGAGGCCGCATTGCAGAAGGCACCGAGAGGTTTGATGCCAGTTCTGGTCGGTGACTTCAACTGTAGAGTAGCGAGGGAGCCCGGAAATGAGATCTTCGTTGGCAACTTCGCCTCTAAGTCACCGAACTCACGCGGCCGCACTTTCACGGAGGCCTGCATGAGGAACAGACTGCGCTTCTGGAATACCTTCCCGAAGAGAAGACATGGCCGGATCTGGACTTGGCGCTCTAATAACGGCTTCACTTACCATCAGATTGACTACATCGCTGCCCCTCCATCTGCGCGGGTAGTCAACTGTGGAGTCGTTGGTCGATTCGAGTTCAACTCTGACCATCGCCTTGTCCGGATGTGTCTTTCTCTCCCTAACAAGGCGAGGCAGAAAAGACGCAGGGAACGGTTTGATCTTGATCGGGCCGCATTCTCTGCCAACGCAAATCTGCTCGCGTCACTGCCCCTTGTTCGACCCAACACTGCCCACGACGCCTACAGTACCATCAAGGCATTCACCAAGACTGCGGCAACCAACTGTTGGAGAGCGCGACACAACCCACCATGGATATCGGCCACAACTCGGAATCTACTCGCCCAACGTCACCACCTGCAATCCAATCCCCAAGGATCCGTAGCCTATTCAGTCGCCTGCAATGCAGCCCGTACGAATCTGAAGGAGGATATCAGGAGGAGAAAAGAGGCACAGGCGAGGCAAGCAGCAGCAATGGGAAGGAGTATAGTCAAGGAGATGCTCAACCTGCAAACATCTCGGAAGCGTCTACTTGTTCCTGACCCAGCCACTGGCGTTTTCTCCCAAGCTGCCACAATGGATGCTGTGCAACGCTTTTACCAGTCCCTCTACACTCCTGCGGTGGCGCTCCCACTGGCAGTTACCCCGAGACCACCCGACCCCCTCCCTCCCTTCCTTCCCGACGAGACTAAGCAAGCAATGTCCCTTCTCAAATGTGGTCACTCCCCCGGCTCTGATGGAATCCTCCCCGAGATGCTTTACCACTCCAGAGATCACCTCGCTCTCGTTCTCGCCGACCTTCTCAACTCCCTGGTAGCCGGAGACCCCGTGCCCGGCGATTTGGTGGAAGCCGTTGTGTCACTTCTCCACAAGAAAGGCGACCCTACAAACATCGGCAACTTCCGTCCCATCTCGCTGCTTACCGTTACTCTCAAGACCATCACAAGGGTAATTCTGAAAAGAATCGAGGGCTCGCTAGAAGAGGCGGAATCGCACACCCAAACCGGTTTCCGGAAAGGGCACAGCACCCTCGACAACCTGCATGCCATCAAGCAGGTAGCAGAAAGAACCCATGAGTACGGTATCCCCCTCTACCTCGGATTTGTCGACTTCAAGAAAGCCTTCGATTGCGTGGAGTGGAGCGCTGTTTGGCAAGCACTATGGACTTCCGGAGCCCATCCCACCCTCGTTGATCTTCTTCGCCGTATCTACGAGTCATCTTCAACACTCATCAGAGTCAACGAAGATCTCGTTCCAGTCGACGTTAGAAGAGGAGTCCGCCAAGGGGACACTTTATCCCCTCGCCTATTCAATGTTGTGCTTCGATTCGCCATGAACGACATCGACTGGGAGAAGGATGGACTTAGGATCGATGGGAGGAACCTGACCCATTTGGAATACGCAGATGACGTGGCACTCATTGCAAAGTCACGTCCAGAGCTGGAAAGAATGCCAAACAATAATAATTTTATATTCTTTTAATTCAAATATATTAAAAAAGATCTGAAAATTCTAAGAATAGCTGCGAAAACCACATATTTTTACGATTTTAAAAAAATTAATTATAAATTTATAAAAAAAATCGTGTTTCAAAGGTATAATGTAGCTCCTGCATAAAAAATAAGCTGTTTAGCGTCTGTAAAATTTTAAAAAGGCCTTAGCAAAGTGAAAATAAGTATATAAAAGCGAGTATCCATGAGGACGAATCAGAAGAAAGAAATGCAAAACTATTACGGCATCATCGCTTTTGAAATTATACATCCGCTGAACAGCGTAAATCTCAGGGATGCAAGAACTACCGTATACCTAAATTTTGCCATCTTTGAAAATCCATATTCTTTTTAATCGGAAAAATATGCGGTTTCACAGTTATTCTTAGAATTCCCTGATTTTTAAAATATACAAATAACTTATTTTTCGATGCTGTATCCCTTTAATTGAAAATATCACGTTGAATAGTGTTTGAAGAGGATTAGACTCGTTTCTGACATAGCAAAACAATTTTACTGTGATCCCCACGCTCTCCGAATCAAAATATTTGCCCGCGGCGAGGGAACAAGGGCATTGTGTTCGAAGAATGAGTGAGTAGACCAGAAAAGCTTCTCATTTCTGCTCTACTTACTCATAAAAAATTGAAAGGTTCACTGGCCACTTATCACCTGCAAAAGGATCTGAGATTTATAGGTGAAATATAAAGAAAATGCGAAAAAAATGTCCTCTCACGCGAACGAGAAAAAAATTCACAGACAAATATGTCAGTTTCCTAGTAGTGGAGTAATATAAAGAATAATTGGGAAACTCATAAACGATCAGCAGGGCTGTGCACAAAAAAACAACACACCACTTTTCGATTTCTACAACATCCGGTCAATTTTTTTACATTTGAAAAAAAAGCGCTTCAGGAGAAAAAGGAGAGATATTTATATCAACAGTTCACGTTTTTTTGTATCGAGAAAACGATCTTTGAAAAAAAAAGTTATTCGCAGGAATGAATTTGGGTTGAAATTTAGTGTGCGATACCTGGTACGAGCATACTGGCCACTCCTCCTCCATGTCCCACTCCCAATACATCCTCGTATGGAACGAACTCCAAATTCGAGACGTTACCACCCGGTTTGTGCACGAGATAAGGCTGCGAGCAAATGCCGTGAGAGACGTCATTGAAGACCTGCAGAGTTAAGAGCGCTAGTAAATAAATCGAACAACACTATACCTACTTTCAATGAATCAATTTCTGATAATGATCTGGGCGTCGCCAGCCGAAAAGTTTATATACCGAAAAATCGCCACATTGTAACCCCCCCCTATTCACTTTTTATACAGTAGCCGCCAATATTGTGTCACCTCTACATTTTTAAATATATCTTTGTTCAAACTTATCGAATCGGTCTAATTTTTCAGAGTGATTGGGATTTATGATTGCCGATGATATTGTATAGTAGAGGTCGGTCAAATATAATCGTGCGACCACTTGCTGCATACTCCTTTACTTGCTGCAAATCCGAATTTTCAGTTTTGTCTTTGGCTAAATTCCGAATGGATGGCTATATCTGAATAGGTACGCTGGTCAAATAGAGGAACATTAGGGCATCACAATCCACAACTTGGATAGGGTCTCTACTGCCTCACCAGTCGAGCTGCAAGTGCTGCAAATTGTACACTTCTGAAAACGTTTTCGAGTATAATTCTCTTCCTGATGAAGGAATCAAGCTCAGACGTGGCGATTATTATTGGCTAGTGAGTAGTCATGCACTGTGCTAGTATGGGCGGGATCCGCCTGTCTTTGGAACTTGCAGCAAGATGACGTCACTTTTGCAGCTAGTGTTTTTGTCATGCAGCACACTTGCTGCATACTCTTTTCATAGGCGTAAAACGATAAGCGAATGTTACTGGGTGCGTAAATAATATTTCTTGAATTTATTAGAGTGATAGGACCATTGCGAACAAAGTTACGGGCCATCACATCTGAAAGAAATTTGCACTTTTCGGTAATTTTTGTTTAAAAATGCTGTTTTGAACAGGTTTTTCCCAGTTTCCAACTATTTCAGTGAGCTTGCAATGTGCTCCAAAATTACAATACTTGAGTTATGAAATGTATATGGATCAAGGAACCATCGCTTTTCATTTTACGCCTAAGAAAAAAGTATGCAACAAGTGTGCTGCATGACAAAAACACTAGCTGCAAAAGTGACGTCATCTTGCTGCAAGTTCCAAAGACAGGCGGATCCCGTTCATACTAGCACAGTGCATGACTACTCACTAGCCAATAATAATCGCCACGTCTGAGCTTGATTCCTTCATCAGGAAGAGAATTATGCTCGAAAACGTTTTCAGAAGTGTACCATTTGCAGCACTTGCAGCTCGACTGGTGAGGCAGTTGAGACCCTATCCAAGTAGTGGATTGAGAAGCCCTAATGTTCCTCTATTTGACCGGCGTACCTATTCAGATATAGCCATCCATTCGGAATTTAGCCAAAGAGAAAACTGAAAATTCGGATTTGCAGCAAGTAAAGGAGTATGCAGCAAGTGGTCGCACGATTATATTCGACCGACCTCCACTATACAATATCATCGGCAATCATAAATCCCAATTACTCTGAAAAAATTAGAACGATTCGATAAGTTTGAACAAAGATATATTCGAAAAATGTAGAGGTGACACAATATTGGCGGCTACTGTACCTTCAATTTGGCTACAAACGTTAATCATAATTTGAGTTTCCGTTGATGTATTGCCTTATTGTTACTCATTCATGGGGAAAATACCTGGACGGTGTTTCCTATTCCACACGCGACGAGACCCTTCTGAGAAACGGTGACCTCACTGAGACCGAAGGGAAGAGAGTACGAGTACAACTGACGATGAGTCCGTAGATCCCACACTCTCAATCACACAAATATGATAATCATTTATTGACTGAGACAATATCCCAAAGACATGCCCTCGTATACGCAAATAACGATAATACTATATCATGATCGGACCTACCGTAGTTTCTGGTCTACAGCAGTAGAGTACATGTACTTCCCGCTATCGTCAACGGCGATTCCTCTGAGTGTCGAGTGATGAGCAAGCATTCGAATCAGAGGCTCTTTCACATTCGGAGACCACAAAGAGATTGTACCTGCATCATTCATCAATTGTGTTGCGAAAAACGTTATAGCAGGTTTCTCTTTCATGTTCATTTACTGTACTTGAGACGCCAATAGGAAACGTCGAACTTGCACACCACGAAGATTTAAATGTTCATATCTTGAAAAAGAAAGTCCCAATATTTCCCAGAAATTATCCCGTGGTGTGCGATTCAATTTCCACAATCGAGCGCAAGTTGCCAATCTCCCCGGGTCCTTTTATTCTCCTAGATACTTCTACCCCTACTTCAACGCAGCGATATTCGGAATTAAATTAGTTATCTACCACTCATTCTGGCAGTTTCTGACCATTATGATGTCCAGTGTGGATAATTGCATTCGCAGGGTTGACAGTCATCACATCGAGAGGCCCCGCTCGAGTCATAGTCGATGTCACTATCTTTCCCACTGACACGTCCAGCCTTAAACAAGTACTTATCGAGTGTATTTTTTTAAACAAAAAAGCACGACTGCATTGTTCATTGAAAGACTTTGTGTGCCCTCTTACCAGTGAATGTAGCTCTTCCTGGTGGATCCGACGAGAAGAAAGTGATGAGGGAGAAAGGCAAGTCTCTCCACTGCATGAAGATTCTTGAGACAATGCAACTCAGTCCCAGTTGAATCGTATATATACGAGTAGTTCTTTTGTGCCACTGCCATCATGGTTTCAGTATGCAGAAACCTAGACATTCGTCATATCAGAGTTGTCGTAAGATAGTTTTAGAAACGGCAAAGGAAAATGTTTGATATATATTTCAATTCAACGTAGCTGTATCTCCTGATTGCTACTTTCGATATGCAATATACTACGAGCTCGAAAAGTTCCAGGTTGATCGGGTATATCATATCTATGTTCATGAAATAGGTCGGAAATTTAATTTAAAAAAAATTGTTTTAAAAAATGATGAAACCAAATGAACTAGACAGCTGTCATTTCCATCAAATCCTACATCCGACATAATAAGGACAAAAAATAGCATTATTTTTAACCGAGAAATTCGACAAAATATGATTTCGACGTAACATGAGTATACCTATAGTCTTCAATTACAGAAAATCGACATTTTTTTACTGTGCCGGCCCCGGCTAGGTTCTAACGCGAAAGGCCTCATATACCGGCATAAAAGATAACTTACTGAACATCGTTGACCTTCTCAAGTACATTCGTTTCGAATAGAAGTTTCTTCGTCTGCCAATCCAGAGCAGCCACGTGACCCTGCAAATCAAGAGTACTGAGTATATGAGTATGAGAGTAATGTTATGCTACATTTTTTGTAATGAAAATCGTTTTCCGAAACAATTATATCAAGCACACCATAATTTCCTGTCCGCTGAATTTCAAGCAGCTCTGCAAAATGTTTTTACAATTTGTCGCCCACGTGTGATTGCGCATCTTTTAAAACCTAATTTAGTTCAACAAAAGATGGTTCCTTTTTTTCGTGCCACCAACTTGAAGTTCCTTTATTCATCATCGTTATCTCCTTTTCACGATTTGACCTACGAGACCAATTTGAAATGAATCTGCCGTGTTTCCCTACCTTCCAATATATTATCTCTAGCGCATTTCTTAAGTCCAATGTCGTTCAATTATGGCGAATGTGTTGCCAATAGCACCAATTTATAAAAACTACCAAACAAGGATTTGTCCTGGGCGGCTACTTTAAAATATGACTAACTTTACGACCTCCCATCGCGAGAAACCGTCCATTGCTAGAGTAGTCGATCCTGTACGGACCAAACTGAGGAAGCGTCAGGCCGAAACACTGAAATTCAAAACATTCTTAGCTATACTGATACGAGGGAACCCAACGTTTTCGAGCCCACCTTTGCAGCAGAGGCTATATCAACGTTCTGGACGATTTCAAGCTGTGTGACATTGTACGAGCATTCTCCATTATCTGTTTCCATGAATCCCTCCTCTTCTACATTGAGAATCTCGGCTCGCGCATTTTTCTCAATTCCTTCCTCGATCAATTTCCGCTTTGCAGCGTACTTCTTCTGAAAATAATAACTGCCTCAAATTATTCAGACTTACTGAAATGTCCCATCCAAATACAACCGAAGGCATTGAATTCGTACCTGGTGGAATGAAGACTTGAGCTTCTTTGGATCCAATTTGAGCGCATCATTCGTGTGCCTATTCAGTCTTTCCTCACCGATCTCAACTTTATCGGGGAGATGATCTTCTTTTACTTTTCGCTTCCTGCAACAAGTTAATTGAATCGACGATGACATAAACAAAATAAGGCATGCTACGAAGATCCAGAAAATATCAATGCACTCAAATATCTCACTTGTCTTCCCTTTTAAGGTTCCTGAATACACTCCATTTCATCTTCCCCTCTGTAATTCCGGATGTCTCATCTTGAGCGGAGAGATTGATATATTCTGTAGTCATGAGAGAACCTGGGAGGATATGAAATGTATTGTTTCGGTGAAAGAAAGTTTCGCACAGAAAATTAATAATGAGAAGAATCTTTTTCTTAAATTAAAAATAAAACAAGAATAAATCGTTCCGGTTATAACATTCATGGAATATGGGCTAACTAATGAAACTACGCTTGACATGTCCTAAAATATTTTCGCGGATTACCGTAACCCTAGAAAAGAAAGTAAATTGAAGTAGTGAAAATTATTATGATTTGATATTTCCCCACATATTTTTATCAACGGTAACGATAGGATTGAAATGAGCACTTATACATTCGTTGAATGGCATGAGAGAGAGGGGGGGGATAGATATTGCAGTGTCCTTGCTCGACCAACTAGGTCAGAGAAGGGAGGAGAGAGACGGCGGAAAGCACGAGTTCTCTTATTCCTTCCTTTCTCAAGTAACCATACTCTTTAAAGTCTTGTCAGCGATGGATCTTTTCCGTCCTCTCGAGGAGCCGGAATTACGTCTGATGAATCCGCCTGAACTGGTAAGAGACCTCTTTCCTACATTAAGATAGCATGAGGTGGAAAAGTTAATTTGATCGATCGTTTGTCAGAGCAGCGAGACAGAGGACGAGTTTACAGTGGGTGAACAACGACGAAGATACAAGGCATATACTGTGATGCAACGGAGTGGATTACAACATACTGAGTCAGTCGACACTATCGATCCACTTTCTTATCGTCCCCATCTATGCAGATATATCAAGATCCTCATTCATTTGTGTAAGGCCGAAATGTTCCTCTCTCTTGCATTTCTGATTCACGGTTTATCATGCCCAGGTATATTACATAAAAAAATAGATAGGCAATGGATATATTGAGGGTACCCGTCTGAGGCTGAATATCAGTCAACATGCCATATGAATACGGTATCAGCCATAGTTGGTCTTGTCACAGCTATTGTGGGAATCGGAGCAGTTCATAGGTAGATCAAGATACGAGTGAAATACAAACACAATTGTTGCAGATACAGATGGAGGACAATCCTTGTTGTTTGGCTCATAATGTGTATAATCTCAGCAGTGGGAGATCTACTAGCAGTTATCACTACTGGAATATGGCTTGATCATCTCAGGTTAACGAGGCTAAAATAAAGAATCCATATCAATAACAAAATATTTTACCACCATCAAACTTTCAGTAAGATGAAGGAGCGTACGGGATTAGTCAATGGTCTCAGCGGAATGATGCTGCTGTCATCAGTTGCTCTAGGTTACTTTTTTTCTTTCCAAAATGTTAAAAAAAAGATTATTTAGGGGTATGTTTCATTCTAACAGCAGTTATGCTATGTCACTACTGGAGTTCGAATTCACCCAAGTATCAGCCGATCGGTCGAGTATCTGTGAGTAATCTTTATCATAAAATAATAAAGCATACTCGTTAAGAAACGATCTCGGAGTGTTCGTCGTAGATTGAGTCGAGTGAGCAGTGGAAACGAAAGGAACAAATCAGCCAAGACAATTCAAGTAGTTTGAGTGACTCCGAATGTTCTCTTTGAATCCTCCTTCCTCAAGACGTGTCCCTCTCTCACTAGCCATCGAGTTATCTCAACTATATTACGGACATCATCGATTCCACTGTGGTGTCGACCCTTCAATAACTATATCACCACTTCCACCTGCTCTCTAGTCTTACCTGCAACTCCGTATTCATGTGCTTCAATATGTCTTTCATACCCTTTGGAAAAGTTCCTGTCAATTCACAGAACGATTTCTTCACGTTGATCCATGACGAGAAATGACTGAAGTAAAGATTAGATAGACTCCGTATTTATGTGCTTCAAAAAAGAACTGAGACATACGAAGGGAGAGCGAGATTCTTATAGGCTGCCTCATTCCGAAGTTGTACTTGGAGATCCCAGTCACCACAAGTGACAAAGGCGAAGGAATCATTACGGAGTCCCTCAGAGTCAATCCATCTTTCGAATGAATTGAGAACGACCGGTAGAGGATCCGATTTGTCTACCATCTCCTCCAATGGAACATCATAACCATAGGTCGAAAGGTACGTAAAAATAACGAAGCCAACTCGCATTTTGAGAATTTTTGGTGAAAAACATGATAACCCAACCCGCCTTTTCGGGTTTTCATACTCATTTTTGACAAACCCAACCCGCATTTTCGGTTTTCATGCCCATTTCTGGCAAACCCAACCCGCATTTTTGACTTACCGCAACGCACCCTTTCGACATATGATCATAACACATCTGCTAAGAGACCTTAGGAATGCTAACTATAATAAAAACAGTTGCATCTTCAATTCGGATGAAACTTGGATGATGTACACCATAGGGTCTACTCATATTGTTCGTCGGATAATCGTTTCTTCTTCAATTTTCAACGTTATCGATTTTTCGATTAAAAAATTGCAAATTGTCTAGGGACCACCACCCCTGGAAACAGTGTTTGTCTGATTCGAAAGGTTGAAATCTGCTTGTGCCCCCACTTGCCATATTTAGCAAGTGTTTTAGAAAAGTTTGTACGAATAATGCTATTGCCTCATTTAAAGCTCTTTACAATCAGTTTTAGAAGAAGGGCCGCTACTTTTGAAAGTTTATAATGATAAAGTACCCATCCCTTCAGAACATATCCGAAAATCAGACAATTCTGTTTGTGCCCCCCCCATTTTTATTGTAAATCAAATTTAACCGTAATGTATAATGTATAATCTTTGATCTACTATAGAATTAGGGAGGGGGCACCAGAGTTGGGCTGGAAACCCGCAGCGGTCGGCGGCCCGCAATGGGGTTCCGGGATTTCGGGAAAATCAATAAATATAATCTAAAAAGTATAGAAAAAGTAAGGCACGGATAAGCAAAAAAAAAATCAGAAGGGTGAAGCAACGGAGTCAAACGCAGAACCGGGTTTTCCAGAGCCGGGTATTGAGATACCGTAATCGAGAACATTATCGAGTACTGCTAATATTAATAAATGAATTGTCTAATTACTCAATAATTTTACGTTATTTAGTTTTTGGCGACCCACCGATTTTTTTCTCCATATCGAAAACTATATGTTTGCGCGGTTCGCATAATTTTAAAGTGTGCAATGGCGCTAAAAAAAGTCGCCCGCTAGGACCCGCTACTGCGCTAATATGGACAGTTAGCGGGGGCTAGCGGGAGATCTGTATCTTTCTTCAAACTTAATATTTTTTTCTAAGTTTTTTTGCATTCGATTTGCATTCGTGAATTAAGTAAATCCGGGAGGTCGCATTTTGACTTTTACATAAGCGTTTCGGCGGTCCGCAATCTGAAATTTGGCGTAGTTTCCAGCTCATCTCTGGGGGGGGGGCACAAACAAAATCGCGTAGTTTTTGGATATGTTATGAGGGGATACCTACTCTATGATTTAAAACTTTGAAAAGTTGCGGCCCTCTTCCAGAACGGATACTAGAGCGCATGTAATGTGTTAGCTCCACGTTTTGATCTCCTCATTTCGCGCACTCTCTTCACCGGTGTGCGTTAGCTCCATTTTTTGAAACAGCGGCATTTTCGAAGTTCGTAATTTACAATAAAAAATAAACATTTAGACGACTTTTTTACTTTTCAGAAGCGTGATCCTGTACCACATTGATATGTTGCCATCGTTTTCATGTCCTAGTTGCCAAATTGGTTCTTGCGGATGGTAGTCCCTACAAATTATCATAAATAATGACGGCTACTTTTGGTCGTACATAGTGCGATTTTTTTCGATTCTGAGGTGGTATTCGTTCTGGAGTGCGGAATGTGCGGCCGCGATCTCTTCATTTCGCGCACTCTCTTCACCGGTACGTAGATGAGAGAGCGGGTGAGATGACCGTGATCTCACATTTCGCACTCTAATTCTTTTCTCATTTTCGAATATAATCATTGCATATTGTCAACTTGACTAGCGCGTTCCGCGCCGCGGAGTAGGCGCACTTATTAGTTAACCGGACACTTATTTCCCCCGCGCGCTCATTTTGAGCCATTTTATCCTACGTTAGTGTGAAAATAGTCTTTTTGTAGGTTACTGTACTCTTACAGTACTCTTCAGTTGTCCTTTTCTCCCAAGGGTTGTGCTCTCTTCCTCTAGCTCTCCATCCTCCTCCCCCGGTTCTCCATGCCCCTCTAGCTTCCCTCCTTATCTTCCAGGGGCTGAGGTCAGGCTTCGAAGCTATTCCTTACAGTATCTCCAACCTGGTTACCGTATTCTTCCTCTACGTTCCCCTCCCCTTCCCCCAGGCTCTGTATTCTCTTCGTCTAGCTACCCCTTCATTAAATTCCAGGGGCTGCCGTCAGGCTTCGCCGCTATTCATTCCCCAACCTCCCCCGGGTTCTGCATTTTCCTCCTCTAGCTTCCCCTCCTTATCTTCCAGAAGCTGCGGTCAGGCTTCGCCGCTATTCATTACAGTATCCCTCTTTCAGAACCCCAACTCTCGCTACAGTATCCCCAACCCTCGCTACAGTATTCCCCAACCCTCGCTACCGTATCCCTCAACCCTCGCTACAGTATCCCCAACCCTCGTTACAGTATCCCTCAACCCTCGCTACAGTATCTCCCAACCCTCGCTACAGTATCCCCCATCCCTCGCTACAGTATCCTCAACCCTCGCTACAGTATCCCCCAACCCTCGCTACAGTATCCCCCAACCCTCGCTACAGTATCCCCCAACCCTCGCTACAGTATCCGCCAACCGTCGCTACAGTATCCCCCAACCCTCGCTACAGTATCCCCCAACCCTCGCTATAGTATCCCCCAACCCTCGCTACAGTATCCCTCAACCCTCGCTACAGTATCCCTCCCGTATCCCACACTTCCCCCTAAACTCGCTCTATAGTACCCCTAACCTACACTACCGTAATCCCCGTCCGACGCCGAGTCGAATGACCTACCTACATCCCTCTCCAACCACTTACAGTAACCTAGCTACAGTAACCTCAGGACCCCTTAGGATCCTCCGATGACCTTCCTCCTTGTCCCCTCCCCCGCCCTTTGTCCCCCCCTCTCATTCCTGCCCACGCCCCGCCGCCGGGACCGGTCTCCCCCTCCCCATTCCCGACACCGACCACCCCTCTCACCCCGCCGCCCGCAAAATGAGCCATCCAATTAACTCGAGATTTTCACTTTTTATAATGGGATTAAAAAAGCCAGATTTCGATGACGGGAAAATATAGAAACGCAATCTAGTATATTGCGTGGACTAGCGAACTTCGTTCGCTAGAGTGTACGCACACTTTCTGTGTTCTTTAATTAGGTAGCTACATTAATTAGGTGGCTGCACTGGATTTCAACTACCGTAACCCGTCTTTACAATAGTCCTATCGCAGTTTTCACGTAAACTCCTTCTATTTATCGAATAGTATAGTACTCACTGGGTACAGTACCCTTCGATATCCTGGAATCAATATTGAGATCCCCAATCCCCCATACGTACCTTTGATTTGTCATAAATAGGAATGAAATCGAGAACAAACGATGAGACGACCGAATCTCGCGAGCGAACGGAGCAATAGTGATTGGAAAATGAATTCTCTTCCCCTGCTCTTCTCTCAACTCTGCACTCTCTGCACTCTCGCCCTTTGTTCCTTTCTCTGCGTCTCTGCACCGTCGAAGGTGCATTTTCCGTTTTTCTCACTTATTCGACCCAATATATTTTTCTTTAATTACATCCTACAGAAACCGCCAGCAACTTATTCGAACCCTCGATCCTTGCTCTTTTAAATAAAATATAACTACAAACTACAAAATCCTCATATTTCATTCCATATCCAAATTCAGAGTATGCCATCTTTGACCAACTTTTTCGACCCTTAGGAGTGATCCCAGACCCCTGAAAGTTTTTTTTTCGCCAAATCACCTCCTCTATCCAACCCTTTTTAGAGCGAGGTCCTAGAACGATTGTCCGACGGGAAGTGACCGTAATCGTCGAAAAAGTGATATTTAAATCATTTTTTAATACAAAACCTACCGTAATCGCGTCATCTGCCGGCTGTAAACTATTCCAGGGTATCCTACCGTATTCCCCGATTTTTTTCCCATCCCCCTGCACCATTCGTACCGTACCTTTGCCCCTCCGTCGGCTACAAACTACAATTTGCCGCGCGAAATACCGTATTCTGCCAATTTCTGGGCTACAAACTACAGCTCGCCCGCGAATTGTAGTCAGTAATCGATCGTCCCTCGGTAATATGACGTCACTTTCGCCAGATTCGGCTCACGGCGAAAAGTGGAAACGCGATTAAGTATAGGGACTAGCGGCCGTTGGCCGCCGCGGAGTAGCCTACTTTAATCCCCATTCGATTCCGAGTCGAATGACCTACCTCTCAGCTCTCCACGACAATTTTCACCCAAGACTACCGTAATCCTGAATCTTTCCTGCTGTTATAGTCTTTCAGGGGCTGCCCAGTTGCTCTGCTAGCCTTCCTTACAGTAATCCTCTAGTCTTCCTCTAGTATCCCTACAGTAATCCCTAAGTGCTCTTACAGTATCCCCCAACCCTCGCTACAGTAATCCCTAAGTGCCCCCTACCGTATTCCACACATTCCCCTAAACTCCCTCTAAACCTTCCCTAACCCGCACCATCTTAATCCCCGTCCGATCCCGAGCAGAATGAACTATCTCCCACCCTCGTACGATAACTTTCGTCCAAAGCTACAGTAACCCGGAGATCCTTCTTAGGATCCCCGCTGACCTACCTCTAACACCCCCCTTTGTTCACCCTCCCCGCGCCCCTTTGTTCCCCCCCATTCCGCGCACTCGCACCTCCACTGCGCGGTCGTGCGCGCCCAGAATGAATGACCCTCCCCTCCCCTCATAAAGAATCACTTATCGATACCCCGCCTACCGTCCCCCTCGTGACGTCATTTCGCCAGATTTTGCTCACGAGAAAATATGGGAACGCGATTTTGTATATGGGACTAGCGAACTTCGTTCGCTAGAGTGTACGCACACTTTCTGTGCACTTTAATTAGGTAGCTACTTTTTTTTGCGCCCCATTTGAGCCATTTTGCGTGATTCTAGGTTTTTTTTGGTATACTGTAGTGCTACAGTATGCTTTTGCGGCTATTGTCTTCCAGGGGCAGCGCACTTGCTCTGCTAGCCTTTTTTTGGTGTTCCAGGGGTCCGGTATTCTTTTCTCCCAGGGGCTGCGCACTTGCTTTGCTAGCCTTTTTTGGTCTTCCAGGGGTCAGGTATTCTTTTCTTCCAGGGTCTGCGCATTTGCTCTGCTAGCCTTTTTTGGTTTTCCAGGGGTCCGGTATTCTTTTCTTCCAGGGGCTGCGCACTTGCTCTGCTAGCTTTCCTTACAGTAGTCTTCTAGTATTCCTACAGTATCCCCTACCCCTCGCTACAGTATCCCCCAACCCTCGCTACAGTACCCCCACCGTATTCCACACTTTTCCCTAAACCTCGCCTAAACCTTCCCTAACCCGCACCATCGTAATCCCCGTCCGATCCCGAGCAGAATGAGCTATCTCCCACCCTCGTACGATAACTTTCGTCCAAAGCTACAGTAACCCGGAGATCCTTCTTAGGATCCCCGCTGACCTACCTCTAATACCCCCTTTGTTCACCCTCCCCCGCCCCTTTGTTCCCTCTCATTCCGTGCACGCGCACCTCCACTGCGCTGTCGTGCGCGCCCAGAATGATCTCTCCCCCCGCGCGCCGACCACCCCTCCCCACCCCC
Organism: Pristionchus fissidentatus; assembly: GCA_036245785.1. Lineage (NCBI taxonomy): Eukaryota > Metazoa > Nematoda > Chromadorea > Rhabditida > Neodiplogasteridae > Pristionchus > Pristionchus fissidentatus. Next base: position 30,986,333 of record BTSY01000004.1, read on the forward strand.
CACCCCCAAAATGACTGAGCTAATTAAATTATACATTTTCACATTTTTCACCCCCTGTGACGTCATCTGCGCACGATTCGGATCACGAGAAAATATGGGAACACGATTAAGTATATGGAGCCGACCCACCCTCCCCCCAGCTCACCCACAAAATGACTAAGCTAATTAAATTACACATTTTCACTTTTTTCACCCCTTGTGACGACACTTTCCCGTGATTCGGGTGATGGAGAAATATAGGAATGCGATTAAGTATATGGACTAGCGAACTTCGTTCGCTAGAGTGTACGCACACTTTCTGTGTTCTTTAATTAGGTAGCTACATTTTTTGCGCTCAATTTGAGCCATTTTACGTGATTCTAGGATTTATTTGGTATACTGTAGTGCTACAGTATGCTTTTGCGGCTATTGTCTTCCAGGGGCTGCGCATTTGCTCTGCTAGCCTTTTTTAGGTCTTCCAGGGGTCCGGTATTACTTTATTCCAGGGGCTGCGCATTTGCTCTGCTAGCCTTTTTTAGGTCTTCCAGGGGTCCGGTATTACTTTATTCCAGGGGCAGCGCACTTGCTCTGCTAGCCTTCTTTGGTCTTCCAGGGGTCCGGTATTCTTTTCTCCCAGGGGCTGCGCACTTGCTCTGCTAGCCTTTTTTAGTCTTCCAGTGGTCCGGTATTCTTTCCTTCCAGGGGCGACTTCGTCGATCCGCTAGGGGGGGGGGGGCTCACGTTGTCGTCGCGCTTCGCGCTCCGACAACGTTCGCCCTTAGGAGGCGAACCGCTTCGCGGTTCGCTAGCTTTCCTTACAGTAGTCTTCTAGTATTGCTACAGTATCCCTACAGTAATTGCTAAGTGCTCCTACTGTAATCCCTAAGTGTCCCTACAGTAATCCCTAAGTGTCCCTACAGTATCCCACACTTTCCAAAATAGTCGCTCTACAGTACCCCTAACCCGCACCATCTTAATCCCCGTCCGATTCTGAGTCGAATGGTATATCGCTCACCCTCGTACGATAACTTTCGTCCAAAGCTACAGTAACCCGGAGATCCGCTGAGGATCCCCGCTGACCTACCTCTAATACCCCCTTTGTTCACCCTCCCCGCGCCCCTTTGTTCACCCTCATTCCGTGCACGCGCACCTCCACTGCGCGGTCGTGCGCCCCAGAATGATCCCTCCCCCGCGCACCGACCACCCCTCCCCCCCCGCTCACCCCCAAAATGACTGCGCTAATTATATCAGATTTTCACATTTTTCACCCCTTGTGACGTCATCTGCGCCAGTTTTGGACCCCGGAGAAAATATAGGAATGCGATTAAGTATAGGGACTAGCGCGTTCCGCGCCGCGGAGTAGGCGCATTTATTCGTTTATCGGACACTTTTTCCCCCGCGCGCTCATTTTGAGCCATTTTGACCTTCTTTAGAGACAAAACGGGCCTTTTGAAGGTTACTGTACTCTTACAGTACTCCTCAGATGTACTTTTCTCTCGGGGGCTGTGATATCTTCTTCTGACTCTCCCTCCTCCTTCCCCCCCGGTTCTCCATGCCCCTCTATTTTCCCCTCCTAATCTTCCAGGGGCTGCGGTCAGGCTTCGCCGCTATTCATACAGTATCCCTTATCTGATTACAGTATCCTTTCTCTAGGTTCCCCTCTCCTTCCTCCGGGGTCTGTATTATCTTCCTCTAGCTTCACCTCCTTATCTTCCAGGGGCTGCGGTCAGGCTTCGCCGCTATTCCTTACAGTATGCTCCATCCTGGTTACCGTATTCCTCCTCTAGCTACCTCCCCCCTCTCCCGGGTTCGGCATTTTCCTCCTCTAGGCCCAGCTCCTAATATTCCAGGGGCTGCGGTCAGGCTTCGCCGCGATTGCTTACAGTATCCTCAACCTGGTTACTGTACTCTTTCCCATCTGGTTGCCGTATTAATACCATTTCTTTTTCTCCCTTTTCGTTCCTAGACTCTTTGCGGGGGGTTCCGGGTCTGGTTTCGCCAGTAGCCCCTTTCTCGCAGGATTTCGGGGTCAGATTTAGCTAGCTGCACCATTCTGGCAGTAATTTCTGTCATTTGGCAAGTTGCCAAAACATTTCGGCATTTCGCCAGGTATTTCTTGGCTCGGTGCCAGAATCATATTTTGTGTCAAACGTTCTTAAAACCGGCTCAGAGGCATACGGTATCTCCTTGATTCGGACTTGATCCTGGAAGAGGGATGTTAACTACCGTAACCCGGCCTACAGTAACCCGCCTACTCACGATAGTTTCCTGACATCATGCCAACAAATTTTTTGCACGGCGCCAAATTCAGTGTGTAGATCTCTCCCGGCCTCAATACAGGAACACTGGCATACGGTAGACCCTCGGATATCATATCTGGAACCAGGATCACTCAAATACCGTACCCCGATGCTACAGTAACCCAGCCTACTCACGCTTTTCGCACGCAATCTCCACAATCTTCACGAATGATGCACTATTCAATAATTACAGTAACCTCCGAGATCCTGGAATCAATATCGAAATCCCCAACCCCCCATACGCACCTTCATCCGGGCGTAAATACCACGTAAATTGAGAGCGGCAGAGCAGCCGACCACTCCTCGCTAGCGCTCTTGTATATAATGAATGGAGAATGCTTTCTCCGTCCTCCCTCGCCCTCTTCCCTTCCCTTCCCCTCGCCGACCGCTCTACTCTAGTGAATCATTCGCACTCTCCCCCTCATCCTCCTACGTAGTGTATTGGCTGTGCTCCTGCTGCGCCGCCCGCTCGACGTCGGTTCGATTCCTTTTCTCGTCGGATCTTTTTGCCACTTTTTATACCTCTCCCGGTTACTGTAACTTAATATTTTTCGACTTTTTCTTCGGTATCACCTCAGAATCCATATTTCAAACCCCCATTTCCAATCTTGAAAGTTTTCGCCCACGGGAACATATCGAAATCGCGTTTCATGCATTTCTCCTCAAAATTTCAAACTTTGATCTACCACCCCGTAATCCCCGTCGGATTTCGCGTCGAATGCGCCATCTCACGTCCCCCTCCGACAACTTTTGTAAACTACCGTAACCCGAGGGCGCGCGCGTGATCTACCGTACTCCTCCGCTCATTCGGCGCACACTGACCCATCCAAACGTCCCGATCTCGCCACGTTACCCCCATTGTCCGCCTACCGTCCCCTATCCCCTCCCTACAGTACCCCCGCACTACCCCTACCGTATTTCCAACTTCCAAACTCAACCTCCCCCAAGCCTTCCCTAACCTACGCCATCGTAATCCCCGTCCGATCCCGAGTCGAATGACCTCCCTCACAGCCTCCTACGACAACTTTCACCCAAAGCTACAGTAACCCCTTAGCTCCGCCGAGTACCCCTGTGATCTACCCCCGTTGTCCCCGCCCCCTCCCCCTCATTCCTCCCTGGGACCGGTCTCCCTCCCTTCCCCCCCGCAAAACGACGTGACGCCGCCGACCGCCCCTCCCCCCGCGCAAAATGATTTGCATTTAATTAACTCGAGATTTTCACTTTTTATAATGGGATTAAAAAAGCCAGATTCGGACGACGGGAAATATCCTTGTGCAATTAGGTATAGAGACTAGCGCGTTCCGCGCCGCGGAGTAGGCGCATTTATCGGATTACCGGACACTTTTTTCCCCGCGCGCTCATTTTGAGCCATTTTGAGGTATTTTAGGATGTAATCGGACTTTTGTAGGGCTACTATACTACTGTAATCTACAGTAGTCCTTTTCTCCCACAGGCTGTGCCTCTTCCTTAGCTCCCCCCACCACTTCCGCAGGGTTCTGTATTCTCTTCCTCCAGCTTCCCCCTCATTATCTTCCAGGGGCTCTGCGGTCAGGCTTCGCCGCTTTTCCTTACAGTATCCCCCTCCTGGTTACAGTATCCTTCCGCTAGGTTCCCCTCCCCTTCCCCCGGGATCTGTATTCTTTTCCTCTAGCTACCCTCCTTATCTTCCAAGGGCTGCGGTTAGGCTTCGCCGCTATTCCTTACAGCATCCCCCTCCTGGTTACAGTATCCTTCCGCTAGGTTCCCCTCCCCTTCCCCCGGGTTCTGTATTCTTTTCCTCTAGCTACCCTCCTTATCTTCCAGGGGCTGCGGTCAGGCTTCGCCGCTATTCCTTACAGCATCCCCCTCCTGGTTACAGTATCCTTCCGCTAGGTTCCCCTCCCCTTCCCCCGGGTTCTGTATTCTTTTCCTCTAGCTACCCTCCTTATCTTCCAGGGGCTGCGGTCAGGCTTCGCCGCTATTCCTTACAGCATCCCCCTCCTGGTTACAGTATCCTTCCGCTAGGTTCCCCTCCCCTTCCCCCGGGTTCTGTATTCTTTTCCTCTAGCTACCCTCCTTATCTTCCAGGGGCTGCGGTCAGGCTTCGCCGCTATTCCTTACAGCAAAATGACTGCGACAGCATGACAGCAAAATGACCCAAAATGACTGCGCTAATTATATCAGATTTTCACATTTTTCACCCCTTGTGACGTCATCTGCGCCAGTTTTGGACCCCGGAGAAAATATAGGAATGCGATTAAGTATAGGGACTAGCGAACTTCGTTCGCTAGAGTGTACGCACACTTTCTGTGTTCTTTAATTAGGTAGCTACATTTTTTGCGCTCAATTTGAGCCATTTTACGTGATTCTAGGATTTATTTGGTATACTGTAGTGCTACAGTATGCTTTTGCGGCTATTGTCTTCCAGGGGCTGCGCATTTGCTCTGCTAGCCTTTTTTAGGTCTTCCAGGGGTCCGGTATTACTTTATTCCAGGGGCTGCGCATTTGCTCTGCTAGCCTTTTTTAGGTCTTCCAGGGGTCCGGTATTACTTTATTCCAGGGGCAGCGCACTTGCTCTGCTAGCCTTCTTTGGTCTTCCAGGGGTCCGGTATTCTTTTCTCCCAGTGCTCCTACAGTAATCGCTAAGTGTCCCTACAGTAATCCCTAAGTGTCTCTACAGTAATCCCTAAGTGTCCATACCGTATCCCACGCTTTCGCCTAAACTCGCACTACAGTACTCCTAACCTACGTCATCGCAATCCCCGTCCGTTCCCGAGACGAATGACCTACCTCTCAACCCGCTACGACCACTTTTGTCTCTAGCTACAGTAACCTCGGGATCCCCTTTAGGATCCCCGCTGACCTACCCCCTTTGTCCCCTCCCCCGCCCCATTGTCCCCTTCTCATTCCTCCCCCCTCCAGCCCCCGGGACCGGTCTCCCCTCTCCTCCCCCCGCGAAATGCCACGCCGACCACCCCACTCACCGCGCTGCCCGCAAAATGAGTGAGATAATTAAATCACATTTTCACTTTTTTGACAAGGGGATTAAAATTACCAGATCGTGTACACGGAGAAATATGGCTACGCGATTAAGTATAGTAGATAGCGCGTTCCGCGCCGCGGAGTAGGCGCACTTATTAGTTTACTCCACACTTTTTTCCCCGCGCGCTCATTTTGAGCCATTTTGAGGTAGGTTAGGTAGAAATCGGACTTTTGTAGGGCTACTGTAGTCTTACCGTACTCTTCAGCAGTCCTATTCTCCCACGGGCTGTGCCTCTTCCTCTAGCTCCCCCACCCCTTCTCCCAGGTTCTGTATTCTCTTCCTCTAGCTTCCCCCTCATTATCTTCCAGGGGCTGCGGTCAGGCTTCGCCGCTATTCCTTACAGTATCCCCCTCCTGGTTACAGTATCCTTCCGCTAGGTTCCCCTCCCCTTCCCCCGGGATCTGTATTCTTTTTCTCTAGCTACCCTCCTTATCTTCCAGGGGCTGCGGTCAGGCTTCGCCGCTATTCCTTACAGCATCCCCAATCTTGTTACCGTATTCATATTCTCGTATATTCATATTCGTATTCTTACAGTATCCCCCTCCGGGTTACGGTAGCCTTCCTCTATTTCTCCCTTCCTTCCTCCCTCGGGTTCTGCATTCTCCTCCTCTATTTCCTCTCCTAATATTCCAGGGGCTGCAGTCGGGCTTCGCCGCTATTCGTTACAGTATCCCCCTCCTGGTTACAGTATCCTTCCTCTAGCTCTCCCTTCCCCTCCCTCGGGTTCTGTATCCTCTTCCTCTAGCTTCCCCTTTATTATCTTCCAGGGGCTGCGGTTAGGCTTCGCCGCTATTCCTTACAGTATCCCCCAACATGTTTACTGTACTCTTCCCCATCTAATTCCATTTATTTTTCTCGTTTTTTGTCCCTAGACTCTTTTCGCCGGGTTCCGGGGCACGGCTTCGCCAGACCCATTTGTCGGATACGGGGCTGGTCTCGTTTCGCTCGCTGCCCGTTTCCGGAATTTTTTTTGCAACTTGCCAACACATTTTGGCAGCCTGCCAGTACTTTTTTTGGCACGGTGCCAGAATCTTTCTTGCTTCAAATACTCTTCTAATCGTCTGAATGACATACGGCGTCCCTTCGACTCGAACTGCAACCTGTAACCTGGTCGATAACTACCGTAACCCAGCCTACAGTAACCCAGCCAATTCACACCACATTCTTGGCACGGCGCCAAATCATACTATAGCTCTCCATGCCTCAATGGGCTCACTGGCCTACGGTAATTCCTCGCCGCAGCCCAGATCCACGCTTGGAACTCGGATCTCTAAAGTACAGTAACCCAATTCTACCGTAACCCTGTCTACTCACGCCTTTTTCATGCAATCTCCACAATCTTCTCGAGTAATACACTATTCAATAGGTACGGTATCCTCCAAGATCCTGAAACCGATATCGAGATCCCCAACCCCCATACGCACCTTCAGTCGACGATAATAGGGAGAGGAAGAGCAGCCGACCACTCCAAACGCGCGCTCGAATCAATAATGAATGCTCTCCTCCCCCTCCCCTCCCCCTCCCCGCTCACCCGATGCAAATTCAGGATTTTCACATTTTTCACAATGGATTTTCACTTTTTTGACAAGGGGATTAATTCCGCCCGAATCTGATGACGAGAAAATATGGTCTTGCATCTAGGTATAGAGACTAGCGAACTTCGTTCGCTAGAGTGTACGCACACTTTCTGTGTTCTTTAATTAGGTAGCTACATTTTTTGCGCTCAATTTGAGCCATTTTACGTGATTCTAGGATTTATTTGGTATACTGTAGTGCTACAGTATGCTTTTGCGGCTATTGTCTTCCAGGGGCTGCGCATTTGCTCTGCTAGCCTTTTTTAGGTCTTCCAGGGGTCCGGTATTACTTTATTCCAGGGGCTGCGCATTTGCTCTGCTAGCCTTTTTTAGGTCTTCCAGGGGTCCGGTATTACTTTATTCCAGGGGCAGCGCACTTGCTCTGCTAGCCTTCTTTGGTCTTCCAGGGGTCCGGTATTCTTTTCTCCCAGGGGCTGCGCACTTGCTCTGCTAGCCTTTTTTAGTCTTCCAGTGGTCCGGTATTCTTTCCTTCCAGGGGCGACTTCGTCGATCCGCTAGGGGGGGGGGGCTCACGTTGTCGTCGCGCTTCGCGCTCCGACAACGTTCGCCCTTAGGAGGCGAACCGCTTCGCGGTTCGCTAGCTTTCCTTACAGTAGTCTTCTAGTATTGCTACAGTATCCCTACAGTAATTGCTAAGTGCTCCTACTGTAATCCCTAAGTGTCCCTACAGTAATCCCTAAGTGTCCCTACAGTATCACACACTTTCCAAAATAGTCGCTCTACAGTACCCCTAACCCGCACCAGTCGAATGGTATATCGCTCACCCTCGTACGATAACTTTCGTCCAAAGCTACAGTAACCCGGAGATCCGCTGAGGATCCCCGCTGACCTACCTCTAATACCCCCTTTGTTCACCCTCCCCGCGCCCCTTTGTTCACCCTCATTCCGTGCACGCGCACCTCCACTGCGCGGTCGTGCGCCCCAGAATGATCCCTCCCCCGCGCACCGACCACCCCTCCCCCCCCGCTCACCCCCAAAATGACTGCGCTAATTATATCAGATTTTCACATTTTTCACCCCTTGTGACGTCATCTGCGCCAGTTTTGGACCCCGGAGAAAATATAGGAATGCGATTAAGTATAGGGACTAGCGAACTTCGTTCGCTAGAGTGTACGCACACTTTCTGTGTTCTTTAATTAGGTAGCTACATTTTTTGCGCTCAATTTGAGCCATTTTACGTGATTCTAGGATTTATTTGGTATACTGTAGTGCTACAGTATGCTTTTGCGGCTATTGTCTTCCAGGGGCTGCGCATTTGCTCTGCTAGCCTTTTTTAGGTCTTCCAGGGGTCCGGTATTACTTTATTCCAGGGGCTGCGCATTTGCTCTGCTAGCCTTTTTTAGGTCTTCCAGGGGTCCGGTATTACTTTATTCCAGGGGCAGCGCACTTGCTCTGCTAGCCTTCTTTGGTCTTCCAGGGGTCCGGTATTCTTTTCTCCCAGTGCTCCTACAGTAATCGCTAAGTGTCCCTACAGTAATCCCTAAGTGTCTCTACAGTAATCCCTAAGTGTCCATACCGTATCCCACGCTTTCGCCTAAACTCGCACTACAGTACTCCTAACCTACGTCATCGCAATCCCCGTCCGATCCCGAGACGAATGACCTACCTCTCAACCCGCTACGACCACTTTTGTCTCTAGCTACAGTAACCTCGGGATCCCCTTTAGGATCCCCGCTGACCTACCCCCTTTGTCCCCTCCCCCGCCCCATTGTCCCCTTCTCATTTCTCCCCCCTCCAGCCCCCGGGACCGGTCTCCCCTCTCCTCCCCCCTCGAAATGCCACGCCGACCACCCCACTCACCCCGGCACCCGCAAAATGAGTGAGATAATTAAATCACATTTTCACTTTTTTGACAAGGGGATTAAAATTGCCAGATCGTGTACACGGAGAAATATGGCTACGCGATTAAGTATAGTAGACTAGCGGATTCGACTTCGTCGATCCGCTAGGGGGGGCTCACGTTGTCGTCGCGCTTCGCGCTCCGACAACGTTCGCCCTAAGTATCCCTACCGTATCCCGCACCTCCCCCTAAACTTTGTCTACAGTACCCCTAACCTACGCCATCGTAATCCCCGTCCGATCCCGAGTCGATTGGTATATCTCCCACCCTCTTACGATAACTTTCGCCCAAAGCTACAGTAACCCGGAGATCCTTCTTAGGATCCCCGCTGACCTACCCCATTGTCCCCTCCCCCGCCCCATTGTCTCGCCCCCTCATTCCTCGCACCTCCAGCCCCCGGGACCGGTCTCCCTCTCCCCTCCCCATTCCCCACACCGACCGCCCCCCCCCCCTCTCCCCCCGCGCAAAATTAGCAAATTAATTAACTCGGGATTTTCACATTTTTCAGCTAATTCAATTATTTTCCGCCGATTCGGATGACGGCGAAAAGTGGAAACGCGATTAAGTATATGGATATACTGAATCACTTTTCTGAAGAGGAAAAGTCACAGAAATGTTTACTTTTTATGCAAATTTTAAATTGAAAAATTCCCGCACCTCCAAAAAGTGAAGCTACCACATTTTGTGCGCTCTAGTCTGTTCTAAAAAAAGGCCTCTCTTTTTCAAAGTTTTCATATCCAAAAATTAGCGTATGTGAAGAGGAGAATTCGGTTTAGAAATAAAGAGAGGAAACCGTTCATAAGAATTTTTTACTTAAAAAAATAGCAGCACCTGATTCTCTTTTATCTATCTACAAATAATCTACAAAATTGTAACAAATTATGGCTACACGCCAACCTTCATGGACCACACCTGGATAATTCCGGTGAGTTCTGTACAAAAGGTTGACAGCTCCGGGCGCTCTGTCGGTCGAACATACTCATGAAAAATCGAATCCACTTCAAGGGTACTTGAGTTCAACTTTGCCACGGGAAATTCGATGATCTCCTGAAGCGTTCACAAAATTAAATATACGTATGAGATGCATTTTTAACTACTTAAAAACAACTTTATAAAAATCTCATAACTCTGTGCTCGTGCGTCATAGCTACGGCAGGCAGTGGGTATAGCTACTTCAGCTATATGACAGAACTCAGCTAGGAAATAGCCAGAAAGTAGCCCTGCATTTTAAACTAAAGAAACTAGTGAACCTGACCTGGCACGGCATCATTTTAGCATTCTGCAAACATGTCGCCTCGAAATCAAGTACCAGGAAGTAATCATAGATCTGTTTGACAACTCCACGACGAGAAATTATCCTTCTAGACATGAATAATCGATTAACGCGTTATAACGAAAACACAGAGTGTGCAAGTAGTTGTTGATTCGAAAACAATGTGACTCTAAAAAAATACGGTAGAACCAGGTGCATTTTTTTCTTCGAGATTCTCCTTGAACACAACAATCTCATTTATTGATTTATATCTCCAATCTCCGAACGCGGCGGGCGAGTTCTGCGGGGACTTACCGAAGGAGTTCCGCGGGGGTCCTTCGGGAACTCCTTCGCGAACTCGCTAAGGAGTTAGCAAAGGAGTTCTTACTGTAGGTTTGGGGAGTGCGGTGGGTCAAGCGCTGCGGATGCGTTGCGGTTTCCGTGTTAAATGAAATGAATTCAAAGAATTGTTACGTGTTAATCGATTTATTTGCTTGCCGCTATACGTTTTTTAAATTTATTGTTGCCTCTCGATGATAGCGCGCAGATTTATCCATGTTATTCCAGGCAGTCGCTGAGGTCTCCACTGAAATGCGAGCGTGAATTAGCTGTGAATAGCTGAGCGTCGAATGAAAGGTATTTTTTGATTGCAGCGTCCTTCCTTTCTTGACTTGATAGCGATGTAAGGATATGTAGTTATATTTATATTTTCTGTTTAGAAGGTTGTAATAGGTTGCCCGAGGTTGTCAAGAGGTTGATAATTGTAATCGAGCAAGAAGTCTCGGAACGAGAATGCCGGGTTGTCTGACGAGTTGCGCGCTGACCGCACGAAAGTCGTCATGAAACTCGTCAAACAACTCGCAAATCGTGAAAATCGCGCGAAATTCAAATTTTCTATTTATTTTTTGGTGTCGTCTTGCCCGGTTTTTTCTTTCCTTTCTTTCTTCATTCGTATCATATGTGTTTACAAGAACATGATCAACTGGTTTATTCAATGCAAAATACAAAACACGGCGTGCGAGAGCTTGAAATCGATGAACGCTGAATCGACATGCACCCCCGTGTTGGTAGGCCTGAGGAAAATGATAATAAACAATAAGAACGAATAAGAACTCACCGTTGGTTGATCAGAGCGTGAAGTGAGTAAAATTAATTATAAAATATCGTCTTTGGCCGAATTCTGCGTCCCTGAAGTAAAGTCGATTGAATAAACGTTACGTACCTGCTTTCCTGACGTCTCCGATCAATTTAAGAGAGAACATAGTAAGTATATCCATATAGGGAAGACGAATAAATAAAAACAGTAAAAAATAAAAGCAGGAAAAAATGACTAAGTCCAAGAAGACGGACAACACGACGTAAAAATCGTCAGACAACTCGTCAAAATATACGTTTTGACCAGTTGTCCAGCAAGTCGGCACCAAACCCGTCAAACAACCCGGCAAAAGTAAAGTCGTCGGGAAACTCGACGCGAAACTCGTCAAAAAACACGGCACTCCATTTCGGAGGTGGCTGTCGTTCACTGTAGTAAACTGCGCCCTTCTGTTTGTTACTGGTACATCGATATCTATAGCAGTTTTTTTTTGAGTTGTGTCTGGTTTGCGGAATGAAATATAAATACCGCATCTTGTTATCTGTTGAATAAATGCCGTAATCATTCAGACGACGAGTTCTCTGGTGGGTATCCGATGTACGTTGGTCTCAATGCCGATTCTGTCTTGATCATCTCATGTCGCGAATTACTTCCTTCTCAAGAAGTATCCAAATGTCATCACAATTGCTGAGGTATGATTGCTTTTCTTATATTGATATATGCTGATTGTTTTTTAACCTTGGTCACGGCAGATGAAGTGTGCGATACTAGAGTATGATTATGCAGGAAGTTCCTGGCAAGCCTGGAGTGTGTAGTCCCGTGGAAGAGGGAGGTCAGGGATTCGATTATGGATTGGCTATGGCCATTCCCGATATGTGGATTAAACTGCTGAAACACGAGAAGAATGAGGACTGGGATATGGCCAAGATTGTCCACACTCTTGAGAATAGAAGGTGAGAAGCACTCCCTCAGACTTGTCAGTTTATATATAGCTGTGCGAAAATGTTTTTTTAATTCCCCCAATTCCAGCTTCTCCACCCCTCTCAATTCAAGTATGTGTACACTGCTCATAATCATCGAAGATCCGAAGGTGGATTCGTGCTTCCGGCTACTATCATCGAGATTCTCATGAGTGAGTTGGAATTGATAAAATGCATAAAAATTACCGGGTTTTATCATCATCCCATTTACACTCCGCGTTTCCTTAGTAGCAGCTCTCTGTAGCGAAAATTATTGTTCCTCCAGCTCATTATTTCAAAAACAATTAATAATACAATAAGAACATATTTGCATAGCTAGACAATATTGGTTGTTTAAATAAAAAAATAAAAATTCAAATTCACAGAGATCTCTAGAAGAGTATTCAACGTGCACGCTCTTCCCGACGAACAATCGACCCCTCATCGGATGTTGAAGCGAACTAGCCACGATCGTATCTTCAAGGAGATACTGAACCGAGCTGTGTACGTTACTTATTTGCCAGTTCTATTCCTAAATAATGGTAACACTTATCTACACTTTCGCACCACTATTATGTAATCGAGAACCGTGGTGTTAACGAGTATATTTACGTCAATTTATCATTTCAGCGAGACTTTTCGCAATCGTCAATTGGGAGGGGTAACGTGGCTGACGAACTGTGCGGTCGACAAGTTTGGTGGATACATACAAGACGTACCCGATTTCTATTTCTACGAGGGTGGAAATGGTGAAAGAAGAGAAGAACATGAGAGTTTGAATAATATCGACAATGAAAATCCGTTCCCCCAGCCTGAGATTGAGGATGGCAGTTCTAGATAGAGAGACCCCAATATGGCTAAACGTTGATGTAAAGATTCGAATATTGTATTTAAATGTGTTTCCTCATCTTTGAGTGGTTCATTTTTATCGATTCTCTAAACTTGTTTACTTCACTCTTGTTTTTCATCCCTGTAATTCTATGTAAACCAGGTTCTGCATTGTCATAAGTACATTAGTTGTGATCTCTCCAATTCAATTGGTTTCGTTATTGTGAATTGCTCATTCTTGTCAAATTTATGTTGTTTCAATTGACTCATCTTTCATCTCACCTCGGTGCTGCATTCACACTACTCGGTTTCACTGTAATAGCTGTAAATTCATTGATCTCTGTACAATGACTAGTTTTGTTTTCCGAATATTATGTTTGATTGTTGCAACAAAAGCAAATAAATTGTTCTAAATGCAATAAGTAACGAAATATTCACACAATATTACGGTATTTCCGAACGAGAGGCTAGCAACTAGAAAGTGGGCGGAGATTCGCCAAAACCGCGCACAGAACGCGCGACGGCCCGCGCACGCTCTGCCGACGGAGTTCTCCGAAATGGAGTGCCGTGTTTTTTGACGAGTTTCGCGTCGAGTTTCCCGACGACTTTACTTTTGCCGGGTTGTTTGACGGGTTTGGTGCCGACTTGCTGGACAACTGGTCAAAACGTATATTTTGACGAGTTGTCTGACGATTTTTACGTCGTGTTGTCCGTCTTCTTGGACTTAGTCATTTTTTCCTGCTTTTATTTTTTACTGTTTTTATTTATTCGTCTTCCCTATATGGATATACTTACTATGTTCTCTCTTAAATTGATCGGAGACGTCAGGAAAGCAGGTACGTAACGTTTATTCAATCGACTTTACTTCAGGGACGCAGAATTCGGCCAAAGACGATATTTTATAATTAATTTTACTCACTTCACGCTCTGATCAACCAACGGTGAGTTCTTTTTCGTTCTTATTGTTTATTATCATTTTCCTCAGGCCTACCAACACGGGGGTGCATGTCGATTCAGCGTTCATCGATTTCAAGCTCTCGCACGCCGTGTTTTGTATTTTGCATTGAATAAACCAGTTGATCATGTTCTTGTAAACACATATGATACGAATGAAGAAAGAAAGGAAAGAAAAAACCGGGCAAGACGGCACCAAAAAATAAATAGAAAATTTGAATTTCGCGCGATTTTCACGATTTGCGAGTTGTTTGACGAGTTTCATGACGACTTTCGTGCGGTCAGCGCGCAACTCGTCACGAAACTCGTCAGACAACCCGGCATTCTCGTTCCGAGGCGGCTCCGAGTAAATTCACTTGTTCTGAGCCGTTTATCACTCGTTTTTATAGCCGCGAATTATAACATAGTGTCTTGTGGCTTCTTGCAATCGTTGTAAAGTGTGTATCTTGACCGTTTACACACACACACACACACACACACACACATATATATATATATATATATATATATATATATATATAAGGTGGGTAATGAACAGTGCTGGCGCTCTATGCCGCGTGATATCGACAGCATCTAACCGGCAACTCTCAACAGAGAGGTATGTCTTGATTTTCATTTTGATGCCACCGGTCCCTGAAAACAGTTTATGCCAGTTTCGAAACCCTGTAGCTCACGGGAGAAAGAATGCCGCTTGTTATGTTTTATTTCCGTTTAAAGTACTATCACGGCTATCGCATATCAGAAAATTAAAGAATTCTTTCGGCGCGTTCACATGAAATATCAAGTGGAATATCAAAGGTTTTTTCTCTTCAGGCTATTTTCACATTTAAAGCTCTTTGCAGTCCGTCCTGGAAGTATTTTAAAGTATTAAGTAATAATGCCTTTAGTAAAATTTCCAAAAAAAATACAATTCGGTTGATACCCACTGTTTTTATAGAGGATCAACTTTCACAGTCATGTTTGCTCTTTGATTTACTATAGCATCCAGGGGCACGAACCCTATTTTTGGCTGTTGTTACTTTTTGGAGATGTTTTGATTTGATACTTATATTATCGCTTAGAAAAAATCACTTTCTGAAGAGATCAAGTCACATAACTGTTTACTTTTTATGCAAATTATGATTTTCGAAAATCCCGACCTCCTAAAAGTGAACCTGTCACATTAAATTCGTTCTAGTAGTAGTTCTAGACGAAAGCCGCTTCTTTTGAAAGTTTGAAGTGATTAAGTATGTATCACCTCATATCATGTTCAAAAATCAGGCGATTTGGTTGATGCCCCCCCCCCCTGTTTCTACAGTGGGTCAAAGATCTAACTATAAGAGCACGGTAGAATTTGATCTACTTTAAAAACCGAGGGCACTAACCAAATTGTCAAATTTTTGGATACGTTATGAGGGGATACCTCCTTTATTAGATAAAACTTTCAAAAACATTTTTCCGATTTCTCTAATTTTTTTATAGCCGTGATACTACGTTACATGATAGTGAAAACAGAACACGCTGCCCTCTTTCCTCCCTTGTACTACAGGCTTTCGTACCGGAGAAACACTGTTTACAGAAGATGGTGGTGTCCGCCCTAGCAGCGGACCTAGCTATTAGATTGATGTGGATGAGAGTCCCTAGATTGAATTGCACTGTACATTCGATGTAGTTGATAATGCGAGCGAGTAAGTAAATCATTTATTGTAGTCATGGTCTAATGGGACCTGCGGTGAAGTTGCTGCTCTATCATTACGGTCTTTCTCCTATAGAAGTAACCGCAACTGGACCGAAGAAGAATCTTCTCAAAAGGTGATAGATTGTCCTTGTGATGTACACATTTTTATGATGAGTTTAGTGACGTCATGGCCGTCGTTCAATCGAGAAAGCTAAATCCTGTGGAGAGAATAACGAAGAAGGTGGAGGATGGGAAGAAAACTTCAATGGATGCCCCTAAGGGCAGTGAGAGGTCCATTGGAGGATTCATCGATATCCCTCTCACGAATATGAGAAGGACCATTGCCAAGAGATTATCTCAGTCTAAGGTTCCACTTTTTTAAATACTAACTCTAGAGTTCACTTTGAATTTAGCCGACAATCACTTATTAGTGTGTTCTAGTAATAAACATGGGCGAGCAGCTAAACTCCAAGTCTTTGGCAAGTGGTATCTCGGGCCAAATTATCGAATACCGTAAGCCAGACGGCTGTTAATGCTGTGTTAAAAATCGATTTGAAAACAAATATAGAAAATATGTCAATCGGAAAAGAAAATGTTTGAATACTCGCAATTATCGATTTTTAGGCTACTATCCCTCACGAGTACGTCTCTGGTTCGGTTGCGTGGGACGGCGTCGCTTCTCTTCGACGACAATTGAAAGAGGATGGAATCGCCGTCTCTCTCAATGACATAATCATCAAGGCCGTCGCTAATGCACTCAGAGTTAGTATACCATCCTGTTTACGTAGAAGTTGGACATCTAACAACTTGCTCCGGGACAGCGAGAAATGATTGTTTGTATCGACGATTGTTTCTCTTGCACAAACGGACTCCTATCTCATCATGAACAATTAGTTGTGTATCTCTCCATGGTGGTTGACTGCAGGCGATTCCGTCAGTGAACGTCTGTTGGAGGGGAGAGGGAGTCGTCTCCCTTCCTTCTGTCGACATTTCCATTGCTGTTGCCACTCCACAAGGACTCATCACTCCTATCGTATTCAATGCAGACATGAAGGGAATACTCGAAATCAGCCAGGTACATCACCCATTTTGATGTTATCGCGCGCTAGCCAGAACTAATTTAACCTATGAAAATAGCTAAAAGAGAGAAAGTTACGTAATCTAAAAACATCAGCGTTAGCATCTTTCGTAGCGGTGACTCTGAATATTGAATGAGATAGCATTCTAAACATCAGCTTCTATCAAGGTATTGACATGTCAAACTTATTCCCAATAGTTTTTTTGGTGCGCAATTGGTCGATTTCGATCATAAATTTTGGTCGGAAATGTATTGATATAGAGCTGAACGTTTTTATTGATTTTTCTGATAAGTTAACTGGTCTGGAATATCATTATTGGTTGGACGAAAATTTATGATTTCTATCTCATTATTTTTATTTTATATAATCAGAATCAGAGTTGGGCTGGAAACCCGCAGCGGTCGGTGGCCCGCAACGGGGTTCTGGGATATCGGGAAAATCAATAAATCTAATCTAAAAAGTATAGAAAGAATCGGATAAGCAAAGAAACAGAAGGGTGACGCGACGGAGTCAAGGATGAAACGCAGAACCGGGTTTTCCAGAGCCGGGTACCCCGAGAACTTTATCGAGAACTGCTAATATTAATGAATGAATTGTCTAATTACTCAATAACTTCACGTTACTTAGTCTTTGGCGACCCACCGATTTTTTTCTTCTTATCGAAAACTAGGGGGGGGTGACAAAACAGCAACGGGCAAAAACAGCAACGGGGCATAACTTTGATCAAAATTGACGAATCTGTAAGAATTTTTTCCGTGTTGGTTATTTGCTAACCTTGATCGATTCGACTTGTTGCTGGGTTTTTCTGACCATTTTGAATTTTCGACTAATTAGTGAAATTTTAATTAGCTAATTAGTTAATTTGTGGGTTTGGAAGCCCTCGCGATTCTGATCATGATAACACTTTGATTGAGTAATGTAGGTAGGTTTAGAGCAGTTATAAACCTCGTTGCTGTTTTTGTCCGTTGCTGTTTTGTCACCCCCCCCCCCCCCGAAAACTATATGTTTGCGCGGTTCGCATAATTTTAAAGTGTGCAATGGTGCTAAAAAATTCGCCCGCTATGACCCGCTACTGCGCTAATACGGGTAGTTAGCGGGGGCTAGCGGGAGGTCTGTATCTTGCTTCAAACTTAACATTTTTTCCTATTTTTTTTTGCATTCGATTCGACATCGCGAATTAAGTAAATCCGGGAGGTCGTATTTTGACTTTCACATAAGCGTTTCGGCGGTCCGCAACCTAAAATTTGGCGTAGTTTCCAGCTCATCTCTGGGGGGGGGGCACAAACAAAATTCATGATTCCACAACGATTCATGATTCCACAAATGTTCATCAGAATCCTCGCACAACATTCGTTAGGAAAAATTTGATTTCGTACGCAATTTGGAGGTCATACGAGGAATGTCCATCCCTCTCTTTCATAGCCGAAATACATGAACCTGTAATACTACCTGGATGCGAAAAATGAAAATATTTAAAATTATTCCACTCAAGAAATAAGTAAATACCTTTCTCAGTCAAAAATCTGGCACAAAGCCACAGAGCCCGTAGGTAGTTCAAGAGACAAGGTGAGCTCTGTGGTCGCTAAGTAAAGCGTTGATAGTGGTATGCCAAAAAAATGTTGAGTGGCAAGCATGATGCTTGAAGCATCTGAACATATGGACCAATTCATGTAATTTCTCTTACATTCCTTCAGACAGTGCGCGATCTGACTACGAAGGCAAAGGAAAATGGATTGGCGCCCAACGAGTTCCAGGGAGGAACATTCACGTATGATCTATTTTGTTGTCGAATAAGTCGGATACATCCATACGAGGGATAGGCAAAAATTTTCCGCAGTCCAGATTTCGCAAGCTCTCTCGCCGGTTAAAGAGTACGAGAGAGCGGAAAATGTATCGTCCATCCTTGATTTGTACCTATTGATCATGCAAAATGCCAAGGTTGTAGTAGATAAGAGGAGGTAATCCCGAACTACACTTAGGGAACTATATACAAATCGGATTTCGATTTCAAGTGTAGAATTCTACTTAGGGTGACAAGGAAGTCCGATCGTATCGAGTGATTGGAAGAGAGACGAGATGAACAGAGAATTTGGGATGTCTCGTTCGGAGAGTCGAAGTAAATTGTGTGGAGAAGAGTAATATTGCAGGATCTCGAATCTGGGAATGTTCGGTTCTGTCATTGGATTCACAGCGATAATCAATGAGCCCCAAGCAGCCATTCTCACAATTGGATCACCTGTGTATGAGATGAATGAATGGAATAAGACCGAGTCCAGGTACGACATACTACTGCTTTTTTAAACATTGCGTGCGATATGATGCATAGGTATAATATATGTATAAGATCGATACAACTGTATAATCTGTTAGAAGTTCGCCATCTTTTCGGTCATTTTTAGCCAGTTACATACACAATCTTAACTTCTTTGCAATAGTTCGATAAAGCGCGATGAAAAGGTAAGAATGCCAAAGAAATCAACTTAAAATATTATGTTACCGACTAGCAAATCCGTGTTAAAGATGGCCGAAGATGGCAGGAAGTCTGGTTTTCGTCCATCTTTTGGGCGAGCTAGAACATGACGAGAGAAAACGTGAATCGAGAAGACGGGAAAGGACGCAATACGGGTTTGCTAGTCGCTAACATACTATATTTTGTTTTCTCATTTCTGATGCATTCTTACTTTTCACCGTTCTTTATCGAACCTTTGCAAAGAAATTAAGCCGTGCCTCTCGTATCTCAAGTTTCTGGTGAACCAGAAAATGACCCCGATTTTTATTGTCTTGTTGGGTGGGGAATATTAGTGTCCATCGCCATAACTCAAAAATTAATTAGCAACTCGTTAAATTTTTAGCCAAGTTATGGACTGGAAAAAATAGAATGCAAATAGTACTGAGCGCATACCAATAGAGACTGAGAAAATCTCATTTTAATGATTTTTCCTTGTTTTTTTCATTAGTGTAGATCTTTGGTATATCTAGTATAAAATTCGGAAACATATCTGAGTGTTGTCAGCTAATTTTTCCGACTTAAAATATTCCGCAGAGGGTCGGAAAATTCTGAAACGGAAAACATTTTACGCCCAATGTTCGCCACGATAAAAAGGACCGTAACCCTGACATATTTAATTGAGCAAACTGACCAGAGATAGGTTCAAAAATAGACCTCGAGTAGTCATTGATTGGAGGGTATACGGCAGTTACGGTACGATGTCGCCGGCTTCAGTAACCCTACCGTAACCTGGATTTCAGAAATTGAGCCAATTCGCTCGGGATGTTTTTGCAGGAGGTAGACCTCGAGCGGGAAATGTCACAGGAGTGTATCGTCGTTTTTACCATATCCAGGGCTACTGTAGTGGGGTTACATTATTGCGAACTAACGAAAGTGAGCTAATCGAGTCGGGTTTTTGCAAGAGGTAAACCTCGAGAATGTCACAAAGGTATAATTATCGCTTCTACCGTATCCGGGGATAGTGCATGGTTACAGGGTACCGAATCTATAAAATCGAGCAAATTGGCAATGTATTTTTGGAAGGATTTGTTTAAGAGGTATACCGTATTGTTTTCACCGTGCTCCCGGTGCTCCCTGGCACAGTATATCTTAAAAACCTATCGTAATTTTCAAAACAATGTGAAAATTCACTCGATAAAGTTCCTATCTCCTTGATGGCGTCAATATCTCACGGGTAGAAAAAAAAGACGAGAAATTTCTCAACTCTCAGTGACGCTTGTAAGATATTAAAAAGGAGGTATTTACTCTATATATTTATTTTTCAGATGCCTTATGACCCTGTGCTACGATGGTCGTGCTATCTCCGTATCCGATGCTCGCCAATTTATCTCCCATGTCTCTCAGTCTCTTGCTCAACCTCTCCTTCTAATCACTTCTCCTCCTACCATTGCTCTAGATGATCAATTTGACTATGCCAAGTTTCTTTGAGTCCATGAATGTCGTTTGGTAGGGAGCCACGATACTAATTAGGTTCAAAAAGTGTAGAAGAGCCCTATCCAATCAACCTTACTACATACTCGATAGGAAATCGATCTTCTAGTCTCGATTGTACATTTGCAGTGACCGGTAGGAGCAATAAAGTAATGATAGATTGAGTATTGCTAATGTATCGAGCGTTTGAGTTAATAATAATATATTTATCATGCAATTTACTGAGGCTAAGTATGGGGAGAAATAATAAGTTAGTCTAATAAACAAACGGCAAACATGAAATACGATGTCGCATTATGTGACAAAGAGTTTTGTTGAAATACTTGCCAGTCAGCTTGGGCAACCCGGCAAGTATTTCGCCCACCCGGTACCACTTCGAGCAGAGGACTCGGATCGACTACATATAATTCAAGTCGTCAACTTTCAAGAAAGGCCCCAGTCGACAAGACTACGACGTGAGTTCCCACTTTGGTTGATACACGCTAGTCAGGACGTCACTGGAAGCTGGAAGATCTGCTTCTACGCTCAATGTCTATCGTCCAAGATCGGCACTGCAATTGACCAAGGAAGCCGAGCATGATCCATTCCCTTGACCCAGTTGCCTCGAATTCGAAGATCCCGACCACCTCTGTCCCCGAATGATACCTCCTGCAGGCCCTTGCCTTGATGTCAGGATAAATATGTATGTATGTATGTATGTATACTAATACAATAATGAGAAGACAAGAGAGAGCGAAAAAAATGCAGGTTATGAAATGGATAGAAAGTCTAAGAATTTGATGTAGTTTGATACGACAGAGATGCTACTATTACTAATAAGTTGGTCATCTAAACGATTCCACAAATTGACAATTCGGTTAGCGAGAAATCGATTATATCTTACTGAGTTACTACGAAATTGGCAAAGTTTGAGCCTATGACCTCTAGTAATACCAATACGATTAGAGAAATTAAACATCGAACGTGGACTAATGTCGAAATAACCAAAGATGATTTTATTTTTTTTGTCGAATTCGACCCGACTTGACTCTTAAAGAATACTGAAGAGGGTTTCTTTTAGAGTTCCCTAATAAAACACTTTCGATACACGATAATCCTTTTATCGCGGAAAATCCTTTTATCTCATATTAATTGAGACTTTGAATTGTTTTATTTCATCCCATTCTTCCTTGACTGGCCTCTTGCGCCCTCAATTTGGTCTAGTGTATCCATTTTGTCTAATTTTTCTCCATTTTGCTCACCTTAATCCAATTATCGCGTCTCATCTCTTGTTCCATTCCACAATGTTCTGGTGCCTCAGAGAATGTAAGGCAAACGAGCAACGAGTGTCTTTTCCCAATTGGGAAAAGGCGCCCAAGAAGCGCTGTTCGGCGCCTTTTCCCAATTAGGGAAACACACTTTGTGGCCGCTTCCCTGACGATCCGAACATTGTGCGGGATGAATATAATTATAGCAGCACGTAACCGACGGAGTGGGCAAATTGCACATGTGAAAAATGCCCACTCCGTCGGTTAACTATCCGACGGAGTGGGCAAATTGCACTTCTTTTGAACTCCCGCGTACAGTAACCTCGTCATCATTTCCGGTAAAGACCCGTGTTAGGAATGGTTTTACGGGAAAAGGCTGATCAGATTCTAGTGTTTTTTTCATTATTATTTTTTTGTATTCAATGCGTTTTTTTATATTTGTAAAATTAGTTTTTTGCGATTAATTAAAAACGCTACCCGCGCATCTCTACGGGCTTTGACGTACACGAAATATTTCAATATTTATGTTGAACCGTATAGTTTCCGTCGGAATATTTATCGATCTTTCGTATAATTTTCGCAATCCATAAAATTGTCTTTTACACATTTTCAGTACCTGCGTTTCCTTTGCACACGATCTATTCACCAAAATAGAGAGAAACGTGAAAGAATCGCGCTGGTTTTGGGATTTCCGCGCTTTTTGTTCATTCAAAACATCACAAGTCAAACAGCTATTCTATGAAAATTGACATTTAAACTGTTTCATGGCTGAAGTTCTCGTTATATTTTGGAATTGCTCGCTGATGTTGTAGCTTCCTAGGAGCAGCTTATCAAAGCATCCAAGGTTGGGTTGGTTTGAGGCAGAATGAGCCGATGCTAACTGACACTTGTTCTTCAGGAGGAATATAATTATATTCCCATTTAGCTAGGGACCGCAGCGCGTACAATGAAATCGAACGTTAAAAAACTAGCTTTCTCGTGAATGATACTTTTGATTGCGCTGATTCGACTAAGTAAAATTAAAATAGTCAATAAAACAAACAAAAGTGGCAAAACATCTTCGAAAACGTGTTGCAAAAATACATGAAAGTGGGCGGGGTTTGGCGAGTTCCATGTGTCAAATTCATAACTCGGAATGAAATTTCGAAAAATTTTCATGTGTGATGTTTTGTTTCCTATGTTTATACTTCCGATTCTTGATATTTCCTGCAATTAAAGTCATTACCACCCTCGCCCATCCATTTGTCCCTCTCCCCTCGCTAATTCTGGCCCTGTACTAATCATACAAAAAATCGGAAGTGTTCAATGATTCGAAGGCTACCACATGCGAACGAACGAACGCCGGGCTTAGCGGTTGGTCTTTTCAGGAGCGGAATAGATTGTTTTGTCAAAATGTGAAGAAGAATTAGAGGGTACACGCGAAATAAACAGAGGAGAGAAGAAAATTATTAAAAATTACAAAAATTGCGCAAGTTTTCAATGCTTCGAAGGTTATACTAAGCGAACGAACGAACGCGGGGCTTAGCTGTTCGATTGTGGAGGAGCGCAACAAGTTGTTTCATCAATAGGCGACCAAACAATAGAGGGTACACGCCGATTTCGAATACTATGCCAGGAGACATGACATAAATTAGGAATACAATTTACTAAAGATGAAATTTCAACCGGTACGGGCATGGAACCACTATGAAGCACTACGTAAGCTATAGAGAGAAAGAAGGGCTTTCGATTGAGCTGAAAATTGAAATAAAACAAACAAACATACATGTGTAAAATTAAAAATCGATAAATAAAGAATTATGTTACACATCACGACTAAGGCCCACCGAACCGGAAATTTCAAAATTAGAGCCGGGGAAAAGTACGAAAAGACAGAAATTCAAATCTGCACCGAAAAACAGTTTTTGAAGGATATTTAGAATATTAGGGGGTGCGCCAATCAGGTTTTTGCCTTTATATGAAGTGCAGATGAATACAAAGCAGTGGAAAAGAAATTAGCAAAATCCGTACTAGCGAATGTGTTTTAATTCCTCTGCGAAGTTTTGTGATTTCAAATTATTTTAAATAGCAGGCGTTTCAAGGGATGCGCCACCGAGATTAGTTTACTTATTAATTCTTCAAAGTCGAAAGTGTCTTTGGGTGAAAGAAAGGGGAAATCCGTGTTAGCGAACCTTCTTTATTTAGGCTTCAAAATGTTGTTCAGAGACAGCGTATTACGGTAGATGTCGTTATAGGACATTTTATTGATTTTTATTTTGTTCAGAGTATTTACAATTGCAGCTCTAGCTACAGGTTTAGCGCTAGTTTTTTCCCTTTATCTCGCTATTAATATCGGAATAAATATAATTGAATCGAGAAAAAAAACATAAAAGCTGTAAAAAGAAACCAGAATAAAAAGTTCTGACACGACGAACATGCATCGCCCACCGAACTCACGGCGCAACGATGCGGCACGAATTCGGTTGGGCGACTACACCACGGCGGGCGGGGCTTAGAATCGTGTCTGATACTCGCTGAACTGGTAATATTTGATAAATCTGGAAACGCTATCGTGATTCTGCACCCCGCATTACCCCAAACGCACGCAATTTGCATTTTTAGGAACAATTTTCAAATTTACGCGGTGGCCCCTACATCACGACGTTCTGCGGTATTACCATTCTATTACGCGGATGTTGATTATACAGATGTGACATGACTCGAATCCTCCGGTTTTTCAGCGCAGCTTGTGCGCGCGATTCCAATTGCACAAGCTGCGCGCGGGATTCTACAAGACGCGCGCCGGACTTTTTGCCGGACCTGGCTTGTTCCGTTCGAGACCTTCAAAGGGAACGCGCGATTTGTGTAAGGTGCGGCGCATGCCGCGTCTTACCCTACACAAATCGCGCGCGCAAGCTGCGCTGAAAAACCGGAGTCTACTCCGGTTTTGAAACGCACGGTGTGCACATGCACCACGGCTGTGCGTTGCACGTCCATTGCACGTTACGTGTACTGACTCTCTTCATTTCTTCCCTCTCTCGGCTGAGTATCAGCGCGGCGAGAGAGCGAAGGACTGTAAGAGAGACGTGCGCACAACGTGCAAACGAAAACCGGAGTAGATCCAGTCCTCCCTGGCGGTTACAGTAATCAGATGCAGATTGGGGTATTTGCAATGCCGATCAGGAACTGATTTTCTTATACTTTTACATTTCAGAAAAGCATTTCCTCATCATACTTTTTTTTTTATTTTGTCCCTATTTTAATTTATTTAATTAATTTTTAAATGTTTAATTATTTAATTAATATTTTTAAAACTTGAATATTTTTTCGTATTTAATATTTTTATTCGCCTTTGTCGTGGAATTTATCAGACACTCAATTTTTTAACTCTGGATAAGTTAAGCGAAGACGGTAGACATACCGTGTCGGGACGTTCTTCAGCATTATCAGTGTTAAATGGGGAAATGAGTACTTGCAACATTATCGTGTGAAAAAGTGGGAAAGTCCCTCTTGATTTCACAAGCTCTCTCATTCCGAACACTTTTACTGTAGGGTTGACCGACCTGTGGAATGACATGGAATATTCGTGTGACACGACGTGTGTAGTTCAGTGGACCCCTTCTCCACCAACAAATTATAATTAAGTGTCTGTGGGCCATACCTAGACTTATACCTAGACTTATACTTATACCTAGACTTTCAAAGTCGTCGTCAGCCCCCTGAGACTTGCAAGTCTAACGCTTAGACTTGTAAGTCTAATAGTTAGACTTTCAAAGTCTATACCTTCCGGTCGGCTCGAATACGGTACCCGCCCCCTACGAATCGCTGAAAATCGATTCATACCGTATCCCCATTCAATTAGTTGTATGTTTAGTGTGCTACGAGGAATAGAAGATTATTGTATTTATAGGAATAGATTTATGGCACAAAATAATAACAAATCATGAAGAAAAAAAGTAGATTACTGGCGTGCTTCGTCAGATTCTTCATCAGTGAACAATATAATATATTATAATTGATGCCTGCAATAGTGTATTTTAAAGGCGATTGATACTTTCCAGTATAAAGGTACATAATCCAGTAGGAGTCAAGGAGGAAAGCGCATACAAAAATGAGAGCTTTCTCGGGTCCTTCTCGATTTCATACATCCTTTCGCTCTTGACCCCTTTTTGGAGGACCTTAGTCGTGAATATAATTAGTATTGCGAATTCGGCCAGACTGATCTGGGAGTGAACGTGAGAGCCGGCGAACAAAAATGAACACAAAAATGAAAATGCTGCGTTCTAAGTGAGTCAAGTTGAGACTCTCTCCATATCCGGTGTTCACTCACCTATGCATACATGGGCTAGGGTGTAGCCAGCAACAGGACCCTCCCGCTTTTCGAAGAATACCCTCCCGATTTTGACCAACCAGCAACAACCCTTGCCCATCTATGCACCTATGCCTGACAATAGATTTTTGCCGCGGCTGATTTAACACGTGTGAAATTTTACCGGACGGCCCGAGCCTCCTGAAAGTGTGTTTCAGTCGAAAATTCGCCTGATATTATGCTTATTCTAATTTTGACGCTTAGGATATTGCTTAGACGTCTCAAATAGTTGGTTACTAGTACTTAGTTCCCAGTTACCCGTACTTTAATGAAACCTATAAGTCTAAGTCCAAGTACGTAAATATCCGTTTTCTAGCTTAGGGTGCATTAAACATCCTAAATCATCGTAATTGATTATAAGAGAAGCCTAAGCAACAGCATAAGCCCTGACCTGAGCATAGACTTGACTTTAAGCGATTTCAGGAGGCTCGGGCCGTCCGGTAAAATTTCCAAGGTTGATTTAACTTCAAGTTTTAGTGTAAAATAAGGAGCATCAAACTCGACTCACCTCCCAATAACATACGACGATATAGCCGTAGTTAAATATTTGAATCTGTAAAAATAACTTGTAATCTCGGACAAGTAAAACTCACAGTTACCTCGATTTATCTTGATCATTGTAGCCGCCCCGCATATCGTGTGAGCGCCGTGACCTACAAATGCTCCTCACAAGCCATTTACCGTTTTAGAGAGCACTTATTTTTGGCACTTCTTAACTTTACCGGGCCAAGCAACCCGAGGTGGGGTCCTCATCCATCACCTAACTCTGAATATATTGGCCACCACTCATTCACTCCCAGAGGGTGAGTAGCATCAAATAGATATGATTAGTGTTTTTTTCCGCTCAATAAATTGTCATTCCTCCGCCTTCGCCTACACAAATCTGAATTACCTCCCTCCGATTTAGTTTATCCTTCTTCCTCCGGGAAGAAGACGGGATGATCTGTCCCCAACAGAGTGCTTTCCCCCAAGAGAGGAAAGCTCGCCCGAGATGGGACTTCGGGTTGCTTGGCCCGGTAAGGTAAACAAGTGCCCTTATTTTCGAAAATCCAAAACAAACGGATAAATGACTCATCTAATGAACATGCAGCAGAGTTAGGCGGCCGATTCCCCGGGTAACACTGCGCGAACGTCGGTTAAGCTGTAAAAACGGCTATCAAGATAGAAAATAGCTTAGCAAGTCGAGCAAAGGGTAGAGTGAAGAAATGCGTATTTCCTATGTGATTTGAGCCTCTAGCGCGGTCAATCAACGATGCTGAGTCGCTCGCAACGTGAAATATGCTCTGTTGATTGACCACACTTGAAGTAGAAACATGAACAACATAAACAGCAAGCAAAACAATCGATAAAACGGGAAATACGACAATTTGAAATTTCGAAACGCACGGTAAAATTCCGGCGAGGTTTGTGAGAAACAACAGAAATGCACACACTACGAATCGCAAACTAATTATCTTAGACTTTGAAAGTCTAATTGGTAGACTTTGAAAGTCTAATTCCTTGACTTTCTCAAGTCTACGGGGGTTAGACTTTGGAAGTCGTAGACTTATTTCCCTGTGAGTTGGATGTTCACATGTGGGTTGTCTTCAGATCAAGTGTCAGTCGCATAGTGCGTTATGAGAGATTATGTGTATCGACATATTTGTTCGGGCTTGGCACTGGGCTAAATTGACGATATAGAGATAGATAACCTCTCTTATGAGTGGCTAGAATGAGAGTGAAAGGAGTACAGTACATGGATACGGTAAATGGAAGAGGGGTTACTTAGGCAATGTGTTATTTAGGCAATTTTTATGGTCTGCCAAAAAGAATTATGAATTTTTGAAGTAAAACCAGGGGTTTGACGGCAATTAAAGAAACGAGTAAGAATAAAAGATCTAAGTATGGGTATGCAATCATTCCACAGGTCGGTCAATCCTACACAAAAGTGTTTGGAGTGAGAGAGCTTGTAAATTCAAGAGAGTCCCTCACTTTGTCACACTCCTTCACCCCCCTCTGCCGCCGTATTAAATACCTCGGAGGTGGGGGGAGGCAGAGAGACAAAAATAGTGCGGGGAAACGAGAGAGGCAGACAGTGACCTACCACTCCTCCCCCGAGCTCGGGGGTGCGGGGTGGCGAGAGAGCACGCGGAAATGAGAGACGAGAGCAACCTCTATCCGCATTGAGGGAGGCTCGTTTCGAGCTCGGGGGTGGTGATAGAATCGAATAAAATTACATGAAAATGATATAATAAGACTTGGCTAAGGTAGGATAAAACTAATTTAGGTATTAGAGACATTTCATGTCTGAGAAATGGTAAGAGTAGAGACGAAGACGGTAGCAGCGGAGTGTGTTCTCCCCCCCAAGCACGAAACGAGCCTCCCTCAATGCGGATAGAGGTTGCTCTCGTCTCTCATTTCCGCGCACTCTCTCACCACCCCGCACCCCCGAGCTCGGGGGAGGAGTGGTAGGTCACTGTCTGTCTCTCTCGTTTCCCCGCACTATTTTCGTCTCTCTGCCTCCCCCCACCTCCGAGGTATTTAATACGGCGGCCGTAGAGTTGGATTGGTGAAAAAAATGACAATATTGGAAGTAATGATGTCTCCTCTCCTAGGATCTCCCCTATCCAGTGTCTTTGCTTCCAATGCTCAGAGGGAAAAAAGTCTACGACTTTTTGATCTAGACTTCTGGGCTGGGCAGCGACGACTTTCAAAGTCTAAATAACTCACTCCCTTGCCTCTAGTAGACTTTTAAGTCGTCGCTTGCCATCTTAGACTTATGAAGTTGTAGAGTTATTTCCGTGCATTCCAAGTGCAATGCGTTATATCGGGAACAATTTTGAAAGGCTCTCTTAAATTCCCTTCGAGATTGAATGGAGAATCTGGGGATTGGCAAAATGCCAGTACACAGGCTCTCTCACTTTCTCTCCTCTCTCGCTGATCCCTTCTCATGGCTCTTTTTTGATCTACCTCTCTCCTACACTCCCTGTAAAACTGGGCCTTCGGTGGACGGAGGATCCAACGGGGATGGTAGAGATGGAATCAGTAGAGTAAACCACACGGCCTACCAAGCATGCGTGACTGGTCCCTGACAGATCTGCTCGACTACCACCGAGACTACTGTAATCGAGCTTATCACTGCACTCTAATCATTTTCGGTGCAGACCTCATTTAAATGAATTCTCTCCTCACCTATTTTTTCATCGCTTCCTGGCACATCTCTTTATGCATCTTTGAGCCAACTTCCTCTCATAACTGTTAGCGGAATCATTTCTAGAACACCAGCCGTTTTAAATTATGCATGCATTTGCTTCTAATATTATACTCTAATCTTGTTCTTATTTTTTCTAATTCGATTGTGTGATAATTGACAATCATTCAAAGATTTTTTGAAAATTATTTAGAAAAAAAGACTAATAAGAAAATATAGAACAAAAAAAGAGTGATTTAAAAAACAGTCCGCGATAAGTTGGCAAAATTTCAAACAGAATAGTTCCCGTCCGCCCTAGACTTTAGTACTGTAACCGCCAGGGAGGACTGGATCTAGATTCGAGTTGTGACATGAGTCTGCGGTCCCTACATTTAGCTAGTTATTTTCTGGTGTTCTTTCGCATTTGTAGCAAAATAGGTTAGCTTTCCTGTTGCTCCGGGCCAAGGCAAAGATATTGATCAAATAATCAGGTTGTTTCGATAGCCGTGGAGAAACCGACAATTGAGAGTTTTAATAACACATCGCATGCGTTTTGGTAGTCTCCGTGACGGGCCGTGAGCATTATTCCTTAAAGCATCCTATGAAAAGGGCATTTTGCTTAGTCTCCACGCAGCTTAGGCTGTACTAAATGCGGTAATGAAATATGCGCCTAGGAAGGCTAAGTACCCATATTACTAGCACTTGGCATTATAATTTTAAAAAAAGACTTGCACGACATTATGGGCGAAGACCAATGGATTGGCCATCTCTATATCTAAAAGTGCCACAATGACACTCGGCTCTTCTCATCCCCCATATATTTTCAAATTGAATAATTCTGATTTACCATCAATTATCGATTTTCGAGACCTAGGAGTTACCTACGATAATCACCTACGTTTCCGCCCACACATTGATAATATTGTACAAAAAGCCCGTTCTCGCTCCTTTCACATCCTTCGCACTTTTAAAACTAGGAACCTCGAATTACTTCGTCGTCTATTTACTACCTATGTTCGTCCTATTCTTGAGAATGTTTCTAAGTATGGTCTCCCTCTGATGTGGATAGTATCAAATTATTAGAAAATGTTCAAAAGATATATACCAAATGTTGTTGTAAACGTCTAGGATACGATACCTCTTACAATAGGCGCCTTTCTATCATGAATCTTATCATTATTATCTAATCGCCGGTTACAAAACGATCTCGTGTCTTGTTTCAAAATCTTCTCTGGTATTGTTAATATTGACCCATCGTCAGTTTTCTACCTCCCCCCAAATATTCGCGTACTTAGAGGCCATCGTTTTCGTATGCAAGTTCCAAATGCTAGATTGACCCATTTCCAGTCTTCGTTAGGATACCGTGTCATACCCCATTGGAACAAACTTCCTGATTATCTATTTGACCTGTCAGTGTCAGGATTTGTATCATCCATTAGAAAAATGTAATAGTCTTGTAATATTGCTGTTTGCATTGAGCTACTAGTTTAGCTCTCTTAGGTCACAACACTGTCAAATACCCCGTTATATATTTGCTCTCTCACATTTAATAATTGAAGGTGTAATTGTGATAAATATTATTATTATTATTATGACATGATTCATGGTTTTGGTAGTGACTGTGACGGGCCGTGAGCATTATTCCTTAAAGCCCCTTATGAAAGGGGCATTTTGCTTAGTCTCCACGCAGCTCAGGCTGTACTAAAAAATGAAGTACAATTCGTTGAAATATCAATGATATCGCTATTAGTTAATTTTACTGCCGAGGGAAGTAATTATTAATGAGCAAAATCAGCAGTGCATTGAAGATGTCGATTATCAACACACATACGCACACAAAACAAGATAAAGAGGAAAATGCTCGAGAGATAGCCCACAAAACCTTTCCTAACACGGTTATTTACTAGAAATTGTGAGGTAACTGTAAGAGCGGGAATTCAAAAATGTGCAATTTGCCCACTCCGTCGGATAGTTAACCGACGGAGTGGGCATTTTGCACATGTGCAATTTGCCCACTCCGTCGGTTACGTGCTAGTTATAATTATCATTAAATATTAGTTTTAAATTCGCGGCTAGCATATTTAGTACTACAGCTCCGGTTTTTCAGCGCAGCTTGCGCGCGCGATTTGTGTAGGGTAAGACGCGGCATGCGCCGCACCTTACACAAATCGCGCGTTCCCTTTGAAGGTCTCGAACGGAACAAGCCAGGTCCGGCAAAAAGTCCGGCGCGCGTCTTGTAGAATCCCGCGCGCAGCTTGTGCAATTGGAATCGCGCGCACAAGCTGCGGTGAAAAACCGGAGAGGTACTCAATTTAATGTTGGGTAGCTACACAGTTGTTTGAAATGGGAGAGACTAAAAGGCGGCCGCGGCCCTCGAAAAGTGACTAAAAGGCGGCCCGCGGCCCGAAAAAGTGACAAAAAGCCAGCCCGTTTTCGGCGGTTTTCGGCCGAAAACGGGTCCCCTTTTAGTCACTTTTTCGGGCCGCGGGCCGCCTTTTAGTCCACCTCGGGCCGCCGGGCCGCGGGCCGCCTTTTAGTTTCTCCCGTTTGAAATTCGCGGGCTTCTCGGACTTTTCAACGCACGATGTGCGCCGCCACACGATGTGCGCCCGATTTCACAAGCTGCGCGCCGGATTCTGCAAGCTACGCGCCTTTTCCGTTCGGGACCTTTCAACAGAACGCGCGATGTGCGCCCGATTTCGCAAGACGCGCGACGGATGGGTGTAGGGTTCGACGCATCGCGCGTCGAACCCTACACCCATCCGGCGCACATCGCGCGTTGAAAAGTCCGAGTTCCCTATAGGGACCACCGAACCGTGTTTAAAGCCGGCATTTAGGTAAGGGTGCAGTGAATCCTTTCTGTATTTTTTACGTTTGCGGGAATTCAAATCGTGAAAACCATGTTTTTCGCGCATAACTTTTTTGCCACCCCCCGGGACAACCCTATTATTTGTGCCATTCTATTCAGCAACACCAAGCGCATCATTGTATGGGTAGATTGGGAATATCCCCCCCAGCCGTTTTTTGCTATGAGCTTCCAAACTTAGGGTAAATTCAGTGTCTTCGCAGTTAAAGCGCCATAGTTCTTTCCCGACCCCCCGGGACAAGTATGATCTATTCGGATCCTGATTCTACATCATCTTGCGCATCTAAATTGCGGAAATGAAGAGGAAATGTTCCTAGCCGTTTTTTGCAATACTGTTTCGAAGTTGCGCAATTCGACGAATTTCCGCTGTCTACGGCTGTATTACGCCTTGTTCTTTCAATGCCTCTTTTTCCTTGATAAGGGAGGTATCTACAATGCATGCTCTACAACATATCATAAAAATAGCGTTCTACGTTTTGTTTTCGACATGCTGCAATCAAAATAAAACCGGTCATTCAATAATTCATCACTTGCACTTATTGATCGTAGTTCAGACTGAGTATATACAACAATTCGTGGCTGATGCCTTGTTGAAGGCTACCAGCTATCAAAAACAAATCTAGTAATTATACTAAATGATAGGGGAACTAAAAACGACTGATCTGACTCAGCGAAGTCTAGTTGACCCAGCGTACAGCACGTTGCGGTCGCGCTAAAAGAGCTTCACGGCTACAGAAAAGTACCCTAATTGCAACGCAATTTTTTAAGTAATTATAGGAATTGCGGGAATTTAACTATGAAAACAATGATTTTCTATACCGTCAGCAGCCAACAATGCTAAAATTGGAATTTTAGAGTCAGTTTCATTGCGCCTTTGGTGGTCCCTACTTCCCTGAGATAATTTACGGCATTCAAATGATTTTGATTGATGCAACATGATGGTCTTGGTTTTACGTAGTGCCGACATGCGGTGAAAACCTTTATAAATTCAAAACTTGATTTTTTTTGCTGTAGCGGGGCCTGGTGCAAATTGTCTGACTCTTACACAAACGGTCTCATAAAACGGGCGCTCGCCTCCTCGTTGTATCGAAAGAACGCTCATTTAGACCGGGTTCATTTCAGTCGACCGGTGGTCGTGAACCCGAGCGCTCGCAAAATTATGAATTTGCACCACATTAGTATCTGTCCACTTTCCCTTCTCCCCCAGTCAAGAGCTGTGGTAAATCCCCGGCGTCTCTTTTCATAGCTTTTGTTGCGTTTTTTCGCGAACGTCTCGAACTGCGAGAACGTGTCTTTGGCTAATCTGATTTGTATTGAAACATATTTTAATGTATTTTAAAGAAAATTTTCAACTTATCCAAAGTTAATCGGTGAGTGCAGAGTGTAGTCGGGCACCAGTGGGGGGAAACCGTCCACATCTTTGATGTTTCTCTCATTTGGAGAGGAGAAGAAGCATGCTCCAAATTTATAAAAATTGAGGAAAAAACTAGAAGAAAAATACGAGTAGATCCCTCTAGAGAGCACGAAGGATGTAATCTCATGCAAATGAATGGGAAGAGTGGACAATTGACTCGTGTCGGGTGAATGAAATTTATGGGATTGAACAGACTGGAGAGTAATAAATTGAATTACGTACTGTTGTCCATTGCGCGGCAGCCGCATACTTCTATTTATTCTATCCCATTTTTTCCAGTGCATTGGACTTTTGTATATTTTAATAAAAATAGTAGCATTAGGTAAAATGAAGACTATTTAGATGCGCCTTCTCTCACGAGTTTTGAGTGTGATGAAAAATGGAGTGAGGAATGCCCATTTCCTAGACGAATTGGCGATTGAGAAGGGAGGAGTGGGAAAGATCGGGAAGGGATTCTTCGATGATAAGGTGAGATGAGTTATGGGAGGGAGAGACATCTGTCTATTCTATCTGCAGTAGAATGTCCATTGCAGACTCTTCTCATCTACTTCTCATCCAGTTGGTGTCCTTCCTGCAAGATATTCACACCCAAGCTCAAGGTATCAACTACAGCTGCGCTTTCTTTCTCTCATCTACTTGATAGTTGTGTTTGTCATTCAGAAGGTGTATGAGGAGGCAGTGAAGGAGAATGTTCCTCTCGAGGTTCTATGGGTGAGCAGAGATCGAACCGACGCCGATCTTCTTAAGTTAGTTGGATATTGTTGCCTTCTCTATTTCTCAATACTACCGTATCCCATGGGAGAGGAATGACTAATCCCTAATTAATCTTATTGAGATATTACAACTCTAAACTGCCGGCTTTCGCCTATTTCCCCTTCGGATCTCCTCAGATAGCGTGAGTGTCGTCTTTCTGGTCCTTTCTCCCATGAGACGTCCTCATTCTTCATCCCTACCACATTCCACCCCCGAGTGGAATTGACCAGTAGATGGATGCAATATTCCAGTAGAGATAGAGTGTATTGCAGTGAGTTCCTTACTCGATACGAGATCAAGACGATTCCTGCCATTCGACTCGTTAATTCCACTGGTCGAGTAGTCTCCGATGCAGTCAGAATGCCCATTGAGAAGGCTGAGAATGGAGATGCTCCCAAGTTGATCGAACACTGGAAAGGACTTGTCAAGACTTGATCTCATCCCCCTCCCCTTCAGTCCGTTTCATTCCAACATCACTTTCGTCTTTGCATTGTACGGTCATGTGTAGTCAGAGTTTGTACACAAATAATATTTTTATTGCAAAATAAAATGATTGCACATAATGGATGGATTGAGCACGAATGGGAAGGGATTTCAATGAGATTAGCAGAGTGATACCCATGGGAAAAGAGTTGAGTTGGCACTACCAGTCACCGGTAAGAGAAAACAATTATTGAATACTACTCATTATTATAAACCAGTAAGAGATTGACTCGATCGATATTTACATCATCGCATACACTTATCAACCAGTTGGGCTACTTCTGGTCTTCCACTCAATCTAAGGGCATGCGACAGATGACAAGGGTCTTCTCTCCGTGCTTCCCATAGTGTGAGGAGTACGGTAGTGGGTGAGGAGAGTGCACGACCGAAGACGACGAATGGAGATGCACCAAGGGAACGGGCAAGGGAAGTCCAATCTCGCTCTGATGGAGGGTCCAGAAGGGATGAGATCCGTTGTTTGATAGAGTGAGGGAGCACGAAGTCAAGAGAGACTCGTGTGTCTTCCTGCAATCACAGATTACATATAAGAAAATAGTCGATTTTCCAATGAAGCGAGCGATATACGAAAAAGAAGTCGTCTACAGAAGGTGACAATGATAAACACTTACTGTCATCACTAACTGATCGTAGTCATCATCCAATGAGAGCGAGAGAATGAGTGGGGGTGATGATGAACCCTTCTGAAATAAGTACTCAGTACTCGATCAATTAAACTACCGTATACCTGCAGCAGGACCAGTCTCGCAGAAAAGGGCTGATTATGTCCGGTCGATTCAATTTGGAAGGAATGAGAAGACTGGGAGGATAGGTTCATCTCCTCAAATAAAGATATGAGGAATTGAATGGTTAGTTGAATAGATACCTTGTAGTTGTTGTTGATTACTCTGTATGCGTCGTTCATTTCTTCGATGCACACACAAAGAGGCCCTCCATCCATATAAACACACAACGGAGATTCAGCAACCAATCGGCCTCCTCCTTCTTCTTTGTGGATATCAGTCCATCCACTTCCCTCAGGAACAATCAATACTCTGCAATTAGATATTACGTCATCACGAGATACTGTAATTAACGAGTAGATCGATTGATACGGTACCTTAATGGGAAATGGTCTCGTCGATCAATAGGCGTGAATACGGCAACTCTCATTCTCTGAAGAGGATTCAACTTCTTTGGACGGGCACAAAGGAGGAATCTGTAATAACAATTATAGATTGGGAGAGATGGCATATTAAAGAACAATCTGATTGTGATCACTTACTTTCCGTAGTGGGGAATGGTGCATTGTACTGTGGACGGAGAGAGCGAATTGAATTGAGCGAAGATGGGAGATGGAGGAGGATTATCTCTGAACGAATATGAGAGTGATGATATGGATGAAAAGATAAGAGTACTGTAGTCGACTCACTCGTCCAATTCATATCGATCCCATCCGTAGTGAGAATGGGAGTAGAGGGATACTGTCCATTGATCGATCGATTGAATTGAGTGAGTAAAGGAGAGAACGAAGGGAAATCGAGGTACAATGGAAGATGAAGACGATATTGAGATGAGAGAAGACACTGGTATCTCTCCATCTTAATTTAATCATTCCTTATCCCCTCATTCAATTCGATACACTAGTATCTCCCATCCTACAATGCCATTATCCCTAACTTTTTGTTTCTCTATGATTAGTG
Organism: Pristionchus fissidentatus; assembly: GCA_036245785.1. Classification (NCBI taxonomy): domain Eukaryota; kingdom Metazoa; phylum Nematoda; class Chromadorea; order Rhabditida; family Neodiplogasteridae; genus Pristionchus; species Pristionchus fissidentatus. The sequence goes on from BTSY01000004.1 coordinate 31,022,811, forward strand.
AATTGAAAGAGGCAGTTTTACAACAACAAAAAATGATCTAGGAAACATGGAAAAGATCATCTCAACTTTGTGTTTTATCAGAGTTACACTGTATATTTGTCCAGTTTTAAGAAAAATTAGGTCCCTACATGACTTCGAAATACTAGACAAGAGAGTGTATAAAAGTATTGCGACGACCACGTGGGTTCTCTCCCTCACCTTCCATCAAGGGTAGATCATCAGAGGGAGATCGAGTCGATAGAATAACGAGCGTGGGTGAATCCAATGAACCTTCCCCGATTAGAAGAGACGTACGGCTCTTATCCATCTTAATTTCCCACTATTATAAAAGGAGATACAAATATAAGAGTGTCCGGAAAGTTCATGCACTTTTTCGGGTTTTATCGTTTCAGATCCAATGCCGATGGAACTTTACTATTTTAAAATCATAGGAGCAACTTCTTTTTGTCATTTTATTTTTTTTCGACTTGCACTGCGGATAACGTCTATCTGTCTGAAATTAACCGTGTGTCAAGGAAGCGCGCACGGCATTTTTTGAAACAGACAATTTCGTAATCCATAGGTAATTTTGAATTTTCCGCATTAATCTGAGAACATTTAAGAAAAGAATCTCACAATCTATCATATGCAAATTTTCTCGTCTTTTATTATGAATAATAAGTGACAGTATATGGAAATATTTCCAATAATACTGTAAATAAATAAAAATCTTGAAAAATGCAAAACTGTGACTTCTCGAGTTTTTCTATGAAATTTTTATTTAGTTAGTGGATACATGGATTCCATATTTTTTTGTAATTAAATTGATTATTGGGCACCATTTCTATGTTTACCTAAACTTGGGCATCTAACGGTATCCAGTGCATCAAGAATTATCAAGGCGAATATATTGTGGTCAATAAGAGGATATTGATCAATATTGAAATGGAATACCTAACGTTAATATTGACCCCTAAGAAATATGCAAAAATCAGTAATATGGTTTTAGATAATCTAATGCTTTGTGGCGGTATTGGAACATATATAAACTATTTTTACCAGTTAGTCTAAAATTTCAGGAAAAAAACGAAAATTGCAAGAACTTTACGGAAACTTATGACTAAAACACCGGCGAGAAATGATAAAAGACGGTGTGGTGATATTGTTGTATGAGTAAGTGTGGAGTGACTCACACTGAGTCTTCCTCCTTCTCTGTCTACTCTCGCTGGAAGGACACACTCTCCTTCCACCAATTCTTCTCCACCCACACACTCGTATACTGTCGCATAGTTGTCATCCTGCACAAGAGAGAGAGAGATAAGTACACATTCAACCATTAGGAGTACGGTAGTTACAGTTATTAGTGCACTAAATATATTGTATGAGAATTGAAGGATTCGAGTAACCTCAGAGAGGGAGGACGTAGTGGTAGTGAGGAATGCCTTCCTTCCAGATGAAGCTGTTGATGAACCCTCCAGAAGGGCCTGTCGAGATTCGCCCCCTCGAGAAATGCTGTACGCTCCACTCTGAAGGCATGTCGTTCATGGGAAAGATCAATCGATATAGTCACACTCTAGATAGGTGGACTATCGTGACTAACCTCACAGCGTGCATAAGCACTCTTGGTAGACATCATAGTCATTGATGGATGGGAAGATTGAATGAAGGGAGGTCCATTCTCAACCACCATTCCACTCTTATATGCTGCAATCAATTGATTCATTCTCCATTCTTCCATCTTATTCACTCCTTCTTCTCCCCTATCATTCTGTCTCTTCCTCATCCTTTAATCGTTCCTCTAATCGTCTCTCTCTCTTTCAACTTTCCTCTAATCCCTCTACGTTTCTTCCTATTTTGTTCCAACAGCCGCGCCATCGGTCACTTCTTTCAAGGGGTCAATTGGAGTGAGAAGGGGCAACAAGAGAGAGAGAGAGAGAGAGAGAGAGAGAGAGACCCCTAGAGGAAGTGGGTCGGAATGGGGGAAGGGATAAAGAGGACTGCGAGGACACTTGCATAATCAGTCAACCGAGGGGAGAGATGGAGGAAGGAAGAGGAGATAGGACAGAGAGAGATTTATGCCATTCACCCACGCACGCAACACAACAGAGGACTCGTACCGACTACTTCTATTACAGACGACACCCCTCACTTCCTCCCCCCTCCCCCTCATTCAGTAGATAACTCCCATCAACACTCGTATTTTGTAAGATATGTGCTTGCTACTTTCATTGTAAATAGTTTTTTTTTTAATTTTTGAGGAGTGTCACAGTTCAAATTCTCTCTCGTGAACCGCTATAAGAACCATAGGGCCCTATCAGCAGCTTGGCTCAGTCGGACCGAGTTAGGCTAGAAATACGAGGGTGCTCATTTCTCTCTCTCTCCCGCCATTTGTCGTCAGCGAATTTGTTAATTGTAAAGCAAAGTGCTTATTTCGGTACCTAGAAAAAAAGCTTGTTAAATGTCTAGCAAATAGACTGTGTGTGTGCACTAGTGTCTGCATTTTGACTCTTCGTTTACCGCACGAGCGCAACTAAAATTCTCTTGATTCTACAAATACCCACATTTACTACAGTTAGAATCATAGAAAACATCGGGCACTGGTGCCATTTGCCACTCTATCATTTCTAAACACTCATGCATCTCAAGTTTTCTTATTGAATCCCGATTCATTTTGACTCTTCGACCGCTCGAATCTTAGAGGAATGAGAAAATCAAAATGTAATCCCCAGCGTGTACCTAATGAGCATAAAGTGTTATTCCAGCCACGAATGCAGTAGGTGGTTGGTTGACTGTATAGAAGATGAGTAGAAGGGTAGGAAGAGAGAGAGAGAGAGTGAGAAAGAGAGAGAGAGGGAGAGAGAGAGAGAGAAAGTGAGGGAGAAACAGATACAAACCATATGGTGACCATTGCACTACTCAATTAGAGACACACATTGTGAATGAGAGAGAGATAGCGATACATTGCAACGGATGGAGGATGGTTCTACTCAATGGGTAGATCACCCATTACTCGAGTTATGAGAGTGTGAACTCACATGCGATGTCTCCATAGTATGGAGTGGTCTTTGATCCTTTCTGTCGACAGAGAAGAAGAATGCAAAGAGAGAAGAGAATGGAGAGGAGGAGGAAGACTGCCAGAAGACACACCACAACTATCCAGTCAGAGAGTGACCATTGGGAGGAGCAGATACTGAAACGAACACTCATCACTCGACCAACTACACTGCTATCACTACTCCATCGTAGTTGATCAAGAGACGACCGAAAACTACTGCTGTGTTTGGGACCAGCCAACCTATGAGCGAAAAGAATGAATGAGTAATCCAGAAATGAGACTAGAAATGGACTTTAGAAATGACTCGATGTTGGCTGGTCCCATACATTGCAGTAGTGTCGAGGACCTACTCCAACAGAATACTTCAACTAACCCGGATGAACATGGAATAGTGTCGATTCGTTCGCCCCCACAGTCGTTTCCTCCATTGAGAGGAGATGGTTGAGTACATGATCGTTGTCTCTTAGAAATACAGAGAGAAGAACACTCTGACCATCCCTCCCATTCACTCCATCCACCATCCAATGAACAATCAAGAGGACATTGAGAGGACTCCTTAATCATGTGGTACTTACTCAATAAATGACGCGGAGAAATAAGGTGTCGCAAAAAAAATTTTTTTACCCGTGGCGAAGAGGCGGGGTTTCCGTTCCGTGAAATTCCTCGATGAATTTCACGGAACAACTAAAACAAAAAAGTTTCCTAATTTAAGCTTTTTTCTATGTTGCTTTTGTTAATATTTTGTTATTTTTTGGCGAACTTGCATTCTCCTAGTCGTTCTCCTATTTCCCCTTTCCTATTTTTCAATGTTGTTCGCTATTTTCAATGTTGTCCGCCAGGGAGACACACTTTCTCCCCGTCTCTTCAACGCGGTACTGAGAAGCGCGATGGACGACATTGATTGGGAGACCTGCGGAATCCGGATCGACGGACGCCATCTTAGTCATCTGGAGTACGCAGACGACGTCGCCCTTGTCGCCAAGTTTCGACCGGAACTGGAGAAGATGCTGCGAAAGCTCATGGAAGCGTGTGCACGAGTCGGTCTCGAAGTCAATGCCTCCAAAACGGTTCTCCTGACATCCTGTAGCACGACTCGCGCACCCATTACCATCGACGGTCAAGTATTCAAGTTCGTTGAGTTTACCACATATCTTGGCGGGAGAATTTCCCTTCCCCTGGACCCCTCCGAAGAAGTGGAATACAGGATTCGTCTGGGTTGGGCTGCCTGGAGCAAACTCCACCACCTGCTGGCGTCACGCATTCTTCCCATGAAGACTAAGAGGAGGCTCTTCGACAGCTGCATCTTGCCTACCGTACTCTATGGTAGCGAGGTGTGGGCTCTGAGATCGAGTGACAAAGAGCGCCTCGATGTCACCCTGAGGAAGATGGAACGTCGGATGATTGGAGTCACCCTTCTGGATCGAATGAGGAATGAACGATTACGAGAAATCACCCAAATTCGAGACTGGAATAAGGAGGCACTTAAACGGAAAGCGAAATGGGCCTTGAAGATAAGGCGAATGGAAATCAACCATTGGACGCGGGCAACTACGATGTGTACCCCCTACAACTGGAAACGCCCCCAAGGCCACCCCAATACCCGATGGAGAGATGACCTGAAACGAGCAATCGGGCCCCAATGGTGGAATGCAACTAACGAAGAATTCCGGCCCATCCTCATCTGAGCACTATTGCCTGACATGATAAATAATTGATCGCTATTTTGTCGATAAATACGATGATTACAATCCTTGTCCGTGAAATTCCTCGATGCATTTCACGGGCCAAATAAAACAAGATGATTCGCTAATTGGCCCCCAGAGCCACGGGGAAAAACTTTTTTTTGCGGCACCTCATTTCTCCGCGTCATATAAGTGATATGAAAGACTATCTGAGTCGATCGAAATATTGCTCATGGTGGAAAATGATTGGTGCGATTAACTTGATGTAGTGTGACCTAGGAAAAGCTGATCCATGATAAATGTATGGACTCGCATCTATACCTCATCGGTATTACCGGTTTTTCGAAAACTTCATCGATGGGCATAACGGGTGTCACTCGATTGCTAATATAATTCTAACACTTTTCGACTCAATGATTTTTTTCGCTAATCTTTGATCGAAATGCAATAAAGCAGCTCTGGGAGCTACAGTAACCGTTGAAGAATATTTAAGTGGCTTCAAATGACCAGATGTGTGGCCGACATCCCACTCCAGGAAGAGGTTCCCAAAGGATACTTGCAAATTAATAGGGATTACTGAAGACATCGATGAAGTCATAATTAATTCCTTGTGAACATCCCTTTTCATCGATAAAAGATTAGCGAGAAAAAAATCGAAACAGTAAAAAAGTAGTCGAAAAAGTCTTTAAAATATATTAGGAATCGATTGATAGCACTCATTAGGTCATTCGATGAAGTTTTCGAAAAAAAAATTGAAAATGGCTATGAGGCGTAGATGCGATTTCGCATTTTCCTATAGTTCGTTTAATTTCTCTTTATCATGGATCAACTTCTCCATGGTCACACTGAATCATATCATCAACTCATTTCTTCCCTGTGAACAAATATATCGATCTCTCATATCAATACACAGTCAATGTCCTATCATTAGTAGCAATGATAAGATACCTCATCATCTCCATTGCATGTAAGACCTCCATTGAGAGGGGCGGGGTTGTTGCACAGTCTCCTGCAATTCCTCTCTCATTTCATCATCACCATGTAATTCGGAAGCCGGTTCGGTATTCGCCCTAACCTCTGGCAGTCTCTTTTTCTGTGACTCCGTAAATCTCTCGTCCAAAACGCCGTAATAGGAATACCGAATTTGTATCCCTACAATGTAATGAGTGTTGTGAGTGATACCTTCTTGATATCCGTGGAATGACATCATGTCCTCTCAATTTGACAACAGCAATTAATTGAGTGCAGTCTACATTGCATAATCCAGTCCACTCACTCCATTCACTCCAACCTCCGTCAACTGCAATCAATACTTTCCATATCCAATACATCTAACGATGGTGGTCAAATAGTTGAGTACAAACAAATTCTGAAAGACAAATGCATCGTATCGGAAAAGCCCATTTCGGAAAAAAATATCGCCATCAGTTTCACTTCATTAATGTTAGTCACGTGTTCGCGTAATAAAAACTACTCACAAGTTGGGAATATGTTTAAAGTTAGTGGTGAACCAAAAACTGACTCCCTGTTTTTATATTTTTATTGGAAAGAGAAAAATATTCTAAGAATACGGTATTTTTTAGAAAAATTTTAAAATCGATATTTAGCCCGTAATAAATTCGAGAAAGTGCGGGCCTGATGCCCTGATCCCAGGTATACTGTAACTGATATCGATTTTTCACACCATGAACCCCTGTTCACGGTCCAAAATGAGGTTGGGAATATATCAACAAAACATCAAGTGACCTACAGTAACAATACCACAGTACTTTAAGTACTGTAGAAAAGTTACCGTAACCTGGCTACCGTAATCCGGATTTCTGAAATTGATCAAATTATGTCGTTTTTAGTTGCATGAGGTAGATCTCGAGTTCTCATTGCCTGAAAGCCATACCGTATGTCATCTACCGTACCCCCGGCTACAGTATACCCACAGTAATCCGCAAATATGAACTTGAGCAAATTGACTCGGAATTTTTTGTATGAGCTAGGTCTTGAATAGAAAATGTCTGAGGGATTTACCGTTTCTAATTCACAGTATCCAGGGCTACAGTAATCGCGTTACAGTATGCCTAAAAACAAAAGTGCGAAAATTGAGCTGGAATTCGTTGCATGAGCTGGAGCTCGGGTAAGCAATGCCTGACGGATATATCGGAAGCCCCCAGGCATTGTCTACTCAAGACCTAGCTCATACAAAAAATTCCGAGTCGATTTGCTCAATTTCATATTTGCGGATTACTGTGGGTATACTGTAGCCGGGGGTACGGTAGATGACATACAGTATGGCTTTCAGGCAATGACTACTCGAGATCTACCTCATGCAACTAAAAACGACATAATTTGATCAATTTCAGAAATCCGGATTACGGTAGCCAGGTTACCGTAACTTTTCTACAGTACTCAAAGTACTGTGGTATTGTTACTGTAGGCCACTTGATGTTTTGTCCGCATATTCACAACCTCATTTTGGACCATGAACAGGGGTTCATGGTGTAAAAAATCGATATCAGTTACAGTATACCTGGGATCAGGGCATCAGGCCCGCGCTTTCTCGAATTTATTACGGGCTAAATATCGATTTCAAAATTTTTCTAAAAAATACCGTATTCTGAGAATATTTTTCTCTTTCCAATAAAAATATAAAAACAGGGGGTCAGTTTTTGGTTCACCACTAACTTTAAGTCAGAATTTTTTTTCGAATTGACATTTGCCCGATCGCAGTGAGAGAGCGGCAACAAAGTTCCATTTGAATCGCATCCCACTTATTCACACTAATTCCCCCTTGTGAGGCTCAAAGGGAATCGGTAGAAATGACATACATTTTGACAAAAAAAAAAGATATTTTATTGACGAAAATAGAGCTCATGTCGACTTGTCCGAGCTCAGGAGAAAATATAAGGGTGTCCGGAAAGTTTTCGCACTTTTATTTTTTTCGAGATTTGTGACGAACTACTACGGCTATCCATAAACATTGTACCTCACAGTTATCAGTATGCACAGTGCTCCAAAATATGCTATTTATGCCATTACGTTATTTCATATGAATGATGCAATACAGTGTAGAAGGTGAACAAATCGAACTATTATATCCCCACATGCGACACCTAAAATCTAGATGAATGTGAAAGCTACAGATGCCGAATTTTTGGGTGCTTTTGCTACGATGTTTGACTACAATCCCACTCACAAAAATTTAGAATCCTAACTCACTAAAGCAATATGATTTTTTAAATCGAAAACTCGCGAAGTCACAGATTTCGGATTTTCAACTTTTTAATGTATTTTCCGTTTTGTTGAGACTCATGCGATATAATATGTTTTATTATTCATTAAATATTATTTAAATTTTTTCATGACCGATTGTGAGGTCATTTTCGAAAATTTTCTCAGATTTACGTGGAAAACATAAAATTGTGTAGGGATGACGAAATTTTCTGTTACTGTGCACACTTATGCAGATCCTTGATAGAAGTCATTTGCAGCGAAAATTGGAATTTTCTGGACACAAAAACCTCAAATCTTTGATGCTGACGTAAAAGTGGTGCATGTTTACAATAATAGCGATTTCGCAGGGTGCGATCTACACTCCATGCCAATATTGGAAAATAACAAAGTGGTGTTACTCTCACGAATAAACTATAATAAAGCCATATCGAGATTGGCTGCGAAGTGAAATATAAAAAAAATCAAAAAAGTGCGAAAACTTTCCGGACACCCTTATACATGACGTCTGGTATTATCTAAAGAATTTGGATGTCGTGATAATGGAGATTTCTTTCTCCTCTAACACACTGTTCATAATTTTTAATCTAGTTTAATCTAATCTTTTAATTCTTTTCTATGCACTCACCATGTACCCATCCATTTTCCTGCTCTGGACTGCTCGTTTTCTTTCTGATTTCGTAAGAGTACCGTACTCCTCCCTCCCCCTCCTCAACTCCATTGGAAAAACTCTTCTTCCTCTCTCCAGAGATTCCCCCCTCCCCTCTCTCTCTCTCTCTCTCTCTCTCTCTCTCTTTCTCTCTCTCTCGTCTGATCACAATCTTTCCATAGAAAGACACGCATTACTCACAACAAGACAGCATTAAATATCTCACCATCAGTCCCTTCCTTCCTTAATTCTCTTCTATTCTCTTCTTCTCAATACTAATCTCTCTCTCTCTCTTCTCTTTCACTTTCCTCTCCTACTCAAAGTTTAAAAGTCTCCGGTCTCATCTCTACTCCAATTACACATTTATGTCGTCCCTTTACAAAAAAAAGAGAGCGGCATCGCCAGAAGGGCCGGATGACATAATCTGAGAGAGGGAGGGAGGGGGGGGGGGCACACCTTGTGTCTCATCCACTCTTTCCCTTACTACCAACCATGACCGAGAGAAAGTGTTCCTACCAATCTCCTCCAGCATTGTCTAATCTTTCACGTATGGGGGGCAATATTTGGTGTGTACCTAAGTATCTCTCTCTCTCTCCACCCATTCCATCCTCCTTCCTGTGTCTACTACTTCCGTATGTTGCACAGATGGATGACTGGTCACTCATGGGGAGGATACCGGATTCCATTCCACATTAATATGGGACAACGTGAGAGTGATGTTGGTGTGTTCCCCCCCTACAGTATCCCCTCCTCTACTTACCGTACACATGGATATGAGCAGGAGGGGCAACTCTGGATCCAGCTACATTCCGTGCAGTGCACACATACGATCCTCCATCTTGTAATCGAGCAGACGATAGGAGAAGAGAACCATCCGAGGCCATTATACGGTAGTTATCGAGAGAGATCGACTGGAAGGAGAGACAACTAACACTATCTAATCAAGTGATATGCATCCATAGAGAAAATCAATGATCACAAAATTCGAAGACCCATCCTTCAAATACCGTAAAGAGTTCTAATCCATTTGACTAATGTCTTACATTTATATAACTAGTTTTGTAAAGTATAAAATGGTAAGTGATACCTCTCCATCTTTAGTCCATTCGATGGTAGGAATTGGATGAGAGAGAGGAGGAATACAAGGGAGAGCAATCTGAGATCCCTCTTTCACTCTACTCGATTGAGGAGAAATATCGAAGTGCTTACGCATGACTGAAAACAACAATTTCATATTCATTCATTCAATTAATTTTTTGTACAAATTTAAGTAGTGCATAATTGGCGACAGATGGATGTGGAGAGAGAGAGAGAGAGAGAGAGAGAGAGTCAATCGAATCGTCCTTCTCATTTCCAACGGTGATCCCATCGGTGTGGCAGTATTGATCTACCCATTAACCTTGTCTCGGCTACCCATCAATCACTCCCATACAGTATTCTTCTTACTAGATCCCCTATCCCCTCCCCCCCTCTCTTCCTCTCTCTCCCCTTGTCCCTCTCCCTCTCTCTCTCTCGTCGGAAGCATTGAGTCCATGAGGTACTTGAGAAAGCAGTCTCGAATCAGACTAATCAGCCATCCCTTCCACAATCAAATCCCCCCTCACTACATCATTCAGTCACTACTCTCACTATACTAGGGGAGGCACTGTTTTGTGTCGCCCTCCTCCTCTTCCTCTTCTTCTTCTTCTTCTTCTTCTTCTTCTTCTTCTTCTCCTTCCCATTCATTCGTATGCATTTACCCCTACTGCTTATTCAATTCCTCAAGGGATCCAATCGAAAGAGGACACTACCACAGATAAGAGATGCCATCAATTAAGATGCAACAACGGGACCCGAGAGAGAGAGAGAGAGATAGAGAGAGAGATACTATGGGTATCCACTCCCCCCCACTTCCTATCAATCTAAGAGAATGGGTCAGGGGTGATAAATGACCCTGCCTCCCATATATTCGCCCTCCTGGACAGTTTTGAGATTGGAAATAGAAGGAGTCCCTCCTTGTCACCCCCCCCCTCTCTCTCTCTCCTCTCCCCCCTCTCTCTTTCCTCATATCACCCGAGGGGCAGAGGGGAAACCAACAAAAAATACGAGATTGGGGGTGATGCTACTCCCCCTCCTCATGGAAATACGAGACTCTCTCTCTCTCCCCCCCCCCTATCTCTCTCTCTCTCTCCCTCTCTGATTCGACTATTTGATAATACTCCGTCCCTTCCCTAGAGTTTCCTCTTTAGGAAAGAAGGGCTAGAGAAGAAGAAGAGGAGGATTCATGTTTAGACCAACCAACACAAATGATGAGGAGTCAAGGGGAGGAGGGGGAGAGTCATAAATGGGAAGGAATTTAGTCCCATTCTGAGAGACGAGACACTAAATGGATGGAGAGACACAATGAATGATGAGGAATGAGAGAAGAGAGAGAGAGAGAGAGAGAGAGAGAGAGAGAGAGATGAATTGAGGATACATCAAAGAGAGAACTATCATAGTATCATGGGGGAGCTCACATGCAGTACTAATCACTGCTTCCTTCTCACTCTTCACAGTCCGATCTCCTTTTCCCACTGCATAGCAATCGCATCTCTCTTCACTCTCTTCTCCACTCTTCGTTATATTGATACTCGACTGTAGATACCGTAATCCCTTCGACTCATCCACACCTTCGATCGACGACTGACGGCTTTCATCCAGCTGAAATAGTTGTTATTCATTGCACTATTCCTCCCTCATTGCATAATCAGCATAAAAAGCATAATCAGCATTGCATAAAAAGAGATGGAGACAAAAAGTGTTCCTTCTCCGTTTTGACTTGCTCTCTCTCTCTCTCTCTCCCGTTAGTTCGGTCTATTGACTTCACTGTATACTAGAGGGGTGCCTTCCCATGGCCTATCAACCGTCTCTCTCTCTCCCCTCCCCCTCCGAAAGATACCCATAGATTGAGGGCATTCGGGGATGATTCAAGAGACGCAAAGGGAAGGAGGCAGATCATTCACTCCTATCGTATAGAGCAGAAGGGGGGGGGAGAGTCGGTTACAAGGGTAAAATATGTCTGGATCCTTTGACTGAGGCAGCTGACAATGAGGAGAGAAATAGGAGAAGAGGAGGGGGGAATGAGTGGAGAGATCAAATGGACACCTGAGGGGAGAAGTCCCATCACGACTCACATGGAAACAGTTGGGTAGATCACTACCGATGGTCAATCACTATTCTATTCCATAACCTTCCAGTGACTGAGGAAAGCAAACACTGGACGGTTTCGACCTTCGTCTGTCCAATCATTGTAAAAGTCGCTGACCCATTTATGATTGCATCGGAATCTAATGGAGACAGCATTGATTGCAGTGCACGAGAGGAGAAATGGATCACTACGAATTATGAATCCAGAAGATGGAAATGACGTTATCACGACCTCGTCTAAAGAGAGATTATTGTAAATAGAGAAAGAAAGAGAAAGACCTCACCTTGTGATAAGGATGATGCAATCACCATAACAAGGATCAACTGTAGACGGTGCATTCCTCTATCCAACTACATGCCTAATTGGAATATTGGGGGGGGGATAATAATAGAGAAGCTTTCCTCTGTTAGGATGGAGGAGGGGGGAGGAGAAGAGAGAGAGAGAAGACGGGAGAAGAGTCTCCGCCCCCTTTGAACCTCGTTGGTATGGCTATCAAATGACTCCACCCACAATCAAGAGTAAGTAGGAGACATCTGGTAGTTCACAAAAAGAAGGGGGGAAATCCCAATCTCTTTTCCACTTCCCTCCACTCTCACTTCTAAGCCGTTTATTGCATGAGAGAAGTGGCAGATCCCCCCTCAGACTCTTGATCCCATTCTTATCCCCCAGAGAAAAAAACAGAGAAATAAAGCGAGTTTAGCAACAAAGGCATGGGTCATATTTACAATACAGGACATGCAACTATCGAATCGATACATCTCATCCATTACATGAACAAGAATAGGCGTGTCTAGTTGTTCCATCATTTCGCTTGGAAACTATCGAGTTCACAAATATTTCTGTACGAGGGTATTATTGTTGAAGATGACTAGCGTCACTAGTAAATACAGATTCGTTATTTCAGAATAGTTCCTGATCTCTCCACTGTACCTCGATTATCAAAGTTTGGTAAGAAAGGAGAGAAAAACAGAAATGAAGAGAGTAAAGATAATATTCTAACACGTGCTATCGATTACTCAAGATATGGACATTATTACCTTCTTAAAGAAGATTACGTGAAAAACTATGAGACCTAGAGGTTTCTCTGACTGGTTCCAACAAGTAGAAATGATTGAGCAATTAAGGGATAATATTACGAAAGAGATGAGATGCATGCAGAGGATAGGGAGAGGGAGTAGATCAGTGATGAGATACGAAGGAGAGACTGTCCATTGGCACTACTTCCTCATAACGAATTGAATTGCGTTGGATGGTTAGAGCAGCAAGATCTTGAAGAGTCGTGTAGCGACCTACAATCGACCATTTATTCTACACAATTTCAGAATTGCGACTTCATCTATTTCCTAAGCCATACTGCGATATAAATAGAGTCGATTTCAGAGTAGTGATTACCCTGAAATATAACCTAAACAATTATTCATCCGTTCAAAATTAATGATAACCAGTTTTCCGATTCCTCTGTTCTTATCTCAAGCGTACAATAAACGGAATTTCATGTTGTTGCTTTTTTTAAAAAAAAATTACAAGTATTCCGCAAAATATTGGTAAACGAATTTTCCGACATTATAATACATTTAAAATTTTTCCAAGTTTTTTCCCTTCTAAACAAGTAGAAAAATAACAACTCCTGTGGCCTCGGTTCTTCTAAATGTGGATCAAAATGCATCTCTAATATATGAGACGAATCGCGAGAGAATCGACCAGAGCGAGGAACTAGAAAATTTTTGTTTCCGATTTCCCTGTAAAAAGAGTCCAAGGTACTTCCAATTCTGCTCTATTTGATAGCGTTTCCCGTTTTTCGAGATAGGCCTTATTTTTCGAGTACGCGAGTACCAAAATGACGGTCCTTCGAGTTTTGCACCCGAGTGTGCTCGGCTAGATATTTAATAACTCGCTTTAAAATTGAGATACGGAGTTCTAATTTTTTGTGATAGATAGAGAAATGGATTCTCCACATTATTAAATTTTTAAAGTGATTTTTCAACATATTATATTTTTACAGTATTTTACGACGCAAAAATTGCAGCAAAAGGTGCAATCGTTAACATCCCTATTTCTCTCTATGCACATTTTGTAGTACCTATATATCAATTTATATCAACTTTTCAGCCAAATCGGTAGATGCGAACAAAATCGGCGCTCGCTTAAGTACGTTTCAAAAAAACCGAATTTTCAAACCAATAGTCTACAATACTTCAAAATAGATCATTTGCGGTCATAATTGATTAAAACACTCCCAAAACATTTTTGAAGCTTTAAGTAGACCAATACTAAGCGATTTGGCAAAGAAAAATTGATTTTCCGGAAATTGGGATCGAAATTTTTCGAATCAATAAATCTCGCTTCCCGGAAGTAGGACATGTGCCGTATTAAATTTAAATGAGAGCATATATTGGTAGGACATGGATAAACTTGCTAGACAAAATCGGCGCAGGTAGAAATTGAGTTATTTCATTTGGCAGTTTCTCGAACGGGTGCGCGCGCTCTAACACCCCTCGCACTCTCTCATTTCCACGCACTCTCTCTCTCGTCAACGCACTTTTCCTGAGGCTCTGGCGTCTTTCTATGAAAAGATATCCACTAGCTCTAAAAAGCAAAGTTGTTCAGCACATATGGTACAATACTTCTGGCATTTCAGATTGTGTCCAGCTCGTGAATGGATATGTGATCTGATGAACACTTTTCGAGAAACTGCCAAATGAAATAACTCAATTTCTACCTGCGCCGATTTTGTCTAGCAAGTTTATCCATGTCCTACCAAGATATGCTCTCATTTAAATTTAATACGGCACATGTCCTACTTCAGTGACGCGAGATTTATTGATTCGAAAAATTTCGATCCCATTTTCCGGAAAATCAATTTTTCTTTGCCAAATCGCTTAGTATTGTTCTACTTAAAGCTTCAAAAATGTTTTTGGAATGTTTTAATCAATTATGACCGCAAATTATCTATTTTGAAGTATTGTAGACTATTGGTTTGAAAATTCGGTTTTTTTGAAACGTACTTAAGCGAGCGCCGATTTTGTTCGCATCTACCGATTTGGCTGAAAAGTTGATATAAATTGAACATATATAGGTACTACAAAATGTGCATAGAGAGAAATAGGGATATTAACGATTGCACCTTTTGCTGCAATTTTTGCGTCGTAAAATACTGTAAAAATAAAATATGTTGAAAAATCACCTAAAAATTTTAATAATGTGGAGAATCCATTTCTCTATCTATCACAAAAAATTAGAACTCCGTATCTCGATTTTAAAGCGAGTTATTAAATATCTACCCAAGCACACTCGGGTGCAAAACTCGAAGGACCGTCATTTTGGTACTCGCGTACTCGAAAAATAAGGCCTATCTCGAGAAACGGGAAACGCTATCAAATAGAGCAGAATTGGAAGTACCTTGGACTCTTTTTACAGGGAAATCGGAAACAAAAATTTTCTAGTTCCGCATACCCCCCTCAAATGGTCGATTTTCTCGCGATTCCTCTCATATATTATTATCGGTCACTGACCAATCATTATATTCTTGAACATTGTTCCATTTTCATTCTTCATCTTCATAATTTCAATTGGCGTCTCATCAGTCTCATCTCGAGTGTACAGAGAAGCGCCATATTCCAGTAAAAGTTTCACAATCGAAGTCCTGCAAGGAAGAGATTAACTAACATTTTAAAAAATTGCACAATACGTGTTTAAAAGCATCCGAAGGGAAGTCAGGATGTCAGTGTCAGGAGAAGAGGTACAAGAGAGTTTTAAAAAAACATCACCCGGGACTAAATATTTGCTATCATGACCTTGAAGGGTGAAATACTTTCAACCATTGTGATGACCCGAAATCTGTAGTTCTTATCTAATTCCCCCCAAAAAGGGGACGACGGCGAGACAGTGTTTAAAATGTGAAAGAGTTCCTCTCTATTTCACTCCCTCTCGAAATTTAAACCCCTTTCTGTAGGATTGCCCGGCCTGCAGAATGAAATTATTTCAACAACAAAAAATAGTGATGTCATGTCGAAAGGTGTTTGAGTGCATTTAAACACACTTGTAACATCGCAAAATACTACACCTGAGTTTTTTTTAAAAAAAGTTCCCGAAATAGATATTTCACTTTAAAACTTGGGGAGAAAAAAATAAAAAAAACGGCGCAAACGGTCAAATTACTATCAAGGGGTCGATTCTATGTGATCGGTCGTTAAAACATGAAAAAGCAGATGAAATATATATATATATATATATATATATATATATATATATATATTAGGGATGCCCGTTCGGTTTCAAATGTCAAAGGCTCGTACCCTCTGGGGGTGTGAGAGTCTCTCTCTCAAACCCTTTGAGGTCACGAGATAACACGCGAGAGAAAATCAAACCATTTGATTTTATCAAACCCTTTGGATTTGAGGCGAGAATTGACCATTTTTGAGATGTTTCTCTATTGTTTTTCAATTCTTTTGTAACTTATGACATTATGGAATCTGGCTTGCGCGTCTAGTAAGGGTGTTGACTGTGACTCGCTCGGCTCAGTGAAATTCGCACCTCGTCGACCTCTTCACTCTAGAGATGCATTTTCTCTCCCTCTTTCCATTACCTAAGTGGTGTGGTGGTTGTGTGTTAGTTGTGCTGACCGCTCGCCATGTGTTCGATTCCCGCCCTTGTCATCCTTTTGCACATTTTTGCGGGTTTTACAAGTTTGTTCCTGTCAGAGCATAGTTCCGTATATTGGTCCGATTTTCAATGGTATCATGTGGGGATGAATTATCTGATCGCGGATAGAAAAAAAGAACACGAATAGGATTCACAAGTGGGTTTTACCTACTTTCTCGACAGATAATATTTTAATCGCTACCTTGAAGCCGTCTTGTTGGCTTCTTTTTGTTGTTGTTTGTATGCATTGTTTTAGATTGGTTTTCGCCATGAACTGGATTTCATGTTACTGTGTGTATTGAATAAATAAGGATAGTAGGGATTGAAAAGACAAATGTAAATTATCTACGAGGATAGAGAAGAGGAGAATATTTGTGTAAAAATAAAGATATTATTTTAAACCAATAATAAATAAGTAGTTTTAGCGAAATGATCATTTTCTCCGCACACACTGGAGGGAGTGAAAATCAAACCATTTGGTTTTTTCAAAGGTTTGATCCCTCTCTCGCGTGACCTCGAAGGTTTGATAAGGAGAGTGTGTTCTCTCGCAACCCTTTGAAATGAGGGAGAGGTCAAGGGGGGAGAGAACCAAAGGCTCGACATTTGAACGGGCAACCCTAATATATATATATATATATATATATATATATATATATATATATATATATATATATATATATATATATAACTGACTTGACTTGTGTATTCCTGACGATAATATGGAGAGGAGTCCTTCGTTCTTCGTCTTTCGACTGTGGATTCAATCCCGTCTTGAGGAGACAATCAATGCAGTGAGTGGACGGGAAGTGGAGATCGTCAGTCAATCTAAAGACAGTCATCACAACAATATCCAACCCCACCATACTTTTCAGTTATGAGAGGTATCCCGAGAGATTTTATGTACACCCTCTGAGTAACAATGTTCAAACGAACAAAACACATACACTAACAGAGATGAGAGGTTTTTCAACACCAGTACCAACTTGGGCCGGGTTTGATAGACCTTTTGTCGTGGTCTGATCTTTTGCGAGGATAGAGACCTAGCACCGCTCAGTCAAGCAGACTACCGATTGAGATATGTCCCCACAAATTGAATTTTTAAAAAAAGGTCGCTGCTCCAGCCACAGGCTAAATGGGGCCTAAAATCAAATTCAAAAGGGTATAATTAGTGTATCGACTAACGGCGCATTATTATCCTTGTCCCTTTCACTCTCGCAGCATGCAAGATGGAGTAGATTGATGTTAATTTTTGTCGCAGCTCTGGCCAATCTCGCCACATCTAGAGGATCTCCCTTCTTCTCTCCTCCTCCGATTGACATCTGAGCCGAACCCAGTCGATCGTTCTGTAGTAAGTGTATGACAATGATACCGCTTTAAATAAACCCTCGACTGATTTCAAAGACATATAAACGATTAATTAAACGAATTATCGTATTCATCTTGAAATGTTGTCTATAGAGTATTAAGAAAAATATTTGAATAAATGAGGTGGTTCTGACCAATACGATGAGTTGGAGAGCAATATGGGCCAGTTTGTTCTTCTCCTCGTCAATATCGTGTTCGTGTCCTTCCACGGAACAGTCCTCGTGAAGAGGAGCATCTCCCCACGCATATAACTGAATAAGAAATTAAGAGACACTTAATAAGTGATCAGTGTCTCGAGTGGCCGAAAAAAAAATAAAATAAAAAAAGCCAACCATCTAGCTTTCTTTCGTGGAATATGCGTCACGAATGGTGATCGAGCACGAGTCTTTGATATAACAACGATTTTTTTTCTTTTATCGAATATTTAAAATTACTCTTACAGTTACTCGTCTTTTTATCGCTGCGAAATTGACTTGACATTTTTTTCTTCGAAATTTTTAATTATAATTTTTTTATTTCGTGTTTTTTAGAGAATAACGTATTAACCACATACCACATCACGTCACTAACTAATAATGGCAAAATTATAATGTCGATATTATCGAGTAATGTATTAAAATGTGATACATACCCGTTCCAATTCGACGCACACCTTCGTGAATACGGTATCAATTTGAGTGAATGTGACTGGGAGGGCATCTTCACCCACGGGACGACCAGCCGCTTCGATTATCATCTGCACAATATCGAAAATACAAATTACATCGCTCATAATATTCGATAAACGATTGACAAAACACTCGCTGTCAAAGGTCTCCGTCATCTCAAGTGAAATTCTTTTTTCAGTCCCCTCATCTTCCCCTTATGTCAAATTTAAAATACTATTGCGCCTCGGGAGATTTAATGTTATCATAAATTTTCGTCGACCAGAAATAAAGTTTTTTTTCTGACCAGTTAATTGGTCAGAAAGACAATAAAACTGGTCAGATTTATACCTCAAGTTGATGGAAACTGGTCTGATAGGGAGCGATTCTTACTAATATTGATCTCCGGCGCATTTCTATACTTGGAATTCCCCGGGAATTCCCACCAATGACAATGTATGATTATTATTCAAAATCTAAAAGGTGAAGGTAATCCCCTCTTCAGCATGCTTTACATGATCTGGGAGAAGGAGCCGATCGGTTCCGAGATCCGAATCACTTCTCTCATTCTGAGAAGGATCCAAGTGGCTTCTTCTTCTTTATCTCCGTTGGGAAAGTTACAAAGGTACATATCGCCGTGATTTTTGACGCGCAACATTTTTGTATTTATTTTTCAAACATAAATTTTTTTAATATACCTTGAAAATTGAATAATTTTTACACTAAAATATTCTCCGTTAAATTTTTTTTTAAATGTGTTCCTTTAGGAGGTTTCAAGTCAATCTATTAGACCACTTAAGAGGCTTCGAATTAGAAGGAGCCATTTGGCTCCCTCTCCTCCTTGGAATCATTTGGCTCCTTCCCTCATTCCGCATTTTTTTGGGAAGGGTTCATTTCGCTCTCAACCGCGCGCTGTTGAGCGGTTCAGAAGGAATACAATTGTCAACACTATTTAGGGTATCCACTGCAATTATCTTCGCAACCGTATCTTACTTCATTAAGAGCGATCGAGAATGTCTCTTGGAATGCTTGCAGAGTAGCGAGAGTAGAGACGTGGAGAGGACCGAGATGACTGCAACTTGATTACTTTCAATTCAACAATATTTACATATCAGTCGAAGTTTAATTTAGAATTAAGCTATTCGTTGATAACTCTTTTTTAAGAAAACTCACATTTGTTGCAGTTCGACAGCATAAATCCACAGATCGAAGCATCGATTTACCTTCAATTCGATAATATTACACCGAAAGAGCACTACAACGGATCCGTTTTGATAAGCCGCACGGCTGAAGAGAGGCTGAAGAGAGTCTACTCACATCTCCCATATCACAGTACACAGCTCCTCTCAATCGAAGGAAATAGTGCACGTCAGTGTGAGCTCCGCCAAGTACTCTCTCACGAACCACTAGAGCCTGTAATCCAATAATAAAAACAAATAATATGAGTTGACGAGCAATATGTTGAACATTTAAAGTGCAAATTGCACTGTTAACTTTTCTTCAATTATCAGTAGCATTTAGAGCCGAATTATTCTCTTATCACTAGCTTAAATTCGAATAATTTCTTTTTTAAACGCTCTTTTGTAAAGGAAATGAGTTTCCTCTACTTTTGCCACGACACAGCGATTGTTTTACACATTTTCTCGTCATTCGAAATGTGAATCTTTTCTAAACTTCCATGTGCAGGTTATTTAGCTAGCTAACCTTAGATCAGTTACTGCACGATTTCAATTACAAGAAAACATTTTCTAATTTAGAAAAGAAGGGATTAACCATGTGCAATCATGGCGTATCTTTCTCTCCATTTTTATTCAAATCAATAGTCGATTATTGATAATTATCTTTCGATTTTCGATGCAATTCAAAATCAATAATTCATCTGAGAAAAAAAAATTGGAAATTTCTCGCAGCCATTTCGACGAGCAAACTCAACGAGTCTCATCTTATTACTTTACCCACCTGCATTCTAATCTTGTCGGGGTCATCCTTTATCTCATCAAGCATCTCCAATGTCAGAGCCTCAGGAAAAGACTTAAAGAGTGGATGGGTTAGCCCCGTTTGTCTCCTTCTTCTTTCTTTCTCCATATCCTCTTCACGTAATTCCATTGACAGTGCAGTACTCCACATCCGAATAGCCCCGTCCAGATCCATCTTTTAAAATATATACATTAGCAAGGGAACCGCAAAATTACGGAGCTTTTGGTTCATCAGATGACACCCTTGATACAAGGGGGTAGGAAGCGAAAAGACCGGCAGGTTTTTCTTCGAAAAAATGAAAAATGCATTTAAAACCGTTGATCTTATTTTTTGTTTTGGTATAGTATATGGTAAATCAATCCGAGTCTCTCATTATATCAAATATGTCAACCGAATGGCGCAATATTAGCGAATGTTCTGTGATGCCAATACAGTTATCTTTTATCCTACCTCGTTTCTTTAGTTGTCATTACGCCCGTATCAAATAATTTTAAAAAATTATCCACAAACACGAAAAATTATAAGAATAAAACCGTGGTATCCGTGGCGTAAGATTTTGAGAAATTTTTTTAAACATTGAAAATTGCTCATAATTTTCAAAATATTGAAGTAAGCAACATTGCAATAAGTGTTCAAGAATAAAAACATGTTTTTTTTCGGAGTATTATTCGTTAAAAGAAATATAAAAAAAATTAGACAGAGCTAAGAAAAATCATAATTTGAAGCAAATGTTTAAAAAAATAGTAACGACTCTTCAAGGGAAATTTTAAATGCTATTTGCTGCAACATTGCTGCCAATTGATAAAAAATTATTTGAACAATATATGTTCAACGAGTGCGTATAAATAATTGCTAAAGATTAAGTAACTTTTAATTATTTATTCAAATCCTTTTTTTTTGCAAAAAGGGATTATTTTTATATTTTGAATTTTTTGAGTCGGTAAAAACAATCACAGATCAAGAGGTGTGTTCCGAACGGGAAATTCCACGAAACGGGATTTCAACGCGATGCTCTCTGGCGCCAACGAGAGCTCAGTGAGAACAATGTGCATGCCTATCTCCATCAGCACTCTCGATATTCTCAAATCACAGAGTTTCAGAAAATTGATCCCTTTTTTCCCTGCTCGATTCTTACGCGAACGCCGTCACATATGAATCGGAGACAAAAAAATATTTTTGTTGCAACGGTTCGTACATCTTCGCAGAAGATCTGTGCTAATATCACTAGCAACTGCTCAAAATGACCCCCTGAGTCGCATAACATATCGAAATGGGACGATACCTTCTTGTCGACAAGTGTACATCCCATGAGCCGATATGCATCTTTGATCCGTCCCGTAGAAGTAGAATGGCCGACAAGCAGAGGGAACACAGTCATATTAGCCATCATAGCCGCTCCCATGAGGGGACAAAGTCCACTGTCGTCGTCAACGAGAGGCGCGCCCGCAGAAAGAAGCATTTGACACACCAAGAGACTGTCTGACTCGGCCGCATCGTGCAATGCAGTGTTGCCCTGAAAGAACAGTCAGATACTGAGGACGAAAGAGAGAGAGAGACACCTTGAATGACGACTTGAGAGCAGAAGCTCCCTTCGACAACAGATACTCCACAACATCTGTCTTCTTTCGAAATGCACCAATCATGAGTGGTGTATGTCCATGTCGATTGGCCAATTCCATATCGGCGCCGTTCTCGACCAAGTATCGAACTCAAATATATTGTTCAATACTTGCTCAACATCAGTGCGTTAACGTAAAAAAACTGCATGAAATGAGCAAGAATCCCTACACCAAAGTTGAGTCTTTCAGTTTTTGACATATATCGATATTTGTTCTCCTCGTCCGTCCGATCCCACATATAAAAATATTCTTCCAAATGAAATATGCATAGAATTTAGCTCCAAATATACCATATTTTTACTTTAGACATGTCTGTTTTTTATCTGAATATCTATGTTCTTTTTTTCAGTTTGTCAAACTGAATTAAAATGTATTTTTTTTGAATTTTCAAATTAGACAAATATCACAATATGCATTTTTTTCCAAAATGCATATCTCGAATGCTAGGAAAATATTACTTTTACAAAATTTATATTCGGGTGTCCTAAAAGTTCTGCCACAAAATCTCAACAATGAGATTTTTCGTTATAACTTGAAGAGGTGTAAACGGTCAGTGATCAAGGTAGTCACCATTTATACTAGTGACCTCCTTCTCTCGAGCGTGCAGGACCATGATACTCTTACTTAAGAAAGACTGGTTCTGGAGTCCAACCAAAATTAACAGACAGCGTTGAGATTGTTCCGATTAGATAACTCTTTTCCGTAGCAGATGGCCACAATGGTTTCGAAACAATGATAGTTGATGGCACTGGTATCGAGAGTGTACAGCGGTATAGTTAGTCAATCCTGCTTTGGATTGCCCTTCTTTTTTCTGAATCAATTTTTAGAAATGAGGCCTTTGCCGGTCGATCGTAATTTTAATTTCTTCCTATCTTATGAGACCAAGCAGGACCCTTACAACGACCTCTTGCAGTTGGGTAGATAAGAGGTCGTCGGTGGTGTTGGCTATGAAGAAGGAGCTCCACCTAAATGGGGCCCGGAACGGAGGAGAAGAAACTAATCAATTCATGATTTTTCTGGACTTTTTCTTTGAGACGGGCTATGACTTCTCTCCTGCACGCAATCGATCCAGTCTCATGTTAGTTTTGTCGTACATGATCCACTTCATATCCATATCGAATACCTTTCTGACCCATCCTTAGTTGGCCCGACAGTCGAAAAATCCCTGACATATAATAACACGCTTCTTTTCCGTGATAGTCGAAATGTCGAGATTTACGGCATTTTGTAGCTTGGGGCTCTTCCAGAGATGAAATAGGTACCGTTCGTCCAAATGCACCATGTGTCCACAGCTGTTGGGAAACTTCTTTTGAGCTTTTCTCTTACCAAATGTTCATATATTGTTATAGAGAATACATTTCAGTGATAATTTAAATTATCCTGACTCTCTAAGGCTTCAAACACATGGTGCGTTTTTTTGGCGGGAAAATCAGTGATTTCAGATACATGGTGCATTTCGATTTTTAAAAATTAGTTCTGACTAAATATTGATGTCTAATATAGCAAATTCGCTTCATTTGGTTTCTATGAATAGGCTGATCTAGATTTGGAGCGGATGTTATCGTCCTCCTTTGCGTACACATGGTGCACTGCGTAACGTTAGACAACGGAACCATTTTATCTATGGGCTCTTCCAGTTCTTTTCGGCGATTTTATGGCGGGTGGATATGGGAGTATGAGTGACTGCCCCCGCTAGAAGGGCATTGGTTTTGAGATTACTTGCCTACGCAATGAGAACGCAAGGTCGGTTTCGGATAGGGGACGGGCAAAGTGGGGTCTGTTTTCGCGGCTGTGGCCTCCGAAAGCGAACGCCAAATACCAACACTAACAGAGTCGTATATCAGGAGCCGCCTCTAGTTTCGAACGCGCCAGTTATTCATTAATTTCCATGTGTTTCTTACCGTTGAGAAATTACTAGAGCAAAATCTATCAAAAGTAGGTTGGTGTGTACTTCGGTAGAATTGATGTAAAAACTAGGACAGTGAAGCAGTTGACTAGCACTAAGGCGTGTTTGATGACTGAGCGGACAATGTACCAAAGCCATTATGTCCTCTTGCCTATTGATCGATAACATGTTCTATACAACCATGAAAATAGGCTTTGTGACAGAACTTTTGGGACACCCTGATATGGTTATATCGATGCCGTGAAATACGACTCTCTAATCAAATTGAAATTTCCAAGCAGGCATGTAAACTATTTTTATCGAAACATGCTTGCCGTCTTATTCTTCATTTTTTACGCGGTGAGCGGTCGAAATGGCTCCACAAGTCATAACCACTTGATCATTTCCTCTCCTGTAGTCGGTAACTTAATTATAGGGCACATTCTGATCGCTACCGTCTCAACACGGTGCACAAAGGCGAATCGTAGAAAGCTATGTTCTAGATAACATACGATTATAATATGTTTGCGCCTGATTTAAAGTTAGTGGTGAACCAAAAACTGACCCCCTGTTTTTATATTTTTATTGGAAAGAGAAAAATATTCTCAGAATACGGTATTTTTTAGAAAAATTTTGAAATCGATATTTAGCCCGTAATAAATTCGAGAAAACGCGGGCCTGATGCCCTGATCCCAGGTATACTGTAACTGATATCGATTTTTTACACCATGAACCCCTGTTCATGGTCCAAAATGAGGTTGTGAATATGCGGACAAAACATCAAGTGGCCTACAGTAACAATACCACAGTACTTTGAGTACTGTAGAAAAGTTACGGTAACCTGGCTACCGTAATCCGGATTTCTGAAATTGATCAAATTATGTCGTTTTTAGTTGCATGAGGTAGATCTCGAGTAGTCATTGCCTGAAAGCCATACTGTATGTCATCTACCGTACCCCCGGCTACAGTATACCCACAGTAATCCGCAAATATGAAATTGAGCAAATCGACTCGGAATTTTTTGTATGAGCTAGGTCTTGAGTAGACAATGCCTGGGGGCTTCCGATATATCCGTCAGGCATTGCTTACCCGAGCTCCAGCTCATGCAACGAATTCCAGCTCAATTTTCGCACTTTTGTTTTTAGGCATACTGTAACGCGATTACTGTAGCCCTGGATACTGTGAATTAGAAACGGTAAATCCCTCAGACATTTTCTATTCAAGACCTAGCTCATACAAAAAATTCCGAGTCAATTTGCTCAAGTTCATATTTGCGGATTACTGTGGGCCACTAACTTTAAAGTCCCGGTTGCAGATTTTTACCAAGCTCCTGCTGATTTTTCTAATTCAACGTTTATAGAGAGCAAAATTGTGCAATTTTAATTTTAACGCTGCTTGAAATTCAAAGGATGTATTTGCCTGGAAATTTCAATTTAATTAGAGAATCAGATTCTACGTCATCGATCACACCACATACAAATTTTCTAAAAGTATTTCCCTAGTAATCAAGATATTAACTTTCAAAATAAATTTTCAAAAATTTCGAGTTACGATTTTTGTGCTACCGTAACTCACCGCTCAAGCTAAAAATCTGATTTTGTGCCACACAGTGCAAGTAACATCAGACGCTAAATCTATGAAGTTAAGAAGCCCAAGAAATTTTTTCACGATTTCTACAGTTGAAAAACTATCGGAAATCAAATGCCTTTTTTATAAACGACAATTTGAAAACTGTGATTTAACAGGGTACCGAGTTCTATAAAACTTTTCTGGTATCTTACACAAGTTTTAATAAACAAGGCATACGATTTTGGGTGTGCTTTTGTCATCTTGGAGTAAGATTGAATTTGCTCCGCTTAGTTTTACTAAGTTCCGCCCACTCCGACTTTCGATGGTTTTACAACTGCAGAAATCGTGAATAAATGTATATAAATGTCTTAACTTCATAGATGTAATGCCTGATTGATTTTACTTGTACTGCGTGGCAAAAATTCAGATTATTAGCTTCGCGTAGCGCAAAAATCGCACATCGAAAGTTTTGAAAATTTCGCAATGTTCAATCGACTGAAGCCAAATTGTGAATGAAAGTGCACTACTATACTATCATAATTTCTGCAAATTTTGGGACATGCAACAGTCGACGTCTATCGACGAGAAGATCGACGCAAAAAAGCTCCGGATCTTTTCAGCCAAAACAATGAAACATAGGTTGTTTAAATTTTGTACATCCTACCCCTGAATTTGGGCACTACTGCAGTATTGGAGACCAACAATTCATTATACGGGTAGCCACTCATTTCCCATTGATTGATGGTCATCGATATGATTTAGGGTCTGCATTTTGACTCTTTCAGTGAATCTTGACTCATTCCTCGAAGATTCGAGCGGTCGAAGAGTCAAAATGAATCGATTCAAATGAATCGGGATTCATTTGAATCTTCGTTCTGTTTGGGCCAATTCTGAATGGTTTTCTAAGGGGTTTTCACTTTATCGGTATCAAGATAGCAAAAGCAACTCCCCATAGACTATTACTTGTAATTGTAATATCATTTTCTCCTTCGATGTTCAAATTTGGCTCCGGTATGGTAGACTATCTAGCTAAATGGGGATACAAAAAGTAAACTTGAGATGGCATGTGTATTTCGAAATGAAAGAGTGACAAGTGACACCATTCTCCTAAGCTTTCCATGGCTCTAACTTTGATGAATGCAAGTAATTGTAGAATCAAGAGCATGTTAGTTTTGCAAGAAAAGTACAGTTTACGATTGCCAGACCTTATTGATGGTCTACTTATTCGAAAATGTTGCTTCATTGGTTGTTTAGGCGTCGTAAAATAAGGAAGATTCATATGAATCTTAGCGAAGATTCACTTGAATCTTCTCATTTCGACTCTCCCTCATTGTGGATTCATTCCAATCTCTCCTAGCACCGCTCGCGCGGTCAATGAAGATTCAAAATGCAGACACTAATATGATTCCAATTTCCCACCCTTCTCAATTCTACTCGCTCATTCGAGATTGGCTTGTCCCAAAACTACAGTAATGCCTGAATTTGTGCCGATTTTCCCGTAGCGCGCGTGATATTTATTTACTTTTAAAAAAGCGATTATATCTTGAGTCCTTCTTTATGATTAGCCCAAGAAAATAATGAGACTAACCGATTTCAAGGTGCCCGTCATAGCAGGCTCCTCTGAGAGGGGAACTATTGGTGTGTGTGGTCTGGTTAATGTCAACTCCGGTCTCTTCGACGAGAAATCGGACAAGATCCATGTGGCCAGCTGCAGCAGCAGCCCAGAGTGGATGTGCCCCATCTACATCATATAGTCAATTCTCTCTCGTTAGCATGATTTGTAAATTTATCACCACAATAAATTGGTTTAGATACAACGAAAACTAACAGGAAATACTCACGAATGGTCTCCCCGTCGAAGGAAACTGTACCACAGATCCCAGGATCCGCACCAATTTGAAACTGGAAGATAAGTAGGCAATCATCGAATCATCTGATAATGCATACATATCTAACATACCAGGAAACGCGCGACTTCTAAATGGCCGTTACGACAGGCCATCACGAGGGCAATCTTGTCCGTCGATCCATCGCGAACGTTGAGACACGCATCGATAAAATCACGCTCTTGGTTCTGGAAATACCGTTATCTTCGAAAAAAATATGTAATGGAAGAGCTGCCTCCAGAAATATATGAAGGCGATGTATCTTGCCATCTCGAGCGGAGTTGTATATGATGGTGCGATAATCTTTCCCTCTCTTCACAGAATCAACCGATTGCAAAACCGGTAGTATCTCGTCCATACTGTCAATGACAACATTGCAAAAGAATAAGTAACCGCAATAAAACACATTGTTAAGAACTTTAAACATTACGACACGGAAAAGCTGGCGCAAATTTGCCGCAAGAACCTTGTGCAAGTTGCGGGGAACACCACAGCAAATACCCTCGATCCTTGCTGCAAACTTGCGCCGGCTCGAGCAAGGACAAAATAACTTACCGGCAATTTGCTTGATCCTTGCCCGAACGGGAGCTGAGTATCACGCAACAAGCGCGCAAGTTATTTTAATTTCTCAATTTGGCAAGCTTCAAGCAAATTGCCGGCTACGAGAACATAATTGCGCTGGTGTTCCCCGCAACTTGCACGAAGTCCATGTTCTTGCGGCAAATTTGCGCCAGCTTTTCCGTGCACTGAGATTGTCGCGCAAGTTTGCCGCAAGTACAAAGTTAATTTGTTGTCAGGACCTTGTGCAATATGCAGGGAACACCACCGCAAGTACACTCGACACTTGCGGCAAACTTGCGCGGCGAGTTGATATTTTCGCGCGTTTTTGCCAGTAACTTGCTTCATTCTTGCGCTGTTGTTGTCGTTTTTGCTCGTAATTTGCAACATCTTAGTTTCTTTTGTGCTATTTTGTTGCTTTATTCTTACTCAAAATTGATCAAATTAGGAGATATTTGCCTGAAAGTCGCACTATTTTGGCTCCATTATTGCTTTCTTATGATTCAATTTCTGCTTTTAAATATTCTTTCCATGTACAATTTTTTCAACATTTTTATTAATTTTCTGACAATGTAAGATTACAACGGTGAATTCGAAATACTTCTAAGTGCGATATAATGCCAATACAAACAATTAACAATGTGCAATCAACGCGCCTATGCTTCTCAGAAAAGTCAATTCATGTTTAGCTAGTTAAGAAAGTAGGGGCACTCAGCCTATCCAACGACTCTCCACCACAGCCTATCCAGCTTCCCTAGTTTTGGCTGCCGTAAGCGTATCTTCTGCTTATTCTGCTCTTACTTCACTGGCGCTCACGATACTTAAAAAAAATGTATTTCTTTTGCAATCATTCAATTCCGTAGGCATCAGAAAACGAATTCCCCCCTCACCGTTGACTCCTGGTTGTATCCGATCGATTACGATTGTTATAAATATAAGGGTTTCAATTAGAGATCTTTCCTCACGTTCTCCATTGACAAATAATCTCCTCGAAACAATATTGCCAACTGGAATCTTCTATTGCCTGAATGTAATATGGTGATTTGAATTTTCCGTCGGCGTATCACCTGCTAACGACTTGATATCGTGTGTGATTACGTGCATTAACATGACTGTCATCATCAAAGTCCTCCAAGCGATTAGCTAGAAATCAAGTAAGAAATTACGTAGTTCACTGAATAATCTTGACTGATCGAAAACATTCACAATGCCCACATCGCTGTATATGTGCGCGTCATGACGGTCGTCGTCCTCGAATTCAAGCGAAATATCTTTTTGAAAAATACCGAATACAATGAGCGAGTAGGGCATGACATTAAATAATTACGCGTAAATATTCTAGGCCAAAATAAATAGCCCACCTGAACCTCAGATTACATATAATATCCTTGCTATGAGCGAGTAGGGCATGGCTCTTCTCCATGAACTCGAAATAAACTAAATCAAATTCACAGAGTAAAAGAAAACATCACAAAAAAGAGAAAATAGTAAATATCGCCGTCGGCTTAGTGGAGAAAACTGAAAAAAAAATAGCGAGCTAATTGCTCAAAGATTGCCCAAAATAGCGCAAGGATGAAGCAAGTTACTGGCAAGTTTAAAGTAAGTAAACAATGAAGCAAGAATGTAGCAACTTACTCGCTAAAAACCTTATTATCGCGAAATAGCCAAAACAGCGCGGCGAATACGATGCAATTTATTCGCAACTTTCCTAATTGTGGTATATTTGCAGCAAACTTGCGCGAAAATCTCAGTGTGGACAAGGATAGGGACGGGCAGCCGGAAGTGCGCGGGTGACAGAGCCAACAAATAGACTGTGACGCACCCACCACACCACGCGTTCAAATTCAAATATTTCTCCGGTTTTTCAGCGCAGCTTGCGCGCGCGATTTGTGTAGGGTAAGACGCGGCATGCGCCGCACCTTACACAAATCGCGCGTTCCCTTTGAAGGTCTCGAACGGAACAAGCCAGGTCCGGCAAAAAGTCCGGCGCGCGTCTTGTAGAATCCCGCGCGCAGCTTGTGCAATTGGAATCGCGCGCACAAGCTGCGCTGAAAAACCGGAGTTAGGTACTGTAGTTACATGCTTTTCGTCTTTTTAGAGAGAATGAAAGGAGTGGCGCTTGATTTTTCAAGTTCACCATTTAGCGGAAGTGAATTAAAACGCATGGAAAAAGATAATCGAAAAAGCTAGGTAAACTTTTCGAGAAAAGCCGTAAAGAGCACAATTTACAATTTTTAAAAGTCGTCGTTGAGGAATTCTAGAGCGTTGGCGCTCGATTTCTCGATTTGTACAGTTGCAGGCGCAGCTTACGCATCCTCTCTGAGTGAAACACGAAAATCGTAGGTAAGACTTTCGCAAAAAACCGGAAAGCGCGGAGAGCCACGTTTTAAGCCGTCAAAAAGAACGATGGGCGAACCCGGGAAATACAAATCCTACCGTAAGACTGATCTCTTGCACAGTTGCATTTTATTTCACTTTTTATTGATTTTTTATTCTCACATTTGCTGTTGTTGCGTCCTTTTTCATGCGCCAGCAATCTGCCGAACCCAGATAACCGGATTACTGAATTTTCAAGCCATACTTACCACTTTTCTTCGACGTTTACCACATTGTGGATATTTATTTCTTTATTTTTTCAATTATAATTAGAATATTTGTCAGTGAGGGTTAAGATGCATTCCTTCTCTTCTTCTCACTTATCCCGCTTATATCATTAAACCCATCCTCACTTATTAAACCGCTTTGTCACAGATACTGTTCATATCTTCTCTAATTTCATGCTGCGTCTACAGTAACCTAGCCGAAGGGCGTAAAATAACTGTAGTGGAGGACACACGTGTTGTACCTACCGTGTCTAAATTACGAGAACACTGCCAACCCCGAACGCGAATACTGTAGATTCACATCATCCTTGGAAACTTGAGATGCTCATACAATAGATTCTGACTCAGTTTTCAAGAAATAACTGCTCAATGTTATTGTAGCTATGCTACCGTAGTCCGGGGTACTGTATACCTAGGTCAAAGTATGTTCCACAGACAAATTTTATCAGAAATCTATCTCATACAGTAATCTCGACCCAGTTTCAAAGGTTTAAAAAATCAGGTTACTGTACTTTGGGATGTGGTAAGTTTGACAGAATGTCTAGGAGTAGGGTGGTTGGGTTACGGTAGGTCATAATGGGCGCAGCCAACTGGCAACTCGATTTCAAAGCAAGATCCTACGAAGTGCCTATAAAAGCACGAGCACAGCGAGTAGAGTTGAGAGAAGATACTACCGTCTATTTCGAATTTGCCTGCAGGTATTGAATGCTGGACGTTTCAAATGAACAAAATATCGCACAACGCAAAAGTAGTAATTTGTATCATCACGAAAAACGAGTATCTATGATCAATTTCCAATCGAAACAGCAGAAATACATATTGCCGCACCCGTAGTAAACTTTTTAAGGAAAAAAAATAAATTGCAGCGTACACTTTTCATGCAATAAAAAATGACTCAAAAAATGAACGTTGACACGCGGAACTGAGAAACCGCGACGCGTTGACAAGGCGGGCGTGAATCACAGTTTTGAAGTGGGCGGGGCTTAGTAAACATGCAATTTTCTACATGATTTTGTGAATTGCGTGAATTTTAACTATGAAATCACGATTCAGCATCGCTGATAACCACAACCAAACAAAAAGCGTAATTTTAGAGCCAGTTTGATATTTCGGCTGCCCGTCCCTAGTAGGGACCCCCAAAGGCGCAATGAAAGTGACTCTAAAATTCCAGTTTTAGCATTGTTGGCTGCTGACGGTATAGAGAATCATTGCTTTCATAGTTAAATTCACGCAATTTCTATTATCACTTAACAAATTGCGTTGCAATTAGACTCCTTTTATGACGTACGCGAAGCTCTTTTAGCGCGACCGCAACGTGCTGTACGCTGGGTCAACTAGACTTCGCTGAGTCAGATCCGTCGTTTTTAGCTCATTTTTCATTTAGTATAATCACTAGATTTGTTTTTGATACCTAGTAGCCTTCTACACTGCATCAGCCACAGATATTTCTATATTTTCAGTTTGAACCACGATCAGTAAGGGTAAGCGAGGAATTACTGAATGTCCTGTCTTGTTTTCGTTGCAACATGTCCAAGGCGGAGCGCAGAACGCTATTTTTACGATATATTGTAGAGCATGCTTTGCAGATGATCGTCACAGCAAGAAAAGGGTACAGAAAGCACTTGATCGAGCTTACACGCAAAAAATTCATGTTCACTGTAAGAATGCCCAACCTTTCGAAGCGAATAGTAAAAATTTGAACTTGACGGCATTCTCAAACTACCTATAGGGCAATGCGGTAGCTGTAGGTGATCATGAAACCACAAAAATAAGGGTTGTCCCATATGCTAGTTAAAAAGTTATACGCAAATTACCGATTGAATAGTAACAATATCCGATCTTTGGAATCGCATAGCAAAAAATTGAACTTGATGGCATTCTCAAAATACCTATAGAGCGATGCGCGTGTTCTAGGTGATCATGAAATCACAAAAATATGGGTTGTCCCATATGCGGGAAAAAAAGTTATTCGCGAAAAACATGATTTTCACTATTTGAATTGCCGCAAAAAATAAATGTAGGAAAGGAACACACCATCCTTGTCTAAATGCCGGTCAAAAACCTGGTTTGGTGGTCCCTACGTCCCTAGGACAAGGAAGAACAATATGATCTGACGAGCTGCATTTACCACTCACTTTGGAACGAATTTGTATATCGGACCGATTTATTGTTTCTTAATATTATTTTATTTTATTTTCTGCTCTTTTCTTATTCTTCATAAATAGATATTTTGTATTCATATGTATTGGTAAACAATTGTAGTAAGTCCTTGTACCTCGGAACTCCGCGAAAGCTCGATCTCGAGAGTCACTGGTGCACTAAAATTTATGTACTCATCTAAGTGTATGTATCTTTGTTATCGTTGTTTACTGGTATCTACTGGATTAGGCTCACTGATCATAGGTCATTTGTTAGTTGTGCGCCTTGCAACCGACCGATGATCATCTCAGAAAAGGTTCCTACTCTGGCGCCTAGGCATAGGGGTGGTCGAGATCTGTTTGCTTGTAGAAGACGTAGCGCTTTTACCATTTTTCTCCGAGGCATTTACGAATGATTATGAGCGCTGCCTATATTATCACTGCGTTCTAGTAAGAACCGCCGCCTTGTCGTACAGAGAGAAAAATATTTGACGTATTCTGAGAGCCCTAGGTGTGCTTAATTAATTTCTGCTTTACTCATGATCAGAGCACATAATTACATCCACAGTAGATAACTCCAACGTTTGAATATTTTAATTGTTTTCCAATTGTAACTCGTAATAAGTAGACCTGAAATTTTGATGCAGAATCCAATTTTGACAAACATGTGATCCAGACAGTTATGCGCCGTGCCCTTTTCTGATCGTCCATCTTCCTTATTCTGTCCGCCCATTTCAATTTCTTTCTCGTTGCTTCCTCTAACCAACCTATATCACCAGTGGCTTGTTTTGTGATGTTATGTTACGTCAATTGACGTCAACGCATGAACCTCTTGCAGTTGCATCATTTGGATGGAAGGTAGTTGATAACTATGGAGTTCCACTACGACGAGGCGACTAGAAAGATGGCCACACAACCCAACGACTCGTTTCCTGCTGAATTCACGCGGGAGAATCTTGTCCAGTTATTACTTTATTTGGAAGGGGAAATACAGAATCGCGACAGAGCAATTCTTAGTTTGAAAGTATGTTCAGTTCTTAATTACGGCAAAATGATTTTTGTGTATGCTTGCAGGAAGATAAAGTGAGGCTTCTATCGTTTGAGGCTAAATACTCTCGCGCTTGTCCCTCAGATCCCGTCCACGCGCTCTCTCGAGATTCCAATTTTGTTCAAGAGTTTAAGGTAAGTCAACAATTCTCTCCAAGTTTGATGGTTTTGATTATTAGCTTCAAACGACTGTCGGTGAGCTATTCGACAATCAAGTGGAGGCCCTGGAAAAGATTTCATCTGGATACAACGAAGCGTATCGGAGAACAGCTCATGTAAGGAATAACTGTATCCATACATTTTCTCCCGGCCCAGATCTCTCATTTTCACACACTCCCTCGCCTAGTATAAACCGGTAAGATATTTCATATAACTGGTCAGATCTCTCGGAAGTTGGACTAAACTGGTCAGATAGGGGGTAATGCTTACTAAACTCAACATTCTGCGTATCTCTAGATGGGTCTCGAGTCTTTAAACTGCCTAGTTCAAAAAAAGTGTAAACCGAGAATCTGGGCCAACTAAAATGTATGACTGTATCACTACATGAGACTCAGTATTCAAATGGTTATGTTCAGATGGCAAAATCAGCAGAGAATCGATACGACATGGCAATGCACGATTTGGAAGTGGAAAGAGAATGGAAGAAATATGCTGTCTCCAATGAATCTGTGCAGTCACTCAGAGAAGAAAACAGCCGGCTGAAGGGAGAGGTTTGTACATAAAGTTACATGACGTTGCTTTACAGTATCTCAGTGCATTAGCGTTCCGCCCATAGTGCATCCGCTTTCCATTTTATAAATGCTGTTGTGTATTTATAAATGCTGTTGTGGTTTTATAGAATCAATTTATAATAACGGGGAAATAAGAGGGCGACGTCCAACTACGCGAGAGGAGAGACGAGAATAAATTAAGTTCAAGGGTGTGTTTAGACAGTACAGGCAAAATGTGTATTGGAGTAGCGATTGGTGTTACGCATTACGAGAGCTCTCACCAGAGATTGCAGGCATAGGTGGACACAGGGTACCTTGACTACCGCCTGCAAGTCCAAGAGCCTGCAAT
Source organism: Pristionchus fissidentatus (assembly GCA_036245785.1). Taxonomy (NCBI): domain Eukaryota; kingdom Metazoa; phylum Nematoda; class Chromadorea; order Rhabditida; family Neodiplogasteridae; genus Pristionchus; species Pristionchus fissidentatus. The sequence goes on from BTSY01000004.1 coordinate 31,057,555, forward strand.
GCAAGTCCAAATGAAGGAAAATCCGAGAAAAAAATCACTTTTTTTTCACTGGTAAACCTCAAAAAGTGGTCCTTTGGGGCCATATGACGACCACCCGCAGGGAAAAATTGTGATCGGACGTCCGCCTGCAAAAAAGTTGGATTTTAGCTGCCCATCTATGATTGCAGGTGGCTCGGAACAACTTTCAAAAAAAATATTTTTGATCAAATTTTTAAAAACGATCAAATTTTCCGAATTTTAGGATTTTTTTGCGGTATCTCCGGCTCTGTGATGTAACTTTCTTCAAAACGAAAGAATGCTGATTTTTCGTACAAAATGTTTTGAAATAACTATTCAAACAACTTATCTGTTGAAATCGAGGCCAAAAACCATGGTATTGAAAATATGTGAAGGAAAGGGTGATTTTGAAACTTTGTATAAAATAAATACCTGTGAAAAATGCAAGAAGGCGCGAAATTTTTCTTTAAAATATGAAATGGCAGATGAAATACTGTTATAGTATTTTTTTTAAGAAAAAGAGGATGAACAATGTCGATAAATGGCCCTGAAGGGTGAAAAATGATGAAAATTGAAAAACTTCTAATTTTGAAGTACAAGGTTGAGTCAGTGTAGAAAATACATAAAAATTTAGATTCTTAATACACATATTTTATTGCCTGAGCTGCTTTGAAAAGTGCGGTAAAACATAAAATTCGAAATTTTTCATCATTATTCGATATTTAGTTTCCCTTTGTTTATTTTTTAAAAATTTATAGCAGTATTTCACATGGCCTTTCATGTTTTGAAGACAAATTCCTCGCATTGTCGCATTTTCACATCTTTTCAATTTCATGTTTTTGTCCTCGACCGGAAAAGATGCTTGAATAGTTATTTTAAACTTTTTGAATGAAATATCATCGTTTTGAGGAAAGTTACATCCCAGAGCCGGAAATTTTCTGAAAGCCGGTTTTAATTACTTTTTTTACCTGTAAGCACTCTAGTATGAAAGTTTGATCGGAATTAAAAATATGTTTTTGAGAACTGTTCCGCGGTCAAAAGTAAAATAGCATGGAAAATTGGTCGGGCAGTTTTTCGATTTTTTGATGGTCTACCGGGCAGTTTTCTACATTTCGGGGGTGTTTAAGAAGACCCTGGCGGGCAGGTTTTGTTTTTAGGGGACTAATTGGTCAGGAATTTTTTTAGGTTTTGCCGGAATCTGCCCTCTTTTTGACCTATGATTAAGTAAGTAAGAAATCCAGATCGCCCAAATGTTGTGTATTTATACAGGGACAGATACAGAATATGTTTAGAATAACGGGGAAATAATGACGACTTCTCGTTACAAGAGCATTTCACGGGTCCAGCACAGTATTGCAGCATGTACGCGTGTTGTAATGGGATAGCAAGGCTCATTCAAACGAATATAATATTTAGCTGTACCTACATTTTCCTTTTATTTTTGTTGTATTATTTAATTTCAGGTCGAAAGGCTGAATAATGAAGTGATTCTCTCAAAGAAAGAGATTGCTGAAAGTAATATGGGAGCTCAGGTGCAATTTTATCATTTTCTTTTACCAGTAATTTTGTGATTTTGTTCAGAGATTTGAAAAGCAGGGAAAATGAGATGTTGAGTTAAACATGTTAGAAGCTACACTGACCCGGAATAGTCGATTCGTGGTGTTAGGAAGTTGTGGAAATATGAAATGCTTCTACACCTCAGGGAAAATGAAATAGCTACTGGTTTAAAAAAATCTCATCATAGGGATTCGTATCAATCCCATAAAGTCCAATGACTTTTTTGTAACGTATATCAATGATTCCTTGGTTGTAATGTTATTTTTTTAAGGATGAAAGTGAGCGTCACAAGAAAATAGTTATATTTCTTATGAACGAGCGGAAAGAAATGTTGGCTACTATGAGTGAGATGAAGTTCAGAAATAATGCATCAGGTGCGAAATGTTTTTTCTCGTTTTATTTACCGTTTAAAGTGTGAGGAACAAATATGTCGATCCTCACAGATAGTCTCTCTTAAATAGCAATATTTTGTTCAAATGTCACAACAAAGCGGAAAAGTGCAATGATTTTTTTTTTTTGTTCACCATTTTCGCCAATTCGCACCGAATCATGTCGTTTAATAGTTCATTAAAACATTTTTTTTTTACTTTGATAACTTTTAGAATTGGTGTTTCATATAGAAAATTTAGTCCTGTGCCAAGGCAATGTCAATCCTCTCAGATAACCTCTCTTAAATACGTCACTGAATCTAAAACTTAAGTTCTCGATTTTGTTTCTTCCATGTTAGTTCGGCTACTCGATATTGCGTAGTAATTGCGCAGCATAGTTGTGGTATTCCCTTACACTTTTCGTCTTCAACTTGTGGTATACGGTGGTATTTCGTAATCGATTTTTTTCACCGCATGAACAGTGGATCTTGGTCCAAATATGGATTCGGGGGTTGGGTCAACCAAAAGCCAAGTGGCCTAATGTAGCATAACTAGCGAGGAATCGTACCATGATGAAATAAACAGAATCGGAATCTTAATGAATGTACTAAATGTAGTGAATTTCTAATTTCGATCCCGTTCAAAACGTACAGCGAAACATAAATAGAATTCATAATTACTTAAAGGGATCTGGGCATGCAAATGAAGTGATTTGTATTCGAAAGAGAATTTTTTCTCGGATTTAATGCTGAAACCGCATATTTCGCATGATTTTTTTTATTGAAAATAGCAAATTTTTCGTTTTTTGTTCTTCATTTTTTATCTTACTTATGCTTAACCGTTGTTATTTTTATTTCAAAAATTACTAAAAACCAATAATGTTCGTAAAGATCTTTTGTTCCCCTATTGTTCAGAAACTCTTATACATATGCTATACTTTTCGATGAAGAATTTCACTTTTAGGAGATCTCATTTAGTCCCTCGCTATCATTCTCCAATGTAACTAGACATAACTGACTCAGAGTCCCAACTGGACTAAGTTTTAAGCAATTTATGTCTACTTTGGCTGAATTCACATTTTCAAATATTATCGCTATCTCCTGATAGCAATAATTATTCCACCTGTGCGAAGGGGTCTTCTTGTTCTACTCGAGAAAAGCTATCGAACTAAAAAAAAGAATGGCCAAAAAATTTTTTTCTAGCGCGAAATATCTCATACCCTAAAACCTTCCCAAAAGTAATTATCTTAGGTAGGATTTAGTGAATACGATTTCTCTTCACTATCTCGGCTTAACTTCTTACAACTAATGTCAAATCACGTTTATAGGACTTAGCAATCGATTTACCCCTTCACAAACAAGTGTTAAAAATAAGACGCTCCGCTCATGAGACCCCCTACCGTACGACCTGAAATGCGACGGTGGTTCACTTAAGTCATACAAATCACTAATTTCGGCTGTTTTGACCCCACGCTACGGTGTTTAGAGGCACAACATAGTAGTGCCGTGTCATCCGAGCCAAATGAGATCTTTCAAAACTTTTTTTAAATCGCAAACATGCAGTTTCTAGCATTGAATTTGTTTTTTTTAAACACTTCATTTGCATGCCCAGGTCCGCATGCCAAACTACTCACACACCAATAATCTCGACCCCTTTTATGTGTGCTATTCCGATGTTTAATATAATCACATGTTACACGTTCAGATAATACTGTTGAACAGACATCGCTCATAGAAGAGCTGAGAAAGCAAGTAGAAGTTCTAATAGGTGAACGAGATGCTATCAAGAATGTAAATAAGAGTATGAAGGTGAGTGTAAGACAGAGCGAAAACTGAAGTCATGACGATAATTGCGTTTAATTGGAGGGTGAGATCATTGCTCTGAAAGAAGTTGCCCGAACACAAGAAGAGGATCTCCATTTGATGAAGAAAACTCTGGTCGGAGCTACGAAGGGCATGTCTATTGATCGAAATGCAAGTTCTTTTAAATATATTTATTTTAAAAAGTCTTCTTGTATAAATAATAACAAATTAAAGGGACCTGGCACTGCAAAATAAGTTATTTTTATTTTAAAGAAAATTCTTTTCTGATTAGAATGCAAAAAATCGCATATTTTTACGATTTTTTTGAAAGGAGTTATGATTTTTTAAAGGTACTCGCGTACCGGGCATTACTGTATTTAACGCGCTAAACACCGTAGCGCCCGGTACATCAACGCAAATTTCGAGCTTTGAAAAATCATAACTCCTTTTAAATAAATCGTAAAAATATGCAATTTTTTGCATTCTAATCAGAAAAGAATATTTTCTTTAAAATAAAAATAACTTATTTTGCAGTGCCAGGTCCCTTTAATGACCAAAACTCACATATCACGTTAGGATGGAATCAAATCAGAGAGTACTTGCGCATTTTTTCTAACCCCTTATTATTTTCACTTTTTACAAATTTTCAAAACCACCTTTTCCTTCAAATAGTTTCAATTCCATGGTTTTTGGCTACGATTTTAACTGAAAAGTTACTTGAACAGTTATTTCAAACATTTTGGACTAAAAAGCAGCCCCGTCTCGCGATGTACGTGCCGGATTCATAACTAAGTAAACATTTCTTTACATCCAGATGTGGCGTGTAGATATGAAAATCATATAGAGGACCACAAGCTCTACTATCTATGCCATGAAATTATTTGAGCTGTTTTGATTTTCGAGGAGGAGCCATACGCGAGACGTTTCTGAGCCTCGGAACAATACTTAGAATACTTTTCTAAATAAGGCCCTGTGGTGCTCCTATACTGTGAGTATAATGTGTCAAATCGAAAGTCCTTGCCGGAAGTGCTCAATTCTTACCGAGTCTGTCCCTTAAAAAGAAAAAAAAATTAGGGTAAAATATTACCTAAAAACTAACCGGCCATTTTTGGATCGGCGTGTCAACATGTAGCGGTAGAAATTTTTTTAAAAACTTTTGTTAACCAGAAACTTCTGCCATTTCAACGGGTTTTTCTTCTTCGATAGAGCACATGTGAGGTGAAGGACATAGGAAGTCGGCAGAAAGGTTCAGTTCTCCCAAAAATTGTGTTTTGTTCTTTTTTTCGCTGTTTTTTAATCTTCCCTAATGTATTCGCTCCAGTGATTCTCACGGTTCTCTAGATTTTCCGATATCGAAATGCCCCTCGCATTGATCAGGCGGAGGGATCCTTAAAGAAGGCGTCCCACAAATATTTGGTCAACTGAGTTGTAACTGCAATGGGAATCGAATACTTGATGAGAGTATCGAAGCATGTTTCATTTTTTGTTTGAAAAAAAATATGAGTCATAAGCTGCCAAAAATGGCTAGATTCCTTACAGTATTTCACATTGATACTTAAGTGTTGCGCGGTGGGAGTTTGGAATTTGGGGAAGAGTCGCATCAGTGATCACACTATTTTCGATCAAATATATCGAAAATAGTGTAATTTTCACTTCCGCCCCGCGCGCGAGGGGTCCCGAATTTAGGGAAACGTGAGAAACTCTGATAAGCTCTTTCAATTGTTTTTTCCCTTTGTGGGAGTTTTACTGGTCTGTTGGACGATGTAGGAGCTAATAGGCCGACGACACGGAAAGGGAAATATAGGGAAATCAGAATTTTCATTAATTATTCGTCCAATTTGTAGACATTCAAAACTTATCTAAGAATATGCGGGAGGATTAGTTGAATAAGAATGACGCCACTTCGTACCTTTTCTATCAATTTGAGGTGTACATCGGGAAGTTGAAAGAAAATCTCTGTCGAGTTTAGATTTCGCTATAGTAGGTTAGAGAGTGTGTGAAACGAGAGGTTGTGAGCGCGATGAAAATGTATGACTAACACATCAAATTTGGCACTACTATCCAGAAAATAAGCCGCTAAATTGTGCAAATAAAATGTCTGTGCGAACGGAATCGAATGCGCGGCCTCTGCCACAGCAGTTGTTGACAACAGTGCAATATTCCATTCTTATGAGGGATGACATATGCTATCTCCCTTCATATACGATTTTTTCAGCTTTTGAAAATGGGTTTGCGATAGTCCTTAGACATGCATGCTACCATTTTAAAAATCGGAATATGTGAGTTTTGTTTATTCCTTAGTAAGACACAAGTATGATGGAGTGTTGTTAAGATGGTTGACGGATCGATGGTGATGGCTAACCGTATAGCGATGAGTGCTCCCGCTAGAAGTCTGTCTTCTTCCTCCTCTTTTCCATGTGAGAAATCCCGACTACCGAGAGCTCCCGGTTTATCTCCGAGCACGAATCTTCCCATTGCGTCCAAGGTGATCCCGTATTATTTTCTCAATGGATTGCTCATTATTTATAAGACATGTATCACCAGAGATTCCATGAAAAGAGGCCCCTGGGGAAAAACTTTCAAAAAAAATATTTTTGATTCCGATAAAAATTTTACATAGGACTACTACCCTAGGGACAAGGATTTATTTATCGATGTCTCAGGTCTCATAGCCGACTGTTAGGAAATTCACGGCTCTGAGGCCGGAATAGTTAACTTACTTGAACATTGTCCTAGAAACTTGTTCTGGGGCTCAAAAAGTGCGGAAAAATATGGCGAACATTTCTTGTGTTGAAAATAAATTGTGAAATCTGCATCTGGAAAAGTTATCTTGATATTGACGTAAAATAAACATTTTCAAAACTTAACGTTCAGATGGACGAAGTGAACACACTGACTATGATATTTTGAAAGAGCAACTCAAACTCTGTAAAAAAAGTAAACTGAAAGAGTAGGTAAGGCCCCTCTATCGAAAAACCGCTTTGAATATGCCAAAATCGAAATTTTCTGTTCCGATTTTTGTAATAAAAGGTGAAAAATAACCAAAAGCTGGTCTAAACGATATTAAAAAGTGTAAATATACATTACTAGGGAACTTAAAATTTATGTTTAGGTTGTTTTTTGACCGAAAACCGGCAAATAGGACAAATCCGATTTTGATGCCTGCTTTAACTTTTCTCAATGTCAGTTCAAAATTGTGAAAGGAGTACGCGGTTAAGCTCAAAATGTTCGGACGAATATTCTGAACAACTTTCTTGTTCAAGGACAATTTTGAAGTAAGTTACAACGATTCCGGCCTCAGAGCCATGAATTTCCTAAAAGCCGGCTATGAGACCTGAGACATCTATAGATAAATCCTTGTCCCTAGGATAGTCCTATGTAAAATTTTGATCGGAATCAAAAATATTTTTGTGAAAGTTTTCCCGGCCTCATGCAATCTCCGGTGATACCTCTCATAAGTATATCTGTTCATACTGTCCAAGCTGAACGCTTATTCGGGTAAACTGAAATATGCATGATAATTTTTAATTTACGTTGCGGGGGAAGGTGTGCGTTTGGAAAGGTTTAAACACACCAGTCTGAATTAGAGCACTCTCGCATGCTTTTTTTTCAAAAGTCCCTCTATTTATTAATGCCTTGATTCAAACATATCGATAATCCACACCAAGGGCTATCGAAACCTTTACACGAACGCAATGATAAGTAGAAGCAGAAAGTATATTAATAAATCTACTACTTTTCAGACGATTATAGCGAAGAAGACTCCTGCTATGGGACTTTCAACGATGAGACGAACTGTTGAGAGACGAGGAATGGAGGGAGAGGAACAGTCTAGACTCACACGATCATCTTCCCTCAGAGGTCAATCAGAACCCCGTCCTATCGGCCCACCCCTCCCTTCAATTCGACCCTCCACTCTCCCAAAATCGATATCTAACGGTGCCAATGACCCATCTCTTCTCATCTCTTCTCCATCTATCCAATCGTCGACCCTATCCCGTCTTCCATCCAAATCTGATGGAAAAGCTACTCAGGCAACCAAATCGAAGAATTCCTTGTTACGAGCCTTCGGAAAGTAATTCTTTCTAAATACATATACATTACCAGTGTATACATTCGATCGATAGTGCCGGTATTTCGCAACTTCTTCAGCTTTGAGCATAGTTATGTGCATAATCCCTCGTAGCTTCATCACAATATACTACTCATCACAATATATTATTACTAGATTTGTAATACATAGGGATTCTCAGGATCTGCAAGTGCCTTGTCTTTTTCATATACAATTCTCCTTCATGTTTTTTTTGCTAAACACATCTCGGCAGAATAAACAACAACAAAATACAACTGATCAACAATTGGTAGATGTAATGAGAGAGGAATTTAGGGAGCGTCTAACAATGGAGAGTGAGTCAGACAGTGAAGTCTTCTTGTGGACTACGGTATCGTAAGCAACTCTCCACTGGGGGATATCGAGGGGGTCGTGAGGATCGAGGAAGGGACACCATGAATGATGAGAAGATGAAGGAGTGAATGAACAAGTGAGGGAGAGAGTACGGAGACAGAGACAGCAACGGACGCTCAAAGTAACACATTTATGGAAGACCTGAGTCTACCTGAGTCAATCAACATATTTGTTGAGAGGCTTGGAAGTCTCGACTTGAAAGTGGAAGAAAAATGATTTGGCGAAATAAGCATGCCTTGATGTTGTGTGACCCAGGGGAAATTGACCAATGAGAAAAGAAAGTGTGAAATCGTGTACACGCCTTAGGGCATGACGCCATAAGAATTTTCAGTTTTTCGAAAACTCCATCGGTGGTTAGTTTCGACCGATTCCTCATAAAATAATAAGACTTTTCGACTCCATGAATTTTTCGTTATGATCTAGGGCGGAAAAATGCAAAAAATATATTTAATTGTTGATTCTTGTGGAATAGATTTATTCTCGCAATACAAGTTGAACTATATAACTTTTATTCTCGCAATACAAGTTGAACTATATAACAATGTTAGTACAAGTGTGTAAAGGACTCTTTGAATCGAGGAAATAAAGAATGTTCAGAATGCTGAAAACAGGCGTGCACTTGGAATTGAGATGTGCAGTAGGGTTGGTTAAATCGTCGTGAGCCAAAGGCGAACCTAGGCTCACACAGTTGGACTATCATTGTTACAGTATTGCATTGCGCGAACAACACGTTTCCCTTTCCAATTGGACACTTTTTCATTATTGGAATTTTATCATTTATATAACCCTTCTTCCTTTACGACAGGATGGCGTTCCATACACGATCCCATTACAGGGTGGTCAAAAAGTACGGGTCCATAGATTCTTGTGTATAATTTCTTTCAAATCTAACAAAGGTTCATGCAACTAGGTGTGCTATTTACCTGGGCTCATACGGCCATAACAATATGTAGTTCGCTATATCTGATCGTCGCCGTTCTTCATGACGTCATGAATTCGACCTTAGACTCAGTGGAGGAAAAGCCGTTTGTATTTTGTGTCTATCCTATCTAGTGGTTTTACGAGGGCCTTCTTGAGCGGGTCCATATTTTGAGAGGTGGTAGAGTATACCTCCTTCTACATTACTGGCCACACATACAAGTCGTGCGAACTGAGGTCCGACCATTTAGAGGGAAATTACGAAGTTGGGTTGAACTCGCAAAATCGGGGTAAAAACCGTTGATGGGCGATTTTTGAATGCTGAATCTTGTTGGAGCGTCCATGCTTGATCTTTGAAATTAAAATATGATCAGAGAAGAAGGGCGCTCTCTACAATCACCTTGATTGATACTCATTACAGTTCCTTACTTCAGGCTTTGCAAAGAACAGGTGGATATTGGTGGGTACGGACCCCGGCACAAATAATGAGACACAGCGAGCGGGAAACGAGGGCAGGGCAGCTGCCATGGTTATCGCTTACTGATGTTAGTGAGTGCCGATTCTCAAATTGTGGGGATGGGATACCTCCTATACAGAAAACTAAGTATCATCGAAATGTGTAGTAGCCATTTTTCAGCCACAAACGGTGCGCATAAAACCCGACATGAATCTTTCGAGGCGTTCTTGCATATGAAACCGTTTGTGTAAAAGTCGGGCAGATGCGACAGGTTTTGGTACAGTCAAAAAAGGTCAATTCTTTGAAACTTCGTGATTTGGGGTTATCGAGGGTGCTGATTTCGGTGGCCATATTCATTTTGCACGATATGCCTCCGTTGGCTCCAGACGACGTTGCGTCGAAATCAGATTTTCTCTATTTATTCGGCCTCAGATAAAGCAATTTTTTGTCCTAGTTGTTTCTGGGGCAGAATTTGATGGCGATCACGCCTGTCTGGTTTATTTCTCATAATTATTAATTATAATTTTTAAAAATGCAACTTTCTTCAGAGTAATTTCTGACCTTGTTCTTGAATACAGATCGGACCGGCGTGACGAGAGGAATCCAAATATATAATTTGAGCGAAATCTGTCATGGGATCTCCAAATGAGCAGCAATAAAATGCAATAAAAATGAGGAATTTCTCCTCTCTTTTCCACCCGGCACTCTGCACTCTCTCACTTCCCCACACTCTCTCATCAGCAATCCCATCTTCCCCGTGGCTGTTTTGCTCTCCTCTCTAGTGGGGAAGCGAGGGAGCATGGGGAAATGAGAGAGTGCAGAGATGCCGGGTGGAAAAGGGAAGATAAATTCCTTATTTTCTTTATATATATCTTTATCGCAGCAGAAATGCGCGAATACAAGCGCCATTAGCTTGTGTGACATGTAGACAATTGATTCAAGTGAATATCGGGGTAATATGTGAACGAGACATGTAAGGAGGATGAATTAACGATGAACTTATGAACTTTGAGAGGAACGTGGTGCATGTGTATGTGGGAGTATGTGTGTAATATTTGGCGAATGGGTGGGGGATTTGGGATAACATGGTAGAAGTGGCAAAGATCGAAGGGAAAAAAAGAGATAAGAAGGGAAGAGAGAACGATTGTGTGAAGCGAAAAGGAATAGAGGTGGGGGAAGGAGGAAGAGCTCACTCACGAGTCGGGCGCTCTTTCCTCGTCCAGGATTCGGGCTTCTCCAGTCGGATGACCTTGAGGTTCTTGACCACGTAGATCATCTCTCCGGCTTGATCGTTCTTTGCACAGACGTCGGCCCACGCGGACTTGTAGATCTTCTCGTCCTCGATTTACACTTTACTGCTGCTCATTTGGAGATCCCATGACAGATTTCGCTCAAATTATATATTTGGATTCCTCTCGTCACGCCGGTCCGATCTGTATTCAAGAACAAGGTCAGAAATTACTCTGAAGAAAGTTGCATTTTTAAAAATTATAATTAATAATTATGAGAAATAAACCAGACAGGCGTGATCGCCATCAAATTCTGCCCCAGAAACAACAAGGGCAAAAAATTAGCTTTATCTGAGGCTGAATAAATAGAGAAAATCTGATTTCGACGCAACGTCGTCTGGAGCCAACGGAGGCTTATCGTGCAAAATGAATATGGCCACCGTAATCAGCACCCTCGATAACCCCAAATCACGAAGTTTCAAAGAATTGACCTTTTTTGACTGTACTAAGCCTTGCTTGATTCTTACACAAACGGCTTCATATGCGCTCCCATAAGAACATGGTGTTCACGCATCTTGTAGAGGTATGAAGTGAGTCCAGAATGCACCATGACAGGCATCGATCCTATTGAGATATCAAGCTAGATATTCATTTGTCTCATAGATCGATGTGGGTTGCGTTTTTCATCTGTCTCTCTAAGTTTTTGTTCTTCGGATAACATCAGCTCGGAGTCTAATAAATCTGGGATAGTCCTTGGTATTTCCCATCTTCTCGCATCGAGAGGCAGTCCGGCGAACTGCCCGGTAGGATATATGAAATTTAGTTCTGATAGAAGTTATGCCCTCTCCGAGAGTCAAAAAATCAGTTTTCGATTGATGAATACTATGTGGGCGAACCAGGACGGTAATGACCAAGGCAACTAGCGTTGCGTGGACAACAAATAACCTCCTATAACGTATCTTAACCACTTTTATCAGAACGTGTTTTTGCAGGAGTATTGAATGTTCCAATATCGGACCCGTACTTTTTGACCACCCTGTATAAGGATCTCACCTCGAGTAGTCGTGTTTCTCCCACCCAGTGATAGCCAATTTCTTCATAGTAATATCAATCGATTCATCGGGAAATATTTCCAGAAGATCTTTTGTCTCGATGCCATCCTCGGTAATCTGCAGTTTTTTTATTATTATAAAACAGGTCGATACAATATTATTCTGGCCCAAGTATACATATCTGAACTATTTCAACAACAAAAAAACTGAAAACGAGTTGTCACAGTTTCCCGGCATGTTGATTTGGCCCATTTTAAACAGTACATAGATCCATGAACGGCTTATTATAGATTATCTAAATGTGCACCTCGATGCCCTCCGGCATTTTCATTTCCTTCATAGTCTCTAATCGAGATCTCAATTCATCGCTCAGCTCAGACTTCTCATTGAGGTGAGTGAAGAAATTAGGTCTTCTCGATTTCGCAGTACATGTTTTCTCGTGACACGTATCCACACTTTCGTGCACTTCCCTGTAAATATATCCATATATAAGGGTGTCCGAAAGATGTTCAATTGTTTCGGGATTTTGTTTTTTTTCTTCGCATTCATTCTTGATTTGACTTTACTGTAGTGTGATTATGAATGGAACACCTCTTCATAATTTCTCAATTCAGACAATTTATGTAGATCACTTTTTTTCGAAATCCCTGCTACAATAAAATCGCCGATGGGTTGTTCATGCAACGTCAAAAGCGAGATGGCTGGTAAAACAACCCAATGAATTTGAGAAAAAAAGCGGGAAGGTCTGATCCAAAACAGTGACGGATTAAACCGAGATCGGGTGGTTAGCGGCAAAAGTGATAGTGTTGTTAGCAACACCCACAATATGTTGTATGCTCAAAGTACTAACAAAAAAGACTACGAGGTTTTCTGAAACTCAACTAAATCTGCGCACTATACGCACTGTGGCTCAAACTTCAATATTTTCCTGCGCTTCAAGCTCCGCCCACTCGGTAGCGTTCTCCCCCAGTGTCCTACCCTTATCGCGCAAATTACGCCGCTCCAGGACCTTCTCTTTGTTCTCTCGGACGACCACTGCGGAAGCTCTACCAGCCTTTTTTTCGTTTTTGCTGCGATATGAAGGCAGCTCTTTCAAAACTACGGTCGTGCGATTGTAATAGTATCGTGGAGTCGAATGCATATAAGAAATCTCAGTTTAAAATAGCAAAACTATGAAAAATCGAATACACAGTATTCCGCGCGGCGTCGTTTTGGCGCCAATAATGAAATTCATGAAAAAAGACGCCAAGTTGTAGAGCAGCGAAAACTACCCAAGGGGCAAGTTATGGGGAGGGACGGATAATTTGTTGAACCTATCGCAGACTGTAGTATTCGAATATCAATGATATCGTATTATACGTCATCCCGTACTAGTCCCCTACTGATTTCCCCCTACCAGTCCCCTACTGCAGCTTCAGCCCCTACTAGTCCCCTTACTCCCCTCCAAGTAGGGGCAATAGTAGGGGACTAGTAGGAGAGAAAAACCAGAGTATATATAAGGGTTTACCTGAGACACCGATTGTACACGATCAAATCAACGGATGCAACGTCGGGAAGTGCCGTGTTGAGGTAGAATCCACACGAATCACACTTTATTGTCTGTTTCGACGCATCAACCAGCCGCCAGCCACGCTCAGCCAAACGACGGGCATTCAGTTCTTTTCCGTTCCTCCATCTACCGATCTGTGATATAAATACATAACAGACAATAAGATAAGTTCGAGAACCTACTATAAAACTGGAAAGCCTGCTTTTGAATTCATCAACCAGATTGTCCTTCTTCTTAGGTCTGCAAATATGGGTAATGTTTAACTTGTTTATTATATGACTATACAGTGCGAGGGGATAGGCATTCGAAGAATACAAATGACTCTTTTGAATTTGGCGATCTCATAAATATCTCGGCCCCACGGCATTTCAGCTCTACGTAAAACCAGTCACTGATCAAAACAGCACGAATCAAAACAGCATTTCAGCTCTACGTAAAACCGGTCACTGATCAAAACAGCACGAATAACGAAATCTTACGGGGACATTATGAGCATTTTTCGGAGAAAAAATTGAAAGAGGAGCTTATTTCAATAGTTTTTTTTTGTAATATTGGCCATTATTATTAAAAGTCAAAAGGTAAACCGATGATTTCGGCATCTGCAAGGCCATTTTTTGAAGAAAAAAATGCAAAAAAAGAGTTCTTTCTCTGTTTACACTTCTTCTCGAATAAACCTCTTCATCCACCTTTGTTATCGCATTTCATCGGAACTTTTGCAGTTCACTTGTAACTAGCGAGTAAAATAGAAAAATGGGTAGTGAGTCTCTCGAATCAAATTTTTTCATGGATTAGAAATTATCCATCCAACAGGTGTCAGCCTCTACTTATTGGATACAATTTCAGCAAAAACAACCGTCTCTTCTGGGATCATTCAAGGATCATGCACTGGCCCTCTCTTCTCATTCGTAAATGAAGAACTTTTCTCCAGAAGTCAAATACTGTATTTACGTAGACGATTTAAAAGTATACGCAAGTGTTGCTCTACACTCCCATGCTCTCCAATTAGCCTGGTCGCGCGAATGTAATCTATCCCTTGACGAATCAAAATACACTGTAGTAAATTATGGACCTTTAAAATCTGGAACTCAGTATAAAAGTAATGGTAATGGCCTAACACCATTTCAATGAAAGATCTCTGTGTCATTATGTAGCCTTTTCTTAAAGTTACCGGGAATCCACGGAATAATTTTGAATTCGCGATATTCCCTGATGATCAATGGCTGCGTCGCGGTCTTATTTTGGAGGCCCTTTTTCTCATTCGAGGTTTTCGTTACATAAATTCTAATGTGAAAATAAATTTCAAGAAATAATGAGGCACGGAAGTATGTAAAAAAATAATCGAAAAAGAACCGGAGTGCCATAAAATAGCATCAGCTTTCATTGAGATATGTAAAAAAAATAATCGAAAAAGAACCGGAGTGCCATAAAACAGCATCATGAAATATTCACATTTGAATTTGCGCGAACTTTCCTGATGATCAGTGTTCTATTTTCGGATTTGGAGCTGTGATATTTGTTTTGGAAATGCTTCTACTCTAACGACCCACTTCTTTATCGATATATCTGCAAGCATATAACGCTTTCATTAGGCCACTACTTGAATATTGAACTGTTGTATGGTCCCCGCATATCGTAAAACTGGCAAATTTAATTTAAAACTTTCAAGGGAACTTCACTCGTAGACTCCTTTTCCGTTGTGCCATGACTTACTCTCGCAACCCGGACAGGCTAAATTTAATTTCTATAACAACACTAGAGTAAAGGCGCCTCATCTTTGACTTCCTTTTCAGGAAAATTCCTCCATAAAACAATAAATATTTAATATTCCCTTAATTCCAGTCATCTTTTCAAATTATCCCCGCACTTCCCTTCTCCGTGCCTAACTATAAGTCCCATTCAAAGTTTGCGACTAGAACCGTGCAAGTATGGAAAGCAATTCTCGGAGAAAATGGAAATAGCTCGCCAAATGTCTTCCGATCTTATATTTTGAATTTATTGTCTACCTCTTTCACGTCAGTCTCTAACGTAAGCTTACGACTCCGATTGACCCTGCTTTGCTACACCCCCCCCCTGTATCCTGCCCCTACAAGTAACCGATTCTCCTGGAGAGACCTCTGCCAACTACTATATCGACAATCAACGATGCACCTCATACGAAGATCAGAACCCTATGGCAGAATAAAGAATTGAATCGAATGTCGAAGCACTCGATTTAGAAACACTTCTTGACAAGGAATCAAATTGCCATGACCACTATACACAGTAGGAATAATAAACCGAACAAACTTCTTCAAGGAAGTGAGTCCTGCGGTGAAGAACTGATTGATCTGATCCAATGCTTTCCTTTTCAGTCCGAGAATACGCGAAGACGAATGTTCCTCCGAATCCTTTTCAGGAGTAGACATTTCTGAACCAAATATTTTTTTAATAGAATAGATTTTTTAACAAACATTCTACAGGAAAATATAATCACTAATATCCTAATGTTCAATATAACTAGCTATAGCTAATTATTAGCTTATACGCTTAAAAAGCTAATTTTAATAAACAAACAAAACGAAACAAAAATATCTAAATGGAATCTAGGGCCCACCGAACCGGAAATTCCAAAATTAGAGCCGGGGAAAAGTATGAAAAGACAGAAACGACTATTTGCACAGAAAAGGCTGTTTTTGCTGTAATTGTGTTTCTAAGGAGTGCGGCTCTCAGTTTTCTTGCTCAATATAAAGTTGAGATGACAGACAAGTGACAGAGAGAAAATAAGAAAAATCGGTACTAGCGAATGTCTTTTAATTCGCGCACGAACTTCATTGATTTTATATTATCTTTAATAACTATTGTTTCAGGGGGTGCGGCTCTGAGATTTGATTACTTTTTCATACTATGATATCCAGGGCAGCTTTGAACGAAAAATAAAGAAAATCCGCACTAGCGAACCTTATTTATTTCAGCTTCAAATTTTACGAGTTGAACACCGTAGCTATTGATTATGAACTAGTTATTATTTACAAAACCGAAAATTAAATCTTATTTTATTTATTCATGGCTTCCTAGTAGCAGCTAGAAGTGAATACTTGCTGCAAATATTATTTTAATCTAGAATACAGCAAGAAAAACTGTCAAAACGAAAATGTCTGACCTAACTAACAGTCGTTGCCCCACCGAACTCATGGCACAACGATGCCGCACGAATTCGGTGGGCCGACTACACCACGGCGGGCGGAGATTTGAAACTTGCCTGATTCTCGTTGAACTGGTTGTATTTGATAAATCTGGAAACGCTATCGTGATTCTGCATCCCTCATTACCCGGATAGCACGAAATTTGCAATTTTAGGAACAATTTTCAATTTCACGCGGTGGTCTCTAAATGGAATCGGACATTTACCAATTTAGTTACACACATTAAAGTTTGTATAAATAAATAATATAGATTAGTAGTATATAAATGTAAATAGTACATTGCTTCCCAGTAGGGACCACCGAACCGTGTATAAAGCCGGCATTTAGGTAAGGGTGCAGTGAATCCTTTCTGTATTTTTTTACGTTTGCGGGAATTCAAATCGTGAAAACCATGTTTTTCGCGCATAACTTTTTTGCCACCCCCCGGGACAACCCTATTCTTTGTGCCATTCTATTCAGCAACACCAAGCGCATCGTTGTATGGGTAGATTGGGAATATCCCTCCCAGCCGTTTTTTTGCTATGAGCTTCCAAACTTAGGGTAAATTCAGTGTCTTCGCAGTTAAAGCGCCATAGTTCTTTCCAGACCCCCCGGGACAAGTATGATCTATTCGCATCCTGATTCTACATCATCTTGCGCATCTAAATGGCGGAAATGAAGAGGAAATGCTCCCAGCCGTTTTTTTGCAATACTGTTTCGAAGTTGCTCAATTCGACGAATTTCCGCTGTCTACGGCTGTATTACGCCTGGTTCTTTCAATGCCTCTTTTTCCTTGATAAGGGAGGTATCTACAATGCATGCTCTACAACATATCATAAAAATAGCGTTCTACGTTTTGTTTTCGACATGCTGCAATCAAAATGAAATCGTTCATTCAATAATTCCTCACTTGCACTTATTGATCGTAGTTCAGACTGAGTATATACAACAATTCGTGGCTGATGCCTTGTTGAAGGCTACCAGCTATCAAAAAAAATCTAGTAATTATACTAAATGATAGGGGAACTAAAAACGACTGATCTGACTCAGCGAAGTCTAGTTGACCCAGCGTACAGCACGTTGCGGTCGCGCTAAAAGAGCTTCACGGCTACAGAAAAGTACCCTAATTGTAACGCAATTTGTTAAATGATAATAGAAATTGCGTGAATTTAACTATGAAAACAATGATTCTCTAGATCGTCAGCAGCCAACAATGATAAAAATGGAATTTTAGATTTAGTTTCATTGCGCCTTTGGGGGTCCCGCACGGCGGAAAAAAACACGACCCGAGGGTAAAAATCGAGGCGAGGATTTCTCCGGTTTTGAAACGCACGGTGTGCGCATGCACCACGGCTGTGCGTTGCACGTCCATCGCACGTTACGTGTACTGACTCTCTTCATTTCTTCCCTCTCTCGGCTGAGTATCAGCGCGGCGAGAGAGCGAAGGACTGTAAGAGAGACGTGCGCACAACGTGCAAACGAAAACCGGAGTTGTTCAACCAAAAGTGGGTGGAGTTAGACCACAGAAATGCGCAACTTACGTGCGGGCGTGCGCGAAATTTTCCCGCAATTTTCAAACTCGCTGCGCGCCAGCCGAAATTTAAAATATGAGCTCGAATACCCTTATTCAATGATACATTCCTCAGGGATTCAAATTTGAGAAAATGGCGGGCGTTTGAATAAATTGGCGCGTATTTGAATTTCAATAAAATAAATTGGCGGGTATTCAAACTGCATTAAAAATCAGGGTTTTTCAGGTTCAATTGTTGCGTTTGAATTCAAATTTTTTCCCGCCCTCGAAAAATGTCTTGCCTTGGGATCCTTGAGGGAGTCGCCTTTCTGTCCGCCGTGCGCACGGCCCTCGAAGCTCCGACATTAGACTAGCCGAAATGTCGCGGCAAAAAAAACGGAACAGTAAAACAATGTATTTCAATCGTCTCGCTAAACAACGGAAAGACGTTCGAAATTCAAATTTCATTGACAATCAGGGAGAGAACGTGCTTCATCATTTGAAGAATCACACGGGTCCGAAAAAATGTGTACTTTTTGACGGCTCGAATCGCGAAGTGATCTCGATAATCACGAATCGTTGTGAGACAATTCGAAAATACTCAACACGATTCAGGGAACGTGATTCAGGGACTACGTTTTACTGTAGGTTTTTGAAATCGCGGGAAAACCCTGAGATTTCTACTGATCCTTTGCGACATTTTTTAATGGCCTATGTCGGCGCTCCGGGGGCCGTGCGTGCGGGTCCCTAAACTCCGGAGTAAATACTATGACACAGCGAACTACAGTAAATAAATTTCAAAGTGGCGCGTTCATTTCCGTCGGACTCCTGACGCGCAGTTCAAAATTTAAAATCATATTTTTCGTATTTTTCATTATCGATCTTTTTTGCCCCTTTCCGCAGCTTCGCGTTTGTTGACATTCACCTTACACACTAGGCCACTTCATTCAGGCTTCCTGGACTCTAGAACGGCTAGTGTTACGGCAAAACCTAGACCTAACTCATCAACATGAGCTACGAAAATAATAGCGTAAGAACTTCAGCTTACTATAATCCATTGCACTCTAGGTGTGAGGCATTTCACTATTTTCCTTTCGCTAATTTCAGGATGAGCCCGAGAACTCGCGCAAGATCTTCATCGGTGGTCTCTCTCGAGACACCACTGATGACTCACTGAAGAGCTTCTACGAGCAATGGGGTGAGACCCAGGACGTCATCGTCATGAAGGATGCGATCACTAAGAGATCTCGTGGTTTCGGATTCGTCACTTACAAAAGCAGCGCCATGGTAATTCATTATAGACTTCCTTACATGGACTCGATCTTCCACTAAGGTCAACACTGCAATGGATAACCGTCCCCATGTTATTGATGGAAAGACTGTTGACCCCAAGAGAGCAGTCCCGAGGGAAGAAGGAGGAGGCCAAAGGGGCGGTGATGGCAACATCTCCAGCAAACGCCTATATGTTGCCAATGTTAGAGACTTGACCGAGGACCAGCTCAGGGAATATTTCTCGAAATTTGGAGGAATCGAAAAGGTGAGCTCACTTTACTCAACTGTCATGATCATTTCACGCTTTTCGGTTTGAGAATTAAAGTGTTCCAATTTTGTTACGAGCAGTGATTGGCCACAAATTTCGTATATTTTGAGCTGCGGGTCCCCGGAGCGATAATTTTCGAACCCCGCTTTATTGTGTAAGCGATTCTGAATCGATGAGAGAGAAAATATTAAGTTTAAATGAAATGAGACTCCTTTCGAAATCATGTCGAATCGAGCGTATTTTGGAACAAGGCGACCACAACGACGATTTTTCAGGGATGTTTACCGCCTCTGCATCGCGGGTTTAATCCAATATTTTCAAAATCAGTGTTTTCGCTTCGAAATCATCGACATTAGCTTTCCCGGCGCACTCTATTTAATAAAATAGCTTCGAATTTCCGAAAAATTCAGATACTGTCCGAATTTGCAGTACTTCCGGCCCCAGGTACATCTTACCAGACGAATTCAGAACAAATTGCGCTGGAATGATCCACAAAGCGTAGAATCAATATTTGGTATTTCAGTCACTAAACGGCATAAACTAAAAGCCGGTAAGGTTACACCTCGGTTCACACCGGTCGTCTTTTCGATCAACAACATGGCTCCTACCACAATTTCTTATTTTCGACCCCCCCTATTTTCGAATTTCTAGTCCATCACTGCTTATGAGTTATATATAAATCACAGTTTAGTATATTAATAATGCATAACAAACATGGACACGGGGTGCAGAGGCACCGTGCAAATGTAGGCCGAGTATCCCGGGGCACTGGCAAAATTTAGAATATTAAAATCGAAGAAGAAAAATAATTAAAATATTCGGGAGGAGGGGGCAATAGCTCGTTGGCACTGCGCCAAAAGGCTTGGATAAGTGCTACCCACATATGTATAAGTTATTTATAGAGTATATAAATTGTTTAAATTTTCAAAATTTTTTAAAAATTATTTTTTTCTCAGATCGACATCATCATCGACAAGGTTACGAATCTACCCCGCGGATTCTGCTTCATCACTTTTGATGATTACGATCCGGTGGACAAGTGTGTCCTAGAAAAGGTATGCCCCTCATGTATTATACATTCACGAACAGTCGTCCAAAATAAAATATGATTTTTTTCTACTTTCCCGGCGGCAGCAGGTTGCTGCAAAGTTTCGAGCACCCCACTTTGGTAAGTTGAAAAATAAGTTCAAAGTGCTTCGATTTGGATGAAATTTGAAATTTAAGCATGTCTCAGTCCCGTTGTGTGCGCGCTCGTGCTGCAGGTTGTCTCGCAACTTCTAGCGGTTTTTCGACGTGGCGCATCGCAGGCTCCCGATTTACGCCATACATTAAGCAGAATTTCGGTTGAAAACCGAGAAATCTATCACGTATAAAACTCTGAGAGTGATTATTTTCATATATGAAAGTTGTTAATGAACAACTGCTCAGAAATTGAGCTATGAGTAATCTCAAAACCACTTACAGTAGCCGCCAATATTGTGTCACCTCTATATTTTTCGAAAATATGTTTGTTCAAACTTATCGGATCTTTCTCATTTTTTGAGAGCGGTTGGGTTTTATGCTTACCGATGATATTCTTTATTCGAGGTCGGTACTCTATGGTCGTACGACCACTTGCTGCATACTCGTGTACATGTGCTGCAAATGGTACACACGAAACCTTTTCGAGTATATTTCTCTTCCTGATGGAGGAATCAAGCTCAGATGTGGCGATTATTATTGGCGAGTGAGTAGTCATGCACTGTCCTAATGTGGACGGAATCCGCCTCTCTTTGGAACTTGCTGCAAGATGAAGTCACTTTTGCAGCTAGTGTTTTTGTCATGCAGCACACTTGCTGCATACTTTTTTCTTAGGCATGAAATTATAATAATTTTAATAATTTATATAATAATTTTATAATTTATATATAATAATTTTGAAGATTATTAGAGTGGTAGTGGTCTTGCGAACAAAGATATAGGCCATCAAAGCAGATAGAAAGTATCACTTTTAGGTCTTTTTTTGTTCAAAAGTGCTGTTTTGAACAGGTTTTTCCCAGTTTGCAACTATTTCAGTGAGCCGGAAAAGTGCTCCAAAATTACAATACTTGAATTATGAGAAGTATATGGATCAAAGAACCATCGCTTTTCATTTCACGCCTAAGAAAAAAGTATACAGTAAGTGTGCTGCATGACAAGAAGACTAGCTGCAAAAGTGACGTCATCTTGCAGCAAGTTCCAAAGAGAGGCGGATCCCGTCCACATTAGCACAGTGCATGACTACTCACTCGCCAATAATAATCGCCACATCTGAGCTTGATTCCTCCACCAGGAAGAGAAATATACTCGAAAAGGTTTCCAGAAGTGTACAATTTGCAGCACGTGCAGCCCGGCTGGTGAAGCAGTTGAGACCCTTCCCAAGTAGTGGATTTAGAAGCCCTAAAGTTCCTCTATTTGACAAGCATACCTAATCCGATATTGCCAACTATTCGGAATTTAGCCAAAGAGAAAACTGAAAATTCGAATTTGCAGCAAGTACACGAGTATGCAGCAAGTGGTCGTACGACCATAGAGTACCGACCTCGAATAAAGAATATCATCGGAAATGATAAAACGCATCCAATCTTTAAAAATGGGAAAGATCCGATAAGTTTGAACAAAGATATGTTCGAAAGATGAAGAGGTGACACAATATTGGCGGCTACTGTATGTCAATGCCAAAATAGTGAGGTATGCTTAAATTTCAAATTCATCAAAATTGGAGCACTTTGAACGTATTTTTCAACTTACCAAAGTGGTTTGCTCGAAACTTTGAAGCAACCTGCTGTTGCCTGGAAATTAGCAAATATTATAATTCACACATTTTCGATATACCCATCAAGTATGTTTCAAAAACCAACATAATATGCTGCACCACTTTTTTTGGTATTTATCCGATCTGTGCTGATCTTTACGTGGCATGATATATAATAATACCAGCAACTGCCTTTTGGTTTTCGAAGATTGATGTATTTTCTCCAGTATCACATGATCGGCGGCGCCAGATGTGAGGCAAAGAAGGGGCTAAATAAAGAGGAGCAGAACCGTGCACAAATGGGCCGCGATCGCATGGATCGTTTTGGTCGTAGCCGAGGAATGGGCAGAGATGTGGGAGGTGGACGTGGAGGATACGGTGGTTATGGAGGCGGATATCAGCAGTATGGAGGATACGGTGGATATCAGGGCGCCGGATACGGTGGGGACTATGGTAAGTCAAATAATTATTATATGAAGCCGTTTGCCTAAGAAAAGAGCAGATCCGGCGGTCTGGCACAGTCTAAACATGCCAATTCTCTGTAAATTGATGTTATCAAGTGTGCTGATAACGATGGCCACACTCATTTTTATGTGGTGCGCCCGTTGGCACCTGAATGCGTCGCATCGAAATCGGATTTTTGAAGTATATCTCACTTTGAAAAGGCTATTTTTTGTCCTTGTGGTACCCGGTGTAGTATTTCATGGTGATTATGCCTGTTTACTTCGTTTTTCATAATTATTTAAATTAATTTTAAAAAAAATGCAACTTTCTTGAGAGTAATTTCTAACCGTGTTCGTGCACACAAATCGGATCGACTTGACGAGATGAGTCCAAATCTATAATTTGAGCGAAATATACAGTTGGATCTCCAAATGAGCACTGACATGTGCACACCATGTCAAGCGGGGAAGAAAGCTCATTTGCGTGGCGCGAGTGTCGGGGAGATTAGGGAGCGGCGAGAGTAAATCGATGCTAATTTGCATGTCGGAATTCTGAGATTCAGTTGCAAGCTCATAACTCAGAGATAAGAGCAGCTAGACACAAGGTGAAAACGGAATTCGGTAGAGAATGTGATTCTCCATATCATATCCAAAAATCAAGTTCAACTGACCTGTCGCAACTGAGTTATGGTCGATTTTCACTTTTAAAATGTCAATTAGTTCTCTACTATCCTAATTATAAGGAGTAATTGAGATCCAAATCGGAAATTATCAAAATGCAATTTTCATATCTTCACTCTCCGCGGAGGAGATATCAAGTGAATGCGAGAAACGACGTTTTTTTGCCCCTTTTCGCTGGGTTTTCGACCTTTCTGAATTTTTATAAAAATAATGAGATCGAAATTAGAAATTCGGCTCCCGTAACTTTGTCGGCAAGTGCTTTGCCTAACCTTATATCAAAATGCAATTTTCATATCTTCACTCTCCGCGCAGGAGATATCAAGTGAATGCGAGAAACGACGTTTTTTGCCCCTTTTCGCTGGGTTTTCGACCTTTCTGAATTTTTATAAAAATAATGAGATCGAAATTAGAAATTCGGCTTCCGTAACTTTGTCGGCAAGTGCATTGCCTAACCTTATATCAAAATGCAATTTTCATATCTTCACTCTCCGCGGAGGAGATATCAAGTGAATGCGAGAAACGACGTTTTTTGCCCCTTTTCGCTGGGTTTTCGACCTTTCTGAATTTTTATAAAAATAATGAGATCGAAATTAGAAATTCGGCTCCCGTACAGAGCTTTCCCTCCCAGTGGAAGGCCTCTATCTCCATTCTCATTCACAAGAAAGGAGACAGATCGAACCTCGACAACTACCGTCCCATTGCCCTCTTCTCAATCCCTTACAAGATCTTCACCAAGGTATTGGTAACGAGAATGGAGCAGACCCTGGACGAGGCCCAACCGGTGAAACAAGCAGGATTCAGGAAAAGATTTGGCTGTCTCGATCAAATACACACGCTCTAGACCGTCATCAAATTCCATCGCGAGTATCACCTTCCCCTCGGACTCGTCTTCGTCGATTACTGTCTGGAAGTGCCAGCAGTCCTCAACGCCCTCTCTCGCTCTGGAGTGGACTCTTCTTACGTTCACTGCCTTGAAGCACTCAACACGAACTGCTATACCGAGATGAAGTCGTTTGACCGTCCTGTGCGCATTTCCATCGGGTCCGCCAGGGAGACACAATCTCTCCAAAGCTGTTCACAGCGGCACTGGAGGATTGTATGCGAGACCTCGACTGGGAGAAGAAAGGAATCTGCATCAATGGGAAGCGCCTCTCGCATCTCCGATTTGCGGACGACATAGTTCTGCTCGGCTCTGACACAGCATCGCTGGAGAGGATGCTGACAGAACTGGCGGACGCAGGAGATTCGATCGGGTTGACGATCAACAGGAAGAATTCGATCGGGTTGACGATCAACAGGAACGGGAGCATCCGAGAAGTCACATCCATGCTGAAGGACGCCAAGCTGCGCTCATCACTCTTCGACTCTTACGTCCTTCCCGCTCTGTGCTATGCTGCCGAGTCGTGGACTCTCTCGAACTCGGTCATCTCCTACATCCAGACCACACACAGAGCGCTCGAGAGATCGTTGATCGGCACGAATCTGTACACGATGCACCAGAAGAAGCGCCGCAACTCGGACGTCCGCCGACAGTCGCTCCTCACTGATCCGATACGCTACATCAAACGAGCGAAGCATCGATGTGCGCCAGACACGTGCTTCGACGGGACGACGGCAGATGGTCAACCACAGTCACGGAATGGTACTCCCTTCCCGATCTCCGCCGACCTCCAGGAAAGCCGCCCGTGAGATGGAGGGATTATGGATGGAGTATGCGAAGATGCCCTACAGTATTCAAGGACGTATCACGCGATCGTCCACGCAGCGATAGCCCTACAGACATTGGACTACGCGCGCTCGCGATAGAGAAGAATGGAGGAATTGTGATCCACACGGCAATGGCCGATGAAGATGGATCTTCTAAGTAAGTAAGTCTCAGAAGTGACATTTTCCTTCATTTGTTATATTTCTGCTATAAAATTTTGCAATAGATAAATGTTTCCTGTTCGAAACCGAAATGTTATGACACAACGTTAATTTGTGTTTCAAACAGTCTCTCACTCTTCTCTCATCCCCCCTCCTGCCCGCCCCAGACATGCTAATCGGATTAGGGCAGAGACGCAGAGGAAAGCTTGCGCCACGCAAATGAGGGTTCTCCCCCTCTTGACATGGTGTGATGTGTATTTAGGTTGGAAGTATGAAACAGAGTGCAGAAGGTTTTGATGGAAAGAGGAGAGAAATTTCTCAACTGCTATAAACTTTATGCCTGCTCATTTGGAGACCCGACTATTGATTTCCCAAAAAAATTATTTCGCTCAAGTTTTATGTTTGAATTACTCCCCTCAAGCCGGTTCTATTGGTGTGCATGAACAAGGTCAGAAATTATTATGAAGAAAGTTGCATTAAAAAAACTAATTTAAATAATTATAAAAAATGACTAGAAAGGCGTAATCGCCATCAAATTCTGCTCCGGACACAGTGATTTGCACAGTTCCCGAAATTTTCCGACATCGAAATATTTACCCTCTCGCATCGACTAGGCGTGCGAAGGAATCGGTAGTACAGGGAACGGGACCATCAGACATCAGTTTATTTTCGATGGAATCTATCGAAAAGAGTGTAATTTTCACTTCCCACCCTACGCGACCCCCTCGCAGGCCATATGGCACCAACAGGAGCTCCACTAGCAAAATGAATGTGCTTATCGTGATGAGTCACCTCGATTACGTCCAATCACAGATCTTCATCTTCCTTTTTTTTACTGTACCTCTCCTAGCTCGATTCTTATCCGAACGGCCTCATATGAAGGCGTTTGCGTATAAATCGACTAAGGGCACAGTAAGAAAAGTCAATCGGCACAGTAACAAAGTCAATTTTCTGTCAAAAGTTGCATTTTAAAAATTAATAAATAATAATAATAATAATGACACAAAATTAACTAGACAGTCGTGATCGCCGTCAATTTCTGCACAGGACACTGTTTTCACTTTCCAGAAATTCGGGAAAAGTGAAAACAAGGAAAAACAAAGTGAAAAATATTTTTCATTGAAAATTATGTGATGACTGATTTTCCCGTTCCCTGTATTAACGGTTCCTCCGCACGCCTAATCGATGCAAGGGGTCAATATTTCGGTGTCGGAAAATTTCGTGAACTGCAAATTACTGACCGGACATGCCAAGAGCAACAAATAGCTTTAATTGAGATCGATAAATTAATTTTTTTTTGTTGTTTTCGACGCGACGCTGCCTGGAGCCAACGCGAGCTCACTGTGAAAAAATGAACTTGCCTTTCGTTAGTGTAGCACTCTGCATAACCTCAAATCACAGAGTGCGTAGGTCGAAAGGTACGTGAAAAACGATGAAGCCAACCCGCATTTTGAGACATTTCGGTGGGAGAAAAATGGAAACCCAACCAGCATTTGGTTTTTCATGCCTATTTTTGACAAACCCAATCCGCATTTTCGACTTGCCGCAACGCACCCTTTCGCCTATGACAGTGTCAGGAAATTTACCTTTTTTTCTGGTCGAAAGAAAATATATGAGGCTAACTCTCCGCAAATATACCAAATTCCTGTCGTGTTTGCTTCATTCATTTTTTTCTCAAATAAGTGTTATATAAATTAATTTCCGTACTGGCATTAGACGGTATGCTGTAAAAAAGAGCCCGATAATATACAATCATTTATAGGAGCTGCTGCCACTGGATATGGTGCCTACGCCCAGGGATGGGGTGGTGATGCGAGCCAATGGGGCCAGCAGCAACAGACTGGATACGAGAGCGGACAATGGGGACAGGGAGCAGCCGCTGCCGCATGGGGAGGAGCACAGGGCGCGAGTGGAGATGCCAATACTTGGGGTGGAGCTCCCCAGAAGTACTGAGTAGTTAGTACGTCGCTCCCCTATCCTCCTGATACTCATAAACACACGGCTATTTTGTTTTGTTTCCCGTCGTTATTTAACTTCGTTCATCCAATTTGTTAACATTGAGAAGTTCAGTAAGAGAGACTATCTGAGTGGATCAACATGCTTCTTCAGAGGCTTGGCACAGCAGGAAAAATGAGTTGATGAGATAAACATGCCACATTGTAGTATAGCCGAGGCGGAGTTGAGTCACGATATGCAGAAAGTGGAAAAACGTTTCTACGCCTCAGGGCATGACGTCATCGAAATTTCCGTTTTTCGAAAACTTCATCAAATGACATAATGAGTGGTACCAATCGATTCCTCATAAAATTCTAAGACTTTTTTGACTCCATCAATTTTTTCGCTAATATTTGATCTAAGCCTGAAAATTGAAAAATTGGTTTCAAAATTTTTATTTAATAAAATTTAATTATTTTTCTGTTGTTTGCCTCTGCAAGTGAGAAGATTTTATTTGTGATATGCAATGCTATAACAATGATAGTTCAACTGTGTAAAGGGTTGTTTGTACGAGGGGCATCAAGCTTGTTCAGTATGCTGAAAATGAATGGGTTTTTGGAATTGTGGTGTGCTACAGTAACCCGGAGTGATTTTCAAGTATTATCCGGCAGGTTCGGGGGTGTGTCCGAAGAAAGCCCTAGTAACCTACTATTGCATAGTTGCCCTACAATGGATACCGTGGCTTCCAGCGCCGTTTTGATAGCATTGGGACTTTTTACCTTATGACTGTAAGTACACCATAATTCCAAGAACCCATTCATTTTCGGCATACTGAACAAGCTTGATGCCCCTCGTACAAACAACCCTTCACACAGTTGAACTATCATTGTTATAGCATTGCATATCACAAATAAAATCTTCTCACTTGCACAGGCAAACAACAGAAAAATAATTAAATTTTATTAAATAAAAATTTTAAAACATATTTTTCAAATTTTCAAGCTTAGATCAAAGATTGGCGAAAACTTCATGGAGTCGAAAAAGTCTTAGAAGTTTATGAGGAATCGATTGGTACCACTCATTAGGTCATTCGATGAAGTTTTTGAAAAACCGGAAATTCCTGTGACGTCATGCCCTGAGGCGTAGAAACGTTTTTCCACTTTCTGCATATCGTGACTCAACTCCTCCTCGGCTATGCTACAATGTGGCATGTTTATCTCATCAACTCATTTTTCCTGCTGTGCCAAGATTAATTCGACTGAGTCAGATAGTCTCTCGTAATCCTCGATAAATTTTCTGGCAGGTGCGCAGTAGTTGCTGCATATTAGGGTCGTAGTGAACCCGTATTTCCTATCTGTCAGACTACAGGGTTCTTACTCGGCCTCAACTTGGCAAGAATTCCAAACCAGTAGAGGATCCCCATATGACTTCAATTGCATTTTTACGATTATTAACATTATCCCTGATTTCACATTTCTGGCCTAGTGACACCACTATGTCAGGGGCCTCAGAAAGTCTCTTATATATGGTATATATACAAATTCAGATGGCCGGGATGTTTGGATTAGTGGTGGCGGGTCGGCTAGTACAAACTGACTTCTGCATTGTGAGTGAGCGGGAAGCAGTGGTGGAGATACCTGATGCAGACTCTATAAACCATATTGTCGTCTTCCTAACGGGCACAACACCGTTCCCCAACGGAATGGGCGGAGCAGGTCGGTGTGATGAATTTTAGTCGACTTGACAACACGTTGTACACGATCCAGATCATTGCGTGCAATGAATTATTTTTATGAGAGATGATCTGAGTGGATCGACATGTTTCTTCAGAGGCTTGGCACAGCAGGAAAAGTGAGTTGATGAGGTAAACATGCCACGTTGTAGTATGGCCGAGGCGGAGTTGAGTCATGATATAGGGAAAGTGCAAAAACGTTTCTACGCCTCGGGGCATGACGCCATCCGTTTTTAGAAAACTTCATCAAATGGTTACCAATCGATTCCTCATAAAATTCTAAGACTTTTTTGACTCCATGAATTTTTCGCGAATATTTGATCTAAGCCTGAAAAATTGAAAAAAAATTGTTTTTTTGAAACCATTTTGAAACCGTCATGCCCCGAGGCGTAGAAACGTTTTTGCACTTTCTCCATATCATGATTCAACTCCGCCTCGGCCATACTACAATGCGGCATGTTTATATCATCAACTCATTTTTCCTGCTGTGCCAAGATTAATTCGACTGAGTCAGATAGCCTCTCTTAATGTGATTTGCGCAAACGACTTTCACTCAGTCTACTGAGCAGTGCCTTTTTCGATTCCCTCTACAATTCAGTAGAATGTTCTCTCTTATCAAAATTTTTAAGAGTTCAGAAATTAGTAACATGATATAACATATATTCATTCATTCATTCATTCATTGTTTATTCCGTCAGAGTATCGCATACAAGAAAAATAACTGTGACTAGGATCCGCAAAAGTAGGTCTCGTTCTCGGCGAAATTCACTATCATTTGTCGAAAGATGCCCCTCAGACGATCTCAGAACAGTTTTCAAAAGTTCCGATATTTGCTTCCTGAGTACCGAAAATCGATCATCGATCAATTTGCGTGCGCGTCGGTGAGAGTACAGCTCCCCGTCCGTAGATCTCGTAGCCTAGTGGATAGCGCGTCTGTCTAGCAACTTTTGGGGCGAAGTTCGACTCCCGCCCAATTCGACTTCTTTTGCCTCATTTTTCTATTGCTTATGTAGTATCTCCCGGTAACTCCTTTTTGGCCAGCCACGGCAGATGACTTGGTCGAAGTCGAAATCCATTTGGGGGACCAGTGGGCAGGACAGGGGGAGTACGAACTGATGAAACTAGCTTCTCCTGCACTGATCCTGGTCCGACCGTGGGAAATACGTGAATTCCCACGGTCAATTCCCACGCACTTTCAATATAGAACATAATACTATAATAAGAACAACAGAAGAAGTAATAGAAAAATGAGGCAAAAGAAGTTGTATTGGGCGGGAGTCGAACTTCGCCCCAAAAGCTGCTATGCAGACGCGCTATCCACTAGGCTACGAGATTTACGGGCGGTGAGCTGTGAATCTCGTAGAGTACTCTCACCGACGAGCACGCAAATTTTCATCAAATTTTCATGATCGATTTTCGGTACTCACACGGGACACACCCCAACTCACATATCCCGATCTTTTTGATATTTCCATAGTAGCATGTATGTATATGGACTACCTCAAAACTATTCTCAAAAGTTGCTGAACCCGCCTGGGAAGCGAGTTAGCAATTTTCATTCCTCGTAAGATCGAAAGAGCGCATCGTTGACAACTGGATCGGTGGCCGAGTGGTCTAAGGCGGCGGGGAGGGGAAGCGGTGAGGACGCGAGTTCGGTTCCGCTCTCAAGAAATTTTGTTTTGCTCTTTTTTCGCACTCGTTCGTCATGTTCTAGATTGCAGAATCAATCGTATTTTATGCGTACAATTGGTCTCCTGGTCTGCTACCTCTTCAAAACGAAAAAAAGAAACATATTCGATCTTCGAAGTCTGTCGTTCGTGTTTCCCCTGCACATGTCATCGGTCTATTCCTTGTTCACAATGTTCGGATTGTCAGGGAAGCGGCCACGTAGTGTGTTTCGTAGTGTATTGGGAAAAGGCGCCGAACAGCGGCTCTTGGGCGCCTTTTCCCAATTAGGGAAAGACACTCGTTGCTCGTTTGCCTTACATTCCTTGAGGCACCAGAACATTGTGTGTTACATAAAGAACCCACACACACGGCCCGGATGGTAACCGTATTCACAAGGAAGCACGAGAGACATGCAAATAATTTCCTAGTTGGGCATCACATAATTCCAAACATCCAGAAAGGGGTCGGGAGCAAGACAGTGTGTCAAAGTGTAGTGCTTGTACAAGATCTCTCATTTCTGACCCCTTTCAAGAAGTTTGATCGGCCTATCGGAAGATGTTACAAGGAATAGACCGATGACATGTGCAGGGGAAACACGAACGACAGACTTCGAAGATCGAAAATATTTCTTTTTTTTCGTTTTGAAGAGGTAGCAGACCAGGAGACCAATAGTACGCATAAAATACGATTTATTCTGCAAATCTAGAACATGACGAACGAGTGCGAAAAAAGAGCAAAACAAAATTTCTTGTGAGCGGAACCGAACTCACGTCCTCACGTTTTGAGGTAGTCCATATACATACATGCTACTATGGAAATATCAAAAAGATCGGGATATGTGAGTTGTGTCCCGTGTCAGGAAGCAAATATAACTTTTGAAAACTGTTCTGAGATCGTCTGAGGGGTATCTTTCGACAAATGATAGTGAATTTCGCCGGGAACGAGACCTACTTTTGCGGATCCCTAGTGAATGGGGCAAGAAACGGATGTCCGTCGACGTAGTCGAATCGGTTTTATGCATGACAGCAAGGGTATGGGGAAGAAGGGTTAGAGCCAATTCTTAACAATTGATTCAGGGAAAAAAGGAGTTGGGCTGGGAGCGGATGAATTTCCGGAAGGAATCTCGGGATAAATCAACCGAGGGGGAAGGGAGGGAATTCCAAATGGATATGGTTCTAGAGGCAAGAGTGGTGTGGGAGTTGGGAGGGAAGAAAGGCAGAGAGATACGGAAGTGATGTGAATTACGGACAAATTTAGTAAGAGGAGAACGAGTGAGGAGGGAAGAGTCATCAAGCTCATAATTCCTATGAAGAATGGAATGGAGAAAGATAATATCGGTAACAAATCTACGGCGTTCTAAAGTTGTTAGATTTAGGGAATGTAAGCGATTACGGTAGTTTACATGGGGTAAAGAACAACGGAAATACAGCTTCCTAGTGAAGTCGCGCTGGACACTTTCAATATTTTTGGTAATTTCAACGGAGTTAATGGGGTTCCAGATAATAGAACAGGTCTCGAGACTAGGAAGAATGAAGGTTGTGAACGATTTAACATAAACATCGATACAATTACTACGGAAAGCTTTGAAAAGGAAGTGCATTTTAGAATTTGATTTCTTAATAATTTCTTTAATATGTTCGGAAAAACAAAGAGAAGGGGTGAAAACGACTCCTAAGTCCTTAACAGTCTTTTTGGGTGTAAGGGGGCATTATTGATATGAAATTGCCTACAAGGGTTGTGGAGGCCGTAGTGCATAATATAGCATTTGGTCTCGGATAAGCCGAGATTCCATTGTACTGACCAGGTAGAGATAACATTGAGGGCACATTGTAAGTCATCAGAATAGAGGGGAGCTTCCGCATAAAGCTTTAAATCGTCAGCATAAACGGAATAACGAATAGATGGCGGGAATTGCGATGAAATATCCGTAATAAATAGGATGAACAGGAGCGGACCTAAACATGAGCCCTGTGGCACACCGGATCTAACTACTGTGGAAGGCGAGAATGAATCATCGATGAAAACGGATTGGTTGCGATTGGATAGATATGCTTCAAACCAGGATACTAAGTGAGAAGATATTCCTAATTGCGACATTTTAAAGAGCAAGAGTCTGTGATCGATACTATCAAATGCTTTACGGAAATCAATATATACAGTGTCGAAAGGGGAATGCTTATGCAAGATTCTGAGATAATGGGCATGCGTTGAAGTGGATCTAGAGGACCTAAACCCTGTTTGATGAGGGTCGAAAAAGTTATTTTGGTCGAGGAAAATCGTGATTTCACTAATAAGAATCTTCTCAAATACTTTGCAAACAGAAGAGGTCAAAGAGATGGGGCGGAAATCCGATATAGAGTTACTAGTTTTCTTAGGGATGGGCTTGACAAGTGCATGTCTCCACAATAAAGGAACTGTGCAAGTGAGCAAAGACTTATTATAGATAATAAGAAGTGGGGCGATAATCGATAAAAGAAGTGAGGCGATAATCGAATAATGGAGAAATGTTGTGAATGATATCCTTATTACTGAATACAAGATCTAGATAATTCTGGAGGCGGGTCGGAAAAGAGACAAACTGGGAGAAATGGTGGTCAGATATGAAATCAAGAAGATCGGAATGGGTGGGAGAAGATAGGGTTTGCCAGCCTATATCAGGGTAGTTATAGTCACCAATAAGGATACATGGAAAAGTGTTAGAGATAAGGGGGGTAATGAAAGAGAGGAAGTCGATAAATGCATTAGGTGGGGAGGAAGGGGATTGATACACATTAACTAATCTGACCTTATGGTACGGTAGATCCTTAGTGTACGTGAAATGTACATCAATCACAATAGAATCAAGGAGAGTTGAATCATAGTCGCTATATTGAATCATAGTCGCTATATTCAAGTTGTCGTAGTCTCTTAACTATAAGGAGGAAATCGTGCACGTATGAATGTGAAGAATAGTGTTGCTTTATCAGGAAAAAATTGGAAATCACTTACTGGAAGACTTCAAAATTCAATTGGCGTTCAGCTCAAAATAGCGTACATCGAGACCGACAACAAACAAATAGTCATTTAGCTATGCATCTCATTCAAGCTATGTACTATAGTCCGATATAGTAACTATATGACAGGTATCACCAGAGATTGCATGAAAACAGGCCTTTGGGGAAAAACTTTCAAAAAATTATTTTTGATTTCGATCAAAATTTTATATATGACTATCCTTGGCACAAGAATTTCATCAATCGATGTCTCAGGTCTCAGAACCGGCTTTTAGGAAATTCACGGAACAATCGGGATATACTGAGATGTACATTGTTGAAAGGAATTGAAAGTTTAGCAGATTTCTATTTTTAGCGACATTTTTCGGAATATCATATAAATAAATAAATTTTGCACCTGAATTTTGCCGTCTAGTAAGGAAGCTTAGAACATGAAAGTTGTTCAAAATTATCTTCGAAGCATTTTTAGCCCAACCTCGTCAACCTATCACATTTTTGAGCAGAGATAAGTTAAAGCCGGCATCGAAACCGGATTTTTCCTACTTGCCGGTTTTTGGACAAATAAACCTAATAATTTGTCTCAGTGTGTGTATTTACATTATTTTTATATCATTTAGACTAGTATTTGCTGAGTTTTCGACTTTTATTTAAAAATCGGCATTGAATATTTCGACTTTGGTGCATTCGAAGCGATTTTTCGCTATAGAAGGGCTACCAAATGTTTCAGTTTTAAATTTTTTTCTTTCACAATTTGAGTTGCTCTTTCAAAATATAATAGCCAATGATTTCATTTCGTCCATCTGGTGGCACTTTAAAATTTTCAAAACGTTTATTTTACATTGTTTTCATGACAACTTTTTTAGATGCAGATTTCGCAGCTCATGTTCAACATAAAAATTGAACACCATATTTTTCTGCATTTTTTGAGCCCCAGATCAAGTTTCTAGCACCATTTTGAAGTAAGTTACGGCGATTCCGGCGTCAGAGCCGTGAGTTTCCTAAAGGCCGGTTCTGAGACCTGAGACATCGATTGATCAAATTCTTGTGCCAATGATAGTCATATATAAAATTTTGATCGAAATCAAAAATAATTTTTTGAAAGTTTTTCCCGGTCTCATGCAATCTCTGGTGATACCTGTCATATATACTATAATATCTATAATCAACTATTGTCCGAATTGAAAATCCAAATTGTCAGTATATCAGTGCGCTCGCATAATGGTTTCGATAGCTCAGTACAACAAAAAGTGACAACTTGTATATTTCGCATTTTCTGAAAGCCCTTGGTATGCTCTATCGATTCCAGCTTCATTTATAATCAGCTGACTCCTATTTGCATAATTACAGGAGGCCAAAGTTAAGCTAAATTTAAAGTTTTTGATTTATGGGAAAAAACAGAAGGGTCTAAATCGAGAGATTTGAAAGACGATTTTCTCGAAAACAAATAAAAATATTTTAATATCAAACCAAAGCAAATAATTTCATGGTGGGTATTGTGCATCTATTATTTCTCTGCGCGATATGCTGGATCAGATGTCGTATCGATTTCCAACATGGAACGAAAAAAATCGATGAAATATTTCAAAAATTCACCTTGAAAATATCCGATAGGTAATGAATGGCTTCATCTCATAGGCATATTCTGCACTCATGATACTGCACCCAGTGCACAACGTAAAAATCGGTACAACAACTTAGTTTTAGAATTTTTTTTTAGAAAATTTTATTTCACTCTCATTCCACCCTTTCGAAGAGACCACGCGGTGTGAAATGATATAATTCATCTTATGAGCCCGTTTGCTTAAGAGTCAGACTAACGTCAGCAGACGTCAGTACATCAAAAAAGTGATGATCTGAGCTAATACTTGTTTTCGACACACTTCGATGGATTCGGGACACTGGTCGAATCTCATAATATGCAAATTTGGTTGGAGGTCATTATGGAGCTCTGAATATCCTACAAATTAGCGGTTTCTTGAGAATAACTCGATACCCAGTGGAAGAAACCAAAATATACAAAGAAGGATTTTTTTTTATTTTCGAGAGGAACATTGCTGTGTTTTTTCAATTTTGAAAATATATGTTATTACGGAAATTCGTTTTATACAAAAATCGTAACCAAAAAGAGATAGCTGAAACGTTCACAGTATCTCGAGCAGACGATCCTTGTTATTTTTCTCGTAGCATAAAACATTCCGGAAATTGAGTTTTGATTTTTTTTGAGATTCCCACTATGAAACACCGAATTCGAGAGAACATTACCCGATTTGCATCAAATCATCCTATCATTTCCAAACTCAGAGACCGCGCGGTGTCTGAAAATGAGAAATGAGGTGACTAATCCATGCAAATTGAACATCTTTTACTCAAATTTGGACAATCGCCCTAATATCTCGACATTCAAAAAAATCATAACTAGGGAACCGCAAAAGTAGTGGGCGATCCCGACAAAATCGGTTAACACAGTTATATGTGCACCCCTCAGGGGATCTCAGAACACCTTTGAAAAGTTGCCATATTTGCCTCCTGAGTACTGTAAATCGATAATGAAAATTGCACGCGCATCGCCTCGGATAGTCCCCAAGTTTCGGAGCATTCTCTCCGTAGCGTCCGTAGCCTAGTGGATAGCACGTCTGGCTACAAATTTTGGATCGTGGGTTCGAATCCCATCAACTGCTGGACGTTTTGCCGGTTTTTTGCTTCAACGTCCAAGGTAAATTTTTATCAAAAACAATAACATAACAATGATGACGACAACGACGGCAAGTCAACAACGGTTGAAGCTCACCCAGAAACCATGGAAGCAGAAGGTCTTCTCGCAACGAGGACAGTTGGAACAACCGCGGGAAGAGCAGACAGAGGAGGTCGTCATCATTGTTATGTTATTGTTGTTGATAAAAATGAACCATGGACGATGAAGCAAAAAACCGGCAAAAAGTCCAGCAGTGGATGGGATTCGAACCCACGATCCAAAATTTGTAGCCAGACGTGCTATCCACTAGGCTACGGACGCTACGGAGACAATGCTCCGAAACTTGGGGACTATCCGAGGCGATGCGCGTGCAATTTTCATTATCGATATACAGTACTCAGGAGGCAAATATGGCAACTTTTCAAAGGTGTTCTGAGATCCCCTGAGGGGTGCACATATAACTGTATTAACCGATTTTCTCGGGACCGCCCACTACTTTTGCGGTTCCCTAGTAACTCTATTTCCGGAATGTTATGTGCTACCAGAAGAATTACATGAATGACCTAAGATATGCTCGAGTTATTGTGAAAGTTTCAGCTAGCTCTTTTTGGTCATGATTTTTTTTATATAAGACGAACTTCCGAAATAAGCTATACTTTGGTAAATTAAAAACACAGTGATGTTCCTCTCAAAAAATTCAATAGTAGTCCTTCTTTGGATATTTCGGTTTCGTCCACTGGGTATCGAGTTATTCTCAATAAGCCGCTAATTCGTTGGATATTCAGAGCTCCATAATGACCTCCAACCAAATATGCATATCATGAGATTCGACCAGTGTTCCTAACCCATCCAAGTGTTTCTAAAACAAGTATTATCTCAGACCATCACTTTTTTACTGTTTCGAGTTTTGTCTGGCTCTTACGCAAACGGGTACTTTTATGAATCATATATGACCGCGCAGGTCGCGACTAATGGGTGGAATGAGAGTGCAATGGGGAGTTTCTCTCGATTTAGACCTTCTCGACCCTGTTTTTTTTCCGTGATTTGAGCTTGAGCACCCTCAAAATGATATTTCATCGACACTATCATATAGATAGTGTCGATGAAATATCTTTTTCAAACAAGGGGGCATTTGACAAGGGGTTCAACAAATCAAAAAATTGAAATACTATTTTGCCTTGTTTTCGTCTTTCAATTTCTCTGATATTTTTAGAATTAAAAATTTGAATAAACAAATTGCATAGCCAGATATAGCTCGTCGAGGCGGTCAATAGTGCAATTGTGACTCTATCTCTTCTCCTCGACGAGCTACAGATCAAAAACTGTGAATTTAGCTTAACTTTGACCTCCTGTAATTATGCAAATTGGAGTCATCTGATTATAAATGAAGCTTGAATCGATAGAGCATACCAAGGGCTTTCAGAAAATGCGAAATATACAAGTTATCACTTTTTGCTGTACAAACATTTGCTAATATGTGCTCTCCTTACGCGAACGCACTGACGCGATTCTTTTATTTAGTGTACATTCGATGGCCTGATGGAGACGGATCTGCGAACTGGCATTTGTTGGGAACAATCTCCAACGAAAAACCCAGCGTCATATTCAAAGTTGCTCAGGTGTGTTTGAGGAGTTACGAGAGTCACGTCATTCATATATTGCTCTTCCAGCTTAGTAAAGCGTCTGGAACAAGTGAAAACATTTTCACAAATAACATGGAAGAGACAAGTCACGGATCAGTAAGTTTACTGAGATTACGGTGTATGCCATAGAGTTTACTGAGATTACGGTGTATGCCATAGAAAGTACTCAGATTACGGTGTATGCCATAGAATTACAAAATACCACGCTTCTCACGATAGGGTCGACATGAATTTGGCATTCCTTTTTTTCTTGTTTTGTCAGGTAGCAATGTCTCCAGCTGAGATAACTTCGAGCTATTACGTCATACAATTTTTTTTATGGAGGCTCTGCATGTTACAGTTTGCAGCTTTCACATTTCAGGCATTTTTTTTCAAATTTTCACGGATGTTTTGTGAAATATTTTGAAATGGAGCTATGGCTTATTTTCGATGTTCTTTCGAATTATTTTATGAATTACTTTTGAAATGTGCATAAAACAACATACTTTGATTTCGAAGAAAACTGTCGGGGAAACCCGAATTTGGTCAGAATCTGGCTTGGCGAAAATGGGTTCAAATGATATATTTACGCGCTCATAACTCGGGAGTTGAGGTTTTTTATGGGAAACAGTCGAATTATGGAATTTTCATCCCTTCGACACCGGTTTATTCGATTCTCGTGCTACGAATGACCCGGTGTCTCCACCTTTTGCGCGATATAAGTCTGGTTGCCTCTGAATTGCTTATTTGGTACATCATTTTCATTTGAAAAACAACCTCTGCTCCCGAGCTATAGAAGCGCAAATATATCATTCGAATCCTTGTGGCGTTGTTGCCCCGACGATCACATAAACGTTCGGCACTTCTTTACTTTAGGGGTAAGCCCCGCCCCTTTCCCATCTCAAGGGGTAGGTCAAGAGATCAAGAGGGGAAGAGAGGGGTGATAGTGGAGAGATAGGGGTGATAAGGGAAAGGGGCGGGGCTTGCCCCCTAAAGTAAAGAAGTCCCAAACGTTCGAGCTTCCTCGACAGTTTTCTTCCGATTTCAATTGGATTGGTCTTATGCACATTTCAATAGTAATTCACAAAATAAATTACCGAGATCGAAAGATCATCGAAAATACGCCATAGCTCCAAGTCAAAATATTTCACAGAAATTACCATTGAATCATTGTTAAAAAATTTTGAAAGATGTAACGGTAACATGCTGTGCCTCCATGAAAAGAAATGTGTACGCCGAAATAGCTCGAGGGTGTCTTATTTGAACCCAGTGGCATAACTTAAGTACTAGTGTCATAACTATGCTTAGCTAATCTCGATCCTTTGGCGAGAGGCGAAATAAAGCTGACATATTGAATAGTTGTAATTGAGGCACAAGTAGGAATCGTAGTTGAGTCGATTGCGTCACTGGAAGAGAAGACTGCTGCTGAAGGAACTGCCGCTTCCCGTCAGGTATCGTACTACTAGTCATACCTCAACAAAGTAATGCCGCCCAATATTTATTATTTTCACTCTAAAATTTCTAGTTAGAAAAACCTGTCATTCTTTATCTTATTTGATTCCTCTAATCGTACTCTTCCTGTGGCTGGTGTGCGCAGACTGTCAGTAAGTAGCAATTTAAACGTTGCCCGAAGGAAGTAAACCATTCATGTATGCACGGTGCCCACCAAGAGAAAATTCGATTTCTCTTGGAGAAAATTAGATTTCTCTTGGTGGGCAATCCGGCGGTCTATGTTCGTCTTCATATTTCATATTTTGGCTTCTAGATGTAGGGACGGTAGTGCGATTTTATGAGTACGCGATATTGCCGTATTACATGCGACGCCGTTGGGCTCAAAATACCGCATACCTCTGTTGTCGATTTTTTCAACTTTTTTTTCTGGTATTTCAGCGGTTATTTCGGAAAATTATCACTGCTATTGGAATAAAGGACATAAAAAATCAGCAGAAATTATTAGTAAGCGAAACCAAAGAAATGAAGATTGTGGCGGCTGTATTGTTGGGACGCTTTTATTCGTGTAATATACCCATTGGTCAAAAGGTACGTAAAAAAACGACTAAGCCAATCCACATTTTGACATTTCAAAGCCAATTTGTTTTTTTTAATACAACCCACATTTTTGGATTTTCGGAAAAAAATTGAAAATCCAGATCACATTTATAGTGCTTCATGCCCATTTTTGAAAAACCAACCCACATTTTCGACTTTCCCTAACGCACCCTTTTGACCCATGAATATATCAAAAATCTTTTATGAAGTATATCTTTGAAACGAATGAAGATAGGCGAGAGTGTAAATTTAATCAATTGTAATTCATGCTGTGTGGAACAAATTGGGGTAAAAGTACTTCATATTACTTGGGAATGAGGAACAAACAGTGCTTTTGCTGCAACATATCATGCACTTTCTCAGAATGTATTTGATAATATCTTCTTCCTTTCAGTCTACCCTGATGGAGATGGGATCGAAAATCGCTCGATGGGTGGTTCACCATGCCGAGTCTTTCGCGGTCGCAGTCCCCGATGGCGACGGTCGATCAGTCGAAGTGGTGCCTCTATCAGCCATCCACGATTGGTTCAACACATTCTCCCGACGGTTCACATTTTATTTTCGTCTTACATACAATAATACCACAAGAAAGTATTGGCACACTTTTGTTTTTATGTATAACTGTTAAATCATGCGAGCCATTTTAAAGTTAGTGGTGAAGGAAAAAAAACTGACCCCTGTTTTTATATTTTTAATAGATAGAGAACAATTCTAAGAAATACATATCGTATATACCGTACTCTCGGCTACAGTATACCTACAGTAATCGGCAAATATGAAATTGATCAAATTAACTCGGGATTTTTGTATGAGGTAGATCTTGAGTACGCAATCAAT
This sequence comes from Pristionchus fissidentatus, assembly GCA_036245785.1. NCBI lineage: Eukaryota > Metazoa > Nematoda > Chromadorea > Rhabditida > Neodiplogasteridae > Pristionchus > Pristionchus fissidentatus. Next base: position 31,098,451 of record BTSY01000004.1, read on the forward strand.
TTGGAATACACGGTATACTCAGCAGGCAGTAATTACACGAGGTCCTGCTCATACAACTTACTCCTGCTCAATTTTCGTAATTTCATCTTTTCTGATTACTGTAGCTCGATTGCCGTAATAGAGGATGCAGTGGCAGAGAAGCTGTGTATTCCAAATTCATTGCCTACTCGAGATCTACCTCATGCAAAAAAGTCCCGAGTCAATTTGATCTGTTATCATATTTGACAGTTACTGTAAGTATCATAGTGAGCACAGGGTTCCCTCCTACCGCCTGCACGGGGTTTATCCTACCGCCATTTAGTAAAAAAAAATCAACGGGTTGTCTATTTCGCAAAGTCTAGTGGAATATAAAGACAGTGAGCGAAAAAAAAGTCTGAACATCATGTATCACTTATTATAGTTAAAAACGTTAAAAGGACTCCAAAGAAATCCGTCGGACTTACCGCCTGTATTAGAAAATTTGGCCCGACCTACCGTCTGACGTATATTTGGATTTTAACTGCCCATCTATGGTACTGTAGATGACAAAAGGTATGACTTTCAGGCAATGACTACTCGATATCTACCTCATGCAGCTAACAATGACGCAATTTGATCAATATCAGAAATACGGGTTACGGTAACTTTTCTACAGTACTTAAAGTACTGTGGTATTGTTACTGTAGGTCAGTTGATGTTTTGTCGGCATATTTCCAACCCTGTTTTGGACCATGTACAGGGTTCATGGTGTGAACAATCGATATTCAGTTACCGTATACCGGGATCAGGGCGTCATATCCGCTCTTTCTCGAATTTACTACGGCTTAATATAGATTTTTATTTTTTTTCTAAAAAAATACCCATTTCTTAGATTTTTTCTATCTATTCAAAATATAAAAACAAGGGGTCAGTTTTTCCTTCACCACTAAATTTAATGAAATATTTGGTCAAGATAGAAAAATAAAAATACAATTACTTTTAGTACCCTAGAAGATCGCCTATCAATCTTGATTAAAATCTGTTTTTACACATCTGGCATGTTGAGGGCCCGACATTTGAAAATCGTTCAAAAATTAATATCAAATTGATTCTTCGAATTTTGGTAAAATATATATTTAGAGCAATAAGGCCACTTTTTTTAATGAATGACGTAAAAATTATTTATAGCAATGTACAACTTATTTTTTTTAAATGAATGACGCACTTTGAACTCCGTGAATTAGCATCTACAAAATCGAACACTTTGAATGAGTTGCGCCATCTAGCTCTTACAAAGAATTTTTTTATCGAATGGGGAAAAAGATACTTGCAGGTTCCAACAGAACCCCAATTTCTGGCGGACTCTCAACTACTCTTGAAAAATGCGGCGTATTTCTGACGTGTGATATTTTTTTAAAATTATAAATTCAATTGTATTTTTATAATAAAAATGTGCATCACTATAATAAAAAAAACATAACAAGAAGCAACAAGAGGGAGTGAATTGTGAATGCATATCAACATCACTGCGAGATATAAGAGCATTCAGATATCGAGATGAGCTGACAGTTGAGATCCCTAGAATGAAGGTATTTCAATGAAACTAATTTGCTGTTCACTCACTTTCTGATTCTTCCCATTCTCGAGTTTGACCATCCCCGATCCAAATTGCATCGCTTGTTTGGGTGCGGAGTGAGGGGCATTGAGAGAACGAAGAGCCTGCAACATACAACATGGCATAGCAACATAAGAAGCTGCTTGCGATAGAGTAGAACAAAATTCGGACAGCAAAAAAAATTATTCCGTGGAAACAATTGGGCGCTAAATACAATCCTAAGTATCCGAAAGTTGACACGCTAACTAACGACCTGATATGCAAACCATATACATATGCAAAGGGGCCATCATTCGGGAGCAAAGGTGATTGATCTCAAGAGAATGGATCACACGTGGCATCGTTGGACTGTTTCGACGCGGAAAAGCATAATTCACACGGGGTACTTATATCGAGACGCTACGTATCGTACTATCGCTCACATAACAGGAATGCCTAGTAAATTTTAATTGGAAAACCCGCAATGGGCTATACTGAAATGCTCGGATAGGTGCTGCCCACCTATGATCACGGAAGGCATCCTCCGCATTGTATATGTGTTCCGTTCCCCACTAATCAGAGTCACGAAAATTACAAACATAAATTAATACACAACATGGAAAAGTTGCATATTTGAGTCTTCCTTTAGCTTCGCCTTGCGAATTCCTTAATAAACAAGCCATATAGGAAGCCGACGAATAAGGTAATACAGAAGCACTTGCCATTGGTCTAATTTTATGTTTTGCATATCAGGTAGGAAGCACATTTGCAAACTCTCGGATACGTAGGATTGTATTCAGCGCCCTCTATAGTACCGGAACTGCTGTCCGACACTTGTCGGCCAGTTTTCCAACTCTATCACAAGTACCAACATAGTATGGGAATAACTAGCCTCTCTGATGATCTTCTTTTCTCCAATCCCTCTCGGCAAAGATAGATCTGCTTTATCTTCTATGCTTAGTCCATTTGCCCACTCAACTAGATCATCGTGCAGGAAGGGCGATCTACAAGTTATTCATTATCAAGTAATTGTCTCAGACACTACTTAGTCTCAATTCCATTGATTACGGCAACTCTATCATCTCTGCCTCCATTTCTCATCCCGATTCTTCTTAATTCCATTTCGCATTCTTCTCCTATTCCACTTGAATCTCCATCTCTTTCGAATCTGAACTGCTCACAAAATATATTATAATGGGTATTCAATAACCATACCGATGTCGGTGCCTTGCATAGCCAGCAAACAACTCATCAGCACCACTGCCCATAAATCGAACGGGAGATGTGCATCTGAAATAGTGAATGGATCTGAAAATGTAGGAGGGTGGATAAATACTGTATCTCCTCCTTCGTTTCGAAGTCGATCCCCTTTGCTTGAAATGCGAAATGAAGAACAGAGGCGATTGACTCGTCTAAAATAGTGGAAGAGGGACGAGTTGCGAGAGGAATTAGAAGTGAACGAGCTGAATTAAGGGAAGAACGGGAGACATCAACAAGAATGAGATGGAGAGTACTGAAGATACGATTGAGGAGTGGCGATTTAAAGTTAGTGGCCATGGAAAAACTGACTCCCTCTTTTATATTTTAATAGGAGGAGAAAAATATTCTAAGAATACGGTATTTTTTAGACAAAAAATCGATAAAAAAAAATGAAATTTCACAAATCCGGGTTACGGTAGTTTGTTTTCGCTGCGGGACCCCCTTGGTTAAGTTACAGTAGACCACTTTGGATTTGGTGGGCCTGCTCCCAAGCCCGTTTTGGGCCATGACCACGAGGTGTTCATGAGTTCATGGTGTTAAAAATCGATATTCACTTACAGTATACCGGGATCAAGGGGTCAAGCCCGCACGTTCTCGAATTTATTACGGGCTAAATATCGATTTTTATTGTTTTCTTTAAAAAAAAAACCGTATTCTTAGATCCTTTCTATTAAAAATATATAAACAATCGTCAGTTTTTCAGTGACCACTAACTTTAATATGGAAAAACTATGGGAGATAATACTGACTGATGGGAATTGTGCTGCTTGAGATGAGTGAATGCTTGGATGGAACGAATACGATCAGAGGCACGAGAGATAAATAGAGAATCGTCCCCAAATGCAACATTTATGAGATAGAGAGGGACGGAAGGAGGAATAATGGACAGAAGAAGATGAGTGATCAAAAGGGAGTCAACACCACCTGCAATGGAGAATTAAGAGGAGAAAGGAATAGGGAGACACCTGAAAAGCAAATTGCAATGGATGTGAGAGGAGGAAGAAGCGAACAGATAGATGAGATGAGATGAACTGAGAGAGAATTTGAGTCACAAGCAGAAGCAGGACGAATTATTCGAGAAACCTGCACAAAAGAACACTGTAATGCTGCTGCAGCACTGGCATGCACTAACTTTTTGAGGGGTCAAAAATTCCTTCGTTGTCGAAAAGCTGTGGGGTTAAATTTAGGGTACCACGAGTGAGACGTTCGATGATACACAGAACAAAGGGATGTCTCACTTTCCCAGAGAGACATTGAGACGTTTCACTTTTTTTTTGCTAATCCGCTTATCCTGTCTCATTACAGTATAGCGGAACAATAGGAAATCGAGTGAGACTAGGGTCTGCATTTTGACTCTTTCAGTGAATCTTGACTCATTCCTCGAAGATTCGAGCGGTCGAAGAGTCAAAATGAATCGATTCAAATGAATCGGGATTCACTTGAATCTTCGTTCTGTTTGGGCCAATTCTGAATGGTTTTCTAAGGGGTTTTCACTTTATCGGTATCAAGATAGCAAAAGCAACTCCCCATAGACTATTACTTGTAATTGTAATATCATTTTCTCCTTCGATGTTTAAATTTGGCTCCGGTATGGTAGACTATCTAGCTAAATGGGGATACAAAAAGTAAACTTGAGATGGCATGTGTATTTCGAAATGAAAGAGTGACAAGTGACACCATTCTCCTAAGCTTTCCATGGCTCTAACTTTGATGAATGCGAGTAATTGTAGAATCAAGAGCATGTTAGTTTTGCAAGAAAAGTACCGGGGCCGACCGGTAAGGCCGGTTGCTGCACAGATCTACGTATCCCCTGCTGATCAGGCTTCTGGGGCACGTTACCTTTCGCAATCAAAGTTGCTACCAATTTTACCGACAACGAGGCGATGGAAGGCTTGGTGAACCTGGGCGGGGGTCGAACTCGTGACCCTTCGTCTGACAAGCAGTGCCTTACAGTTTACGATTGCCAGACCTTATTGATGGTCTACTTATTCGAAAATGTTGCTTCATTGGTTGTTTAGGCGTCGTAAAATAAGGAAGATTCATATGAGGCCGTTTGCGAGAGAATCAAACAATGCGACAACAGAGATCGGACAGGTGAAAATAGGAAATCTCAGTTGAAGACGGTTTCCTACACATTCGAGGGTACAGATCACGATGGCAAGTATGTCATATTATGTAAATCGGTCTCCGACCTGTTATTCAAATTACAAAATTCAGCTGATATCACGCGTTTTTGTTATTCCAAAAGAAAGAGTCCGCAAACTATGTCGTGCAAATACTCAACTAGCGTGAAATTATATGAGGAATCTAATGGAAGTTTCAGAAATGCAAATTTCCGTGTATTTAACGTAGCACTTGTCCATTTCCCCATGATAAACTCAAAAGAGAGGTCTGGGATTAACACAGTATGTGGAGAGTACACACATCGTACCGCCTCTTAAATTTGTACGCTGTTGACCTCCGGCAAATTAAGTTATGAATTTTTAAATCAACAGATCTGGGTGGAAAAGCACCGATCTGACAAGAGAAAGCGCAATTAGCATGCGATCACCATCTCATTTCGTACTCTCAGACGCCGCGCGAGCAGGCAAATGAGAAGTGAAAGAGTGATAGGATGCAAATTGATGACTTCTCTCGTCTGATCGGTGCTTTTCCACCAATATGTGTTGATATAAAAATTCATAACTTGATTTGCCGGAGGTTAACAGCGTACAAATTTAAGAGGCGGCACGGTGTGTGTACTCTCCACATACTGTGTTAATCCCATACCTCTCTTTTGAGTTTATCATGGGGAAATGGACAAGTGCTACGTGAAATACACGGAAATTTGCATTTCTGAAACTTCCATTAGATTCTCCATGTAATTTCACCCTAGTTGAGTATTTGCACGACATGGTTTGCGGACTCTTTCTCTTGGAAGAACAAAAACAAGTGAATTCAGCTGAATTTTGTAATTTGAATAACAGGTCGGAGATCGATTTGCATAATATGACATACTTGCCATCGTAATCAGCACCCTGGAGAGTATCTAAAACAATGTTATCCTTCGACTTCGCTTTTTCTACTGTCCGAGCTTTGCTCGATTCTCTCGCAAACGGCCTCATATGAATCTTAGCGAAGATTCACTTGAATCTTCTCATTTCGACTCTCCCTCATTGTGGATTCATTCCAATCTCTCCTAGCACCGCTCGCGCGGTCAATGAAGATTCAAAATGCAGACCCTAAGTGAGACGTCTCACTTCTCGCCTCTTTTGTGTTTTGAATGAGAATTGATACGTATAGGAATGAACAATGGAAGTGAGACGTCTCATTTCTTGTCTCACTTCGCTAATCCAGAATGAGACGTCTCACCCACGACACACGGATTAAGTGAGATAATAAGATTTAATTTGTGTCGATTTTGAGATGTCTCATTCGTGGTACCCTAGTTAAATTGCTATAGCAATTTCTCTCTTCTCTCATTTCTCCCTCATTCGCCTCTCGAGTGCAGTCACTTTACCTTATTTTCAAAACTACATCCACCTTTCTCATTCTCACCGCTCTTTTTCTCTTCAGAAATGCGGCCCATCCCCCCCCCCTTACCGTGATAAGCGAATCTTTGCAGTGATTGGTGTCCTGATATACTGATGTAAATATGGACGTCCACTCTTTCTCCATATCATCTGGATATTGATCGAGATAAGAAGAGAAGATAAGCGACGAGAAGATGTCGTCCACATCGATCACGCTCACTTGGGCATACGGTAACTCACGCCATCTCAGCTGGACAGGATTACGATCAAAAGACATGTGAACGCAGGAACGTACGGTAGAGGGTCTGCCTATACATGATACTGTGATAGAGTTCGAATCGGAAGAGAAGACCAGTGATTTACGACCGAAGATGTCACGACCAATGAACAACTTGCGAAGAGTTGACTCAAATAAGAAATTAAGATCGGCATGTTGCAACAAGCTCCAAATATGCACTCACATTGTAATATACGATACACCACGCACATTTCATTTCTAAGATCTTCGCTCTTATTTCGTCGATATTTAGATGTTGCAATTCTTGTAGAGCTGAGAAATTTGATAGATTTAAAAAAATACATTTATCTTACTAGGGCCGGATAAATCGGAATAAAGATCAATGAAGTCTGAGTCGATTTCCTCGGATTCAAACGCATTTATATCACTCAGCATACGTTCCTGACGAACAGAGATTTGGAAATATCCAATTGGAACGATGAGCAAGAGAGAGAGCTCACCTTTTCTGCAGCGGCATGTTCACGACTCGTTGTAGCTATTTCATGAATTCTAACAAATTTGTTTTTAATAACTTGAAAGTTTTTGATTGTGTATGAAGTATCAGCCATCTGTAATGGGTATAATAAATAACAAACATCAGAAATAACTCAAAACTACTCGAGTCTTGAGTTATTTCGATGTTCAATGAAGAGTATACAACGAAGACTATTCAATGAGACTATTCAATGAAGACATGGTCTAAAAATCAGCAAAAAAAAACCCGAGAAGTCGAAAGAGAGATTTTTCAATGCATAAATCACATATTTGCTCCAACGGTCCGTGCAACGCGGTCTCAGCCGCGTTGCACGAAAAGGTCGTTGGTTCGAATCCTTTCGCGTGCTATTTTTCCTTTTTTTATTACTATTGCTTGAGGAGTTACCTAGGGACCGCAGCGCATACAACGAAATCGAGCGTAAAAGTCTAGCTTTCTCGTGAATGATAGTTTTAATTGTGCTGATTCGACTAATTAAAATTAAAATAGTCAATAAAATAAAACAAAGTGGCAAAACGTCTTCGAAAATGTGTTGCAAAAACACATGAAAGTGGGCGGGGTTTGGTGAGTTCCATGTGTCAGATCTGTGTCAAATTCATAACTCGAAATGAAATTTCGAGAATTTTTCATGAAATGAATTTTTCGTTTCCTATGTTTTATGTATAAATCGAGTACCCAATACTAATGCAGTATGTGGAAGCAATGGTATTTGAAATAATATTCATACAACATCACAGGAATACATTTTCGAGTACGTGTGATATTTTGTCAGTTTATGTACATTTTGTTCAACTACATTTCCCGACTAACTTAGGATGCCTTCCTAAGAGTCCTACGCTAGTAGATCTTGGAAGAACATGCAGCGCTGAAGCTGCTAAATATTTTCTAAAAATGCAAAAGCACGGTTTTCGTTAATATCTTTTCAATTCGGAGCAGCTTCTCACTTTATTTATCCACAAATCAATATACTAGTGCTCCTTAACAGCTCCACAAATCCTTGAGAAACAATGAAAATGGTATGAAAATTTATAATTTTTTTGAAAACACATCTCTTTACAAAATTCTCGTTGGCGGTTGAAAGCGAATGAGCATGAACAATATCGAGGTAAAGTGTGATGTCGACACTACCCATTATATTAAAAAATATAAGAACCCTAGACCTCAACTATAGCAAGAAAAAATAAATAAAATAGAAGAAAATGGGTGGTAATGCGATACTTGAAATTCATGATTTTCGACGCTGAGGCTTTGCGCGTCATTGCGCGCCCCTAGCTCCTGTTCTGTTTCAAGTGCCAAAATCGACACATTATTATAGTATTCAAATTAGAGAACGGCATCATGCGGCATCTAGAGAGAACAGTGTTTGAAAAGTTCGTGTTTGGATCGCTCGCAAAAAAAAGATATTCCAGCCCTCCAACGGGAACCTATAATGACGATATAGTGGAATGCTAGCAGACAATCGCGTAACGCAAGAGAAATAAAAAATAAACTGCAGGAAGTAACAAAAAATAAATTTTGAAAATGAGTACTTCACTCAGTTCGCGATAGAATTCGAAAGTGGGCGCCTTGTATACTGTAGCGGCGCTTCCACAAGTGTCGAAAAGTGGGCGGAGACTGCGGTACCTAGAGTTACCGAATGAGTTTGCTAATGTGTTCCCAGGTTGGCGTTCGGATACTCCTTGGTGAACTCATTCGGTAACTCTACCTCGCGGCTCCGAGGAGTGTCGGGGGGAAATTGCCGTCAAGCGCCATCTCTAGAGCGTTGGCCAACGCTTTAGAAATTACTGAACGGATGACTTTCGAAAACTGTAAATTATGCTCTTTACGCCTTTGCGAGAAAAGTTGATGTACAATATTCGGCTATCTTCTTACATGCGTTTAATTGACTAGCGCTAAATTATGAGCGTGAAAAATCTTGCGCCAATCCTTTAAATTGCTGTAAAAAGATGAAAAACATGTAGCCGCTATTCAGCTCACGGCAAAAGTGCCAAAATATCTCAAATGAAACGCGTGGTATGCCGGGTGCATCACAGCTTATAGGTTGCCTAAAAACCAAGCACATTCTCCTCTACCCGTCCCTAGTTTCAAAGAACCCCCTCTGCGTGAAATCCCCCCCAATCGCGTTAATTTACTGTAATTTGAGGTATATATGAACCAGAACACAGACGGTGAGACAGTGAGACAACAAGCGGAACAAATTGACTTTACTTACTCTTCTCTCCACGCTCTCATCGCTGCGTTCGTTTCACTCACATTTCGTGCACTCTTTGCATCATTTCAGTTGTGAGAAGGGTGCAGTCGCTGAGCTCAGTCAAAGACTCAAGACTTTCGAGCAGTCGTTGGCTGATATCCAGAAGATACGATCGACTTTGAGCGTAAGCTTCCCCCTACCGTCGTAATCATCGCCTTCCTCGTTCCTCTCAATCAATAAATGCAGGATCTAAAAGAAACGAAGGAAAGTCAAAAGACGAAGATTGCCGATCTACGACGTCAGTTGGCACTAAAAGATGAGCTCATCGACTCCTTCGCAAGAACCGACATCATCGGAGAATACGAATCTGAAGGTTCCCTATCTCTGTTTAAAAAAAGAGAAATAGGATATTATTCGAATTGGTTATATTATATTTTATCGACGCCCGAAGGCGAAACGGAATAATGTGTGATTACACGAACGATGTACAGTAAATTAAGACTCTACGGGAAGTATCGTTTGGGAAAGGTTGACATTGTCAGACTTTGTACTAAGCTGTTTTTTTCTTCACATTTTACGGGATAGGCAAATGTTCTTACACAATCACGCGATACACAATAATTCCTACACCACCCAATTATCGTGTTCCCGCACAATATCGCGGGAATATAAATTCACTTAGATCATACGTGTCTGAGGCTCTGGCTTAGGCTTGGTCTCGACTAGTTTATTAGGGATGTTGTGAATAAAATCGTTCACAGCGCAAACGCATACCCTTAGGCAAATACGACTATTCGTGATCATATAATAAGCATTAACGGAATACCAAATATTGTGTGAGAATAAAATAATATAGTGCGGGAACACAATAATTGTGTGGTGTACGAAATACCGTGTATTGCGTGATTGTGTAAGAACATTTACCTTTTTTTCCTTTTTTTAAATATATGTATTCAGTTCATAGTAGGTCCACAATTAACCATTGTGAACTTAATATATCTCAAAAAAGTAAAAAAAACACATAATTTGTGTTCATTTTTCGGCCGCGGGCCGCCTTTTATTCTACCCCCACATTTTACCTCGTTTCCTTGACTCCGTTCGGGTCGCCAATTAAGCGCCACTTCAACAACTGCGACAATCTCCCATTGTCTACGCGTATTGTCTAAAAAAAAGATCACGCAACTATGCTTGATCATGAGCATTTACGAAATACCATGTGTGTTGTAGGATTTATCTGCATTGCGTGATTGTGTAAGAACATTTTCTATTTTTGGAAATGCAAGATGCGTTGATGCCGTTTGACTCTAATATTAGATATTTCAGCCAGAAGAATGTCTCTCGAATAGCGAGCGACGTAACGACAAGAAAATCGTATGCATCCACTGCAGTAGCATCATTCTGAGGTACTCTACTATAATTTATTTTTGGATTCAAATTAGTTATCAAGGAATACCTGTACAGGAAATTGGCGCGGGAGCACTTTATCGATATCAGACTACCAACATTGTAATTTCGTGCTGAATGAGGGGTACAACCGTGTAATGGGTATAATAAAAAAATAATAATGTAATGGTTGTAGGCTGAATGATTACGGGACGCGATTTGTTTTATTTAGTTATTTGAATATGAATTAATGGGAATAAAAGGCATGTACTTATTGCAGTTTTTTTAATAGGCCTGGTGACTCGATCTGGCTGGATGGAGACGAAAGAGAGATGCCTATGGCAAGGCAGAAGAAGGGAGGAGATCTCACGGAAACTGAGAAGCTTCAAGGATGGTACGGTTTCATACTTTATTGATTAAGAATTGCAATGGGTACTTACGTAGTGCTTTATTGCCGATATTATAGACGACAAAGGTATATCTTCGTTAGTCGAATCGGTGGTTGGCGTTAGGAGAGCATCCACGACAGTCCGGGGCACGGGGGATGTCTTTTCGCAATCTATCCCAATACCTTGGGGGGGGGTGAAGTGAGTATCACGAGTTCTGATATTTGGCCAACAATAAGAAGTTTACAGTAGTGAGCTCTCTCGTAATTCTGATTTTAATGTCGCATTGATTATTGTGTTAATAAATTTTTCTAAGGTGGACAGTTGCTGACATGTTCACCTTCGAGAACGTTGGCTTCACTAACTCCGTCGACGGCATTCGATATTTGACATGTGCCGATTGTGACTTCGGCCCCATCGGAAGAGTAACTGAGTCCAATCTACACATTGTTGCGCCATCCAGAGTAAAAATGGAGTAATTACTCCTCCTTTTGCTACTTCCATAGAATTCTCTATTTTCTATAATTGAGTAATTATGTAACATTTCATCATCATGCATTCTATATTTTTATTACATTTCCCATTTTGTATGCTTTTTAAACAATTTATGATGTGTAATAAAGCCCTTTCCCTAATTGTCTCATTAAATGTTTATTTGTCGGAGCGTTGGATCGCTATTACGTACTTGAATGATATTGATTACGGCATCTCAACCACTTACACAGTACTTAAAGATGGCCGATGAGAAGGAGGCGCCCGTTGCATTGGGAACTACTGTTGAAGAGCCCCTTGATCTGATCAGACTCTCACTCGACGAGAAAGTCTACGTCAAGATGAGAAACGACAGAGAAGTATTATCATTTTATATTTCTCCGCACAATTTCATGAAAATCGATGCACTTTGAGCGTATTTTCACCTTACCAAAGTGGTGTGCTCGAAACTTTGATCCTCATTTTTTTAAAAAAGAAAGTTGCTCTGAACTTCCTGCAATATCTTGATAAACCTCTCATAATGATTAATTTTTTATAATAAATTTAGAGATGTGGAATCCACACACACACGGAATTCCCACACAATCCACAATGTGGATTTTGTGGAATTATGAAATATGCTTTGCATTGCTTCATTTTAACCCTTACGAGCGTGATAATAAATCGTGACTGCAGATCCGCGGCCGACTGCATGCATTCGATCAGCATCTCAATATGGTACTTGCTCAGGTCAGTATATCTCACATGCATCCCTCCCACGGGGGGGGTCGCCAATTTTAGGGACTATGAGCATCACTGCTCGTACATGCGAATCATATATCCATGCCCTTTTGTAGACTACCCCCGGCCAGGGGGTAATCTGCAAAAGCATCAGGTTGTGTATTTTGGTATTTTTGAAAAAATACGAATACGGGTAATTTTGCGATCGTAGCCAGAGCATTTCCGCCAGGGGATGTATTTTGTACAATATATATGTTTGAAACATATAATTGCGCGCGATACGTGAATGTGATCGGGTTCAATTTGTTTAAGTGTATGTGTGCAGGCAGAAGAGACGGTAACAACAGTGGAAATGGACGAAGAATCATTCGAGCAAGTCTATCGACAGACCAAGAGGACCATTCCCATGGTATTCGTGAGAGGAGACTGTGTTATTCTTGTGAGTCCTCCCATGAGAGGATCCTGAATCATATTCCCATTCTCTTCTCGGATCAATCAATTCTCATTCTGCTGACCATTTAATTATTGAACGTTGCACACTTTTATTCGTTGAATTGCAATTTACAATGTTTTCTGCCCTCTTCGAAATTCTTTCCAATATTATGTTGTTTTACATAAATTGTTTGTATTTTTCGGAATACTCAATACATGGTTTCGCAAATGCAATTCTAGCATATACATAGCTTAAGATTTCATGGGTTTTGCTGCTTCAAAAAGTCCGAAATAGGTAACGCGTTTTAGTTTATAAGGTTTTCTTCTAAAGGGCGAGTCGTTTATCAAGAGGAAATTCGGGATCACTGAGAATCGAATGGGAGCTCTGACGACGCTTAAAAGGCTCAGTGCCTTTGGTTGATTTTCTTCTAAAGAGCGAGTCATCTTGAATGGTATTCGGAGTGAGGATCGGTCTCTTATCGGTGGATGAGTTTAAATGCGAGAAGACCTCCATTTGCGAATAGGTCAATCTGTAAGAATCTCATGCGAAACAGGGATCTTTGAGGCATCATATAAATATTAATTTTAAATTGTCAAAATCCGGGAAATGTAGCAACTGAATTTCTCGCACCGTGGAAATTAGGTTGCAACTCGGGAGGCTCCGTCTCTGCTGGAAATTTACACAATAGCATTTCTCGGAGGCATTACAATACAATTTCACGGAAAAACTCGTGGAATGGCGATCCAAAATTTCTCGCAGTCGAGGTGTAGGGGTCGATATCTGAAAAATTTGAAAATAATTATTCCGGAAAATGTGCTTTTAGAAATTCCACCTGGAAATGTTTCCGGAGAAATGCAATGAAAATGTACCCTCCGAGTACTCTTTAGATGCTGATATTAAGCCACACATTTTCTGCCGTAAGACCTCTTTTTCACCCAGGTAATTTTATCGGGATATAATAACTAGCACGGTGCGTGGAGGTTAAGCGCACTACGTTTTCAAAGTATGGTCCAGGGGGGTTTCGTTTGCCAGGTCCACATGGCTTCGGTCGCCGGGGGCAGATTTAGGCGATGCACACGATGGGAAAAGAAGAAAAATACACTACGCCACTTCTTGGCTCCGTGGCAACTTTTTTGATAGCTCTCAGCCTTACACTGCCAGATGGTAAGCGAGGGATCGGTAAAGCCAACACCGAAATCGAACGCCAACCTCTTCTGTTGAAAAACTTTTCGTTTCCCGGATTTTCCCGAATTTCTATTCTTGACAAATAGAAATTCTTTTTCAGTATTTTTATGTTCTCTGTCTGTTCATCTCTTACATTTCACGTTCCTACCCGACTGACGCATGTTCGATTCCGCCCGCGGAATAGTTTTTTGCTGATTTTTTTTCTATACATTATAGCGGAGTAAAAATTTGTTTGTGCACAGCAGTAATTATTTTTGAGCGTTTTAACGGATATGTATCAACGTAAGAAATGTTTACTGTTTTCCCGATTTTCCCGAAATTTCCCGGTTTTCAGACCGGGAAATATATTTTTTTCCGAATGTTTCCCGAAAAGTTTTCCCGCACACCCTTGATGTTCATCGCATGCTTTTAATACAGAGCCAACGTTTGGGTTCCTTTGGGTGTGGTAAGGGACAGGACACCATTAGGCAAGCTTTATTACAGACAAATTCTGTGCCAACTGCCAACTCACATATACAGTCCGGTCAGATCCCCACGTGAAAACGGGGCGCCCGGGGCGACCCGAAGCGACCCACACACAGCAAGGAGAATGAGAAATTCACGTTGAAGTGCGCTGTGTTCTCGAGGTCATTACCGAACTTTTAATGTATTTCACATAAATTTTTAAAAGTGCATTAATTATTAACAAATTATTTAAAACCGTTCAATTTAGGAATAATAAGTGCACCCGAGCCGGACTACCGTAGTTAAGAGCACACCAAGACCAGGTCCGTATAAAAGAATGCTCTTAACTACGGTAGTCCGGCTCGGGTGCGCTTATGATTCGTAAATTGAACCGATTTAAATATTGTATTTATAATTAATGTACTTTTAAAAATTTATGTGAAATACAGTTCGGTAATGACCTCGAGAACACAGCGCACTTTAATTCAACGTGAATTTCTCATTCTCCTTGCTGTGAAAGTCAATGGGTCGCCCCGGGCGCCCCGTTTTCACGTGGGGATCTGACCGGACTGTATAGCTTACAGTAGGGTCGGTTCCTAGAGAGGGGAGGGGGACAAGGTGTCAGTTTCAAGTCTGGGGGGAACTCCTCGATCCTCCACCGCCTCGGCGCTTCAGACACTGCTACCGTCCACAATAGATGATATCAGATGATAGGGAGACTATGAGTCGGCGGGATAGGGGTAACGGGGATCTATCAAGGGATGAGAAACCAAGGATCAAAGATCCCTGACAGCATCATTCGAGCGGAATTGTCGACGTCGTGTGTCGACCTAGGTCAAAATTCAGCACGCATTCTGCATTTCTTGCTCGTAATCTCGTTTCTCTCTGTGTTCGCGACAAGTGACCGACGTATGGACAGTAGGGTTCTCTTGTTGGAACTGATTCCGGAGTTCCAATAAGATGAACAAAGGTCCTCTCTGTTTCCATTTCTTCCATTATCCCTCCGTTGTTCGGTGGGTGGAATTCCTCTGGTATTGGAATTCCATCACATGATGCAAATGAACTCTACTTCTCATCTCATTCTGAAACCGACCGCTCCACTCCTCTGTTCCGGATAATGGAATTCCAATAGGCGATGAAATTCCACCGCCCGGCCATTTCCAATAAGCAACTGCTCACAAAATTAGGAGTTATTGGAAATGAAGAGGAGGCAAATGAGATTCCAATAGCCTAATTTTTCCAACAAGAGAACCCTAATGGACAGCGTAAACAGATATCATGAACAATATATAACTGCGTAAGATACGTAAGAGAACACATCATTCCACAGGCCGGTCAATTTTACAGAAATGGCTTTGGAGTGAGAGAGCGTGTAAAATCGAGAGGGGTTCTCTCACTTTTGCACGCTATCTCGCCCTGCACCCCATCTGAAGATTTGAGATCATGTGAGAGCAAAAAGAATACGTGGACGAGGGGTCGAACCACCGACACTCGAGTGGGTGGCAAAACGTTCACCAGTGCACGATAAGCGATACCGTAGCGATAGCCGTGGTCTATTTGATGGTAGTGAGTGAGATCGGGCAATTATTCGACTGACAGGGCGCACTCACCCGACTCTTTTCCCCAGAAAGCATTTCTGTATTTATTTTTGAATAAAGTGAAGAATTGATGTTGATCTACGCGGAAGAAATCAATCGATAGCAGACAAAGATCCAGTGATTGCCATAATAAGAGGTACGGTAGCCTTAGGAATTTGGGGATGTATTGTTGGGGCGGGTGGGGCGAGGGACAGGATAGGGGAAGGAACCAGTCGGGTGTCTCTTCCCTCCATTCAATACGGTCTCTCCTTCTCTTGACTCGTGACTCCGCCCCTTCGTTGCTCCCATTGGAGGGATTTGTACTGGGGGCGGAACTCGTCTTGGTCCATCAACGAAGCGAGTCTTTCTCTGTGCATCGAGAGTGGAATGGAGGTGTGGAGAGGATATGGATCGGCCTATGCTGCAGGCAGGTGAGTGGGACTGACAAGGGAGGCACCAGAAATCGCAACGAGCTTTCTGGATGAGCCATACACCATTCGATAGCACTCCTTGAGACTAGATGAAAATCCAATTTTTAGGTGCTTCTGTCCATGGAGCACCGAGATATTGACCTCCAAAGTTGGATCGGTTTATCATTACCCTGGGATAGGCGCGCTCATCTACCCAACCATGCGCTCTTCATTTCATTCCTCCGGTGGTGTAGTGGTAACATTACTGTCTTTTGATCTCCTGGTGCTGTTTCAATTCCACCCCCGGGAAAACTTTTTTGCTGCATTCTTTTCGAGGAAAATATGAAGAGAATAGTTCCCGTTGCTAATTTACATGAGAATTTCTACTAATATTCCATTTGCATGACCCACGAGGCTTTATAATGCGCATTTCGTGCAGCTATGTTAACTTTTCATCATTGATATCGATCCGTTTCGAGTTATTTCGCATCTCTTGGCTCGTTTTCCCCGATTGCCAACTTCCTCTGACTCCATTTCGCGCCACGAGACCAAATTGTCCGACCATTTCTACACCATCGATTTTCCAAGATCAGAAACAATAGGGCCAAAATGTTCTCCCTCATTTACCATCAGATGAAGGCCCCCGTCCTCAAGCCGTCCCACCAGTATGCGTTTAAAAAAGCTGGTTTCATCGATGTACTTCTTCCCGAAAGATGTCGTTGTCACATGTGAATTCCCCTGTCCTGATATGTCTTTCATTCGTTGTGCCTGTTGTAACAAGAGATTGTGCTGGGCCTGTTTCGTGACCAAATATCATATCCGTTAATGTTGCTCTGTTGAAATAAAATGTTACATTTCACCCGTAAAAAATGCAGCAAAAAAATTTTCCCGAGGGTGGAATTGAAACAGCGCCAGGAGATCAAAAGACGGGAATGTTACCACCACACCACGGAGGGATGAAGTGAAATGCGCATGGATAGGTAGATGAGCGCGCCTATCCGAGGGTAATGATAAACTGCTCCAACTTTGGAGGTCAATATCTCGGTACTCCATGGACAGAAGCACCTAAAAATTGAATTTTCATCTAGTCTCAAGGAGTGCTATCGAATGGTGTATGGCTCATCCAGAAAGCTCGTTGCGAGTTCTGGTGCCCCCCTTGTGAATGAGAAGACAGTGACCTACCCCCCTCCCCTACCTCCTCATCACATGATTTCAACCCGATAGACTGGGGTCACGGCGAAAGAGTGTGCAAAAGTGAGAGAGTCCCTCTCGATTTAACACGATCTCTCCCCTACACCCCTTTCTGTAAGATTGACCGTCCTGTGTCCTCATTCCATCCATCTCAGATGGAGACTGGCTACCGACACTTCCAACTGTGGCCACACTGGAGTCAATCAATTAGGAGGCGTCTTCGTCAATGGACGACCCTTACCCGAACAGATACGGTAAGCGACTACCGTAATCCCTTCCACACTAGCTAATTACAGTAACCGCATCGTTGCCCTTGCACACGAAGGAGTTCGACCGTGTGATATCTCCCGCCAGTTGAGAGTTTCCCATGGTTGTGTGTCCAAGATATTGGGAAGATACTACGAGACGGGAAGTATTCGACCAGGTAGATCACTCTCAGCCATTCTATTACAACTTGATACATCGACAACTAATGCTGCGCAAATTTGATGGGGAAAATTCCTCTTGAATGGATGGAAAACTCATCTAACTCAGCTCAAATTGAACGAAATGTCTTCAATCAAAAATGAAAATATTCCAAGCGTGTTTGACCATCCCTGTATCAAGTTTGGTAGCTGCAGATTGACTTGGAGAAAAGATATGCAAAGGTGGAAAAAAACTGTTTCCCACTCTCCGCCCATGAAATTTGCGCAGCATGAATCATCCCAACTTCTCGCATTTGTCCTCTAAGTATTTCTTAGAAACTGTTAGTAAGTTTCGCTTTCTTTTGTTCCCGACATCCTATTTAACGTGAAGTTCTAGATATTAGTGCGCCTCTCTCTCAGGAATCATCGGCGGATCTAAACCAAAAGTAGCAACAAATCGAGTCGTCGATTGCATTGCCGCATACAAAAGAGCCAATCCAACCATGTTCGCCTGGGAGATACGGTGAGTCGCAACACTTTTCATTGATTGGACAAGATATTCCTCGTGATCTACTTTGAATCAAGATATCGATTTAGGGAAAAATTACTGACGGAGAGAATTTGTGATGGAGACAACGTCCCCTCTGTATCGAGTATCAATCGAATAGTGAGGAATAAAGTGAGTGGGGTAAGTTGTGTCTCTCTATCTCATATGGTTCTAAACCAACAGGCAGGGGCCAAAGTGAGAGTCTCTCTCGATTTCACACGCTCTCTCACCCCAAAGCCCTTTCTGTAAGGCTGACCCATTTCTTGTCATTCAGTCTTCCCCTTCTTCTTCTCTTCCCTCTTCATCTGATTCCTCTCGTCTTCTCTCTCCTTCTACTACTTACTCCATCAATGATCTACTCAATATCGATCAGAAACAACGAGAATGGTTATCCAAACAGGTCTGTCCCTCATCCTCCTTCTTCTCTCACTATTCCATTCCAGAGTGATTCGTGTCTCCTGGGGAAGCCTCAATCGATAATCCCCTCATCCCTTCCCCCTACCGTACTCCAGTCTCTGCCCCCTTGTGATGTAGTGCCCTTCCCTCCAGGATACATTTCTCCTCCTGAATGGTCTCGTCCCTCTTGTGTGTCTCTCTCATCTCAATATCTCCCTTCCTCATCCTAATGTCATAAGTGAATTAGCAGTGCTTGTGTGTGTGTGGGTGGGGGCTTGAAATGGACTCCACTCAGTCTGTCTCTTTCCTTCTCCCAGGAGGAATCAAACTGAAAGCCTTCTTTCTATTCACCTCTCCTCTCTTTTTACGACCACTCTCGAACACTCGCCCCCCCCCTTCTCCATTCATTTGCTGCTCCTGAGAGAAGACAACCTCTAATTTATCCCTCAACAACTCATAACAATCGATAACAAATGGATAACAAGTGTATAAAAGTGTTCTTCTTTCGTCTCGACTCCTTCAATCCTTAGCAATTCCTTGTTCACTGCTCAGATCATATAGAGTGGATAGACCGGGAAGGGCGGGTTTGATCAAATCAACTCCGATTCTTCTTCTCTGCACATTTGATTCATCCACTCGGATCTTCACTCGCACCTGACAACAATCACATTGAGCATACCTATAGTATTTATGCCACATTCACACTGTAGTACTTTTAGAAATAACTATAGTTATTTTAAGTAGATTTAATTAGACACAGAATCTACAAGAATCAGATGATCAATTATATCAATGAATAAATGTAAACAACTTACTCTTTGGAACTCTCTTAGTACAGTCTTTCCACTGATAATCTTTCCTTCATCAACATTGAGTGTCGTTCCCTCTCCCTTCAACACAACCACTGCCTCGATGCCGTACTTGGGAACGAAGATCTGCAATTCAGCCATGGGACTTCACACTCCCGCATTACCACACATACCGACCAGCTTAAAGACATAAAAGGAGGAGAGGATTACGGTAACCTTGGAGATTGATCGCTCTCTCACTCACACTTCTCTCTCCTTCTCTTTTTGTTCTCCTTCTTTCGAATGGAGGGGGAGGAACAAACTCCCTCTGCCTCCTTCTATCTCACAACCGGAAATGGGGTCAGATTGCGTGTGATAGACAACCACAAGAGAATACTGTAGAGGGGGGAGGGGGGATTTGTAATCTCCTCACCTGTACTCCATTGTGTCTGATACCGGCGATATATCCATCAGCTTCTTCTTCTCGTCCCTTGAAATACTCGAGTGTCATCAACTGAACCGATGCTCGACCCGCGTATTGTGCCTGTTTGTGTCTGCAACGAGATACGTTCATATATGATACGGTGGATTGGAAAGAGTCGAGTATGTGGGTAAGATTTTCAAAATTAGCTTTTAAAATGCCAGAATGTGGGTTGGCATCCTTCCTACCGTATACCCACAATCTCCAATCTTTGTTCTCACCTGTAGTTGATATTGCCCGATATCTTCTTGCAGTTGTTCTGAGAGAGAAGAGTGGGATGAATGGAATCTGCATTGATGCATGCTGCCAGAAGACGGTGAACCATCACATCCGCGTATCTGACGAGATGTTTAAAATCACCGAAAAGATCACATACGTTATCATTTGTCTTTTAAAAATTCTGTCCGAAAGATCGAATATTTGAATTCCCGCATTTTCTGGTTTTATCGATTATCTTTTGGTCGTGGATTTTTAACAGGCAGAAGTCATCATGTCGGATCTTTCCTAATATTTTTAAGCACCACATGAGAGAGAGACTCACCTTCTGATGGGAGAAGTGAAATGGGTGTAGATGGGACAGGCGAGTCCGAAATGCTGGTACTTCTCGACGGGGATGGTTCCTGTAAGTAGGTCTCTCCCTCTCTTTCCCTTTCTCTCTCACTCACCAGCACTGAAGTACACAGCCTGTGTCATACATCGTGTAGCAGTCATTCTCAGCAGAGTGTTCACCATGGGATTCTTCTCATCTCTACACTTGTCCAATGAGTCTGCCAATCCCTTTCCACTCTCCACATTCACTTCGAAGCCACACTTTGACGCTGCCTGACGCAATCACATCATTACTTTCTTTTTTTTCTGTTTTATAAGACCATTGTTGTAGTACTGTTCGACCTGGATAAATGAAGTGATGTGATGTGTGACTCTACCACACAGATCGATTAACCCACTACCGTATCGCATCCTAGTAATTCCGTGTGAGATCCACCACACTCCCCATTCCCGCATTTCCTCATTTGCGCTAATTGATGTATACCCGTTGACTAGATTGATGTAGTAGAGAAGGGATGTCATCTCTAGAGGTCATTCTTCTATTCACTCCAATCATAACACCCTCTCTCTCTACCCCTCTATTCACTTGTGTCTCATCATCTGACAACATAACTACCCCCCTCTCTCTCTCTCTCTCTCTCTCTCTCTCTCTCTCTCTCTCTCTCCTTTCAGTCCCATTCATTGACTCTTCCTCCCGTGTAATCAACTATTCAACTCTAATTTCTCCTATCAACCTTCTCCTCTCTATTCATACATACAAGTATGCAACTCATTACATAATGGGGGACTTCATTCCTATCATCTCTCTCTCTCATATCATGATTCATCTCTCTCCTCTCCATCCTATCACTCCTCTCTCCTCTCTCTCTCTCTCTCTCTCTCTCTCTCTCTCTCTCTCTCTCTCTCTCTCTCTCTTCTCTTCTCTCCTCTTATTTCCATCTGCTGACCTTCTCCCCTCTAAACTTGCTCGTGTCCTCACACGACCACACACACAAAAAAGTCGGTATTTGGTCTTCTTATGGAATGGAGGAGGGTAATGGGAGTAATGGGATGAGATGTGAGTTAACCCCCTTACACCATACCAACAAGACAATACTCGAATTGGAAGTGTTTGATTGGGGCGAAGACTCATCCAAATATGCATAATGCCTATCTGTCTCTCTCCCACCGTATTGTAAACGTGTCATTGTCACACATTCCTTCCCATTCTGCACTATTCTCTATGGTCGGTCGCTCTTGATTCCAACTGTAGAGATAGAAAGGTGGGCTCTTCTATTAGAGAGAGACGGGCTATGATGGATGGGAATAGTCTAGTAAAGGAGACCAGAGATGAAGAGAGGGCGGAAAAGGAGGAGAGGGAGGGAGGGAGGGAAGTGAATGGGATAGATGCCACCTCAATTGACCCCCCCCTCCCCCCCTCCCTCTCTCTCACTCGCTTTCCTCTGTGAATGGAGACCGGAAGAGACGAGAGAGTTAGAGGGATTGATGCAGTAACCAGCTACATGCATAATACTCACACCATCTCATTCGCCAAGTTAATCAGGGATCAACACAGTGCACCCTCATATGATACGGTATCAAATGAGAGATTGCACGAGGGGAGGAGGGATACGGTGGGTGAGGGAAAGAAAGAGAGAGAGAGAGAGAGAGAGAGAGGCGCGGGGGGGGGGTGATCAATGACAGATGAGCAATCGTGTCATCAATGCGCCAAAAGTGGGAGGGAAGACGAATGTATTGGCAAAAAGTGAGGAGATGGGAATAGTCGCACCTTTCATCTCTTCTGTTGCATTACCGAGAGTGAGATTGAAGAAAGGAATAACTAGGGAATATTGAAAAAAAGGGTGAGAGGGGATTATGCAACAACATACATCTCAACTTTCTAGAAATTCATGGTGCAAGATAGAGAAAAAAGTCGATTTTAAGGTGATTACAAAGAAAAAAGAATACCTCAACTAGTGGCTTGTAACTGATCTCTGATGGAATGGGATGTCTTCTTAGTAGAGCACACTCCGGATATGATGACAGAATCTACAATAGATTCAATGATTAGAAAGAAAAAGAAGAAACTGTTCACATGAAACTCCTATCCCTGGCGGAATAAATACTTATAAAAATAATGATAATATAAGGGTGTCCCGAAAGTCTTTGCACTTTTTAACGTTTTTGCTTCTCACGATTTTCGCATCGGCCGTATGGGACATTGTTGTAGTATGTTACTATGAGGGCCTGCTCTCACTACTTTTCGAGTCTTGACTGGGGCGCTATGACACACACGGTGCCTTCTGTAGAACTGCAAACTTATCATACACAAGCCAGAACTTCACTAGTTTTGAAATTTTATCTCGGGGAGGAGTCGAAAAAGTTTACCCAAAGTGCAAAATGAGTCAACGGGTGATTGCGAACAATTTCGTCATCACTACGCAATATTGAAATTTCAACGTGTTTTTTAACCGCTGGGATTTTCTACGTAAAATCGGTGGCTATGAATTCCTATTCACTTATAATTGTTTATAAACCATTTTTGGTGAGAATTGGGGCTGAAGAAGTAGGAAATTTGAAAATGTCGAAAAAAAATATTTCCGACGATTTTCGAGTTTTCATTAATTTGCGAAGAAACGATCAAGAATTAGACCCGGAAATGCTAGTTAAATTCACTCTAATTGCACTCATAAAGTTGCATTTAATTATCTTCAATATTCATTTAGATTTAGAGTCCGAAAGTTAAGTTTCGGAAATCACTTAACTGCATATTACGTCATTACTAGGTAATATTCCGACAAGCCAACAGCATAATTAATTTCGTTAATTTTTTGCATTGTTAGCAATAAGACAAGTGACAATTGGAGGCCAGGAAGTGTAATTTTTCGAAAATTTTCGAAAAACTGAAAGTGCAAAAACTTTCGGGACACCCTTATAGCTGAAAGTAGTCATGTACTGTGTCGACGATTGTTCGTCACTCCATGTCTATTCGTGATGAGTGCATAAAATATTACATTTTAAAATTATACGATCAAACAAAATATCAAAATGGCACTTTCTATGTTTACCGAAGGCGTGAGAGTGTCGAGTACGCACCTGCTTGTTAAGCAACGGAAACACTTGTTTTGAATTTTTTTTGGAATGATCGTATCATTTTATGAATATAATAGTCAATCTACAGATAGTGTGTCTCTCCCTCACTAATTCTATCTCTCTTCTCACCTTCTCTGCCACTGCTCGATTGGCGAGTAACATAAATTCTTCGACCATTGAATGAGTATCCAAATGAGCCTTGACCATCACTCCTTTCGGAGTCTTCGACGGCCAATCAACATCGAATCGAATCTGAGAGGAGATATCAAGGAGTTCGATACTCTCACTAATAGTTATCAATAAAGATGAGCATTGAACAAAGGAGCATCTCATAGTGTTAAGTAGAGTTTGAAATTCGGATAGATATTGGATCAGGTCTCTCCATTTCACACACTCTATGC
This sequence comes from Pristionchus fissidentatus, assembly GCA_036245785.1. Taxonomy (NCBI): domain Eukaryota; kingdom Metazoa; phylum Nematoda; class Chromadorea; order Rhabditida; family Neodiplogasteridae; genus Pristionchus; species Pristionchus fissidentatus. The sequence continues at coordinate 31,122,595 of BTSY01000004.1, forward strand.
GCATATCAATTAATGAGACAGTGTTTGGAATGAAGATACTTAATCCAATTATTTACCCGAATCTCAAATTCAAGTGTGAATGAACCTCAGAGGAAGCTAGAATGAGACTTCCATTGGCTCTTCTCTGTGCAGTCAACAATTTGGAGAGTCGCATGAGACGACGGAGACCACTGGTGATATCCGAGATCTGCAACCAGAGACATATGAGAACAATTACCAACAATATCATAATTATTATCTTTTTCGAAGACGCCTCTGACAAGTTCGAGATGGAATCACAACAACTTGGGGGGGAATTCCCAAAATCAAAGATGTTTGTGGATTTACATCCAACAATATAAAATAAAAATAGATTTTTTTCACTGTATGGTATCTTTTTTGCCCACTCGTCGACTTTGATAACATAATGGACCCGTCAAAAAATTCTAGTAGTTTGAAAGCGAGTAAGAAACCGAGAGGCGCACTCTCTTATTTTCGCACCCTCTCTAACATTAGAGTTTCAAACGCTCGCTCTGGACATATCGAGATTAGAGCTTTTTAAAATTATTTTTGTGAGTTCGATACACAACTGATTACTCACATCATTCTTATCATCAATCATCTCTTGTGCCTTCTCATAAGTGAGTGCTGCTCGACTCTTAATGAGTGACTTGTGGAATTTAGTGTTGAGTACGGATCCATCCTGAGTGAGAGTCCAGATGACGGAGAACGCGTATCTGCAACCACCTCACTCTAGTATATCTCAACACGACAAATGGGTAGATTGGTCTAGGCATGACTACCACTCTCGTTGTCTACAAAGCTACAAATCACCACGTCGTCAACGACCTCCGTCATCTCAAGTGAAATTGAGAGAGCTCCCCCTCATATCTCCCCTTCTCTGGTTTTTCTGCCCCACTGGGGCCCCAGTAAAAGGGGGCGTGGTTTTGCTCCCCTAGTAGGGCCCCAGAAGAAATATAGAGGCGAGAGTGGTCTCATTTCTCCCACTAGGGCCCCAAAATTACCCCCACTGGGGCCCCAGAGAATAAAATGCGTCACCAAAGTGGATTGGCGCGCTCCTTGAGTGCGCCTTTTTTGCTGTTTTTGCTGTTTTGCTGTTGAGCTGTTTCGAAATTCGAGAGATTTTTACGTTTTAAGCTGATTTTAAAGTTATGTTCAGTATATTATTGACTTGTTTAACTCGTATTGTGAGCGTAATTGCTATGCCCTTCTCGCTATGCGGTTGATGCTTCATTTTAGTCCGCCAATCTATTAATTTCGTTATGTTTATGAAACTCGTGGTTTCAGATCACTTGATACGCTTCGATCGTTTTTAAGTACTTCGATACGATATATCTAGAAGTGATTCTATCTGCTACGAGAGATCTGGAAGAGCTACGTCCGTTCTATTGTGTACAATTTGTATTTTTCAGAGGAGGGGACTCAACCGAACGTCATCTACGAAATTCCCAATACATCTCTTAATATCCTCGAAGATTGTGATTGTTATCCATCTTCATCATTTCGATTGTAACTTCTCTAGGCTAGGTATCTACGCGCTGTTGTTTTCTTGTCCTCAAACGGATAAACAACGTTTTCTCATTCATTCCTATTCTACTATCCACAGTGCAACAATCGTCGATGCCCCACTGGGGCCCCAATATTCCCCCAGCAATTATTTTGCCCCAGTAGAGCCCCAGAGTTAGCCCCACTAGGACCCTAAGCTGCCTCCCAATGGGGCGAACTCTGGGGCACCAGTGGGGCAGAAAACCCAGAGTTTTTTCTTGTCAAATTTGAAATTCTGTTGCGCCTTGGGCGTAGATAATATATTAGTATTATTAAAGCTATGTACGTATATGGTACCTCTCTTCCTCTCCCCTGAGTGAGCACAGATTTCCACTGAGTAGTTCAGGCAGCATATCAATCCTTCTGTCTGCCAGATAGACTGTCGTCCCTCTCACGGCCGCCTCTTCGTCCATTGCTGTTGAGGGACGGACGAAGTGAGTGACGTCAGCGATGTGCACTCCCACCTGAGAGCATTCCATGAAGAAATTCAAATGTATTATTTTTAGTCGCCCACACTTAAAACCGATCAATAATCAAAACTTGATGTTACCGATCTCCTCAAAATGAAAGAAATTCAGAAGAAGAAAAAAATTTCCCCAAAATTTTTTTAAATTTTCGAAAATATTTTTTTCTCGATTTTGTGTTTACCTGAAAACCCATGTCTGACTCACCTCGACATTTCCATCTTCAAGTTCCCTCGCATGGAGAGCATCGTCAATGTCAGTGCATCCCTTCGGATCGACAGAGCAGATACAGAGATGACGGAGATCGACTCGAGGAGGAGATACAACAGGAGACCATTCACCCTGCATAACAACATCGTATAGTAGTCACAGGTTAAAAGGTACCGTCAACTGGCACTCCAAATTTACGAAAGCCAAAATAGAGGACTACCTATTTTCGCTGGTCTTATGAATGGCAAAAAATAGCCTCCGACATGGTTTTCTATCGAAATTATCTCCTTGCCTTGCGCTTTTGCACCATAGACCAAAAGGATGTACCAAAAAGTTAAATTTTGTCTCCTATTTATATTTAATGTGTGCTAGTCTCTCTCTGACTCACCTTGGGCAGACAGTCGAGTACAGCTTGTGAGAATGGCGAGTGGGGGATATCATTCTCTAGCAGCAGCACTTCGTTCTCCACCTCTCTGTCTCCCAGATTGCCCAGTGTCCTCACATAGTGTCCCATTGGATACTTGCTGTCGCGAGGCCAAGAATCGATCGACACAATTATACGCTCAAATCAATATATACCGCATCCGATCAATACTATCGTTTTCCTACCTGTCCAGCCAGCATTTCCGCCTGTTCACTCTCGATTCTGATACGGGGAATGAGTCTCTCGGCAGGACAAAAGAGATGACGACGGCCTCCTGAGATGAAAACATGGATTACGGTAGGAGGAACGATCGACCGATCGATAATCTCACCCTTAAGGACAGATGGAATGAGGATTCCACAGTAGGGCCTCCAGTTTCTCCTGACGATTCCGACTACTTTTGCAGTGGGAACGACGACTTTCCTCTTCTTCGACTGAGGTTCACCCTCCACATCACCTAGAATTAGTGTTGTGGCCTACTACAATTGAAGTATCGACAATCCGGTGTACCATTTGTATTTACCAAAAAGATATATTCTATGAAGAAATAAAAATGCTGTATTTTTAATCGGCCAAATGGTCCATTTGTACTAATGGACGAGAGATTGATTGAATGTTGACTTACTCTTATCATCATTTTCATCTTCATCAGCATTAAGAGTAGCTTCTTCGATATCTCTCAACACGAGATTCCTCTGAGGGGCCGTCCACTCACTCTCAGGCAACAATTGGACTGCCACCGTATCTGCAACCAGTCTATTCTCATATCCACTACTCCTTCGACCCTCCCCCTCTGCAAATCTATGGATAGTACCTCCATTGACAGCTCTATTGCAGTGTCTTCCAGTGATGAACCATTGTGTCTCTCCATCAATGAGAACAGTCGCCTCCCGATAGTTCTCACGAGATACCTCAACAACGTGTGTGTGAGTCACACTCCTACTGTAGCCATCAATACAAAAACCAAAAGGTATGTTCCAGAGAGCATACACTGGTAGCATCTAACTTTTCAGATGAAATTTCAAAAAAAGCAGTCAACATTCTCGACTTTTTGGTACATACCCTTTTGGTCTATGCATCAATCCAATCAATATTTCGATCGACTCACCGTAAACTGCGCCTTTTTAATCCTTCCTTCTGAAACTCCGCTGACCATCTCTTCGTGTGAAAGATGCTCATCGAAAAGCTGCAATGAATTGATTAATTCATTTGTTTATAATCAATTTTCCCTATCTCTTCACGTGGGCTCAACAATCCCGATTCCCTACAAGAGAAATGTACAGAGGATGATAATGACCGTAATGCGAGAAATTTGCATTGCTTACTACGGTATTGCTATGAAGCTTGCGGCTTTATAAGGAATTATACCGTGGTAAGCACATTATATTCTCGGACCTTATTTTATCCGCCTTTGATCCCCCCTCTCACCAATTTTCCCTCTTCATTCGATTTGTCGTACACTGAGAGATGCGATAGAATCTTCTCCTTGTCCACACAATCAATACCTGCAAATTAATCGATCTTTTGGAGTGGAATGAATTGCGTACTCCATCTAATCTCAAAGTAGTGTCTACTCACCAGTGACATATTCCTTGAGAGTCATTGTTCTCCCGTATTCCTTCTTCAACTTCTCAGCTCGTTCCTCGTCTCCACACACAATAAGTGGGAGTAATCCCCCTTCCTTCCAGTGATCTTCCAGATAGGAAGCAGCTCCCACCATGCATACATTCTGTCTGCAAATCACCCCTTCACTTATATACATATTTATCCTGACATCAAGGCAAAGGGCCTGCAGGAGGCATCATGCGGGGTAGAGGTGGTCAGGATCTTCGAACTCGAGGCAACTGGGTCAAGGGAATGGATCTTGCTTGGCTTCCTTGGTCAATTTTAGTGTCGATCTTGGACGATAGAAATTGAGCGTAGAAGTAGATCTTCCAGCTTCCAGTGACATCCTGACTAGCGTGTATCAACCTAAGTGGGAACTCACGTTGTAGTCTTGTCGACTGGGGCCTTTCTTGAAAGTTGGCGACTTGAATTAGATCTAGTCGATCCGGGTCCTCAGCTCGAAGTGGTACCATGTGGGCGATATACTTGCCGGCAAGGATTCTCCAAACTGAGGTGGGAGAGGAGCGGGGAGACTGTCGACCGCCCGTCACTATTTATTATAAATTCATAAATACCATACATTTTCGTTGGCCCAGATTCTGGGTTTACACTTTTTTGAACCAGGCAGTTTAGAGACTCGAGACCCATCTAGGAATACGCAGAATGTCGAGTTTAGTAAGAATTGTCCCCTATCTGACCTGTTTTATCGAACTTCCGATAGAAATCTGACGTGTTTATAAAATATCTGACGTGTTTATGCTAGGCGAGAGAGTGTGTGAAAATGAGAGATCTGGGCCGGGCGAAAATGTGTGATAAATACTCATTCCAAAATTATAAAACGTTCCGCTCCTAGACGACAGACAAGGCTGCGAGAGACACTCCGTGCTATATAAAGAGTACACGCACAAGTCGTCCATTTTATGAAGGTTCCATTTTAAAATTGTAATACCAACTTTTTCTTACAGTAAACTTATGCTCCATAGGCCCAAAAAGTGGATAGATATCGACATAACCTGCCCGCTGAAGGCGGGCGCGTTAAATACATTAATGATCAATTAGACCCCTAAAAACGAAACCTGCCCGTCAGGGTCTCCTAAAACACCCCAAAAATGCAGAAAACTACCCGGTAGACCATCAAAAAATCGAAAAAGTGCCCGACCAGTTTTCCATGCTACTTTACTTTTTGACCTCTGTTATGCTCTCAACGCACGCATTGATCTTCTCTTTTTTTCTATATGGCCTCTCGTAATGAATAATGCTCACCTCTCCTCTTCACTTTCACCTTTCTCAGGCATATGGAATGTTTTCGAATGAAGTTCGTTGAAGAATATGAAGAATCTGATTGAAGATTTATATCGAATGTTAGAGAGTCCGATAAGTTGTGTCTCACATTCTCATTCTCTCTCTCTAGAATCGCCGATTGCAGGTCGGACTAGTAGCAAATGGTTGTCGGCAAGTGGGAAGCCACTAGCCGACCACCACTTGCTACTAGCCCGCCCATCGGCGATTCTAGAGCTATCCGTAATTTCCACTACCTCGGACTCTTCTCTTCGTACACAAATGCATTCATCTTCTTGTATGCTGGCAGCGATTTCTTCTTCACATAATCCCACACTGATTGCAGAATTACGATGTTCCTGAGATGGTCCATACGTCTACAATAAGTCGAGCGCAATAACTACAAATGCTCACGATAGAGACTCCGAGTCGAATACGTCCATGAATCTGCACAGAGCATCTCCATCAATGAGAACTGAAAATCCATCTCATTCACATATTCAATTATTTATCATGTCATGCAATAGTGCTCAGATGAGGAAGGGCCGGAATTCTTTGTTAGTTGCATTCCAAAATTCGTTATTTAGAGATTCACATATATGTGGCTGTTCGCGCGAGAATCAATAAAAACTGTGTACACTGAAAATGAAATTTACTCTCAAAATTTGGGCACTTACGTTTTCGAGGGTGCTGATCATCATGGTGACAATCATTTTTCATTTTACTCATCGGCTGAAACGTACTGTGCCTACCGTTTTTGAGGCCACATCGCCATATTTCATGAACCTGTGAACGAATTTCCATGAAAATATTTTTCTAGGGGTATTTTCACTCGCTGATAACGAAAAATTCAATTAATATGATAGACGCCTAATTTCAAAAAAATGTGATTTGGAATACCTTCAACCAGAATCGTGATTTACATGTATAGAAAAATGCGCCTTATTCTAGGGTCCGCAGCGCATACAACGAAATCGAACGTTAAAAAATTAGCTTTCTCGTGAATGATACTTTTGATTGCGCTGATTCGACTAAGTAAAATTAAAATAGTCAATAAAATAAACAAAAGTGGCAAAACATCTTCGAAAACGTGTTGCAAAAATACATGAAAGTGGGCGGGGTTTGGCGAGTTCCATGTGTCAAATTCATAACTCGGAATGAAATTTCGAAAAATTTTCATGAAATGTTTTGTTTCCTATGTTTATACTTCCGATTCTTGATATTTCCTGCAATTAAAGTCATTACCACCCTCGCCCATCCATTTGTCCCTCTCCCCTCGCTAATTCTGGCCCTGTACTAATCATACAAAAAATCGGAAGTGTTCAATGATTCGAAGGCTACCACATGCGAACGAACGAACGCCGGGCTTAGCGGTTGGTCTTTTCAGGAGCGGAATAGATTGTTTTGTCAAAATGTGAAGAATAATTAGAGGGTACACGCGAAATAAACAGAGGAGAGAAGAAAATTATTAAAAATTACAAAAATAGCGCAAGTTTTCAATGCTTCGAAGGTTATAAATACTAAGCGAACGAACGAACGCGGGGCTTAGCTGTTCGATTGTGGAGGAGCGCAACAAGTTGTTTCATCAATAGGCGACCAAACAATAGAGGGTACACGCTGATTTCGAATACTATGCCAGGAGACATGACAAATTAGGAATATAATTTACTAAAAATGAAATTTCAACCGGCACGGGCATGGAACCACTATGAAGCACTACGTAAGCTATAGAGAGAAAGAAGGGCTTTCGATTGAGCTGAAAATTGAAATAAAACAAACAAACATACATGTGTAAAATGAAAAATCGATAAATAAAGAATTATGTTACACATCACGACGTTCTGCGGTATTACCATTCTTTTACGCGGATGTTGATTATACAGATGTGACATGAGTCTGCGGTCCCTACCTTATTCTCGGATTTCAGAATAGTATTCTACATGCATAGTTCAAATGTACCGTTATACACTTCACGGTCAATTTAGTCGCCAATTTATCCATTGAATGACCGCACCGTTGTGCGCGCAATGAGAATGAGAGTGAGAAATTTCAGATAGACAATAGAAATTGTAATTTTTCCATGGCTTTTCTAGTCACTTGTCAATCATTACGGTCAATTAAGGGAGAAATGGGAGACTAAATTGACCGTGAAGTGGTACAACGGTATATCTGAACTATGCATGTAGCATACGATTCTGAAAGCCGAGAATAAGGCGCATCTTTCTATACGTGTAAATCACGATTCTGGTTGAAGGTATTCGAAATCATATTTTTGTAATTAGGAGTGTATCATATTAATTGAGTGAAATCAGCGAGTGAAAATACCCCTAGAAAACTATTTTAATGGAAATTCGCTCAGAGGTTCATGAGATATGGCGATGTAGCCTCAAAAACGGTAGTTACAGTACACTTCAGCCGATGAGTAAAGTGAAAAATGATTGTCACCATGATGATCAGCACCTTCGAAAACTCCAGATTTTCTGCTTTACAGAAAATTGATGTACGAGGTCCTTCAGACAAGTTGTTGATCCTTACGCGAACAGCCTCATATTTCAATATTTTCCATTGACTCACTTGCGTGTGACTGTCGAGTTTGCGCGTTCTTCCCTTCATTCGACACCAATTTAGAGAGTGCGAGTGGTTTGCATGGAGAACAGAAGGCAGATCCACACGAGATATCGTTGCGGAGATATCTCTCGTCCACTGTCTCAATACAGTAAGCCATTCATAAACTGGTCAGATATATAAAGTGAATTGATGTAAATTAGTCAGATTCTTACTAAGCTAAGCCTCCAAAAACATTCTAAATTAACGTTAGTTGAGAACCAAAAAATACTCCCTTTTAAAAACAATTTTGATACAAGGGGATACAATTCTAAAAATAGTATAGAAAATAAATAAAAATCTATATCTAGCCCGTAATAAATTCCAGAAAAGTTGCGGGCCTGAATCCTGAACCGAGTTTACTGTAAGATAATATACTTTTTTTCACAACGAGCCATGAGTATGGTCCAAAATGAGGTTGCTGTTAGGTCAGCCAAACCAAGCGTGGCCTACAAAAATCCCGAACCAAACAGCTCTACTTCAGAAATACGGATTACTGTAAATCTATTTTAGCCAGTAAAATTGTAGATGAAATTATGTACGCCCTTCAGGAAATGGCTACTCGAGGTCTACCTCATGTAACCTACGCCGGGTCATTTTTCTCATTTTCATACTTTCGGGTTAGGTAGTTTTGCTCAATTTCACATTCATGAATTTCCAGTTCGATTACACAGGAAATTACCTACTCACTGCTCGCGCTGTATAACAACTTCAGGCGGGGAAGGGGGGGGAGCAGTTACTTCGCATAGAAGACAGAAAGCGGCTAGAAAGTAACTCTGCAGAGCCGAAGTTACCAATCTTTCTAGCTGATTTGTGTCTTCTAGGCGAAGTAACTATACTCCACGAGCACTGCAGTACTGGTTAGTGGAAGCGAATGAAAATTATGTTTTTTTTTAAAAAAATGTTTACAACAACGGCGGGAGGCTCTATTACTAGCTTTCAAAAAAGAATTGTTACGAATCTTTCAACTTCTTGGTTAAGAACATAGCGGACTGAAATTTGTGGCCAGTGAAAAGGTATGCAGACAGGCGCAGCGTGATGAATGATGACTCGTGGCCTCACCTTGAGAACTCTTCCACCTCTATTCTTGTAGTATCGAGTAAGGAACGATCGGCATTCTATCCCACTCTGCTTCACATTCAATTCCATTCTGAAAGGATTGCATCAATTATACGTCATTCAACGCAACTTCTCAAGTGACAACATGTAAGAGATATTACTGTGAATATTGACACGCGTAGCAATACCGAAAATATAGAACGAAAATATTTATAGCACGGAGATCGGTGATTACATACAACAAGATTCTTAATTTTTCCAACAACAAAAATAGATCGAGCTCCCACAGAGTAATGTAAATAAATAATTGGAAGTATTTCATGCTTGCACAACAACCGACAGAAGTACGGTATCGGGAGGAAGTTGTAGATCAGTTAGAGGAAGGGATGAGTGAATAAGAGATGAATCAGTTTCCAGCTGCAGCTACAGCCTCAGCCAGATCAGTCTTTCCCTCTGCCAATCTTTCTCTGATCAAATGGGCAATCGCCGCCTGTGTCCGTCGCTCCAATTTATCCATTTTCGTTGATACATCTCTCTTCAGGTCCCAGTCAACCTGCAATCCAATCATATCCTCTTCGATTTACTGCTTCCATAGCGGCTATTAAGGCGCTCGGCTACAGTACCCCTTTTTTTTAAAAAATCGCCAACTAACCTTCTTAGGTGCGAGTGCCTGTAGATCTATTTTATCGACATGAGAAGTGTCGTTGGCCAGTCTTAATTGTTCCTCGATCTCTTCTTCGACTGCTCTCAGATTCGTCTTCACACTCCCATCCGTTTCGCCCACATCAGCACTGATTGGCTCAAATATATTATATTAGCATATTAAATACTACATATGAGCCCGTTTGCGTAAGAGTCGGACAATTCTCAACAGATCTCCGTGCAGCAAAAAAGTGATGACCTGAGATAACAACGGTTTTCGATACACTTCGGTGAGCTGAGAAAACTGGCCAAATCTCATTGTATGCAAATTTGATTGTAGGTCACTATGGAGCTCCAAAGATCGTTGCAATTGACAGTTTTTCGATCATATCTCGAAACACAGTTGATCAAACAAAAAAGTTCAAAAAGGATGTCTAGTCGAATTTTCATGTGGGATCTCACTGCAGTGTTAGAAATTTAATATAAATATTGTCAAAAAATATGAAAATTTTAACTCAAGAACTAAGAAAGTGTGGGCAGCCTTTCTAGGGTCAGGATCTGGATCATACTCTCAGTGATCTACAAAAAAAATTTGAAGCAAAAGAACTTTTAAAAAAAAACTAGAGCCAAATAGAGTTATGATTTTTCAACCGACGAGACTCGATGGTCTGAACACTCATTTCTAGGAGAAAAAGCTCATTTACATCCCTCACTGTCTCTGCGCGGTGTCTGAAAGTTAGAAATGACAGGGTGTATACATGTAAATGAGGTTTCTCTCGTAGAAATGAGTGTTCAGACCGTCGATTCGCTTCGGTTGAAAAATCATAACTCTATTTGGCGAAGTTCTTTTGCTTCGAAATTTTTTTTTGTAGATCACTGAGAGTATGATCCAGATCCTGACCCTAGAAAAGCTGCCCACACTTTCTTAGTTCATGAGTTAATTTTTTCATATTTTTTGACAATATTTATATTAAATTTCTAACACTGCAGTGAGATTTCACATGAAAATTCGAATAGACATCCTTTTTGAACTTTTTTGTTTGATCAACTGTGTATCGAGATATGATCGAAAAATTGTCAATTGCAACGATCTTTGGAGCTCCATAGTGACCTACACTCAAATTTGCATACAATGAGATTTGGCCAGTTTTCTCAGCTCACCGAAGTGTATCGAAAACCGTTGTTATCTCAGGTCATCACTTGTTTGCTGTACCGAGATTTGTCCGACTCTTACGCAAACGGGCTCATATCGCTTCTTGTCCGTCCTATTTCATACGACTACAATCACATAACACCCCTCTTCCAACCTGATATGATCTGAATGTCTTCTCCTCTTTCTTACTCTTCTTAGTGTCAGTTTCTTCTTTCTCATAGTCCTCTTCCTTCATCTCGATTCCATGCATTCTCGACTTCATCTCCATCAATCTTCTTTTTCTTGCAGCTACTGCATCTTCCACTCCACTTCTCTCCGTCTTTATCTCCTCATCTCCAGAATCCGAATCCATATGTGTGTCCGTCATCTACAAGATGAAACATCTCGGTTATTTCCTCTTAATTGCCAAGACACGAAATATATCGAATCGATATCAACGACCATACCACATAATTGTATTCAAACAGAAAAAAAAACTTCATTTACAGGACAACAGAAAATCAACAGTGAATAACAAAAACAACTTTGAGATCGGTAGCTGATTGCACAGAGATAATTAATATTTGCACATGTAATGGTCACACTTCAACAGGAATTGCATCGATAAATTATGAAAACAGCGTAATTATACAGGACACTACCTCGCGAACTACAGTCACATCGAATAAACAAAAACATAACTTAACTAATGAAAATAAGTCTCTAAAGATGAGTGATGTGATATAAGTATCACTGAGTCTTGGACCACATCTTGGATACTCCAGGTGTCTTCTCGATTGAATCTCCTGATCTCGTCGTCTTTGATTCTGCTGGAGAGTGAATCATCTTCTTCCCTTTGTCACTCTCGATATCTCTCAGAGTCACTGCCTCCTCTTCCACACCTTCTGGCAACTGCAATACACTACAACATCGGGGAGCACAACCAATTGATTCTCATAGTTAGCGCGAGGACAAATAGGTTTTTTAAAAAAATATATATATTCGCTAAAATGAAACACCGACGCGTATAATTTAAAGTAGATGAGTGCCCGCTGGCCAAATGTTCTGAAAACTTTTTTCCCAGAACATAGCATTTCCACATTTTTTTCGACACACAAGGACGCATCGAGATGATGTAGAAATTTTACCGTAATAGTAAATTAATCTCTCAATAATATGGTGTCTCCTTTACTGACCGTAGTATTAGAATCTTTTTGTCTGTCCTCCATTAACTTCCTTCTCCTTCGCCTCATATTCATTCTTCCTTCCTTCTCTCTTGCCTCTTCTCCCACTACTTCTACCATTGCAGTATCAATACTCGATCCCCTTTGAGCACTGTCCGACGACGACGAACCACTGTAGCTAGCTGCAATCGACAACAATTTTCACACACATACCTGGGCTGTGCATCGTAAAATTCGTAAAATCCAATATATCTTTTCACGATGAAGTATTTATTAAAATATTTCAGTATTTGTTTATAGAAATACTGTAGACAAACTGATCGATACCTGATTTGTTTCGGATTTGCATATTGCTGAAGAGATATTTCGATTTTTTACGAAATTTTCGTAAAAATTTTACGAGTCGTAAAATTCGCTAAAAAGTTTAATAATTTTGCTTCAGTAGCATCAGTGTAGTATGTCAGGGGTATCATTCGATTCGTATTTAAAAGATCTATCTAAATATATTAAAAAGAGTGGGGAAATATCTCTGTACATCAGATAATATCGATTTGAAATATTTTACGTGCACAGCCCTGACACATACCTGAGCGCCGATCCAGTGGACTGTCATAACTGGCGCGGGGATCCGTGAATTTTATAAAAAAATATTTTCCTCAGAAAACAACGGAATAATGCGGCTACCCGTACTTTTTCACCTTGAATTTTCCCTGCCACCCCTCATAAATAGCGGGGATACGTAGAATTATTTACCAAAATTGAGCTGGGGACCCGTATATTTCGAGGTAAGTGTATGTCAACTGGCCATCTCGAGGGTCCGAAAAGTATAAAACTTCATTACGAGACTTGCCGATGCAACTGTTTCAGTTTTTTTTAAAATGTTCATTCTAAATGTGGATAAACTGACCATCACTGAAGTCACTCAACTGCTCCCTTCGTTCTTCTCTCTTCTTCTTCTCCATGGTTCTCCTTCTCTTCGGTATAACTGCCTTCTCCCTTTCCTTCTTTTCCTCCTCCACTCTCTTCTTTTCTTCCTTCTTCCTCATCTCCATCATCTTCCTTTCCTTTTTCTTCTTCTCCTCTTCTTCTTTCTCTATTCGATTTCTTTCTATTTCATTCTTCTTCTTCTTTTCAATTTCATCTCGATTTCTATCAACAATACTCTTCTTCTCTTCTTTATTCTTCTCCCCACTGCTAAACACTGCAAAACTTTGAATTTAAATCAAGTTGCTTCATCGGTCGAAAGAGTGCGTTGCAGTAAGTCGAAAATGCGGGTTGGGTTTGTCAAAAATGGGTATGAAAAACCGAAAATGTGGGTTGGGGTTGTCAAAAATGGGTATGAAAAACCGAAAATGTGGGTTGGGTTTTCATTTTTAAATCAAAAATTCTCAAAATTCGGGTTGACTTCGTCGTTTTGTACGTACCTTTCGACCTATGAGTTGCTTTATCCTTTCATGGAAGTCAATAATTGGAATCCCAACCCACGATAATTGCATTCTATGCGTATAAACTACATTACCTCGCAAACCGTCGTTTGAATTATTTCAATTAACCTTAAATTAGAATCCCATTATTTCACTCAATTTCAAATGAGTTTTAATTCGGCAAACGCAATTTGAATAAAATTAATCATAAATTTTTAATGAACAAGTTTAAATTTTGTAATCGACATCTGAATGAAGTTTTAAAAAATAAATTTCGGAAAACTCTGTTCACATTCATATTTCAAAAAAGCCGGGGAAAGTCGAAAATGTGGGCTGGTTTTCAAGTACATGAAAAACTGAAAAAAGTGGGTTGGTTTTTCAATTTTTTTCTCAAAATTAAAAAAAAATGTGGGTAGGACTTTTCAAAAATTGGTCTTGAAAATGCCGAAATGTGGGTTGGCTTAGTAGTTTTTTACAGACCTTTGGACATAGGTTCACATTTTGGTATTGGCATTGCCAAATTTAAAAAAAAACCCTCCCAGATTTTGGATATTTTAGAGAAGTAACACAAACAGAATACTCACCGTTCTCGAATGGATTCACATTAACTTCGTCGTTCCATTCGAATGCATCTACAAGTGGAATATATTGACACGCGATACAAATGATTTCATGTTGGCTGAATCGGAAATGCTCGCTGGACCATGGGATAATTGAAGCATTTGATATCTGACCAATGGATCTTCTTTCAGTTCTATCTTCCTCAACTAGAAGTGGTTGCATCGCACGCATTCTCTTCTCGCTTCTCGAATCTCGTTGATACGTCACGTCATCCATCTAAAATATTGAGTTGAAACATGGAACACATCTCGTCCCGTCATTTCACCTTTGTCTCTTGTTGTCTCTGAATGATTGTCATTCGATTAATATTCCTTTGTTCCTCCCATACTCCTTCCTCCCAATTGTCCCAATTGAGATGTTCAACGAGTGCCACCGAGTCTGTCGCCCCCGATCCGAAGAGAGTTCCCACTCGCATCTTCACCCTATCAACATTAACATCTATCACGTTGATGCAAAAGTTTTGAACGTTTTTGCATTTTTTGAAAAATCTTCCGCGCTTCCATTAAGAGTCTTCAATCAAATTCTTTGTAGCAACATTATATTTATTGAGTGTTCCTCTTTTCATCGCACACTACTTCAATACTGCCCCTTCATTCGGGCGAGGAATGGAAATTGAGAAAATTGGTCGGGTCGGTTTCGATTCTACATTTGTGTTGAGATGTAGCTCCATGATGGATCAAGGCAGGGTCCCGTGCACGCTATTTACTGGAAGGGTTATCTGTCCTAAATGCAGCAAGATTGATGGAGCCAAGGTTCTTTGTCGGACTAGCCAGAACTGATGTCTCAAACAACAAAGTTGCGCGCGAAACTTAACGGCGCGAACCGTATTTCGATTTTTAGAGTCGCGAGAACGAATTGAATTCTGATTCCGCTCTTATTTAGGAGGGCACCTACTATCATTAAAATAGTACAACTCACTTTGAACTAGGTGCTACTATCGGTGAACTATCAGAGATTAGCGATTAGGACTGAAATGAGAGCTCGAAAAGGTGATTTCACAAAGTGTCTCAATTTTAGGAAAGCTTTTATCAATAGATTAGGCCGCTAATTCTACAGTAAAAGTCCAATAGTACTGCGATTTAATGGAACTTTGTTCGATTTGCGTTTACTTCTACAGGACACTTAATCGAATCAGACACCAAAAATTGGAATTTTACTGAAAATTCGCCATTTTCGAATTTTTTTACATTTTTTGTTTCTTGAAAAGCGCAGAAGGGCTCAATTTAAAGTTAAAATTTCAATATTTATTTTATTTTTTTATTCGACGCGGATGAGACTGCTGATTATTAGTTCGCATAAGAAAACGCCTGAAAATAAGCCCCAAATTTACTATAAGCTCGGAAAGGGTGTCCCTGATCGGCAATATTGATTGGTATACTGTAGCAGCTCAAAATTCTTCTTTTCGTTTTTGTTGCGCTTACACGGCACAAATTCTTTCAAATTGACATTCAGGCAATTGTAGCTGCATCCTGTAGTTGATTGAACGCAATAACTTTCAGTTTTAAATAGCAAAAATATAAACAAACTTGAAAAAATTAGGAAAAAGAATTTTAAATTCGCATCGTTAGCTACAGTATACTTTAAGAAATATTTTCTCTTTTTTCCGAGTTTGTTCATATTTTTGCTATTTAAAACTGAGGTTTCTTGCATGCAATCAACTGCAGCATGCAGCTACAATTGCCAGAAAGTCTATTTGAACGAGCTTGTTGTGTGAAATCGCAGAAAAAACGAAAATTTTAAGCTGCTACAGTATACCAATCAATATTGCCGATCAGGGACACCTTTTCCGAGCTTATAGTAAATTTGGGGCTTATTTTCAGGTGTTTTATTATGCAAACTAATGATCAGCAGTCTCATCCGCGTCGAATAAAAAAATAAAATAAATATCGAAATTTTTCCTTGGTCGGTAACTTTAAAGTATCTCTAGTAAAAGCAGCGGCTCATTCTCACCGTACAGTGAAAGAGGACTGTTGATACTATAATTGATTCTAAGCTGAGGCTCTGGAAAAAATTCTTGATGTCAAGAGAAGCATTTATACTTTTTACTTCAATTCTCCAATTATGACGTCTATTTTATAAAGAGTTATACGCAGGGGCCCGTGAGAGGGTGAAATGAAACCAAAGAAAGAAGTTGTTACTTAACTAGCGGGGTTGTATTGAGGTTAAATGCACTACGCTCTATGCGTACACTACGCTCTATGTATAGTTCTAGGTGCGGGCTCGTTCCAGGGGGAGCTCGGTAGATGGCTCCAGGTTCGGTTCAGGGGGAGTTCGGGAGCTGGCTTGAAGTTCGGTCTAGAGGGAGCTCGGGCCCGCCTCCAGGTTCGGTCCAGGGGGAGCTTAGGATGTTCGGGAATGTTAATCGCTAGAAAGAGTACTGGCTTATTCCATTGCAAAAGGCTCGTGAGGCTGAGAGCGATCGAAAAAAATTGCCACTACGCCACTTCGTGGCTCCGTGGCAACTTTTTTTCGATCGCTGTCAGCCTCACGAGCCTTTCTCAACGGAAACGCAGGATACTGTGTTGATTTCCCTGGCGTGTTCGAACATGTTTGTGACATCGAAAAATGCCTTTTCCCGTGATTCCCCAGGCTAGCGCATCAATTGGAAACTTTTCGAAATTACCAAAGATTTTTAACGATAAAACGTGTTAGAACACGTTGAGACACGTTTCCGACATCGTAAAACACTTTTCCTGTGATCCCCCACGCTCTGCGCGTAAATTGGAAACTTTTCGAAATTTTCGATTTTTCACGTTAAAACTCGGCAAAACAGGTGAAAACGTGTTTCACGTTATTTAAAAACGTGTTAGGACACCTTCTGACACTTGCGAAAAATGCGGCAAAAGATTTGCCCGCGGCGGGGATCGAACCTGCGTCGGTTGGATTTGAATGTCGCGCGCTTTAACCACTTGGCCATGGATTTGGTGATTTAAATTTTGTGAAATTTTAAAGCAATTCTGGTCAGTTATCATATGCAAAAAGTTCTGAGAAAATTGCGTGATTTTGAAGCGATTTATAGCGAAAAAACGAAAAAATTTGCAACGGAAGGAATAACAAAAAAAACAAACAGACAGACAGACAGACAGACGTTAGCATTTTCTAATATATAGTAAAAGTCCTCCTACAACATATAATGACCACAAGGCTTGATAATTTGAAATGGTCGAAAAGCGAAAGCGCAAAGTTCGCAAATCAAATCGTTCAAAACTTTTGCATTAACCCTATAATACTTTTACGGCATCAAATATGTTAGGGATGGAGAGATATACACTAGTTAAAAGTAGTATCATGCGACGCTGACCCGATCTGTTTCCTATTGAAGATTCCGACCATTCCACATATATCTTGCATGGGGCCAGTCCACACAAGGGGAGCTCTGACAACCTTAGTGAAGTATTCGGATGCGCACTCCTCCATCTTCGACCCTTAAAGTATTGCATTCCCGAGGGTAAAATTAATTAAACAATAACTCATTCTCAGTCATCGAGAGTTGTCCCTCTTCGTGAATAATTTTGCTGCAAATTTTTTTAAAAAAATTATTGCACTGGCTTATTAATTGCCGAAAAGGGCTGAGACAAAAATTCTCCGAAAATTTATGTGGAAGCTGATTACGGTATTGCTATGAATTTTGCCAGCCAGGGTAAAAATCAACGGAGACAAAACACTACGTCATAGGTGAGCACAGGGCCCTCCTACTTCCCTCCTACCGCCTGCACGGGGCTATACTACCGCCTTCAAGCCGCAGCTACTAAAAAAATAACAACGGATTATCTATTTCTCAAAGTCTAGTGGAACAAAATGACAGTAAGCGACCAAAAAACCACTCTAAACATAATTTCTCACTTTTTATAGATAAAGGCATAGGTCAAAAAGTGGGTAGATGTCTACATAACCTGCCAGCCGAAGGCGGGCGCGAAAATAAATGCCTGATCAAGTAGACCCCTAAAAATGAAACCTGGCCGTCAGGGCCTCCTAAAACACCCCCGAAAAGTAGAAACCTGCCCGGTAGAGAATCAAAAAAAAACAAAAACCTGCCCGACCAAATTGCAATGCCTCTTTATTTTTTGACCTCTGTTAAAAGGGCTCCAAAGAGAATAATCAAATTCGGGAGTAACGATGGGAGAAAATGATCTTACACACTATGAATGATACGTCATTTGAATATTGTGGATTTTTTTATTCTTTTCGTTTTCAAAATTTTCATAACGATCAAAAATCGAAATTTCTCAAAAGTTGGTCCTGGGGATAATTTTTGACGCTGAACGATGGTGCCATAGATTTTACACGAGATTACATCCCTCTACGTAGGGGGAATTTTTATATAATTGCAAGCAAGTTGTGTAAACTCCTCATTAAATTTCAATGCAGTTATTAATGGAAAGAAGACAAATTGAGCAGCAATGATTCAATAGATCTCACCACTTGTGTACACGACGTGATATCGTCCGTAACTATCCGCAGGAAGATCCTTCAACAGACGGCAGAATTGACGAAGCCTCCTGATTTAATTAGGATCGAAAGAGCAACTAGACAAACTCACATAATGAACACTTGGAAGTCCTTTTTGTAGCTCTTCTTGTCGTACTGAAGATGCTCAACTGCATTGCCCAATCTAAGAAATTAAATAAACTAGCGAACGGTGAAATAACGAATACCTTATAGTTACAGTGATGTGTTCTCCGTAAGCAAAATTTATTTCGAACACCTCTCCAACTTGCTCTTTTCCATTATCTGGACAACTGACCAGAAATCGGAGAGTCTGATAAAAGCGCAAGGTATATACTCTGTGAACAAAAATTAACATACCTTCACAGCCTCTCTTTCAATTTCGTCGCAGATTTTTCCTAACTTGACAAGATTCTCGTATGCATCATCATGTTCAACGTCGAAGACGACAACTTTGACCCCTTCAAGGAAGAATTGAGGCGAAAACATAAAAAATCTTTGACCTCTATTTTATTTAATTTGTTATCTCATTGGCAATTTTTTTACCTCTCAGTCGGATGGCTTTGAATGCCTCTGTTGGTAGTAGCTTCCTCTGACACAATATCTCCGCAATGGAGCAGAGCACGAGGCGCTTTGCGAACTTCATGTTCTCATAACGATTCCTCTGTAATAAAGCACCTTCACTTTTTTTCACCGCTCTCCACAGGTTGAATAGATTTTCGCCAGAGAAGATAGGTACTACTGCCCATCACAGCGTTTCAGGGGTATAGCTCCTCGGCCACAGGCAATTGGCAGAATGCCAAATGCACATCATATCCCTGCATACAGAAGCTTGAGTACGGTAGGATAGGGCGCAGACCCTCTATATATACCCACATCGAAACCAGCTCCGTGCGCGAGCCGGGTTTGAGAAGCGGGAGGAGAGGTGACGTCGCGCCCCGCCCCCTCGCATGATCGATCTCGTTTCGCCCGCCCGCTAGCTTGACTGCGGCACAGAGACAGCTCTGCGTCTCTGCCCCACTCGAAGGGGGGGGGAGACTTGTCCGTCTCGAGTAACGCGCGCCCTCCCGATATAATATGGCCCGTTCTTTCGCTTCGCCGTCTGGCACCCTCTCTTCATCGAACGCTCTCTAACTTCTGTCTAGCCGTCTAGCTCATATGTCAGCTCTCGAAATGCTGTGCCCATCCCCCGGCCATATCGGCAAAAAAGAGAATTTTTCAATGTTTCATTCATTCCTAGTTACTACTTAACCTAAAACGACAAGCCCTGTCTGTCTGTGAGTGAGTGAGTCTGTGAGTCCGTCCCGTCCGAAACTACGGTAACAACTTCGCTGGGGCGACCAAACGTCCTTGGGTCAGATACATAATATTTGTCAAAAACATAAAAATCAATAAATCAATCAATACTACCGTAACCTACAGTACCATTCCGATGAGTTCGGTGGGTCAGACCGCAGGTCAGAATCATGATTTTTCTCAAAAACATGAAAATCGATAAATCAATCAATACTACCGTAACCTACAGTACCCTCCGATGAGTTCGGTGGGTCAGACCGCAGGTCAGATTCATGATTTTTCTCAAAAACATGAAAATCGATAAATCAATCAATACTACCGTAACCTACAGTACCCTCCGATGAGTTCGGTGGGTCAGACCGCAGGTCAGATTCATGATTTTTCTCAAAAACATGAAAATCGATAAATCAATCAAAACTACCGTAACCTACAGTACTCCCCGATGAGTTCGGTGGGTCAGACCGCAGGTCAGATTCATGATTTTTCTCAAAAACACGAAAATCAATAAATCAATAATTTCTACCGTAACCTACAGTACCCTCAGATGAGTTCGGTGGGTCAGACCGCAGGTCAGATTCATGATTTTTCTCAAAAACATGATAATCGATAAATCAATCAAAACTACCGTAACCTACAGTACTCCCCGATGAGTTCGGTGGGTCAGACCGCAGGTCAGATTCATGATTTTTCTCAAAAACACGAAAATCAATAAATCAATAAGTACTACCGTAACCTACAGTACTCCCCGATGAGTTCGGTGGGTCAGACCGCAGGTCAGATTCATGATTTTTATCAAAAACAGGAAAATCAATAAATCAACAAGTGCTACCGTAACCTACAGTAAAAAGTTCGCTGGGGCAACCAAACTTCCTTGGGTCAGATACATGATTTTTGTCAAAAACACGAAAATCAATAAATCAATAAATGCTACCGTAACCTACAGTAAAAAGTTCGCTGGGGCAACCAAACTTCCTTGGGTCAGATACATGATTTTTGTCAAAAATACGAAAATCAATAAATCAATAAATGCTACCGTAACCTACAGTAAAAAGTTTGCTGGGGAAACCAAATTTCCTTGGGTCAGGTAAAAAGTTGCCACTACGCCACGAAGTGGCGTAGAGGCAGCTTTTTTCGAAGGCCCCCTGGACCGAACTGTACCCGGCGACTGAAGCCCCCCTGGACCGAACTGTACCCGGCGACTGAAGTCCCCCTGGACCGAACTATACCCGGCGACTGAAGTCCCCCTGGACCGTACTTTGAAAACGTAGTGCGCTTAACCTCCACGCACCCCGCTAGTTTTTTACATATTTATTATACATACTCCGAAAACTGCGGCGGAGTTACCGAATGAGTTTCGGGGGAGTTCCCCGGAAACTCATTCTCAAACTCCTCCGGTAACTCCCCGACTCCAGGGTTTATATACTGCTTTATTTAGCTGAGTATCAATGTCTTCGTGGCCTATTGGATAAGAGCTTAGGCTCACAGATCATAGGCCGGTGGTTCGAATCCTGTCGTGTGCTATTTTCCTTTTTCGATTGATATTGCCTGGGGGAGTTACCGAATGAGTTTGCGAATGTGTTCCCAGGTTATCATTCGGATACTCCTTCGCTAACTCCTCCAGTAAGTCCACCTCGCGGCTCCGAGTATGGTAATATGCACTTTGGCTCACGATTTATGGACATTTCTGTATCGCAAGCTAATGGAAACTCGTTAAGTGGAGTAATTCGTACTGATTTCAACCTCCCGCATATTCTTAAAAGAAAGTCATACCTCGAGTTCCTCGAAATCCAAGAGCTCTTCATCCATCATTGGCAATCCAGACCTGAACAGTTAAAATATAAACCTCAAAATATGCACACAAATAAGGTGAGGATCGTAGAAAACTGCAAGAAAGGACTTTGAAACACAAGAACGCGAAGTGCAGCCCGTTCAGGAGCCCGAGTAGTGCTACTCATCGGGATCTATCGAAAAGAAAAAAGCAAAGAACGGTTAGCACAACAGCCATGATCTGGCCGGCTAAAATTTTAACAACTAAATTAAGAAAGAGTTGAACAATAGGTCGAAAGTAGCTACCTACGTAGGAATATGAATTGAAAAAATTGAGGCTCTAGAGCTCTCGTGTGGAAAATATAACTGGCATACTAAGCCCCGCTTAGCATCGGGCACCATATCAGGATTTGCACAAGGCCATCCCAATTCGGAGGAACTGAAGATCGATAAACATAATTAAAACATTTGAATATTTGAATCAAATTTGAATTCGAAAATATAACGAATACAGAAGGACGCATTGACTATTGTACAGTATACTCAACGAATAAATATAAATTAAAAACTGATTATTCAATAAATTTATATTAGACACAGGGATTATTTTATCTCTTCAACCTTTGATCAACTTTTCAACGTATCTCAGGTATATTGAAATCAAGTAAGAATAGAAAACCCAGGAAAAACGATTTAAAGCAGTTTACATTGTTAAAACATCAGTTAAAGATACGTAGGGACCGCAGCGCATACAACGAAATCGAGCGTAAAAGTCTAGCTTTCTCGTGAATGATAGTTTTAATTGTGCTGATTCGACTAATTAAAATTAAAATAGTCAATAAAATAAAACAAAGTGGCAAAACGTCTTCGAAAATGTGTTGCAAAAACACATGAAAGTGGGCGGGGTTTGGTGAGTTCCATGTGTCAGATCTGTGTCAAATTCATAACTCGAAATGAAATTTCGAGAATTTTTCATGAAATGAATTTTTCGTTTCCTATGTTTTATGTATAAATCGAGTTACATATTTACATACATATTTATCCTGACATCAAGGCAAGGGCCTGCAGGAGGTATCATTCGGGGACAGAGGTGGTCGGGATCTTCGAATTCGAGGCAACTGGGTCAAGGGAATGGATCATGCTTGGCTTCCTTGGTCAATTGTAGTGCCGATCTTGGACGATAGACATTGAGCGTAGAAGTAGATCTTCCAGCTTCCAGTGACGTCCTGACTAGCGTGTATCAACCAAAGTGGGAACTCACGTCGTAGTCTTGTCGACTGGGGCCTTTCTTGAAAGTTGACGACTTGAATTATATGTAGTCGATCCGAGTCCTCTGCTCGAAGTGGTACCGGGTGGGCGAAATACTTGCCGGGTTGCCCAAGCTGACTGGCAAGGATTCTCCAAACTGAGGTGGGAGAGGAGCGGGGAGACTGTCGACCGCCCGTCACGAGGCACAGAATGAAGAATGAAGAAGATAAATCGAGTACCCAATACTAATGCAGTATGTGGAAGCAATGGTATTTGAAATAATATTCATACAACATCACAGGAATACATTTTCGAGTACGTGTGATATTTTGTCAGTTTATGTACATTTTGTTCAACTACATTTCCCGACTAACTTAGGATGCCTTCCTAAGAGTCCTACGCTAGTAGATCTTGGAAGAACATGCAGCGCTGAAGCTGCTAAATATTTTCTAAAAATGCAAAAGCACGGTTTTCGTTAATATCTTTTCAATTCGGAGCAGCTTCTCACTTTATTTATCCACAAATCAATATACTAGTGCTCCTTAACAGCTCCACAAATCCTTGAGAAACAATGAAAATGGTATGAAAATTTATAATTTTTTTGAAAACACATCTCTTTACAAAATTCTCGTTGGCGGTTGAACGCGAATGAGCATGAACAATATCGAGGTAAAGTGTGATGTCGACACTACCCATTATATTAAAAAATATAAGAACCCTAGACCTCAACTATAGCAAGAAAAAATAAATAAAATAGAAGAAAATGGGTGGTAATGTGATACTTGAAATTCATGATTTTCGACGCTGAGGCTTTGCGCGTCATTGCGCGCCCCTAGCTCCTGTTCTGTTTCAAGTGCCAAAATCGACACATTATTATAGTATTCAAATTAGAGAACGGCATCATGCGGCATCTAGAGAGAACAGTGTTTGAAAAGTTCGTGTTTGGATCGCTCACAAAAAAAAGATATTCCAGCCCTCCAACGGGAACCTATAATGACGATATAGTGGAATGCTAGCAGACAATCGCGTAACGCAAGAGAAATAAAAAATAAACTGCAGGAAGTAACAAAAAATAAATTTTGAAAATGAGTACTTCACTCAGTTCGCGATAGAATTCGAAAGTGGGCGCCTTGTATACTGTAGCGGCGCTTCCACAAGTGTCGAAAAGTGGGCGGAGACTGCGGTACCTAAAGATACGTCGTGTTGCTAGCTACTGCTCCGGTTTTTCAGGGCACTCCGGAGTTTCAACGCACGATGTGCGCGCGATTTCCACTACTAGTTTCGCGTCATGCAAAACGAGTAGCGGAAATGTCGCGCGCGTCGTGTGGAAATCGTGTGCTCTGTTGAAGGTCTTGAACGGAAATTACGGTTTCAGGATCAGGCCCGCGCGCGACTTGTGGAAATCTCGCGGCGCGTCGTGTGAAAATCGCGCGCGCACGATGTTTTACCGGAATCGCGCGCACATCGTGCGTTGAAACTCCGGAGCAGTTTGTCATGTGCACCGTGCACCCTGTGCACCATGGTGCATTTTATGCACCCTTAGGTGGTTTATTGATCTATGGTAGGTCATCAGCAAGCCTTAGCCTAAGCCTAAGCGTCTCAAGACCAACACAAAAAATCAATAAATCGATAATCAATATTCTCATGGTGCATGAAAGTGCACCACGGTGCATGCACCTCACGGTGCACATGACAAACTCCGGAGTTTCAACGCACGATGCGCGCGCGATTTCCACTACTAGTTTCGCGTCATGCAAAACGAGTAGCGGAAATGTCGCGCGCGTCGTGTGGAAATCGTGTGCTCTGTTGAAGGTCTTGAACGGAAATTACGGTTTCAGGATCAGGCCCGCGCGCGACTTGTGGAAATCTCGCGGCGCGTCATGTGAAAATCGCGCGCGCACGATGTTTTCCCGGAATCGCGCGCACATCGTGCGTTGAAACTCCGGAGCAGTTTGTCATGTGCACCGTGCACCCTGTGCACCATGGTGCATTTTATGCACCCTTAGGTGGTTTATTGATCTATGGTAGGTCATCAGCAAGCCTTAGCCTAAGCCTAAGCGTCTCAAGACCAACACAAAAAATCAATAAATCGATAATCAATATTCTCATGGTGCATGAAAGTGCACCACGGTGCATGCACCTCACGGTGCACATGACAAACTCCGGAGTTTCAACGCACGATGCGCGCGCGATTTCCACTACTAGTTTCGCGTCATGCAAAACGAGTAGCGGAAATGTCGCGCGCGTCGTGTGGAAATCGTGTGCTCTGTTGAAGGTCTTGAACGGAAATTACGGTTTCAGGATCAGGCCCGCGCGCGACTTGTGGAAATCTCGCGGCGCGTCATGTGAAAATCGCGCGCGCACGATGTTTTCCCGGAATCGCGCGCACATCGTGCGTTGAAACTCCGGAGAACTAGCGTTTTTCAGCGCAGCTTGTGCGCGCGATTCCAATTCTACAATCTGCGCGCGGGATTCTACAAGACGCGCGCGGGACTTTTTGCCGGACCTGGCTTTTCCGTTCGAGACCTTTCAAGAGAACGCGCGATGTGCGCCCGATTTGTGTAAGGTGCGGCGCATGCCGCTTCTTACCCTACACAAATCGCGCGCACATGCTGCGCTGAAAAACCGGAGTGCGACCAACTGCACACAAAAGAATGCGCTGAATTCTGCGGCTAGGGACGGGCAGCCGAAATATCAAACTGGCTCTAAAATTACGCCTTTTGTTTGGTTGTGGTTATCAGCGATGCCGAATCGTGATTTCATAGTTAAAATTCACGCAATTCACAAAATCATGTAGAAAATTGCATGTTTACTAAGCCCCGCCCACTTCAAAACTGTGATTCACGCCCGCCTTGTCAACGCGTCGCGGTTTCTCAGTTCCGCGTGTCAACGTTCATTTTTTGAGTCATTTTTTATTGCATGAAAAGTGTACGCTGCAATTTATTTTTTTTCCTTAAAAAGTTTACTACGGGTGCGGCAATATGTATTTCTGCTGTTTCGATTGGAAATTGATCATAGATACTCGTTTTTCGTGATGATACAAATTACTACTTTTGCGTTGTGCGATATTTTGTTCATTTGAAACGTCCAGCATTCAATACCTGCAGGCAAATTCGAAATAGACGGTAGTATCTTCTCTCAACTCTACTCGCTGTGCTCGTGCTTTTATAGGCACTTCGTAGGATCTTGCTTTGAAATCGAGTTGCCAGTTGGCTGCGCCCATTATGACCTACCGTAACCCAACCACCCTACTCCTAGACATTCTGTCAAACTTACCACATCCCAAAGTACAGTAACCTGATTTTTTAAACCTTTGAAACTGGGTCGAGATTACTGTATGAGATAGATTTCTGATAAAATTTGTCTGTGGAACATACTTTGACCTAGGTATACAGTACCCCGGACTACGGTAGCATAGCTACAATAACATTGAGCAATTTCTTGAAAACTGAGTCAGAATCTATTGTATGAGCATCTCAAGTTTCCAAGGATGATGTGAATCTACAGTATTCGCGTTCGGGGTTGGCAGTGTTCTCGTAATTTAGACACGGTAGGTACAACACGTGTGTCCTCCACTACAGTTATTTTACGCCCTTCGGCTAGGTTACTGTAGACGCAGCATGAAATTAGAGAAGATATGAACAGTATCTGTGACAAAGCGGTTTAATAAGTGAGGATGGGTTTAATGATATAAGCGGGATAAGTGAGAAGAAGAGAAGGAATGCATCTTCACCCTCACTGACAAATATTGTAATTATAATTGAAAAAATAAAGAAATAAATATCCACAATGTGGTAAACGTCGAAGAAAAGTGGTAAGTATGGCTTGAAAATTCAGTAATCCGGTTATCTGGGTTCGGCAGATTGCTGGCGCATGAAAAAGGACGCAACAACAGCAAATGTGAGAATAAGAAATCAATAAAAAGTGAAATAAAATGCAACTGTGCAAGAGATCAGTCTTACGGTAGGATTTGTATTTCCCGGGTTCGCCCATCGTTCTTTTTGACGGCTTAAAACGTGGCTCTCCGCGCTTTCCGGTTTTTTGCGAAAGTCTTACCTACGATTTTCGTGTTTCACTCAGAGAGGATGCGTAAGCTGCGCCTGCAACTGTACAAATCGATAAATCGAGCGCCAACGCTCTAGAATTCCTCAACGACGACTTTTAAAAATTGTAAATTGTGCTCTTTACGGCTTTTCTCGAAAAGTTTACCTAGCTTTTTCGATTATCTTTTTCCATGCGTTTTAATTCACTTCCGCTAAATGGTGAACTTGAAAAATCAAGCGCCACTCCTTTCATTCTCTCTAAAAAGACGAAAAGCATGTAACTACAGTACCTAAATATTTGAATTTGAACGCGTGGTGTGGTGGGTGCGTCACAGTCTATTTGTTGGCTCTGTCACCCGCGCACTTCCGGCTGCCCGTCCCTAATTTCTGCGGCTAAGCTTTTTTTCGTGGCATTATGTTTGTAGTGTTATTTCATATATGTGAATGTTGGATCACGAATTCAGGATGGAAGATCGATATGAAGAAGGTTCTGAAGGATTCGCGATCCCAGGAAGACTTGAAGTAACCCGAGGCGATGAAGTTTCAGTCGAACAGCGCGCTGAAGAAGATGATACGATATGGGGCGTAATTGGGAAAGGCCCGAAGAAAAAAAGAGGACGAAAACGTGTAACCGAGTAAGGTCTTCTTGTCGTTCTCTGTGTCAAATGTTCTTGCTCAATGTTGCGAGTCGCAACACAATAATTCCTAAACCACGCAATATTGCGCAATTATTGTCTCTCCTTTGGGAATTC
This sequence comes from Pristionchus fissidentatus, assembly GCA_036245785.1. Classification (NCBI taxonomy): domain Eukaryota; kingdom Metazoa; phylum Nematoda; class Chromadorea; order Rhabditida; family Neodiplogasteridae; genus Pristionchus; species Pristionchus fissidentatus. The sequence continues at coordinate 31,150,339 of BTSY01000004.1, forward strand.
AGCAAAAACGTGATCACGACTAGTGAAGAAATATCCACTTTTGTTTGAAAATACGATGCTATATGGGAATAGGAGTAATATGGGAACTCAATAATTATTAGGTTTATGAAATGTTGCGTATCTCGTTATTGTGCAAGAACAGTCGCCCTTCTCTTCTTACATCGCAGTTGTTTTCCAGAGTTGTCCACATCATAAATCCTCGAGTGAATCCTTCTCTCGATTTTCGACCAAAGGTGCAGAATGATGATATACCTGGTAAAAAATATTCTTTCAAACGTTTATATTTTTTAAATAATCCTACAATACTACAGGTGTTTCTCGTGTATTTGTGGGTGACCCTGGATCAGGAATGCATCTGGATTGGCCTATCCATTCCACTCGCACGATCCGAGTCAAGGATGCTGTAATGATTGTTCTCACTGATGGACACTCGGTATCTTTCAATCTTTTCCGTATGGACATATTCCGTTCACAATAATTCTTTTCGTTATGATGACTGTTTAGGTGGTAGAAGAACATATTTGTCACTCTGTCCCACAAGAATATACAGCTACAGGAGTGTTCGTAGTGGATGTCCGTCAACTGCCTACTCTCCCCCTCTCGAACGATGGACTTGGTAGTGTTTTGTATTTTTTCTTTTTTTTGTTGTTTTCACCACCCTGTAGTAGATTCTATTAATTAGGTTATTTGAGTGTTATTTCATTTAGGTTCGTGGGGTCAACCACAAACGACTATTACTTTCTACAATATCAATGGGGATCGAGTGAGTGAAGACAACGTGAATTGGACGATGAAGGTAATGGAGTCAACAGATGACGAGACAACAAAGCTATATCGATTTCAGATCATTTATGAGAGGTACAAGCATCCTGGAACTGAGCCGCATTGCCACTTCTACAAGTCGGTCAGTAGAGTATTCTAAACAGCTTTTAAGTATCATTGATTAATAGAAGTTAAATACTAAACATGAAAAAGAAAGCAAAAAAGTGGAGCCAGTTGGCGATTAGTGTAGATATTTTTTTATTAAAAAGTTACTCTCGTGGTGATACAAGTGTTGGCGAACGAACTTGGACGATATGTTCTGCGATTCGCGAGTTTTTTGAGTGAATACATGGGACATACATAAACATTCTGGAATCATAGTCTTTATAGGCTTTACAAATATGATGATGTATTTATTGACCGCTTTATTTTTCTGTCTGCATCTGAATTGGTTAAACTTGTAATGCGATCGACTACAGATCTATACCGGCGTTTCACCGTCTGGCGAATCTTCAGTAATGGCAGTGATCTGCTATCAATGGGAGGGTCAATCACATCCAATTACCATACACGAGACTCCCAAAACTCAAGTAATACTTGTTCATCAATATTTTGATTTTGATTGTGTGATGTTATTTTTCTTCTTTGCTCGTGCAGTGTATGCGTGGGTGTTTATCACAGGTATTCTTAGAGATGGCACCTGCTGCTTTACAAAAAAATTCAAAATGGTCCAATTACTCCGTTACTATGGTAGTAGTATGATCACCTCACGAAAACAACTATTTTGCAATATTTGTTGGAGCCGTAAACTCGACGATGCCTAAAAGCCGGCTCTCCAAAGATGGAAATTTTAAAAAAAAATGTATTTTTTTCAACGTTAACAGAAAAAAACTCGTTCAAAAAGATTGTTTTCGACGTGTGACCATTTCATAGGGGATTTTCGACTTTGATCGGGCCTCCTGAAAAATTAGCCCTCTTCTATCTGCCTAATTTTAATGCTCTAGGGGTAAAATTCGATTTAGAATCAGATTCCGTTGTAAAATAACTTGAACGTATAGAAAGTTTTCTCAGAATTCTTCGTTTTTGAGCCGAAAAATCGATTTTTTGAAATTTTCATAAAGTCGCGCTGGCTTAAAGCATATAATCCCAACATGTAATTTATTCTCCATCCTCTTACCGTTCTTTTCGTTTTTTGAACGAGTTTTTTCGTTATCGTTGAAAAAAGATACATTTTTTAAAATTTCCATCTTCGGAGAGGCGGATTTTAGGCATCGTCGAGTTTACGGTTCCAACAAATATTGAGAAATAGTTGTTGTCGTGAGGTGATCATACTACCATAGTAACGGAGGAATTGGACCATTTTGAATTTTTTTTGTAAAGATGAAGCCCGTTTTCATGCAATCTCTCAGAATACCTGTGTTATGCTATCTCTTTTTTTGAACTTTGTGTGTCCGACGAAGACTGGCCGTGCCCCGTCTCTTACATTTAGTCCCTCTCTTGTCTGTCGATACGCAGTGTCACAGAGGCAAGAAATGTAAGAGTGAGAGAAAGAGGCGGCTCACGGGCGCACAAGCTGACAAGGGGAGACCGCATAGAGGATATGTAGTTTTCAAATTTTGGCTTATTGGGATCGATTACTGTCGTAAAAGTAAGAAATAATCGGTGGTGTAAAATTGCTAAACAGTCCTGAAGGCTTCTCAACCCTTAGTCAGATTGGCGAATTTTCCGGACTGTCTGACGCTAAGGGAGCGAAACAGTCATACCTACTATAGTTTTAACTTATTAAACTTGTAGTACACTTGAAATAGCAATCGATATTGTAATAAAATTCAAATAGCCGCAATTTTAATCACTTCCCAACAGAGTGCAGATATCACAAGATCTCTTTAGCAGTTTTAAACAACCGATTATTTCTTACTTATACGATAGTCTTCGATCACACTAAGTCTCATTCCTATACTCCATATCTCTGTGCGGTCACCCCTTGTGAGTGCACTATCCTTTTAGCAAGTGAGATTTTTTTTTCGTTTGATGTTATAACAACACAACTCTATCTCTAATAGTTTCTTTGCAGCCGGGTCGTCAGCAGTTGGATCTCTCACAAGACACAGGGGATTCATGGGGAGGCTATCCTCTCTTCTCTCAATCCCCCCTTGACTTCGACGCCGTATCAAGGGTGCTGTTGGGAGCTCTCCACATCGAATCTCGCCGGTACCTTTTTTGAAAGAAAAAAATACAAAGGAAATATTTTTTTGATATTTTTTTTATGAAGTGACGATTTTCTGAAATATTCTCGACATTTGAAATGTTTACCCTTAAAGGGACCTGGCACTGCAAAATAAGTTATTTTTATTTTAAAGAAAATTTATTTCTGATTAGATTCGAAAAATAGCATATTTTTACGATTTTTTTGATAGAAGTTATGATTAGGTACTCGCGTATCGGCATTTCTGCGTTTAGCACGCTAAACATCGTGGCGCCCGGTACATCAACGAAAATTCCGATCTTTGAAAAATCATAACTCCTTTCAAAAAAATCGTAAAAATATGCAATTTTTGCATTCAAAGCAGAAAATAATTCTCTTTAAAATATGAATAACTTATTTTGCAGTGCCAGGTCCCTTTAATACTGAACGTGATTCGAACGCTTGGAATCTGATGAAGTTTTGTTGTTGAAAAAAAGAAATGATTTTTAAAAAAATCGGCAAAAGAAAAAAATGAAAGATGAGGGAATCGAATGCTGGCAGTCTAAACGCACTGCTCATACGGTTGACGTCTTACTACCTGAACCACCTAGGGCAATGAGAGTGGTGCCACTCAACGCGGCCAGTATTTGAGGGGATAACGTTTTGCCGAATTTTTAGTCCATAGCGGGTAAAGCATCCTGCTATCGTGGGCGATGATTCTGTAAGGACACAAATGTTTTCGTCTGTAAAGAAAGTGTTTCGATGTGGGTAAATATCAAGAAGGAGAGGGCCCCACAGTCTGCAGAGATTGATCTGACGATCGGTCAAACTAAGCAGGTTGCCGTACTTGAATGAGTTCGCATCACGCCGGATTTGAGGATCTTGCGAACTGAGTATCAATGCACCTGTCTGTTTTTGTTGTCCTTCCGTCCGGTCACTCGTTTTTAAAAAAAAGGAAAACAGGTTTTCCACATTATCTTCTTACTCCCAAAATTCATAATTCGTTTCACTGATAAATTTGCTTGAGAAAATTGAATAACACGTTACTCTAACGGAGGCCAATGAGCAACTTTCAGGGTGGGCTAGTTTTTGCGTGTACGGCCGTATTTCGAACCAACCAGAAAGTCTTTTATCAAGGTCGTACTAAACCTGGCAGGCACTTTATGTGGGGAATATTTCCCTCCACAATTTTTGAAACGATATCAGAGTAATTTCGCGCTTTTCGAGGAACCCCCTCCCCCACCCCCCCCCCCCCCCCCCCCCCCCGAACTTCACAATTCTTACCCGTTTTTCAATCTATGGACGTCAATGTTCTGTTTCTTATTCCACCTCTTTCCCCTCCCTCTCCCCTTCTCTATCTCTTTCTCTCCCTTTCCCCCTCTTTCTTTCGCGCGTTCTCTTGCTCTCTTCTCTATTCTCACGCTGTGTGTCTCTCTACATATTGATCGTCCGGCCTCCCTCCTCTTTCTAACACTTTTTGCCACAAACTCTTTCGTTTCGTTTGCATTCCTCCTTTGTTATCGCTCTGTTCTAAATATTTTGCGACTATCCGGTGTAATAGATTTTTTTAGAAAGTGATATTTGTGAGGCGAAAAAACGCAGCGATCTAGCCTTTTGGTTATTATGTGGTTCCTGATAGGGGAAGTAATGCAATACTGCGGGGTTTTTTGTCTATTTGCTCACCCGTGGATTTTGTGTGGAGAGAAAGAGAGAGGTAGAGACTAAGGTGGATGGGGTTTGAAAAGGAAAAGAGAGAGAGAGAGAGAGAGAGAGAGAGAGAGAGAGAGAAGATAGGCGCAGTCGCTTTTCATGTAATTCAAGGGACTGACGTCATTAATAATAATAATAATATTTATCAGTATCGCTTTAGGGGCGCTGATTCAGGAAAGTCTTATTTTCCATTCTTCGTTGCTAATGCTCCACCAATCAGTTCCGACTCTCCTTTTCAATTCGTTTCTCCATCTTTCCTTCGGTCGTCCTCTTGAACGTTCGTTTGCGTAATCATATGGTGTCCACACAGTTGATCGACGCGCCCACCGATCTTCTTCTAGGCTCCTGATTTTGTGGGCCCATTTGAACTTTCTTCTTTCTGCTTCCATCACCCAATCCTTCACTCCCGTAGCGAGCCGCAATCGTTCATTCGTCCATTTATCCGACCAAATCAATCTCATCATTCTTCTCTCCATCTTTCTCTGTGCAATAGCTAACGCTTCCTTGTCTGATTCTCGCATGGACCAAACTTCGCATCCGTATAGTACTGCAGGCATGATACACGCATCAAATGCTCTTCTCTTTGAGGCAGCACTCACGAGGGGATGTCTTACTAGGGACAGTCGCAAAGTGTCCGTGGGGTTTCGGAAAACGCTGAAAACGCCAAACTAGTAATCTGTTTGAAGATCTTTTCATCTGTCAAAAGTTGCCAAGGCCCCCTGACGGCCTCAGAAAATCGATAATAAGTTCGCGCTCCAAGTTTCAGCGGTCTCTTGTGCTCTCCTGAAGGAGCAAGAGATAACTGCCTCCGTGGCCTAGTGGGTAAGGCGCTTGACGCCTCACCCGATTCTTTTGAGGGGTCGGGGGTTCAATGCCTCTATACGGCATTTCGTCTTTTTTCAATTTGCCTCATTTCGTTACTTTGCCTGAGGGTCTTGCCAATGTTGTTATGTATACTGTAATTGATGTAGGTCAAATTGGCCTAAAATCCGATCAATTATTAGTATTTCTCTCTTCAATGAACTTCTCTCCCGCCCGCACGGTCAGTTATCTAGCTGGGATATTCGGATGTGATCCCTTTCCTCTCACTTTCCGCGACGAAGAAGTCGCACGGAGAGTGCAGCAGATACTGGAGGATGCGGTAAATGGAAGAGTTTATTTCGAGAGTGACGTGGAGAATGAAGTGGAGGAGAAGGAGAACGACGAAGATTACGATCCGAGTGACCAGCCAGAGGACAAGTACAGCTTCGGTGATAAGGAAATCGGAGAGAAAGATGTGGGTTTTCAATTATTGATCGTTCATCATTACTGAATCCGGATATTACAGGTCATGAAGGCCATCAAGTTCTTTCGAGCTTCCAAGGCGGGATCTCGATCTCTCTCCGTGATGAGACAATGGTTTCGATGGATTAAGAATGATTCGGAGCTTCGCAATCTTCGGAGAATAGAAAAGAATGGGAAGGTGCAGCGCCGGTTTCGCATCGCCAAATTGGCACAGCTGATGTTCGAGAAGATGAAGGAAAAAAGGACGATTCAAGGTTAGTATGTTTATAAATAGGCTTGAAAAGTATTTCGAGACAGAAAACAAAAAATCTGATTTTTTCGATTTTGCATATCCAAATTCCTTTAAAAAAATTTTCAGGCGCAGTTCTCGACGACGATAACCTTCAGCTGATGGGAAAACAGCTGAACAAGGAGCACGACCTCGTTCCCGGTTTCAAGTTTTCTCACACGTGGATGCAAAAGTGGAAGGGAGCACATGGAATCGTGCAGCGCCGTTCTACCAAAATCGTTTCGGAGATCAATAACGCTGATCAAGAAGTTAGTTCCCCTTGAATTTTCTCCAAAAATCTTCATTACTTCATTGAAAATATTGCAATATTGACAGGTTTGTCGAAGAGACGCGTGAGATTATGCAAGACTTCCCTCTCCACGCTGTGATAAATTCGGATCAAAGCGGATTTGTTAAAGAGATGATCAAGAATCGGACACTCGATTTCAAGGGAGCTAAAACGGTCAGTTGATTTCCATGTTTTTCGCTATTTAAAAAAAGCGAAATGCCTCCAGCAATTATCTAATCCTATATTGAAATAAGATTTATTTATCATTTGTCATTCACATCACTTTCACTCCTCACGACATCCCAAACTGCAGATCGCGAATGTGTTCTCCGTTTCCAGGTTCTTGTGGTGGCGCAATCGAAGAATGCGACTACGCACTCCTACACAGTCATGCCAATTCTGCGAGCAGATGGAACTCTTGGGGAGAAAATGTTTGTGGTCATGTCGGAGCCCTCGGGCAAGTTCCCTGCCAAAGGGCATATTCTCTGCCATAATCTCATTGTGAGAGCAAAGAAGAGCCACATGATGAACAAGGAACTGATGCTGGATTGGGTGGAAAATTGTGTGTTCACTCCTTCTGCCCCCTCCCATCAGCTCTTGCTTGTCGATTCATGGTCATCATTTAAAGACCATGATTCGATAATGGCACTTGCTCCCCCTGGCAAGACTTTGACCATTCGAAACATCCCCAATGGTACGACCGGATTCTGTCAGCCATTGGATATCTTTTTCTTCGGTCCATTTAAACAAGTCATGAAGAAGATCACCAACTTTGTCAAGTGCAACAGGGAAACCGTGAAGGTGTACGTGAGAGACAATTCGCTAAAGGTAGTCAAAGAAAGCGTGTTTCGTAATTAACTTTCTTATTCCAGATGCTTTCTCTCGTCTTCGAAATCTTCCGGGCACCGTGTTTCCAAGGCATGTTGGAGTACCCGTGGCGAGCGGGAGGATACATCTATCACATTCCCTCACCTTTCCTCACTCCTCGTCAGAAATGCTTCCACTCGGACATCGGTGAAACTGTCTGTCAATTTCCCAATTGCTCTGCACTCACTTTCATAATGTGCCCCAACTGCAATGTCGATTACTGCTTCGAATGCTTCTTTGTGAATTACCATCGTTGCTAGGTCCGTCTTAAATATTTTCGATGCGATAAATTGTTCGAAGAAAAAAATCGGCAAAATTTTTCCCTACATGTGGGGATTGAACCCCCGACCCCTCAAAAGAATCGGGTGAGGCGTCAAGCGCCTTACCCACTAGGCCACGGAGGCAGTTATCTCTTGCTCCTTCAGGAGAGCACAAGAGACCGCTGAAACTTGGAGCGCGAACTTATTATCGATTTTCTGAGGCCGTCAGGGGCCTTGGCAACTTTTGACAGATGAATTGAGATCTTCAAACAGATTACTAGTTTGGCGTTTTCAGCGTTTTCCGAAACCCCACGGACACTTTGCGACTGTCCCTAGTTAGCAAGTCACTGATCTTTGACCATGCATTCCATCCTCCTTGTATCCTTCTCTTCAGTTCTTTGCCATTGTCCATAGGAAGTGAAATCCACCGTCCCAAGTATTTCCCTCCTCCTTCGTATTCAAATTTCTGTCCCTCTACAACTATCGATCGCCGGTTGTTCTCGTCTTCAGTCATCAATTTCGTCTTTCCTGGATGTACTTGTAGGCCAACTTCTTCACTAGCTTTGATTAGTTTCCGCAACATTCTTCCCAATTCCTTCCTACTTTTCGCGACTACGATTACGTCATCCGCGTAGCACAAAGTTGTCAGTTGTGTTCCATTTATTCTTACTCCATCCTTCTTCCAATCAATATTGTCAAGTGCAAATCTCAGAGTGGCGTTGAAAAGTTTTGGGCTGATGGTGTCTCCCTGCTTAACGCCTTTTCTCACATCGACTTCATCTTTCCCTTCGTTAACTTGTATCACGGTCTTCGTATTCTCATACATTCTTCTCAATAAATCGATCAATTGGGAATGGACTCCATGATGGTAGAGAGCCATCCAAACTGCATTCCACTCTATAGAATCGAATGCCTTTCTGTAATCCACTAGGGCGATGTGAAGCGGCATGTTGAACTCGTGAGATTTTTCTGCTAGTTGGCATATAGTTTGAATATTATCGATAGTACTGTAGTCTGACGTCATTAATCAATATAATTTCCATTCCTACGCGTGAGGAAGGCTTCCCCCTTTTTTCTTTTTCTTTTCGCATAAAAGAATGGGATTCTCGGATGCGGAACCCCTAACCCTAAAAAAAATTCTCCAGGGAAAGTGAGACGGGGGAGAGAGGAGATAGACCGAAACAAAAGATTTATGCAAGCATGAGAAGTTTTGTGGATTTCCTTTCTTTCGTAATCTCTTTATTTTTCCACCGATAACTTCCTTTACATAACTTAGACAATTTATATGAAATCGCTTAATTTTTTTTAAAAACTTTGCTTTCGTCGTCACACACGGCATTAAACAGCACGGGTGAGTGTGCGTAAATTACAGTAGTTTAGGGGATGGCGAGGAATTTGATTAATTAATATTTGAATTCGCGGTATAACAGTGAAATGTTCCAAATTGAGCATTGCGCAATTGGTATTTTCTTAATTTTTATTTATACGCAATTTTTTTTCTTCGTTACTAATTGCACTTTAGGGTCAGCGATGGAGTGCCTGAGGCATTCCGAGAGACGGGAACTTTCTTGATCGATATTGAAAAGTGTGGAGGGGAGAAGATACTGCACACTGCTGGTGGAGGAAGATGGGGGAAACCATCGGGAGCATCTCGGTGAGAACTCTAGAATTACAAGAAGAATTAGTATTACCAGAACTACAAATCATTTTCTATTTGCAACTCATTCATCTGAGTTTATCACTTTACTGAAAACCCCTAATTTATTCAGTACAAATAGCGGTATTTGAAAGACTTCAAACCAGAAGATCTCTGATCCATTCCATTCTATCATGTAGCTTTCAAATATGGGAGACAGCTTGAGGAAAAAAAAAGAAATGAGTTATCTTATGACGGGAACATGTTATTGCAGATTGTTCCGAAGTGAGCCAGATGGTCATTGGATGAGAGTTGATAAGGGATCGAGTGGAGAGGGAGAAGACGACTGGCATGTACAGGTAACTACATACCATATTTATAATTGTTTATTTTCAATGTGATCCATTTAGATAACTTCCAAGCGATACGAATCGGAAAGTTATCCAGGCTTTATGCGCAAGATTTTTCTTGTAAGAGAAAGAGGAGAAGGTGGGATACAATCTAATGTTTTATATATATTTATATAGTAGATTGTGTTTATCACAATCACGAGTGTGTCACATGGCGTTTTTTCTCTCATTTTTTTTGGTTTGGAATATGCTCAAAGGGGAACCGAGATATAGAATAACGGGAATTCATACTCCTTTTTTTTCCATTTCCGTTTGTATAAAAGTACACGTTCATAATTGTATTAGCACACGCCCATTATTCTGAACTAAATTGTATCGTTCATCTTAAGAACTGCGTGCCGCGTACGCCTCTCTCGCAGTGGTCACTTTCTATTGGAGAACTGAAGTGAAGATAAGACCGGTGAGGAGAAGAGAGAGGGAGACTCGTTGTGAAACGGTGAAAAAGTGTGACTCATCGAATGACGTTGATCGGGTTAGGTCAATGACTTGTTCACATGAAATGGAAAGAGGGGAAAGGATGGGAAGGAAGATCGATGACCGACTTTTGTGCTCAGATTTATGGATGTTCTATCATCTCATCTTCTCCGATCCATTCGAATTATCTATCATTTGTGTTGTCGATTAGGAGGGGAAACGAAGTTGTTTGCTAAACTTGTCGTCTGTAGAAGAGCCACTTGAGTCGGAATATTGGGAGAGAGAGGGAAATAGTTGTAGTGAGTCAGAGTTTTGTTCTCACCATCGAGTAGTGACCATGTGATTAGCACGCGATGTACATGGGAATAATTTCCCTTTTTCTTGTGAGAATTGAACGTCTAGAACAATGTGTGGAGAATGTGGAGAAATTGTGACCAAAGAGGGGGAGGGGGGGAGAAATTCTCCCCCCTCCCCCTCTTCCTCTCCTCCTATTGAATAATCTTGATGTGTGCATTGACTATCGAGTAGTTGGTTGATAATATAACGAGATGAGGTTGATTCTCTTTCTCTTTCTCTGTTCAACTCTAACTATCGATCCAGTTGAATTCCGTTGATGAAGTGCAGAGGAACGAGAGAAAACGGTGTCGACAGCCTCAAAGTAAGTTGTATACTGAATCAATAGTCAATTGATGGCAATACTGATATCATTTATTTTAATTGATTGTGAAGAAAACATATCAGAGCGAGAGAGATAGATATCTGTATTGGTTCAACTCTTTTCATCCATTATTGAACGTCTTCTAATATCTTTCTGTTTAATGAGTAATTTGTAGTTGATTCAAATGTGGATTCTCTGTCGTATTCGGAGCTCGCTCGACTCACTCTAATGAGAGAAGCGGCCAATTATGAACGATTCGGAGCACTGCTCTCTCGATTTGAGACTATCGCTACGAGATATGAACAAGTGAGAGGAGAATAGAATGATTAGATTAGAGAGGAGGGATGAATCGATTGATTATATCTAATGAATAGAAGCGAGATTATGATTGAGAAAGGCATAAACCAAAAAGTTCGTTCCAGGGAACAAATCCAGACTGCTTTTGGACATTTGAGATGCAATTTCGAAAAATCAGATATCATTTCAGATCATCCAGGTTTTTTTTTAAAAATCACACACCATTAACGATTTTTCACCCTGAAACCCTAAAAAATCATTTTTGACTTTCGAGAAGAAACGTTTTTGGTTTATGGAGAAAGGTTTACAGAACTAGATTAACTAATAAATGAGTATGTTTTAGATGATGCAGAGTTATCGAGAGGAACGAGAAGAAGAGGAGGAAGAAGAAGAAATGGTAGAGGTAGAGGTAGAAGGAGAAGTTGAAGAGATGGAATGGGGAGAGAAGAGAAAGAGATTATAGAAGGAGAGATGGACATTCGAAATACTAGAGATATATGTTGTATAGGAAGAGTAGTGGTGTAGAGATAGACAGACAGACAGAAATAGATAGATAGCGTTTGATAGGAATGGGACGAATTGATGACGGGGGAGAACGAGAAGAGAGAGAAAAGAGGAGAGAGAGTGGTAGTGGAGAGTGAACAGCTGTGAAATGAGAGAGGGAGGAGAATATCACGCCTCTCACGAGAGGCTCGGGACAGAGTGACACTAATCTGCACAGCTGCCATTTTCGATGTTGAGTTTTTCACGTTTTTTTGATACCACTAGGTCCAACTAAGATCCCAGTGAGATATTATGCCACAAAAGTCATTCCTCGATTTGCTGCAGCTACTGTAAGGTGCAGCCGGCGAACTTTGAAGCCTTTTTCAGTGTTTCAACGCAATTTCTGAGAAAACTTTTCTCTTAGAGCTGGGGCTACTTTTCCACGCTCTTCCGGTCTGTGTAATTCGTTTTTCGATTGGTCTTTGAACATTCGTGAGAATCGTTATTCTTGAATCTAGGAAAATCCGCTCGAAAATACCGCACTTTTATTTTTCCATAGCCTCGGGCTGGTCACAAGGATTCGAATGATACATCTAAGCTCTCCCAACTCGGGAGTTGATGACATATTTCATAGGAAAATGTGTCAAATTTAGCGATTATCGGAATTTCATACCGATTCATTCGACTCACTCGTGATGAATGAATCGGACTTTCATTGTTCTCCCGCGCGCAATGCGTTCATTTCTGTAGAATTTAGCGGTGAGTGCCGCACAGAAGGAGAGTAAATGCAATATTTAACACATTTTCCTATGAAATATGTCATCAACTCCCGAGTTGGGAGAGCTTAGACGTATCATTCGAATCCTTGTGACCAGCCCGAGGCTATGGAAAAATAAAAGTGCGGTATTTTCGAGCGGATTTTCCTAGATTCAAGAATAACGATTCCCACGAATGTTCAAAGACCAATCGAAAAACGAATTTCACAGACTGGAAGAGCGTGGAAAAGTAGCCCCAGCTTAAGAGAAAAGTTTTCTCAGAAATTGCGTTGAAACATTGAAAAACGGCTTTAAAGTTCGCCGGCTGCACCTTACAGTAGCTGCAGCAAATCGAGGAATGACTTCTGTGGCATAATATCTCACTGGGATCTTAGTTGGACCTAGTGGTATCGAAAAACGTGAAAAACTCAACATCGAAAATGGCAGCTGTGCCAAGTTTAGTCCGAACCTCTCGTGAGAGGCGTGATATTCCCGAGGCCATTTTACAATATAAGAGACTACGACCATGTTATCGTCATCATTCACCTTTCACGTAATAATTGTTTTCATTCTATCGTAATCAATAATCTCAACATCTCTAATTCTCCCGTACTATTTCTGTTTACTTGCGTGAATGTATAAATGTTATCACTTGTTTACTCTCTTTTTTTTGTATAAAACGTGTTCCAATCGCGAATCTATATCTTTCTCTTACTAATTTCGTCATTACTTATCTCGCTCTCTTCCTCCCGTCCTCTCTTATTCTCATGTTGACGCGGTAGGGTTTTCACTGTTCTATTTACTGATGCGCTATTTCTCATCATTTCTCGATATTTCCACTTCGCGTTTCCCCGTGATCCCACGCTCCCTCGCTCCTTTGATCTCTCACTTCCCCTAATAGATTATCGATTGCAGGAGTCCGTCTCCTCTTTCCTCTCGTCTCACTACTCAGTCTAGTCCTTCCTCCTCCACTCGCTCTTTCCCCTCTTTATCTCATCAATCGATAATCATGACTACCCCCTCAAGACGTCGTCTCATGAGAGATTTCAAGAAACTGCAAGTGAGACACTCATCTTATCGGGAATTTATATGCTAGGCACTGAGTTTGGGGTGCAATACTAATAGCTTTATCTATTGCAATCAAAGATATATGATAGTAGAATATGAGGTGGAAGGTGTTTCTAATTGTAGGAGGACCCTCCTGCGGGAGTCTCGGGTGCTCCGACAGAAGACAATATTCTCGCATGGGAGGCTATCATTTTTGGTCCTCAGGTAAATTCATAAATATATGTTTAGCTTTTTTTATCTTACATTGTTGCGTTTGCATTATTTGTTGAGAAGGATGGGTTGCTTCTTCCTATGTAAAAACATCTTTATTGGGCATACGATTAATGGTTGTTCTCTTCAGGACACTCCATTCGAAGACGGCACCTTCAAGCTCTCCCTTGAGTTTACTGAGGAGTATCCGAACAAGCCCCCTGTCGTGAGTTACCAGTCTCACTATTTCCCACATCACTGTTTAATTTGTTAACCATGGTTAAATCTAGGTTAAGTTCGTCTCGAAGATGTTCCATCCGAATGTGTATGCAGATGGAAGCATCTGTCTCGACATCCTCCAGGTATACACACACATCACACCCCACTCTTTTTAAATGTGTGAACATTACCTAATTTAGTCACTCATATTTGATGGGCTCATAGGGTCAAATATACTCTGGTTCCTCTCTACCAGTAGTGTACTACTATTACCACTAGTTGCTCACCTATAGGGTAGACCACTAGTGCGCGCACTGGTAGTACTACTAGTGGCCGCGTTGTACAGGTGGTACTACTAGTGGAATCAAGCAATACGAATGTGCTTTATCAATCGATTCTCGCAAGTAAATGATACAATCGTGACAGTTTGATGACTAGTAAAGCGTCAACATGAGGTCGATATTCTTCTTCAGACGATTATAAATCTCTTCTTCAATAGCAGCGAAAATAATTAGCCATATCGTCCATATTCTATATCTCCGGAATCGTTAGAGTAGCTTCTGAAAGGCAATTTTTGACAGAAAGCGGACTAACCTGCATTCTGACGACATAGTTCCGACATAGTAATATAGAAAACCTCCGTATTTCAAATGAAAAAGAGCGCTAGATCAATCTGAAATGAAAGATATTTCATCATTGCAGAAGTAGAACCAACTCGCATCCTTATCATGCTCTTGATCAAATGAAGTATCTGCATACTAGGTAGCGATAAGGCAAGAAATAGACGAAAAAATCGGTAAACCAGCCAAACAATTGACGAAAACGTTGAAATGTGCAATTCCGCACCAGCGCCTCACTTGCGCGCTTCTCGAGCGCGCCAATTCACCTAGAGCATGCTAACTGAACTAGTGGTACTACTAGTGGATGCCACTAGTGGTACTACTAGTGAGATGAGGCCCCGGTATGCCCGCCTCAGCAACAGGTGGTACTACTGGCAGAAGCCGCTGCACTAGTACACTACTGGTAGAGAGAAACCAGAGTAGGGCAAACGCGGCTCTTTTTCTCTCTAAAATTATGAATTTCTAATCTCACAACCTAAAAAAATATTTCTAGCTCTTTTTAAAAGTATAAGAGGTGACAACTCGAAAGATTTGGGATAAATATACTGCCCGTCAACGCTTTTAAATAAATATAGACCTGTAATATGTGTGTAATTGTGAGAATCGTTGGTCTCCGACGTACGACGTTGCTGCCATTCTCACTTCCATTCAATCTCTTCTCGATGAACCCAATCCCAATTCTCCTGCCAACTCTCACGCTGCACAGTTGTATCAGGAGAATAGGAGAGAGTATGAGAAGAGAGTACAGCAAATTGTCGAGCAGGTAAGACAATACTACCAAATTGACTCAATTGCTAGTTAGACGGTCGAAAACTATTTACTATGACGCCGTTTGCGTTAGGATCAACAAGGGTCGGGAACAGGTCAGAAGTCGAATTCGCTGAAAACATGGTCCTAGGGGTAACTTTCAATGCTGAACACGCTGGCGTCATCGATTTCGCAATAGGACGCCGTTGGGCGCCGGTATGGCGCCGCGCACTTTGGGCGGAAAACGCGTTTTTCAATAATAACTTCTCAGAAACTCGCTAAAATGGCGGGAAAACTAAATGTCACGATCAGAATTTCGAGCTCTATCAAATGGCGCTAATGCCACACCATGAAGATTTTTCGTTACGGAGAAAAAGTCGATTTTTGACTCAAGCCCTATCGCGGCCGATCCGGGTACGAGTTTATAGAGCACATTTTTCTGATCATTTTGGTGTATAGCATGAGTTAGTTGACCCCGTGGAAAGTTGTTTTATAAGCATTAACAAGAATTTCACGCGCGCTGAACGCGTGTACACACGCGGCATCCGCATGGTTGATGTGGTAGTGGTCTAGAACTTCAATCCGAAGGTCACTGGTTCGATTCCCATCGGTTGCCAAAGTTTTTTGCCGAATTTTTTTCATTGAAAAAATCACTTTTTTGAGATTTCTGAAAATGCGCCAATATTGGCAGGGGGTAAAAATTCGATGAAAAAAAATTTGGCAAAAAACTTTGGCAACCGATGGGAATCGAACCAGTGACCTTCGGATTGAAGTTCTAGACCACTACCGCATCAACTATGCGGATGCCGCGTGTGTACACGCGTTCCGCGCGCGTGAAATTTTTGTTAATGCTTATACAACAACTTTCCACGGGGTCAACTACCTCATGTTATACACCAAAAAGATCAGAAAAATGTGCTCTATAAACTCGTACCCGGATCGGCCGCGATAGGGCTTGAGTCAAAAATCGACTCTTCCTCCGTAACGAAAAATCTTAATGATGTGGCATTAGCGCCATTTGATAGAGCGCGAAATTCTGATCTAAATGTTTAGTTTTCCTGCCATTTTGACGAGTTTCTGAGATGTTATAATCTAAAAACGCGTTTTCCGCCCAAAGGGCGCGGCGCGATTCCGGCGCCCAACGGCGTCCTATTGCGAAATCGATGACGCCAGCGTGTTCAGCATCGAAAGTTACCCCTAGGAGCATGTTTTCAGCGAATTCTATTTTTGGCCCGTTCCAGACCTCTGTTGAGCCCTTGTTGATCCTAACGCAAACTGCGTCCTATATCTTTTTCTTTTTACTTTTTGCACAAATGTCTTCAACAATAAATGTTTTGTAAATGTAAATGTTGTAATTTATAAATGTTTTGATTTTCCGAACATGTTTGTCGGTGAAGTAGTAAATTTATTCTGTATTATCTTTAATTTTAGTCGTGGCTGAACTTCGGCGAGAACGAGGGAGAAATGGAAACGAAACGGGAATCTGAGACTATTGCATCGAATGACGACGCGCCTTCTGGATCGGGGGCTGGTCAGTAAGGAAAGAGGGAGTCACCCCCCCCCCTTCAACGAATTATTATACCTCTTCCACCCCCCCCCCTCTCAATACAACCACCATCTTGTAGATTCCTTTGTGGTCAGTAACTTCACACCTTCTCAATTACTGTATCTCTCTGTATTTTACTATTTAACTGAGTCCTCTAATTGAGCCCATCCCTTGATAACTGTACATTTCCCTGTCCGTGGTTGACATGTAATTTGGTGTCTTCTCTTCCCGTTGACCATTGTTCATCCATGTATGTCTTATCTTCTCATTCCCAGTATTCAGAAGATGAAACATCAACTTGGATTGGCACACATAGAATATTGGACTACCTTCCTGGCATGTCCCTATTATGTTGTTTCGTCATCTTCATAATATAACAGTCCATCCGATTCCTTGATTTTCGATCAATCCCTCGTTTCCCTCTCCCATCTCACTGTAAACATCTACTACGGTTCAATTGTTGGATTGAGATAAACATAAAGAGTTATAGACATTTGGATATGCTCAACATGTCTACAGACGTGACTAATGTTATCTCGATGTGAATGGATCGATAGATGGTACAGTATTCATTGATACTAGACTACTTACTGTATGAGTGCCTCTATGACCATTCCTTCTTCCAACTTCCGTCAGTCTCTGATATCGAAAGTGAATGTGCAAGATGAGAGTGTGAAGTTGGAACAGATTCTGAGTGGAGAAAGGGACGTCGAGATATTCCAATTGAAGTGAGTAAGATTGTTGATAGATGATGGAATGGAGTCCAACTAATTTATCTCGATACCATTCACTTGTCATTAAATGCAGACAATTCGTGTGGAAGTATTCCCTGCCTGACAAGAGTAGATACGATGTGTGGAGACTTCTACTGGGAGTGAGCAGTGGACACACTCAGATCAGAGCAACTGTCGATAAACATAGAAATGATGAAGTGAGTGGGATGAGGAGTAGTGTAGGAACCAGAATATTGACTGATTTGAGGCGGAGTCCCTTTGGAGAAGTCTGAAGACTATGCGAATGGCAGAGGGAAGGGAAGAACCTGTACCCAGTGATATCGTCAGAATGGTGATATTGCAATTGTCCACTTTGATAAATAGCCATTTCTTTAGATTCTGCTGGCAGGGGGGAGACTGAAAGATGGCATCGATTTCCGCACTCTCGATGTTGCTCCTATCGTAACCGTAAGTGGAGAATATTACACCTATTTATTTATTTTATTTATCGTACACCAGAATGGTGTGACGCCATGCACTTAAATGAAGAAAATGATATTAAGGTATGGGGAATTCTGTTTGTTTTCTTGATTTGACAAGTATTGTTAGATTGTTCATCACATGCGTATAGTGGCTGGATTCAATAGATGGAGAGAGGCATTCTCTCTCTCAAGAGCTGCTCATCGATTGTTCCTCGAATTGTTCCCCCAACATGTCATCGATCACATTCACACTGAGGTGCATATCATTTTTTTGTATCGGATGGATCTTCTTGTTGAGATATGTCTTGGAGTGCCGAAACGGCTGAAAGCGCCTATCCTTCTAGGTTAAATATCTCATTTGTGAATGAAGTTATCGAAAGGTTAATTTGATAATTGAAGGTGTGGAAGGCAGTGGACACCGACGGAGTCGTTCTCTCGCCCCACATGATGAAGATGTATGTGGAGTCGGGAGGAGCTGCACTATTCAAGAGTCCCAAGGCACTCCACAAGTGAGAATGACCACACTCATCACTATCAAATCTCTCATTTCAGATTGTGGGACAAAGTTGTGTCAGGAGGTGAATCTCCTCCATTTCTAATGACTCAACTTCTCATTTCATATCTCAATAACTTAACAGTCAGAATTTCTCTTCGTTCTCCAATGGGATCGAATGTAGTGAGGAGAGAGGTGAGACAATCTACTCATCGGCAAAAAATAAAGGAACCTGGGACTGCAAATGATTTTTTTGTATTTAAGTTTTTTTTAACTTAGAATCTATTGCAACCAAATATTTTCTCGATTTAAAAAAGGAGTTATTAGTTTTTAAAAATACTATCCCAGCACAAATTTCCTCCCACCTTTCTGTGTTCAGGTCACTAGACATATTATCATAGGAGAAATCGCCAAAATCTTCAACTTTCAAAATTCAACTTCTTTCAATTTTTTTTAAAAAAATATACTTTTTTTTTGGATTCGTTTCTAAGTTGGAAATTCTTTACTACAACGGAATTTAATAAAATGCACTTGATTTGCAGTGTGAGGTGGCCTTTAAGTAGTTCCAATTTATTATACTCATTCATCAATCAATAAATTCCTTTTCCTTCAGTTGGATGCACAATCTCCATTCGCATCCCAATCTTCTAATTCTTCTCAATGTTCTCTCAAAGGATGGAATGTCCAACTATCAGAGGAAGATGAGATGAGACTAGTGGGACAATCAACTGAAGCCGTACTCAGAAAACCCAATTTCAAGGTGAGTTCACACATAAATACTGTAATCTAGCTGTTTATGGCGGTCCTTGCAGATGCCGGATCCTTCCTCTTCATCTTCCCTCACCAACAACAACAATCAATATGCGACTACAGTAGCTGGAATGATTCGAGGAGAGACATTGAGGAGATCAGAGGGGTACGAGTCATAGTATTCATTCATTCATTATTTATTCCGTCAGATAATCGCATACAAGAGATAGAACTGTGAATGGGGTAAAAAGGGGATGTCCGTTGACATTGTATTTACTCTCCATCTTGTCCTTTGTATTGAATGAGTCATTGATTTTAGTTGTGACCGTCCTCTTCCTTCTCCCATTCTAGTGGATGCATCAATAGAGGGTGAGAATGGATATGTCACTCCTGCGAAGGCAAAAGAAGGGAAGGAATGGTTGGAAGATAATCAAAGGAAGAGAGCGGCCACTGTGTCAGAGGCCAAATTGAGGAGTCCTCCCATTATGTGAAGAGAAGAGAAGAAGAGTTAGTCTACCATTTCAACCATTGCTTATTTGACACAGAGAGTTTGAATTAGGGTGGCGAAATTAGTACACTTATCGATACGTGCACTACAGAACACGCGTGGGGCAAGTCGCATTTCAGATGGAAAAATCATTACTAGACTTTCCGAAACAGAGTAAATATGCCCGAGGATATTTTTTCTACTATAATAACATGTGTTTCATATCCTACCACATCGATGAAAGCTCGATTTCCTAGCAGTGCACTAATGTACTACCAGTACAAATGCACTGCATTCGCCACCCTTTGAATTATTGTATAGGAAAAAGGAGTCCAACGACGATAAATGTATACGAAAGTAATACGGGAATTAGACTCATCCCTTTAGGTGGGTACATTAACGCATTAATTGGAATACAAATTGTACATTAAACTGTTATGCTACCATGTTACAGTAATTGTTATTGATTTATCGGTGTGAATGGGTGCATCGAGTATGTCTTTGCGAGATATAAATTTATGAGCAACAATCTCCCGTGTCATCTTGTTGATTGAGGCTCATAAGAGGTCCGAGAAGGAGATATCCAATCAGTTGACCCACAAATGAAGATGCGACAATAGGAATATTGTAGGTCATCCAGATCTGAGAGAATCGATTAATAGAGAAGAAATAGACAAGGTTAGATACCATCATGAGTGAATAGGAACCATAGAGTTGGACGAAGAAAAGAATTGAATCAGCCACGTGATACGAATCAAGGAGTGATTTTAATTGACTGAAAAAGACAATTTATCGATCGACCATAGCTATTGATTTCAATGACCTACCTGAATTGTTTAGTGATGATCATTCCGTCGTTCTCACTACTCGCAAGGTTGTCACAGCAACTTTCCTGCAACACCCTTACCGTAAATAATAAGTCCTTTTTATGATTTTACAAGAGAATAATGAACTAATGTGTATATTTGTTGCCTACCGTAGTCCTTCTGACGACCCTTTGCTCTCTTTCACTCTGTTGCACTCTGAAAAAATATTGTTGAGCAGATGTAGGAATTATCGATTCGTTAGATAACTCACTTGAATCTAGTGAATCGACAGAATTCGTATGCGAGACCGATTAAAGCGACACCGATGCAAGAGAAGATGTAGGCTGTAATGGAAAATAGGGAGGGAGAAGATTACGGTATCAATAGTAAATGTGAATGTTTCTGTACTCAGTGAAAGTGAGGCAGGCATGAAGCAGGTAGGAGACAGGCAACAGGTGGAAAGCAGTCAGAAAGCAGGCATGCTTCAGGTATCATAAACATGACCTTTCGTACTTACCGTAGTTTATGTGTACCGAAGTTCAGTGTGGAACTCTTTATTTCAATTTTTTTAAATTTCGTTAATTGCTTTTAAATTTGAATTATTGCGTTAGTTTAATGATGATTATGTAGCTAATAGCAGTTGATGTCCTGTGTGTCAATGTTTACATCGAGACTAGACTGATTTGTCAAGTTTTCGCGCAAATATTCGTGTTTTCTTGTTTCCAAACGCCCGATTGACTAGTTCAATGGTATTGATTAAGGGCAAATATAATCATCAACGGCTGTGAATGGATGATGATGACGGTACGGCAACTTATTTATTAGCATTACTTATAATAAAACACTATAAAACTGTTTTCAATGGGTTTTGATAACAACTTTCCTCCTTCTGTTTAAATTAGTTCGTTCATGCAATGTCTAATTTAAATCGCATCAATCTCTTGCTTATAGGCGCTCCGAGGAGGAAAAGGGCGATGCGTGCGGCGCTTCGGTTCCGGCTGGATCGATGTGAGTTGAGTTTATTTTGTTTTACACACAATTAGATAAGCGAAAATGACAATTCATTATTCTATGTATCCTGCGGCTTTCTTCGTGAAAATTCATGAGAACAGTATTCTATGTATCCAACGGCAACTTGTTTTTTTCGTAGGAAATTGAGTGTGTAGAGTGATTTTCCGCGCGGGATGTAGTATTAATTACGTTCCATTGATATTCGTCAACAGTACATTCCTATGTATTGTTGATAATGTGATTGTTATCTATCACACTGCATGTTGGAAACTTTTTTTGTAAATGAGGGGATAGTCTATTGAAAAAGCAAGCCTCTCGTTCAGTGTACACGGGGGCTCAAAAGCGGTCCGAGAATAAGCTGCACTTACTACGGTATAATGCTTGATGTAGTCCACAATTTTCATCGCAATACCGTAGTAAGC
The DNA here is from genome assembly GCA_036245785.1 of Pristionchus fissidentatus. Taxonomy (NCBI): domain Eukaryota; kingdom Metazoa; phylum Nematoda; class Chromadorea; order Rhabditida; family Neodiplogasteridae; genus Pristionchus; species Pristionchus fissidentatus. The sequence goes on from BTSY01000004.1 coordinate 31,172,170, forward strand.
AATTAAATTTTACGCATTGCGCTCATGACCATTATCTGTTCATTTCTCTTGTAGAGGATCTGAATTTTTGAGCCCCCGTGGTGTAGAGTAGACCAATAGAGCTGAATTTTATCTGTAGATGTTTATACCGATTGTATTATTAGCAAACTTTATTTATCGATCGTAGTTAATCCATTTGTGACGACACCGGTAGGTTGGAATATCGACAACTAAGTATTATAATTAATTAGTTTTTTTTGTATATGGTACTATTAAAACGAGAATTTTGCTAAATTGACTGCATTAATTAATTACATTTGAACGAGAGGCTCGCCTTTTAACGGTATATTCCCGTATTTACCAGGTGTTCCATTTAAAAATACCTATCTGTATCCTTGAATTTTGAATGAGCTGTAGACTGTCTTGTGTGAGTATATGAGGCCGTTCGCGTAAGAATCGAGCAGGCTGGGACTGGCACAGTGAAACAAGGTCATTTTTCTGAAACTCTGTGATTTGACGTTATCGAGGGTGCTGATGACGATAGACATATTCATTTTGCACATGGAACGCCCGTTGGCGCCAGACGGCGTTGCGTCGAAGTCGCGTTTTGTGGAATATCTCGGCCCCAAATAAAGCTAATTTTTGGCCCTTTTTATGTCTGGTGCAGAATTTGATGTCTGGTGCAGAATCTTTTTATGTCTGGTGCAGAAAAGGGCGTTCCATGTGCAAAATGAATGTGTCTATCGTCATCAGCACCCTCGATAACGTCAAATCACAGAGTTTCAGAAAATTGACCTTTTTTTCACTGTGCCGGCTCATGCTCTATCCTTATGCGAACGCCGTCATATGTACCGTTTTGTAAGGAGTACTGAATGTTTTGTAAGGAGAGTGCTCAATTTCAGATTCGTGTGAATACTCGTTATGAGATGACTCTTTCTTCTATACTTGTAATAATTGGAGAGGAGAACGGTGAGTGATTTCCCCTCTTTGGAACCGAGTAAACAGCTTGTGTTTGACTAAATACCGTAATCCAGCTTTATATTGCATAGGAGTGACGAAATAGGACTTGGCAGATCGATATTGATTGATTGTAGCGTCTACAGCCTCAACCAATACCGTTCAGTCCATTGCAGGTACTTGTGAATTTTCGATCGAAAAACGTCTTGGATATTTATGTCTGTTGAATGATGAGAGTACAGAAGAGATATGGACTAATACGAGTGAGTGATTTCCCCTCTTTGAATGCTTTTTTGGAACCAAGAAAATAGCTTACTAAAATAAAAATCATTATGGAGCGACGTTACGGTATCTCGTTGCTAGATAACGTACTCCAGCTCTATATTGCGAAACAAGGGTCGGCGGATCCATGTCGATTGATTGTAGCGTCCATAACCACAACCAGTTCCATTCAGACCATTGCAGATTCATGTGAATACTCACCGAGAGAAGACTCTTTTTTTCAATTCTTGTAGTGATTGGAGGAGAGAAGATCAAGTGGTGAGTGATCTCTCTTCTTTGAGTGCTCTTTGGAACGGAGTAAAAGCTTGTGGTTGACTAAATACCGTAATCCAACTCGATATTGCATAGGAGTGACGAAATCGAATTGATATCGACTGATTGTAGCGTCCATAGCCTCAACCAGTTCCATTCAGTCCATTGCAGATATGATACATGGGAATACTCGTTATCAGAGAAAATTTTCAATTCGTGTTATTATTAGAGAAGAGGAGAGAATTTATATAAAGAGTTGAGGTGAGTGATCTCCCCTTGTTGAAGGGGGGATCACTCACTTTGAAACGAGTTAATTGCTATTATAGATCAATATAGAACCGCATTACGGTATCTAGATGTTAGATACCGTATCCCGGCTCCATATTGCATAGCAATGACGAAATGGGCGGATCGATATCGATAAATTCCCCTCCCATCCAATTACACTCATTGCAGATTCGTACTCATGGACTGGATACGTTCTTTATCAAGAGAGTGATCAACCTATGAGGAATTATATGTATTGCATTGTGACTGTTTTGTTGTTGATGTTTCATGATTTATTAATTCAGCTGTGCGATAAATGCATACAATGAACAGTGTGTTATCTCATGCAAAAAGGTGGGGATACGGGCTACACAATAAGAAGTGGAACCGCGGGTACCGTAATAATACTGTAATATTAATCAGGCATGATTCAGGTTGATGGCAGGCATGATTCAGGTAAGATTCAGGCATGAAGCAGGTAGGCGGCAGGCATGATTCAGCCTGAAGCATGCCTGCCTCCTGCCATTCGGAATGCCTGCCTCCTACCTGCTTCATGCCTGCCTCCCTGTCACTGAGTATCGAGAAGACAATGAATTAGGTTGCGGTATCTACAGTTGTGAGGAGGTTACTGTATCGTGGAAAGATGGGTTTAGGTTACGGTGTTGAAAATATGGTAGGGGAACTTTGAATACATCTCCCGATAGTTTGATTACCTGTGACGTCATAATTTGGATTCCACTGTTCAAATAGAATGGGATCATTCGTCCCCGTATGGAAATACATTTTCATCATCATCATCATTATATCTGCAATGTCTTGAAGAGATTTATCAATTCGATCGAAGAGTGAAACATCAATGGCGAAATCGCATGAATTGGACTGATATTTAGATGATTGAGGGTTCAATTAATTTATTCTCACAATCGTAGGGCACATGGACAAATTCGAGACAAGAAAATTGTAAAGCCGATTCTATTTTGAGATTGTGTTAATTCGTACGTCGAATAGAATGAAACTAAGAGTAGGGTCCACAACGTCCGCCCACTTCTCGCGCACCGGGATTTGACAAAAAATGAAAATTCGAGAGCACAAGCGTAATTCGAAACGATATGAGTCATATTATGGCTTGTTTTGGAGCTCTTGGAGAGCGCAATCGATTTTGCCTATATCAGAGATGATCACAGAACGTTGAGGTGTCGAAAAGTGAAAATTAATTTCGAAATCGTCGAAATTGGGCTTAATAATGAACTCACAACTCCTGATATACCCGCATTCTATTCTCTTGATTTTTATGGGAATATTACAAGGGAAAAAGAAATCAAAATCGGCGACTCCGAATTGTGCTTTCGTTAGCAAAAATAGTGCGTGAAAATAGGGGTTTTAAGAGTACGAGAGTATCAACATTACGGTTTACTGTAAATAGCAATGGTTTTCGCAAAAGAGGAATTGAACCTGCGAGATTCCGTTCACAAAGCAAACGCTCAACCCACTGCCATGAGAGCAGATGCTTGCTCTCTGCAATTGCGCGCTATGCTCCTGCACTCCCGCGGCGCTTTAACACACGCAATCCTCCAAAATGATGCGCCATCGTACTCTCCATACCTTCATAAACCCCTTATCTTCTGGCATACCATCAAAATATCTCTAATTAAGCGCGCTATGCCCCTACACAGCGTTTCAGGGGTATAGCTCCTCGGCCACAGGCCATTGGCAGAATGCCAAATGCACATCATATCCATTCATACAGAAGCTTGAGTACTGTAGGATAGGGCGCAGACCCTCTATATATACCCACATCGAAACCAGCTCCGTGCGCGAGCCGGGTTTGAGAAGCGGGAGGAGAGGTGACGTCGCGCCCCGCCCCCTCTCATGATCGATCTCGTTTCGCCCGCCCGCTTGCTTGACTGCGGCACAGAGACAGCTCTGCGACAGCTCTGCGTCTCTGCCCCACTCGAAGGGGGAGAGACTTGTCCACCCCGTCTCGGGTAACGCGCGCCCTCCCGATATAATATGGCCCGTTCTTTCGCTTCGCCGTCTGGCACCCTCTCTTCAGCGAATGCTCTCTAACTTCTGTCTAGCCGTCTAGCTCATATGTCCGCTCTCGAAATGCTGTGCCCTAGAAAGATGTGGGAATAGGCTCCGCCCCTCCCCCCTCTCGTCGCGTCTTCTCTCCCTCTCACAACAGTCGAAGCGCGCGTGGTTTTTGAAGTGTAGCTCGGCTCAGAGATAAGATATCGACCTAAATCCAAAAGATTTGTCTTAATCAGACATGTTGGCACACTTTGACACTACATTCTACCCCAGTCGGTCACTTCCGCTGACCACGTTGTGGCCCCTAACAAGAGGTTCGAACTCCGAAGAAGAAGAAACCAATGACAATTCCAATTATGAGAGAGACACAGAGATATACTGAGAATGACATGAAGACCAGCATACAGAGATAACCCCAGATCATCTGAAGAGAAGAAGATTGAGGGGAAGATGAGACAGACAGACAAACAACCAGAAATACAGACGGACGGACAGACAAACTAACCAACATACAGAGAGATAGACATGTATACAGACAAACAAACATACATATAGACAGAGGTGGGATAAATAGGAAAGGACCAAGTACCTGCACACCAAACAGAACCGTTTGAATAAGATGACCTAATGTGAAAAACTTGCTGAAGTAACTGAAATATGAAATGATAGTCTACGAAAACTATCACGAATTCTAACCTCGTTCCAATCTTGTGCTGAAATTTGGAATCGGCGATATGTCTGACGAATTTGAGAAATTCAAGAACAATTCCAGCAGCAATAATGATGAAACAAGAGTAGACCATGGCTGGAAGGAGAGAAGTCAGAGAGTGCTCCACATTCACACCGAATGTTCTAATTTCTAAGCAATCATTTTTCCTAGATAACGCGTTCCAGGTACAACTTTTCACGAGAGATTATTTGCATAATTCACGAGAGATTACTCAAAGGCATGCACAATAATTGCTAAACAAATTAAGCAGAAAACCGTTTTTCGTACAATGCAAATTTTGCTGTGCGTGTAGAGTCAGAGAAGAAAGACAGTGCTGTAGTACAATAGTATTGTAATAGATTGGAGACTGACTGGGAACATCGTGAATCTGCCAGAAGTGGAATAGAATCATATCATCGACATCGGTGTGAAACCACATCCACATTGGATCCATCTTCATTGGAGCTACAACTCGGCGTAACATGCACATAGACACAGTGGGAATCGCACATCTACACAGTGGCAGCAGCGTGTCTACACACGCCGGCGCACTGTGTATACACGCTGAAGCCACAGTGGCTATGCACAATCCCCACAGTGGCGATGTGCTGGGTAGTTGAAAAGTTGCAAAAGGTATGTACTCGGCGTAACATGCACATAGACACAGTGGGAATCGCACATCTACACAGTGGCAGCAGCGTGTCTACACACGCCGGCGCACTGTGTATACACGCTGAAGCCACAGTGGCTATGCACAATCCCCACAGTGGCGATGTGCTGGGTAGTTGAAAAATTGCAAAAGGTATGTAGGCAGGGTGTTTCGAACTCGAGCCTACTTTTTTTTGCCTTTCTGGCCCGAACTCTTACCACCTGCGCTACCCTGAATGAACGCGTGGAAGAGCTTCGACGTACAAGACTCTTCGGAATCCGCTAACCTCTCTGTTGTTAGTTGGGGCTTAGAAATAACAGTATACTGATGAAAGTTTCTCAGAATAGTAAATCGAGCACACGGAGAATCCGTCAATATCAAAGTCTGAACTACCCGGCTAAAATTTATGATCGCAATTTTTCATCGAATTTTGGCCAATTTTTTGAGCCAACACTATCCTTTCATCCTAAAAAGAGCCCCCATCAACATTTTAGTGATATATTTTGACTTATCTTTTTCTGATCAAATATCATCGTGTCCACTTGATCGCCACTCAATCGCCACCCTCCAGTACATCGACACAGTGGCTACACAGTGGCGATGTGCTTCTTCGACTTGGAAGAGGATAGCCACTGTGTAGACACGCTGATGCCACTGTGGGGATGCACTAGTCCAAAATAGCCACTGTGTAGATGTGCATGTTACGCCGGGAATGCGTATAATTCCGTCGGCTTGTCAATCTTACAGAAAGGGGTTAGGAGCGAGAGAGCGTGAAAAATCGAGAGGGACTCTCAGTATTTCACACTCTCCCACCCTGAACCCTTTGTGTAGGTTTGGAATGATGTGAGACATTGACAAGAGAAGAAAGAATGGAGGAAATGTCAACTCACCCATAGTCGAATTTCCCATGTCCATTGCTGCAATTAATTGATTTGATGAAGAAGGAGTGAAAAGAAATTGGATAAAGGATTACAAATTGTCTCTTCAACTCACTCATATCCATATCCATCATCTCCATTGTTAATAATCGATTAAGAATGAAAAAGAAAGACAGAGAGGGGGGGGAGATATGGAGGGAGAGGAGGGGGACACTCTTATCAACTCCTCTTTATCAGTCCACACACAATAGATTACAATCACAGAATTAGTTCGACATCTGACGCAATTGTGTACTATTCAACATGCAATTCCAGAGTTACATTTCTGAAAAAATGAAACGCTCTTGTTTTTAATATAAATGTAAGAGTAGGTGGCAATAGCTACTCAAACCATTCTCTGTATTCCATTTGTGTCGAGAATAAAGGTGATGAGAACAATCGACATCTGACGCAATCCTATTGTATAATTGACTATGAATGAGAAATAGTGAAAGAAAGAGTGAAAGGGTCTTCTCTCAATATCGATTCCTTGTCACATTCTTGAAGAATTCTTCGCCTCACATCCGAAAACATCTCATTAAAATTTATTTCAGATTCTCACGTTTGTGAAACCAAATTAACCATCTAAATAATTCACTCTTTTTCTCTCACAATGGGATTACAACCACATTTGCCTAATGCGAATCTCAATCTGCAGTTCTTGCAAATGTCTCTTCGTCGATATCGATACCTTCTCCATCCATTCCCTCCCTTTTCCTCCATTTGGGACGGTTCTTCCTCCCTTCCCCCCTCCTCTCCACTGACCTACCCCTTCTAACCCCTCCATCTACTAACCCTTCCCCCTACTAACAATGACCTCCGTCGTCCCTCTTCTCAATGAATTCATCGTCGCCAAGGACTTCCTCAAGGTATACGGTGGTGGTATCGAGTGCAGCCTCTCATCCGCCATTTCTCAGATGCACACGATGCCTGATCACCGAGTGTACGCCGTCAAGCAGGAGGATACGGTAGTCGAGGGATCGATCAGCTGCTACACGAGACACAAGGTGAGATCTCTAATACTGTACTCCTACCGTAACTTCGTCCGCTCATTGTTACCATATCCCATCTACCGCACCTTAAGGGATTCTTCCGTGACGTGGTAACTGCTCAATCGATGAGACATCTCGTGCTCACCAAGACTGGATATCTCCTACTGTGGATGACGCCTACCAAGGGTACTGTAGAATCTGAGTGGACACTACGGTAATCCCTTTTCCCCGTCAGGATTCACACTCCGACTAGCGAAAGTGACTGATGTGGCCACCGAGACAACAGCACTAAAGTACCGTACTGGGGTGAGTTGGGTGAGGGACTCGAATGGAATATCCGAATACGGTACTTTTAGTTCCAACGTCGATGCAGCGTTAAGATCCATTTCTCCTTCGGAACTCTCAATGTGATTGTGAGTTGTACGGTAGATGGAAGGATCAATCGATAATTGATTCAGTTGGCTAATGGACAGATCGATAAATGGAGAAATGCTCTGATCATCGGCTGTGATAAGAAACCCGCAGGTAAAACTATCGATCGATCTACAGTATCTTACAGTAACCTGTTCAGCGCCAGTGCCTACTCCTCGCAATGTTCTAGTGGAGACAGCGACTAATCTCTTCCTCGTGCCTCCCTTCCCTCTTCGTCTTCCTCTTCCTCAGGTATAAGGTAGTCGTGGTGTGCACTGTGGTGCGTCGAGTGCAGTTGCAGTAGACGACTTTCTCCCATTGCAGAAGGGCTTCATCTCTGCGTCTGTGGTCTACCATCGACCTTCCATTCGACCGATCGATTCGATTGATGAGTGGAGAAGTTCCTGGACCGATGTGGATACGGTATTATATGGATGAAATATCGATCGATTATTGATATTTCAGATCACGCCTCCATCGCATAACGTTGATGATTGTCCCTTTCCACGATATCGATCGATTCACTTCAATCTCCCTCAACAAAAGGTCTTCCACATCACCAAGGTATCTCATTACTTGATTACTATAATCTCCTTCGGAACTCTCAATGTGATTGTGAGTTGTACGGTAGATGGAAGGATCTTGGGGCCTAGATAAGGGGATGCCTTTACCTTTACCTTTTACCTTTATAATCAATATCGATTAAGAATACCGTACCCCCTACTCTTCGTGGTGGGATCGATGCCTCTCCTGCTGTCCTTCCTTCTCCTGTTGATCTACCCTCCGATATTGTTGTTCTTCCTGAGAAATCACCGAAATCTGTGAGATCAAAGAGAATTGTGAAGAGATCTCACACAGTCGTCGTTGAGATGCCTGCTGTTGGTCTCATGGTGAGTAGAGAGGGATACTCTCAGGTAACTCGATCATAATCTGATCAGGAGTTATTTGAATCTGATCAGGAGAAATCTAAATTAAATTTTGGCATGATCAGATTCAAATATCCCCTGATCAGATTCAAATATCTCCTGATCAGATTCAAATATGTCCTGATCAGATCTTGATTCTTTCTGAGCACATTTTGTTATTTCTTTGTGTAATTATGCTCTTTCGAACGATATCATGATATTTTATTATATCCCAAGGTACAATATTCATAACGTACAATTCATTGTGAAAAAAACTTTCTTTTTGATTAAATTATAACGACATGCGCTTCAGAGAGCGGGTCGGATGAATATCAATGCTAGTTAGGGACTCGAACCACATAATGAACAAGCGCTTAGTGGTGGGAACATGATACCGGGGAGTTGATACCAGGCCATTGCTGCTCTCCTTTTCCAGAGCCAGGTGAAGTTAAAAGAACTGCAATGCACTCCGATTATTCATGGATAACGACGAGTGAGCAGTTTTAAAAAAGTTAGCTATGGCGAATATACGGTTTATTTGGTGGCAATTTGTTTGAAAACAATAATACCCGTTCGTGCGCGAGGGAGCATATGGCCAACTTATTACATCGCATTTACTGTGAAAACTATTTAAAACACATAGAAACAATGGAAAATAACGAAAAGTACGTTGCACCATCAATGCGCTCAACAGTTCGAGAATCAAACACGCCATGAGTTTGCAGGCGCACTTCTTGCGCATTTCTAGATCTGATCAGATTCAAATATCATCTGATCAGATTCAAATATGCAAAAACTTCTGTTCAGATTATGATCGAGTTACCTGAGCTGTAGGATACGGTACATCGTTACAGCTAGTCAATCGATATTGCAGATGCCGATCGACAAGCGGACGTCGTCTGATAACTCTATGACTGGGTAGGTTACTGTAGTTGCTTGTGCTAATCAATCGATATTTAGTCGTCGCCCAGCTGTCGATCGATGGCTGAGATCACAAATAGAGAAGAGAGCGAGGCCAACTTCCCTTTCTGAGACTGAGAGTGAAGTAAGAAGGACGATTGAGTATCTACTCTACCTTTGAATATTTCAGTTCGATGATATCGTCGTTCCGATTGCTCGTCATCGATCGGCCTCTGCTGGTGTCGATTCGTGCAGACCGAGCAGAAGAGTACGGTAGTCAATGGACGATCGATTGATTGATGTAATTGCAGCACTCTTTCGCTTGAATGGAAATATGATGAAGAAAGTGAAGATGAACTGATGCGATAAAGAGATACTGACTGAATTAATTGCATAGAGAACATTTGTACTACTGTATTGTTTATTGAATGGTGTTGAATGTCAACAGAGGGCCTATTCCTGAGGGAAAGGGCAACAACACAGTGGCAATTGGAAAGATTTGTGAATGGGAATAGAGTGATGGTTGATGTGTACGGAGTTTAGTCGCAGATGAATCTTCTGCAATCGACTTGTTTGTTCAGTTGATCTACTCTACTCACTTGTCAGTATATTGATTGATCACAGATAGTCGATGGGGTCCCGCTCGGATGTTGTGCTTGGCTCCCCACTCAAAGAATGATTATTCAATTACAGTAATCTCTGCTGGAGATAGGGAGGGAAACAAATAGTTGTCATTTCTCTTTTCGCACAGCTGCAAAATCTGCCTCATTTTCAATCTCGTCGTTATCGAGTGAGAAATTTACTTTGAGGAAAACTTATTCGTGAGATCATTTCATACGTGATATAGGGGTTCATTTCACGCTTCAAAAGAGAAAAAAAAAACAAAAAGTAAGTTACCCTCTCAAATTCAGTAATGTCGTCTTTCTTGGTGATGCACATGAAATTGATAAAGATGGAAGAAACGAAGAGAAGAATTGAGAAGAAGACGCCGGCCACTGCAAGGAAACAAGTATTATTTCCACTCTATCTACACACAGACGAAAATAATTGAATCCACCCCCTTCATACATGTATAACGAATATTTAACATGAAATACATTTTCTATACATTTTACAACTAGCCGGGATGTGTTGAGGTTAAATACACTACGCTCTATGCGTACACTACGCTCTATGCACAGTTCTGAGTGCAGGTTCGGTCCAGGGGGAAATCGGTAGCTGGCTCCAGGTTCGGTCCAGGGGGAGCTCGGTATCCTGCTCCAGGTAAGGTTCAGGGGGACCTCGGTAGCCTTCTTCAGGAACGGTTCAGGGGGACCTCGGTAGCCTTCTTCAGGTAAGGTTCAGGGGGACCTCGGTAGCCTTCTTCAGGTACGGTTCAGGGGGAAGTAGGCAGCTTGCTTGAGCTTCGGTCCAGGGAGGAAGACTCGGTAGCCGGCTCCAAGTACGGTCCAGGGGGAGTTTAGTATGTTGGGGAATGTGAATCTCTAGAAAGAGTAATGGCTTATTCCGTTGCAAAAGGCTCGTGAGGCTGAGAGCGTTCGAAAAAAGTTGCCACTACGCCACTTCGTGGCTCCGTGGCAACTTTTTTCGATCGCTCTCAGGCTCAAGAGCCTTTCTCAACGGAAACGCAGGATACCGTGTGTTCCTTTCCCGGGCGTCTTCGAACACGTTTCCGACATAGCAAAACACTTTTCCTGTGATCTCCCACGCTCTGCGAATCAATTGGAAACTTTTCAAAATTTTCGATTTTTTTCATTTTAAAACGTGTTAGAACACGTTCAGACACGTTTCCGACATCGCAAAACGATTTTCCTATGGTCCCCCACGCTCTGCGAATCAATTGGAAACTTTTCAAAATTTTCGATTTTTCATTTTAAAACTCGACAAACAGGTGAAATCGTGTTTCACGTTACTCAAGAACGTGTTAAAATGGCTTCTGACACTTGCGAAAAATGCGGCAAACGTTTTGCCCGCGGCGGGGTTCGAACCTGGGGGTCTCGGATCGTAAGTCAAGAGCGTAACCCACTTGGCTATGGATTTGGTCATTTAAATATTGCAAAATTTTAAAGGGATTTTGGTCTGTTGTTGTATGCAAAAGGATCCGAGAAGATAGAGCAATTTTGAAGCGATTTATTAGGAAGCTTCCGGATACATGATTCCGGCCTCCAGAAAGGGGTCAGGGGCGAGAGAGTGTGCCAAAGTAAGAGAGTCACTCTCGATCTCCCTTATACTCTCGTTCTAACTCCATTTCTGCGAGATTGCCGGCAAGAGGAATGATTTGGAACGAAATGTGCGAAAATTTCATGAAATCGCGTGAAATCAAGTGAAATCAATCGATATTTCACTTCAAAAATCGGCAAAAGATGCTCAAATGTGAATCTCGTTACTCAAAAATGGGTTTGGGCCACATTTGGCACTTGCAAAAAATGCGGCAAAAGACTATGCACCGGCGGGGATCGAACCTGCGACCCTCGGATTTGAATTCGAGCTCGCTACCGACTTGGCCATGAAATTATCGATTTTTCAAATATAAAAATCGATGTGTTTCGTGATGGGCTATCATATGCAAAAGGATCTGAGAAGATTGCTCGACTTTGAAGAAAGTTATTCAGAAAAAAAGGTCCGTCACGCGGAAGGAAAAAAAACATACCAACAGACAGACATTTCAATTTCCTAGTAGTGGAGGAATAAAGGGGATGGATTTATGCATTTTTCTGAGTGTATCGATTTATATGTTGAAGGTCTTCATCATCATCAGATTGGGCCTCATGATGAAGGATATTCTTATTTTTGTTCCTTGACTCGTAAGGTTTCTTCGTCTTCTTCTATTCAACTTCGTGACTACACGACAAACATTTGCCACTCTCACAAGTTTGCATACGAAGGATGTAAAAGGAGAGGATCTAAGAGGAAACGGCAACTTTCCTTTTTACTAATGGACAATTTTCTTGTTTAGTATCAACCCATTCACATTCAGATAATAGAAAATCTCGAAAAAAAATGAGATGACCAATGGGAGCGATGTAGTCCATGAGTTCAAATTCCTGAATTCCCATTTTAACGAGATGAAGAATTATGAAGAATCTGGAATGGAATTACTGTAGATTTATTCGTTGAAGGACAATCGCGAACTGAAACACCCACGGAACAATATTGAGATTGGAACCGAGCATGGGTCTCATGCAAGTTGTGATGAATGGTGAGGAAGTGTGTGAGAAAGAGACAGAATATTTATAACTGTTTCCCTTCTTTCCCATCCATTTATCTCTTCTTTTCAAAGTGTGGCGAGCTACAGGAGTACAAGCAAATAAATAGAGGAACCAGGAAATTGAAACTGTTACACCGCGAAGTGAGGAAAGGGTCAAAGATCAAACAGTGTGGGAAGAAAGAGGAAGAGGGGGGGGAAGAAAAAAGGGGTTGGGGGAAAATATGGCAGACCATAGGAGATGTGTACTGTCAGTTCCAGATAGTGCAAAAATAATGGAGACGAATGAGTTGAGCTTCTCATATTCTGATACGATGAGAGGTTATGTGGGTGGAAAGGAAAGAAAAGATATGAAAAAAGTATAGACGTGAGAAAAGATACACTGTTACAGAACTCATATCGAACAATTGTCGATTGAAAAGGAGAAATTGAAAAGAAGAAGAAAAGACTGTGAGAAGAAGTTCTCAGAAGAACTATTTATTTGGATTGAAGAGAGAAGGAAAGAGTCCATTTCGAGTAAAGAATGACAAGAAAAAGAAGGAGATGAAGAAGATGAGAAGAATGAAAGTGATGAGTGAAGATTATGAAGGAAAACTCTCGAATTAACACTTATTCAATCAAATCCTCTTAATGAATCTTCATATTCTATGTGTTGTGTGTGAATTGGAATGGATTCTAAATGGACTCATTTAGTCTCCTCCTTTTCTCCCTTTCACTCATTCGTTTAATTTGCTCCTGATGGTTAAAATATGAGGGATTTACGAAAGAAATCGAGGCCGAAGATAGTCGGGAAAGAGGGGGAGAGGGGGGGAAGAAGGAGGGAACGAGGAATCAGACAATTACCAACGATGTAAGAAATGATAGACGAAAGGAGGAGATTGGAGGGTTGAGAGGCGTGAAATGAATTTGTTGTCGATTACAATGGAGATATTGAAAGTGAGCTCATTGACGGGGGAGAAGAAGAAAGAGGAGGAGGAGAGAAAGGAGGGGAAGGGAATACGAGAATAAGAGGGAAGAAAGGACAGACAATTAGTAGAATGAAGAAGGAGAGAATCGGATATGAGAGAGATACTTATATTAAATGTGCGCACTGTGAGGGGAGAATCTGAGAGAGTGCATCCCATACGACGTCATGTCTCAAATAGCTGTTGTATGTCTGAGGGAGAAGTGAAATAGTGGGCAGGTGAGAGAGAGAGAGAGAGAGAGAGGGAGGGAGGGAGAGGGAAGAGTACAAAGACCATCTACATGGATAGATCACTTCTCCTTCTCTCTCTGTAGCCTCATCTCTAAATGAGTGAACTCTCTGATCTTACGTGGAGACAGATAATAAGTGGAGTAATCAGTCCCCTTCCTTCCTAACTTTTGTCCTCCTCGATATTGAGACCTCCCACACTGTGCCAAGTCTTTCGTTTAACCAGATTCGAAAACGGAAATAAATAAATAAAATTCAATCCAATCCAATGTACATTCTGAATTCTTTCGATATGTATACACAAATTTCGGGACTGCAAATTTGTTTTCTTAATTTCCAAAGTTGAGCATTCCATTGCTCCGATAATAGAAGATAACACTGACTGCTCTAAAATTTAAAATAAGAAAGGAAGGGGGAGGAAGGAGGAAGGGAGAAGGAGAGGAGAGTGATTCAGATGGAAATGGGGGGCTATTTATAGAGAGAAGATGTCTATAGTTAGAGGGGAGAAACTGAAATAGAAGAGAGTACGAAGAGTGGTGACAGAATGAGATCAGAAGGAACAGATCAAGAGGAGGAAGAGAAGAAGGAGAAGGAGGGGGGAGGGGGACAGTGACCTACGAAATGGAAGAAGAAACACAAGTGGACAAAATGAAGCTGTAGAATGAACAAAATATTTGTCTTCTTTCTGCTTTGCTCTTTTTCATGATCAGGTTTCTACTTTAAAGCGTATATTTATTTAGAATTAATTCCATTTCGATAAAATTAATTTATTCCAGGCAATTTTTTTAGGACAAATGCAAGTGTTTGAGCGAATTGGGAGAAGAGTGTGGTGAGACACTAAACGTATTCTTGGGGAACCAAGCCGCGTAGCCCGCGTGGCCTAATGGATAAGGCGTCTGACTTCTAATCAGAAGATTGTCGGTTCGATCCCGGCCGTGGGCTTTCACTTTTGTCGGTTTTTCGAGTGTGTCTTTTGGATAGGCGCTCCAAATTCCAATTTGATTTCCGCCTATCTACCATGTATCAACAACGTTCTTTCTGGTATCGGAGCGTCATAGGCCAGCTTAGGCATGATCGTCAACTTCTTTGTCGTTTATGTCAATATTCTTTATTACTTCTTGACTTACTGGATTCTGATCAAATGTTTCCCAGAGAATTTACTTATAACTAATAATTATTTCCAAATGTGAGGTGGAATAATTCTCTTGCAAGTGCGGATTCTGTCGGTTCCAATAAGCAAAACGAAGGTGGAACTTCTCCGTTGAAGATCTCCGACATTTCCTCCGTCCTTTCGCACCTTTCTATTCCTCGTTTCTTTTCATTCTCCTTTTCCTTTACAATATACCATTTATTTGATTGAGTTTAGGTGATTATTGTTATGTGTGCTTTCATAACTATGATGGATACCAGAAAGAGCAGGGAATCGCCATATTTTCATAACTTTCTCATCATTATGTGAATCTTGTTTTTGATTATCTTTTAAGATTTCATCAAAATGATTTATTTTTGTGTCATTTTCCATTTCTCTTTTGATATCATCGTATATCTCTTCATCATCTTCTCCTCTAATTCCATCCTAAACCTTTCCATTCCTTCACTGAATCATAAATCCACAAAATCGCTCGATTCCACTCTTTTTCAGCGAAAATCCAATTTTTCTATAGACGAAATGTATCTTCTGCTCAATTTTCTCTAGATATTTTTGGTGTGAATCTCATTAATTCTCGATTCACATTCCTCTTTTTCCACTGGGTGTTTTCTATTCCATGCCTGGGGGCTCAATCTAGAGTGCTCACAAACAATTTACCCCCGATTTCATCGAAGTGAAATGAAGTTTACGTGTGAGATTGAGTCTGAATGAGGAAGAGAGAGAGAGAGAGAGAGAGAGAGAGAGAGAGAGAGAGACTGAAAGAGAGAAGTTGCCTCTCCCTCCTCCCTATTCTACTTATCCATTGCACCTAATTCTTGAATGTTGCTTCCAGAACTTAAACTTCGAAAGAAGTATACTCCGGAATTTATATTTTAAAAAAAATTATAAATAGTGCAATGGATGTTCTTTCCCGTTTCTCAGTATATATACAGTGTACATATATATATGTATTCATAATGAATGGATAATAGGAGCAAGTTTGATGACCTATTCATAGTCTGAGCTGGATGTTATGCGCACTACGCGTCTCTCTCTCTCTCTCTCTCTCTCTCTCTCTCTTTCTCTACTCCGTCCACTATTTTCTCCATCATAGTTCCGATTGAAATTGTGCAGAGAAAGGGAGGCGCATGTATTTGAACAAGCCCCATTTGACATCCATTTCTTTCTCTGAAGCATATTGAGCGCAAAAGAAGAAAAAACGTAAAAGAAAACGTTAAAAAGATTTATGGTTGTCATATCCATTCTAAGTTGTCAAGTGCACAATTCATAGGTTGTACGGTTAATGCCTCCCTTTATTCTCTCCATTTCTCTCATTCCTCGTCATTCTTCTCCTATTATTCGTTCCTTTCTCATTTCCACTCATAGCTCCCATCTCATTTTGTTCCTTGAGTGAATCCTTACTCCTCTTATTCCTCCTCTCTCTCTCTCTCTCTCTCTAAATCTCTCTCTCTCTCTCTCTCTCCCTCTCCTCTTCCTCCTTCTTCTCCTCCTTCTTTTCCTCTTTCAGACCTCTTCTCATGTTGTAACTCCACTCATCTTTTCAATCTCCACCAACTGTTTCAACGCAAACGCATTCGATTTCTTTGACAGTCTCCAATATTTTTGATCGTTGATATATCTTCTATTGGATATAATTTAAAATCCGTTGATTTCTTCATCTCAATTCTCTCAATTTGTTTACCTCTTCTCATCTTCTCACTTCTCTGTTTCAATCTCACTCCACACAGTCAGTTGTCATTCTCATCCCATTCTTCCCCCTTTATTTCTTTCCTCCCGATCTCTCTCTCTCTCTCTCTCTCTCTCTCTCTCTCCTCCCCTCTCCTCCACTCCCTCCACCTCCGCCCCCTCCCCCTTCTCTTCCTCCACCTCCCTTCTGATAACCTTTCCTCTTCCATTCATTTCTTCCTCTCGGTTGATTCTCAGTGCATTATTCACTCCAATCTGCTCTTTTTCCTTCTATTTCTTCTTCTCGACCAACTTATTTCCCACTCTATTTAAAAAAAATCTTATTCTATTCTCATTCGTAACTCGGTGTGCATTTGGTTCTCTCTTCATTCCAACTCTTATGCTGCGCAAATTTCATCGGAGAACGCAAATTTCATCGTGTAACTTGGCTCAAACTGAACGAAATCTCTCCAATCAAAAAGGAAATTCTTCTAAGCGTGTTTTACCATTATTCTGTATCGATTTTGGAAGCTGTAGCTCGACTAGAAAAAAAGTTATTCAAAGGTGAAAAAAACGGTTTTCCACTTCCCACCGATTTAATTTGCGCATTAGTATTTAGGTAGATTTCATATGAACATTGTCATATTCCAATACGACTTCTCAAAGTCATTGAATCTCAACCATTTCGATGTTGATCTCCATTCTTTTTATTTCTCGTTTCTTCTCTTGAATAATTAAGTTGTCTTCGTGTGTCCACTTCTCTTTCTACTCACTTCTCTCCATTGGGGGTCCATGTATTCCATGTCCCCTGAATCCCTCTCTCTCCCCTCTCCTCCTCTACTGAGAGCGCGAAGCCTCCAGCTTTCCTAACTCAGGAGTTCATCTCTCACTTTCACATGCTCTCTCTGTATCATCTCATGAGTAAGGGTAGTTCGATCCTTCCTCGCTCAGAGTACCTCTCATTGTCTGTCATTCTCTTCCTTCTTCTCACAATCAAATCCTCTCCATTTCTCTCTCCGTTTCCTTTCTCAATCAATCACTCTCTCAATTGCAGGAATGCTTCGGTGAGACCGGAAGAAGGACCATTCACAGGTTCGAACCCCCCCCCCCTCCCTTCCCCCCTCCCCCCTCCCCCCTCCCCTTTTTTGGTGTTAGTGGTAGAACATCCGACATACGTCGAGAGTGAGATATATTGAGAATATACTCCATGAATAGAGCTACCTCTCGGAGGACTGAATTCCTTTAAGTTTGTCGTGTCATGGCATCTAATGGAATGGGCGGAATCGAGAATCATCCATACAAATGTCTCATGGGATCCACCCATGTCAGAGTGAGATTATATGCCTATTAAATATAAGCACCTTGACTGGTCGCACAATCTTAATTTTTTGTGTATGCCTTTTTTGTGTATGGATTAATGGTGAAAACATTTCATTATGTCACTAGGGCTAATGGATAAAATGTTTTCACCGGTCAAAAGTTTCATATATTACTAAAAACCCGAGTTCTGTTAGAAATCCATTTTCTAACGACTGAAAGACATTTCCAATATATTTCCTGATTGCGCGACCAGTCAAGAGATTCTAATATGATGTTGTTCATCGAAAGATTGCGAGTCTTTCCTTGGAGGTAATGAGTCGAGTATTGATTGGATATCAATTGGTATTCGGATCGATCGTCTCTCTAATCGCTCTTCCTTTCTTCCTTTGGGTTGGAGTCCTCACTCTCATCGTTTGCTCGTCGTCAATTGTCGCGTTACACAAGTAAACATAATTTTTAATTGTTTTTTTTAAATTTTAAATTTATTAAGTCTTATACGAATTTTTATCTCCATAAATAATATCTATGCTTTTCGATGCTGTAAAACCCATTATCAGATGGGATAATTAGTTGAATCCATCTTGTGTTCGTCCCTCAATGAATTATCCATTCGAGAGTCTCTCTAACGGAGGAAAAAGACACGAAATGAAGCTAATTTCAGGCGAAATTCGGCTCTTCTTCTGCCAATCGTCGTCCATTTGGTTAGTTTTCATTCATTTTACACTCTTCATATTTCATTCATTCATTTTACTTTTAATAAGCATATGGAAAGTGCTCGAGAACTGTTGTTATTATGACAGGAACTATGAGAAAACGTAGAGTTGAATAAGCCAGACAAATAAATGAGGAATTTTATTTAGGGAAAACCATGATAATAACTTTTTTTTATAAAGAATGAAGGAATTTGATTGATTAATATTTTCGTATTTCAGTATTTGACACTTCTCCTTCTTCTTTTCCTCGGTGGTTTCATCTTCTTCGCTAATATTTTCTTCAATAAACGATCTTCTCAAGGTGGGAATTCTCGTATTTTCCATATGGAAAAAGAAGGGAACGAAAGATGTTATTCGACCCTCTTTTCTTTCCATCGAGAGATCATATTTAGTTAACACAAATACGAGGAGAAATAAGTGAAAAGAAAGAAAGAACGAAGAGAAAAAAAGAAGAGGAATCGAATATTTCGTTGTTTTCTCAATCTCATTAATGAATTCATTCCACGATTGTGTAGGAAGTTTAATCTCATCGTCCAAATCTATGAATTAATTCTCGGGAGAGGAAAACTTTCTCTTCCAGTAGGGAAAAGATGAAAATGTCGCTGGAAAGGAAAGATGGACGATTAAAAATCTTGCAAAATAGCAAAGATTCGCCTCTTTCTTTTCAGTGTTCCAATCGGAATACGATACCGAATCGCTCTTTTTCATGGATACTGAGAGGTGAGCAACGATTTATCGAATTTATGTTTTCCGGAGAACAAAAAGGGGGAAATAGGAAAAGGACCGTGGCTTAGGTTGGAAAATCAATCATTTTGAAATTGTAAATAAATTGTTTACAAGGAGACGGAATTTCGTGATAAATTTTCACTTTATTCCCCCAATGTTGCGTATTTCTCCATTTCTTGCTACAATGGAATTTCGAAAATATAAGAATAAATATAGAAGACATATATTTAATTGATTTTTTTAAACGGGAAAATATCGACGCAAAATAGCGTGAATAAACTGGAAATTTTTCCGAAAAATTCGGTATCGGGAAAAAAAGACCCTCTAAAACGAATTTAAGCTATGGAAATTTTTGTCCTTATTTCGTTGATTTTTTTAAATTTTCAAAAAGACTAAAACTAAATTAGAATGAATGGAGATAAGGAGCTCGTATAGTAATCCTTCTCCATCTCTTTCATTCTGATCGCCTTCTTCCCTTTAGATTTGCCGTAATTCTACATCTCCTCAATATTCTTCTTCTTCTCTTCCACATGTGGAACATCTCTGTCATTTCTTCGTGTCGCAAATTCTTCGATTCTGGAAGTGAGAGAGAGAATCTTCTTGTCTCTTGAGTGGTCAGTCTAATGCTGCCCAAATTTCACAGGAAGAAAGTTTAAATTTGAATGCCCGGAATTGAGTATCTCGGCCGCCAATAAAGATCTTCCAGAGACCCGCAATTTTTTTCCAGGAATGTAAAACTGTTTTACACCCCAGGAAAAGTAGTGAAGCCTCAAGCTCCGCTGGGAGCCGAGATACCCTATTGTGGGCATTC
Organism: Pristionchus fissidentatus; assembly: GCA_036245785.1. NCBI lineage: Eukaryota > Metazoa > Nematoda > Chromadorea > Rhabditida > Neodiplogasteridae > Pristionchus > Pristionchus fissidentatus. The sequence continues at coordinate 31,192,203 of BTSY01000004.1, forward strand.
TAATTAAAACTTTTCCCACTGTGAAATTTGCTCAGCATAACACATAATGACGTCATATCCTGCATGAGAAACCATCTAATAACATTTGTTTAATGGTCGATATAACTTTGTAATTATTATATATCTTAAGGGCTTTCTGTGTACGAAAGTCAACTCGAAACACTCAACCGACAAAGAAGATCGACTCAACAAATAATAGTGTGATATAACTGAGTCAGGACATCAATTCAACCTCATTTCATCGGGTTTTTCTTTTCTCTTTCACTGTATCATCCAGTCTATTGTGAATATATGTACATTTTGTGATAGCCCATACACCTCATTATGGATATCATATGCGGTTCGAATAAAAATGACAAAACCATTGTGTTTTAGTTGAGTGATCTGTATTTAAAAAAATGAATTACCAGATTTTGTACCTACACAATTTGTATCATTTCCGCAATATTGCCGAGTCTTCCAGTAGTCACACGCAGTCCTTCTATCTTCTTCTTACTTACTGCCTATTCTTCTACATCGTCGATTGTTTTTATTTTTCACAATTCGAGTCGAATCAATAATCCTTTGGCACAATCTCTGGTGTGAATGTGCTATGATAATTCAGATATTGGGCATTGATCAAAAGCCACAACCAGAAAGAAGTAAATGGGCGAAAAAAGAAGTATTTATCGTAACCCGTGTATGACTCGTGTATTCATCATTATTGGAGTATCTCATGAGTACTTCTTTCATATTCTTCTTCATCTCGATCGATCTCTTCTCTTCTCATCTCATCTACTCTATTCATCTTCTTCTCCATTGCTTGTATTCCTCGTGCCGCGATTGTCGCTCCCTTCCTTCTTCTCATTGAGACCATTCGACGTTCTCGTCGATAGACATAGAGGAACAGAAGAACTACTCCCTACAATTATCCTATACTATGGGATTTTTCCCAGACTGGATCCGGGTATAGCGCGCCCTTTATCGATACCGGCCGAAACCGGTTCCGCGGAATCCTGGTATAATTTCCAGGCTGGAAATAAATACCATCTTATCAATCCCACTATCGATCCAAGGAGTATCGAGTGGATTCAAATGAATAATATGAACTCACTTGACTTCCATTTACAATCGTGAACAAGTAGTGGAAAACAGTTGAAGTTGGTGCATAAAGAGTAAAATATTGAAGAACCTGCACACAGACTCTATTATTATCCAGCCTTCTAATATTGCAAACCCATGGCATTCCAAGTGTGAATTGCATTATTAACACTGATATTATGCGTCGTTTGAGATGATTCTGATTGATTGAATTGGTTCGTTTGATTGGAAGGAGAGAACAAATAAATAAATAAATCGTACCTTCCCACTCATCAATTGACTTTTCTGTTCTTGATACAATCGAATAACAACGAGGATAGTGCAGATTATTCCATTAACAATGAGAACTGAGAGAGGAAGAACGACAGCGAAGGTGATGTAGTCTGGTCGAACCCAACAACTGAAATTAGAAGATGAGAGAGAACAGAGAGATCAATACTGTACAATCCATCGTCTCGATCAAAGAAATTAGAGACTATCGCAAGAATTGCAGATATCAAGAAAGGAGCTCCTGAAAAGAAAGTATTACAAGTATTATTGATTCGATATGAGTGAAAGGAAGAAATGGATAACTCACCGATACTAACAGTGCACACGAATATTTGATGACTGGCGAAGGACAAAATTCTCCGAATTATTGGAAAAGGAGAGAAGGTGGCGATGGTACGGTAGGATTGGAAGAGTGTCAGGAGTACGGTACTGAGATTATATCGATCGATAGTTCCTGAGCATAGGAGTTACCAGAAGAGAAGAGAGTATGAAACGACAGCAAATAGAATACACGACGAGCCAGCGACAGATCGATCATGGAAGAATGTGAAGATGAGATAGAAGAAGAGAAGAGATATCGTGTAGAGAACCTCATACAGAGATATCACATCATTCTATAGGCCGGTCAGCCTTCCAGTTTTGAGTGAGAGAGCGTGTAAATTGAGAGGGACTCTCTCACTTTAGCACACTCTCTCTCACCTTGACCCCTTTCTGTAGGCTTGAAATTATGTCATATTAAATGATAAGGAAAGATGAATATTACATCGACTGAGTGGAGTCGATTCCGGAACAGATCGTCGCGAATGAATGAAAACACTTTCATTTGAGCGAAACTTGGAATTCTGAAAGACCATTTATGATTCTCCACGCTTCTTTCGATGAGAACCGACTGGATGAGAACTATTTTTCGAAAAGATCTAAAGGCATCTAAAGGCGAGCTTTTTCAATAGACAAAATTTTTTTCTCCGAAAAAAGTTGTTCTCATTAAGTTGGTTCTCATCGGTCGATGACCCTCCGGCCGTACGAAAATATTGACAGACCTGTTGATGATAGAGGCGAATACAACCAGAAATAGTGAACAGATGGAGACGGCACTGATCACATATCCAACTATGATGAGACCCATATCACACACACACGGATCATTCACTGTACCATCCTACAATTACTTTTGTATTTATTTCCAGCCTAGATCCCGATAAAGCGCGCGCGTTCCCGGTATAATATGATTTCCAGGCTGTCCTGATTCCAGTCTGGAAATACACCGGGATCCAGCCTGGGTATAAGAGAGGTATCACGAGAGATAGCAGGAAAACTGACCCTTTTTGGAACAATTTTCAAAAACACATTTTTGATTTCGACCAAACTTTTATATTAGAGTACTATGGGGACGAGAATTCGATATATCCCGGTCCCAGGTTCCAGAGCCGGCTTTTTCGAAATTGACGGCTCCAATGCCGGAATCGTCATAACTACCTTCAAAAAGAAGCTACAATGCTGCGGTTGAGCTCAAAATGTGCGGAAAATCAGCTCATCATTTCGTCTGTTTGCAACGGCTTCGTTAATTTCGAACCTCAAAAGTTCTGACCAAAAAAGTTATTTTTGCTTTTTTCAACAAAATAACAGATATCTAAAGTGCGAGAAAACATGTTTTTTTCTCTTCGGAATATAAAACTGCTCATCAAATAATATCAGAAAAAAATTTGAGAAAAAATAAAATGGGGTCCATTTTAGGTCGAAAAACGGCTTTGAAGTTGGAAAATCGTGAAAAACGTGAAAATCGAATTTCATAAAACCTTCCAAAAAACAGTTTATTCTTATGTATTATGCAACTAATAGTTCAGGAAAAATAATGTTGTCACGATTGAGCTTCCTACTTTCTAATTAAAAAGGCGAAACTATCAAAAATGGGCCAAAATCGAAGAAAATAATTTCCATATGTAGTACAAATCAACTGACGCTCCTAAACACGGTTCTAAAATATGTGAATTGTATCTCCAAATATACTCCTAAATGAACATAGCCCAAATCCTCGGTAATCATATCCTAAAAATTGACAGTGTCCTGTTTTGGTAAGATTTTGATAGTTTCGCCTTTTTAATTAGAAAGAAGGAAGTTCAATCGTGACAACATTATTTTTCCTGAACTATTAGTTGCATAATACATAAGAATAAACTGTTTTTGGAAGGTTTTATGAAATTCGATTTTCACGTTTTTCACGATTTTCCAACTTCAAAGCCGTTTTTCGACCTAAAATGGACCCCATTTTATTTTTTCTCAAATTTTTTTCTCTGATAGTATTTGATGAGCAGTTTTATATTCCGAAGAGAAAAAACATGTTTTCTCGCACTTTAGATATCTGTTATTTTGTTGAAAAAAGCAAAAATAACTTTTTTGGTCAGAACTTTTGAGGTTCGAAATTAACGAAGCCGTTGCAAACAGACGAAATGATGAGCTGATTTTCCGCACATTTTGAGCTCAACCGCAGCATTGTAGCTTCTTTTTGAAGGTAGTTATGACGATTCCGGCATTGGAGCCGTCAATTTCCTAAAAGCCGGCTCTGGAACCTGGGACCGGGATATATCGAATTCTCGTCCCCATAGTACTCTAATGTAAAAGTTTGGTCGAAATCAAAAATGTGTTTTTGAAAATTGTTCCGAACCACCTGCAATCCCTGGTGATACCTCTCATAAATACAAGAGAATTCATTCAAATACTGAATCAATCGATACGAACTAACCACAATGAGAGTGAAATCAGTGAGATGGAAGCAGTCAGCAATCACTTTTCCTCCCTTTTGTCCCTCTCTCAATTGACAGAGATCGGACTGAGACCAAGTGAGATCTGATTCATTCCACCACGAGAAGGAAAGAATTCCATGCAGAGGACGAAGAGACTGAAGAAACACTAATATTACATGATAAATGACCGTATAATGATTATCTCAATAACATGCACATCCTCCAAAAGTGTTACGGCGAGGTAAAGCAAGAGAAAGAGGGAAACGTTGAGAGAGGGCACGAAAAGAGAGAGAGAGAGAGTCAGACAACGAAAGACGTTCTTTGCATGGTGCTAACTTGATGCAACAACATTCACTCACCCCACTCATATCGATAGTGACCGTGGCCATTTTCTGTGTCTTCTCTTGAGCTCTCGAAACGAATTTGATGATCCCATCAGAATTGTCTAGAATTGTGGCAGAAACAACGGGTTGATCTTGAAGGAGACTCGGTTGAGGGGAGCACGCAACGGGCAACTGAAGAGAAGGAAGATGAGAAGAGGGGATATTGATCGAGAGTTGTAGTGTTACATCCAATTATTATATTAGCGAGAAGAAAGGGTTATTCGCGAATAATGCATTGTTATTCACGAAGAACCTTTGTTAAAGAAGGAGAATCACGAATCGCCTGCTCCATCATTCCTCATCTCTTATGTTTCAATGGCGCGGTCGCTTTCTCCTCGATCACCCTTATCCATCCCTATCATTTTTTTTAATTCCTGCATTCAGGGTCAGTTTGGTACAGAGCCAAACGCGAATAACTTTGTTCAAACTTATCGGCTGAACATGCGGTTTGCGGGGATCTTATCTGGAAACCGATTACCATACCCCGACAATGAGAACTCAGTTGACCAAAAGTTCGTGGGACACCACCTCTGGTTTCGCAGGGTAATATTACTGCAATTAGTGCGGTAAGTTACCAGAAGTACTCAAGTAATAAACCTCGGTGCTTGCAGTAATATTACTTTTTACTTACTTCGCATTGGCAACTGACTAGAAACTTACTTTGTTACTGCTCTCGAAAAAAGTAATATTATTTCAATATTGCTACAATGTTACTTTTACTTCAAATTTGCCTTTTTAGCAAGCAAAAAGTAAGTTACAGGGATATTACTAACGTGTTCTTACTTGCAGTAATATTACCCGATACTTGCAGTGATATTACCCTACAATTCCTGAGACCTTTAATAGGGAATAGGATTGTTCGATATAACATTCGGGAATATGATTATTCGATATAACAACACTAATCGAATACTCACAACTGGCTCTGACGTCACTGAATCATCTTCATATTCATCTTCACTTGTCATTGAGAAGGAACGGAGATTCGCAGACTGTAATATCCCCATGGTATCGATCGAAGTGAGGGGGAAGGTCACTACCATGGCACTGTTACTGTATCCCTCATCATCATTCTCTCCCTCCCACGCAGATTTGACTGCTAGTCGTCGATAATTCCTTCCCCCGAGAAAAAGTTTAGTCGATCGATGGATTGAGAAGAATGAATGAGTGGCTGAATGAAATGAGTTGGAGATATTGATTAGAGTTTCACGTCATTTCGCCTAATCAAGCAACAGGTAAACTAAAACCTATCTATCAGGCGACACAAAACCCATTCTAGAATATTCACCGCATAAAATCCGAAACCCCAATATTGATTGACTACCTGAACTTCCACAGACGGAATCAACAGGAATCTCAATTGAACTCTTTGCTCGATCGATATTGATTCCATCAGATAATTCAATGAATTCCTTTCCCGTATCTCCCAATCCGAATACTTTCATCTCTGCAATGCTTTCATTCCCACTGACTCAGTTCTTCTCTCACCATTTTCATCTAGACAAGCTTGTTTCTGAGATGAGAATCCCAATAGATTTCCACTGAGAAAAAGTCGCTCACTGGCTGTGTTCACTACGAGAAGAGGAAGAGTTTGCAGCATCCTGGAATACATTCGACGTATTTTGAGCGAATAGATAAAGTTTACTTCTGTGGTGCTTGATCGTGATTGTTTGCACTATCGAGAAAGGATTGTTCAGGTGCATTGAGACATTCATCCAGAGTGTCCAAAAGAGTCAGAGAATCCTCAAATTACCATTTGAAGAAGCAGACAAAATGGACTAATTCTTCAATAAGAAACCCACGATTTGTGATATTCCGGATACATTAGCAGCGTTGAAAAGAATCTCTGAGACGTAGTACACATGAATTCCCTCCATTTTCTCACTTTCGATTTCGACTATTTCATTTGTATCTTCGAGAACTTTGGATACATTGTCAATAGTGACGGTTGTCTGGAAGAATGAGCGATTAGTGAGAGGTTAATTAATAATTAATTAAAGATTAATTGGCGGAAATTGATTGACATTAGCGAGATCAGAGAGAGCTTCGAGTGATTTCTTCGGTGTCGTAGTTGTTTTGATTGAAGGCGAAGTCGGTCCTGCATTTAATTGAGTCGATGAAGAAGAGAAGAAAGAAGAAGTGGAGAGTTCGACTGATGACGTCATTCCATCGATAGTCGATGGGAATTCACTCATTTCCATGCTAGATTCAGTCGATTCCGGGCTAGTTTCCGTTGTCATTTCGATTGTGATTGGAGAAGTCGAAATGGATTGAAGAGGACCTTCGGATGTTGATTCAGTCGATGGAGGAAATGATGATGAAGAAGGAGAAGGAGAAAATGTGGAACTGAAACAGAACACAATACTTCTCAAGGCTCTATACTGTTGAAGAACTCTCATTTTTCGACTGTCACACATGAAGTCTGGTCGCACAAATTGTAGTTCAACCTATTCACAAAGAAAAAAAACTCTAAAACTTAGAGTGTACTCTCTTGTTTTCGCACACACATTAGTGTTTAGAACCCTGGATTTTGCAAGATGAGAAATTAGTTTTTTTCTTTGTGATTAAATCACTTACCAAATCTGGAGTGGATCTCCATTGATCGGGCACGCAATATACGAATTTGCACATATGCAAATGAGATCAGAAGATCTGCATTCATTAACATCCTTCTCCAATATGAATTGAGGGCAGTCATCCAATTCCAGAATTGTTGTTGTCGTACTGTGAACCTGCACATCATCGATTGACAACTCATTCCTACATTTACTCCTTTCTCACTTCAAATTCCACACAAATCAATTGCTGTCTTCCAATGGCTATTGTGAGGTTGAGTGATTCTCCCACATCATGATGAACTTGTGCAAACGGAGCATTGTAGACGTATCTGAGACACAAATTACTCCTTGCCAATACATTTACGTTTTCCTTTTCATTAGAAAGTTAATGGTAAAGACCTATGGTAAAATTGATGTTAACGATTTCTTTTTCATTAAATCGATTCTAAATATATCTATTTCGTGTTATTATTACTAACTCAACGGTGTCGACGTAAATCTTGAAGTTCGGTTGTTTCTGGTAGACCACAGTCACATTGAATACGATGTGTCCCTTTTTGGTAGACAAGTCGAGACTCTTTTCAACGTGAATTGTCGCCTGAAGGATCACCCACTTTCATATTTATTTGTCACCACGCTGCGCTATACCATTATCGTATTCATCATGTTTTATAAATGTAAATCCGATCAACTATACCGTTTTCAATGAATATAATATTCATTACCTGTTCGAGAACGATCGATGCATAATACTTTGATTGAGGAGAAATTGTAGTTGTTGACGAGGTGGAAGTAATGGAAGAAGTAGATGGAGTCGTTGGAGTAGAAGGGCAAATGGTGGAATCAATCAATTCATCCGAGTCAGTTGTCGATCCAATCGTTGTCTCAATTGTGGTCGAATATTGACCAGTCGTCATTTGAGTGGTTGATTGATCGTCTTCAGTAGCCCTTTCTATTCCTTCCGTTGTTTGATGTTCTTCTATCTCTGTAGTTGGAAGAGGAGAAGTTGAATAACTGAAAAAAGGTTCACTTCCGATTCTCATTGTTTCTGAGAGAGAAATAAGTATACGACTCCAGACTTCTGGGCTGCCGTGCGACGACTTTCAAAGTCTGTGTAATCGACTCGCGCCTCAGCGACTATTAGTCTTTGAAATTATCGCTGGCCAGCTTAGAGTCGTAAACTTATTTCTCCCTGAGTTTCGTTATTCAGCATCAACATACCACTTTTTGTATTCCATCATGGATACTTCTCCTTTCTTCTGACAAATAATTGAGTATTGATCTCCATAACATTCTCTCCCACTCTCTTCCATATAGAATTGATGGCATTCCTCGTGTTTCACTGAACTTTTCGTTCCTTCATTCTCAATTTCGATTGAGAATTGAAGAGAAGTACTCGAAGGTAATGATTCAATCAATTCGAAATGAGCAGAATCAGAAGGAGAAAGAACGTATGTCGATTGAGAGATCCTAAATAGGTTTTTTTTAAAATTCGGGTAAATACATTAATTAGGTCACATCCTTTCACACACTCTCTCACACGCATACCGGCGTAATAGAGTGTGCGAAATTAAGAGACCTAATCCAATTATTTACTCGAATTTCAAACTCTACTAAATAATGGTGAGAGAGAGAATTCGATATACGACTCACATCTTCCTTTCATTGACTTTAGCTGTGAATTGAGATTGAGTAAATGTCCAATCTCCAGTGAGTAATGAAATAGATTGAGGAGATGAGGAACTTGGATTGAAATGAGTGATTGTGAGAAGACCAGGATTGAGTTGAGGAGAGAGAAACCAAGAAGTGAAATAGAAAGAGAAGGATGGACTAAATGATGAATGATTGAATAGAATGAGAGAGGAAGAAATGCCATTGAGTATCGAATGATTGAGTGAAGTCGGGATCGTGTTGAGGACACAATGAGAGATTGTTGTTAGAGTAGCATCCATCGATGAATCCCAATTGAAACTGTAGACAGTTATCGAAGATGACACTTGTGTTGGTCGATAGAGGAAGGAGAGAGAACGAGTCTTGAGGGGAAAGAAGTACGGTAATCAATTGGAGATCGATTGCTATCCAGTGGTAGGAATCACTGTAATTTCAATATCTCCCCATTCTCATTCCATTTTCACTCACATTTTCTCATCGTCAATCCAAATTTCCGTTTGATTCGCCGTTCTTTTTGATGGAATCACAGTGAATTCGTGTTGATACTGAAATTAAACCAAATTGTCAAATTGACATTTGTCAATTGTCAATCGTTACCTTGTCATTCGACCACGACAACAGACTTTGATCGTCAAACAGATTGATTCTCATGTTTTCACTGAAAAAAGATATTATTTTCTATATTCTCTAAATTATTCTGACCATGCTCTAATCGGTATCTGATTCGTTTCTCTGGATGGTTCTGCAGTGCAAACTCGAGTGTCCATCACATAGAAACATTCCACTTCCTCTCCTTCTCCCATTATGAATTGAGTACAATCATTGTAGAGAACGATGACGTCTCGAGTAGAGGGAAGAATAGAAAATGAATCGATAATCACTCCACTTATTCGATCTCTCACTCCAAATCGAGTCAATTCTCCCACTTCAATCTCAAATGTGAGAGTACTCCTGTCAATCAATCGATATTCCTTTTCCTTCTTTCTTCAACTCACACACTATCCATTCCTCTCATAACTTGTCCTTCAATATTCCTACTTCCAGCTTGAGATGCTTCTACTATCCATCCGCCCTCAAATCAATCTCTTCCTTCCTATATTTCATCCCTATCGCGAACCGTTTCGTCATTCTTACTCAACATGAGATCCCATGTGAAAATGATTTGTCCCTCTTTGTAGATGTAGAAAGCTCTCAGATCAGTTCTGAATGATATCTACTCTACCAATTGTGTCCTATTATTTAGTAGAGTTTGAAATTCGGATAAATAATTGGATCAGGTCTCTTCATTTCACACACTCTATGTGCCTATCAGTTAATGAGAAAGTATTTGGAAGGCCAATTATTTACCCGAATTTCAAATTCTATTATCTACTCACAGAGGTGGAGGAGTGGTAGGATAGGCACTGGAATCATTCACTTTTGGTATGAATTAGAATGGAAACTGACCACACTTTGAATGGTAGACGAGGGAATAAATCGGCGTCTTCTCCCACACACAAATAGGAATCAGAAGTACCGTAACATCCTTGTTCCTCTCCGTCGATCGAGAACTGATCACATTCTTCGTACACAATTTGCGTCGATTTCTCTCCGACAACTACGGAAAATCGGAAGAGAACGGAAGAAAAAGAATCGATGACAGAGAAGAAAATGGGAGAATCGACTTGGAATGGAATTGGATAGGGATATGATGGAAGAGTTGAATCACTGAAGAAGAAAATAAATGAGATAGAAGAACACAGCATCGAATTGGCACCATGCCAAGAAAGTGTCTCGTTGTCTGACTCTCTCAATTCGCGCACTCTCTCGGTGATTCTCTCTTTCTCTAACTCGATCTCGCCGTTACTCTTTCGAAGGCTGTGAAGAAAAAGAGACAAGCTCACACTTGGAAATGAATTGTATTGAAAGAGATACTGAATGGAAATGGAGTTGGAATTGTATCAACAGTCCAATGGAAGACCAACGATCTCTCCAGAATCTACAATCGACTTTGAATTCATTCTAATTAACAATTATAATCAAGTAATTGAAGATTAATACCTCTCCATCCTCTTCTTTATAATTTTCAACAATGAATCCCTTGAGAGTTCTTGATTCTTTTGTGAACGAAAAGTACATTTTGTATGTTCTGAATGAAATTGAATAAAGATGAAGTCGATGTATAACATACTCATAAGGTATTCCAGTAGGAAGAGTAATTGGAGGTCCTTCGGTTCGATCGGAACTGAGTGCAAAGATGTCAATGATACAAACGAATCTTACCACGTCATTCCACTGGAGGGTCAACAATACAAAGCGTGCAAAATCGAGAGGAACTCTCTTACTTTTCTTCTCTTACTCTCTCGCTCTACTCTCTTTCTGTGGGTTTAGGATCATCTTGATCACTTACCAAGAGAGAATTGAATGAGTCCTCAGAAGATCCGAATTGGCGCAGAATTTGAATGAATAGAATAGACTCAATTCTCCTCTGCAGATATCTGATAGAATAACGAACTCAATTATCTATTTTGTATTTGCAAACTCTAACCTTCATTCAATTTGAATTGTTCGCAATTCCGTGCAATCACAGAAACAATCGGAGAATTGAGATCTAGATCGAATTTGAAGATTTCCTTCCCGTGAATGAGAAATTCGATCGGAATCAAATTGCCAATGGTCATAACTGAAGAACTAGCGGGTGTGTATCTGAAATGAGACAAATGGAATTTCATATTTTATATTTTGATTTTCTAAGAAATCACTGAATTAGATACATACTTCATAACAAAATATATGTGAATGGTAAATTAAAGAATAAATAATAAACAAACTCGACTCCGTTGACTGTAAATTTGACATCTCCGATTTTGTTGTAGTTTCTGATGGAAAAGTCGAAGTAATCCTGAAAGTGCTAATGAAGATAAAGAAGGAGAGACGAGTTAGTACCGGCCTCTGTTCATTCCAAAACAATTGAAGATCCATTCTTGCCATTCCATAGTATGGAAAGGCGGAATTCAACTCGGTTATCACATCAAAATGGAATGTTTGAGGAGAAATTCTGATCGCACTGAATAAAATACTGGGAAAAGACTCTTCAACTCATTGCCTACCACATCTCAAATTGAACAGGTTCTTCCCTGATTCCATTAGGACAGATTTTGAATTTCCAGCCATTGTTGATGTAACCAGTGACACAGTGAAGAGTGGTCGGATTGGAGGAAATTAATAGAAGAGGACAACCAAGATAATAAAAGTGAATTCCATCTTGACGAGTTAGGAGCTGAATGACTCACAATTTTCTTCCCATCAGTCCCTCTCTATAATTATTTCCTTTCTTTTCATTTATCCGACTATTTATGCAAATGTGGACGAAAAGGAGAAAGAGAACCTGCATGACGAACAATTCTCCATCGAATATTGGTAGAGAAATAACCATCCAATTACCAATATCGAGAGTGAAATTATCTTGATGAATTCTGCAATTGAATTTTAATTTAAATAAATAATAATAATATTTACAATCCAGGTGGATTATTGACGTCGATTGTGTGAAATTCCGTCGCCCCGACGATTTCCACTCTTTCTTTCTCTTTCCGGAACAAATACGAACCCTAAATGAGTGATTAAACTAGAAAATTCATGGACTACCCTTTAAGTTCGCTAACTTTTAAGCATAATTTCCATCTTCTTTTTAAATTTGCAAGAAGAATATTTTTATTATAAGAAATACCCCAATACGAGTGAGAAAAGATACTGGAAAAATGTGCAAAGTTCCAAAAAAATAAGCATTGAGAATCTCACAATTTCATCTTGTGTCCATGACAATTTATAGTAAGCCGTTTCAAGTGTATTCGAATAGATAAAAAGTTCGAATTGGGGAAAGAATCTGAATGAGAAATGAATTGAATGAATGGAAATATTGACTTACGGCGAAGGAGAATCAGAAGTATTTGGATACACACTGAAATGCAAATTAAATTGTTCATTCACTGAATGAATCAACAATACCATTCAGTTACTATCGGATTCCCAATTGAGTTGCAATCTGGAGTATCGGCCGATAGACGATTGCAGAAACAGAAATCAGACTGAGTCAATTGATTTGATCGACAATCGATCGAATCTGCAGTTAATTAAAGGAGATATTAAATTAACGAGAGAAAATGGATAAAGTGTCTAAATGTGTTCTAGTTTCCCTCACCTTTCTCACTGAATATCTCGAATTGTGTGCAATCTCCAACAACCGCCAATATTCGTCCTTCGTCAGTGAATTCAATATCAACTTCACTTCGAAAATTATCAAAATATTTGTTCATTTCTATTGTAATTCTAGTCCCTCGACCAGTGTATATATTGACATCTCCAGAGATTTCTTCACTGAAAATATTATACAAACAATTGATAAAATGGATCCGCATGAAAGTCTCACCCATTCACTTTGACTTGGACCTCAGTAGCAATTTGAACTCTAGAGTAGACTGCATGAAGCATTCCCTCAATTGATCGATAAGCTCGTAATAAACGTCATCGAATGACGTTAATCGACGTCAATCTTATCGATAAAATGGAGTTGAACTCACTGGCTCATTGCTATTTTGATCCATTTGGAGACTTCCAATTTCCATTTGATTCATCGGATTGAAAACTGTGAAGAAAACTTTGAATTCTTCCGATTTCATTCGAATATTCGGAATGATGCTGAATTTTAAATATCTACTATAACCAATTGTGAGAGTTCAAACCATGTCTTCGGTTCCTTAGCTGCGAACAAATTTCCGTTCTCTTGACACAGAGTGTAGATTCCATTATCCATCCCTTCATAACAATCTCCAGTCTCGGTCATTTTGAACTGTTCACAGTTGTTGTACACAACAGTCACTTCTCCTTGAGAGGAAACATCGAATCTGATAATTCAATTACTTCTCTTAGATTGAAGAATCTCGCAAACCTCCAAACCAAATGGGAGCTCACTGATTTGATAAATACAGTAAACGATTCATCGAAGGAGATTAGAAACTCGGAGGATCCGTCAATTCTAAAGTAAAAATTTGCAAAGGAGAATTATTTACCTTTCCTACCTCGCTCCGAAAACGCGTTCAAGTGTGAATTTGATATCACTCGAAGATGAATCGATAATGAGATTGAATGCTACTTCATTCTTCAATTCTTCATATTTAGTGAATTTCCTACCCCACTCACCTTTTCCGTTACTCGAGATGTAAATGATCCTTTCGTGGTAGAAAATCCATATTCCCATGAGAAAGACATTGAATGAAGAGTTTGTGAAACGAAGGCACATTGTGCGATACTCAAATTTGAAATATCGATTTTGTTTGATTATTTATCAGAGCTCGAGGAATTAATAATGCAAAAGGTATTACATACCTTGAATCCCATTGGGCACATTTGATCATGGAATCAGTTTGATCCGATGGACAATTGCTATTCGATGGAAGAGAGGAACAAGAACAGAACAGAGAACAATGAGAATCGAATTGAATTGATGAAGAGTGACATGAACTGAAATATGAGACAATCTAATCAAACATTTCTCTCCATTTCACCTTTCTAAATCAGGAGATTCGAATGAAAGTTCAGTCTGGTCACAGTTCTCATATGATATTCTCAGTGAGTCGTCCTCTCCATAATATTCAATAATCGCAATCAAATTGTCCCCACAGCAAGGATCGACATAATTGACGATCAATTTGATTGGATCTTTTATATGTTGGTGAACTGGCTTCTCGATAACAGTGTCTGGATTGAGCCTATGAAACAATGTTGAGACCAGGGTGGACATAAATATCTCACACTAAATCAGATATTATCAGCTGATATGGAAGAGGATCGATATTTGCCTCTAAGGAAATATTGAGGTACTTTTCTCCGTTGTTCTGAACATTGGGTTTACAAAAATCGATGTGAATCTACCGTACCCCTTTTCGCATTCTTTGTAGATGAATAATCGACTGGGCTCCCTGATCTTCAAATATGAAAACACTCGTACTGAACAGTGAAAGCTTTGACAAAAGTCGATCTCGAACGAAAGTAAATGAGTAATCGCCCCGTACCCGAATGTTGTGTCACTTGTGTCGACTCCCTTAAGGAGGACAGGCAATAAAATGAAGAGAATAAACATTTCGTTATCAGTTCAGAAGCATCTGAAACACTGATTGAGATATAGGACAAGGTTAAAATCGATAGAAGGGAAATACGAAAGAGGGGAGGAGTAGGGAGAAGGTATACTGTAGTAGAGAGATCGACTACTCAGACAAAGATGAAACGCAGTCAGACACAATTCAACATCGTTATCGCATCACTCGATTCAATTTGATATAAAAGGACGTCTCAGTGTGAATATTCTTCACACTCAGTGCTTTCCCTTGGCGGTCTGGTAAAAAGGGTGGACAGAAGTTTGGGAGTTGAAAGGAAAGCGCTGCTTTTTCTTATCTAAAAGTGATTCAGGAGAAATCTGCCGCGTTTATTCGCCGATCGGAAAAAAGGAACAAACAGTGAAAAGAGAAAGAGGAAAGGAATGAGAACCCGAATGGTGAATTATTAGGTCTGACTAGGGATGACGAAAGCATTGGAGTATACAAGTGAAGAATAAGAAGGGAGGGGAGGAAAATGATGAGATCTTAATCGCCTTACAAATGGAGAGATTGACTGATATGGAGAGAGATTGGAGACCATCTCAGAGGGGAAGAAGGGAAGCTCGTTAATGGAAGGGGCTGCTGATATGATCAGTAGTGATTGGAGGGAGAGAGAGAGAGAAGAGAGAGAGACTCCTCAGTCACAGTTGTACAATTCTCCACACCAGAGAGCCTCCACTACCTGCAATCACAATAATAAGTCAGTTCACGATTCTCTACTCTCTCTCTCTATTCATATCTTATCACATAGGAATTTGTACTTTCCTGCATGAAAATGAAAAGTTGCGTGCATGATAATCACGACTATAAGGCGTGGTTATCAATAGGTATGAGTAAGTAAGACCCCCTCTTATCCCATATTATGACGTCATCGACCAAAATATAGTCAATCGATAAAAATATTACCTGTTCATCGACGAATTTGTTCAGTTTGGTAATCTTCTCTTCTGCCATTCTATGACAACTTTCAGCGAATCGAACTCGTGGCCATTTAGAACAAGCCGTTGAAGCGAATGACTCGATGTCGGCCTGAGAGATTACGGTAGAGAGGATACGGAGTACGGTAGAATAGAGTACGGTACCTTAGCAGTCTCCGCATATCTCTTTGCATTGTCGAGCATTCTCTCACAGAACATGCAGTTCAGTCTCTTCTCGTCCTGTACAAAGATACTATTTTTTTTTAAATTTTGAAACAATTGTAATTTTAGAAAAAAAACAATTGTAACAAAAACACAATTATAACATCTTGCAAGATAATTTGATGGAGATATTATAAAACAAAAGTACCCTGTTCATTTCCTCGACATCATCAATTATTCCTTTTCTTCTCTTCTTCATTTTCTCTTCTTTCTCCTTTTCTTCCTGTCTTTTCTTCTCTTCTCTCTCTTTCCTCTCCTTCTCTTTCTTCTCCTTTTCTTCTCTTCTATTTCCTTCTCTCTTCTTCTCTTCTCTCTCCATTCTTTCCCTCCTTTCTCTCTCTTTCTTCTCTTCCATTTCTTCCTTTTCCTTCATTTTCTTCTCTTCTTTAATTCTCGCTTCTTTTTCTTTTACTTCTCTTTCCGATTTATTCTCAAATGTGATCTCCAAATCCTGTAATAAAATAATTCATGCAATTGGTTTACAAGACTCTTCTATGAATATTTCAATCAAACCATATCATAAGCTCCCCTATTTCCCCCTTCTTTCCCATCTTTTTCCTCTTCTCCTCACCTTATCACAAATGTTAAGGGCGACGCAGACATTCTTAGCAGAGAAATCGTAATTGAGTGAGAAGTAGATCTCTTGCAGGAAAGTGTTCACAAATGACGTGCAATGCTCCTGAATCAATCAATAATGCTACAGTATTGTATTGTATTACAGTATTGTCAACACGGCATCGAGTTTCCGACATGCCAAGAATCGTTGTCTCTCTTCTCTCGTTGTCTGGCTCTCTCGATTCGCGCACTCTCTCCACGATTCCCTCTTTCTCTAACTATGCTCACCATGAGTTCCGCCGGGAGTGCTCTACATTTGTTCTCAAGTGCAATTTGTAGTTGATTCTGGCTGAGTCCGACTCTCTGTCCACTTGCAGCCATCAATTGACGACAGAGGAAACAAGCAATGGAAGCTGCTGATTCGGGGTCGGATCTGATGAGTGAAGGAGATATACACAATGGTCACATTTATTTGTTCCTTTGCTATTACTCTGTTACTCGAGAGGCTGTGTAAAATCCACAGTTATAAACACCACTGTTGAGAGAGCGACTTCATGTTTTCTCAATCTCACACATTAGTGTTAATAACACTTTATTTAGACATGAATTTTTCAGTATATACTTTGTTAGTACCTCATATACTGTTCCATCTCCTTCGTCATATGTCCAGAGGGAGATCCGAGTACAACAGGAAGAGAACCGACAGAAGAACCCCCTCCTTCCACTGAGATGAGGAGACAAACGAGAACTGCCATGTGCATATACATATTTATCCTGATATCAAGGCAAATAGGCCGGTAATTGAATACACCCAATTGTTTAGTTTATTTTAAAAATCATTTTTATATATATGCCTTTTTCGAGTTCACTGGGAGCTCTGAGGACGTCGAAAAGGCTTCGGTTGTTTCTTAGAGCAAATGAGCATAGATAAATACACGAGGATCTCCCTTCTTCTTCTCCTTTTACCATTGTGTCTCATCATCTCAAGTTCCCAAATGGTCATATTTACTTCTCGTCCTCACTCACTCATTCTTCTGTTTCACTCTTGAATCTAAAGCGTCACAAAGTGCACAAAAGGGGGTTATTTGCTGTTTGAGATCTCTCTCTCTCTCTCTCTCCCAGAGAGGGGGAATTCTCCTGAGATAGCTGCTATCGAATTTCAATCCTTCATCTCTTTTTGTATCAACTCACGACGTCGAACGTCTAAAGAGAGGAAGGTTCTGTCGCATTTAGAAGTTCCCTTCATTGTATCTGTGTTTGCCTTCTCGGAGAGAGAGAGAGAGAGAGAGAAGGTCGATCTCAAAAAGCCGCTAATGTAACGATGTCTCTGTGTGTGAATGCACTTCGTGTTGAAAGATGCGAAAGATTGACTATTGAACCGAGAACAGAAGAAGAAATGGAGAGAAGAGAGAAAGGAGAACAACGTTCAATAGACGACTAGACTATTCACATCCACTAAAATCAGCCAGACTTTCAAATGGAGTGGATGCTGAATGTTTATCTCTTTGATCTCTTTGGATTTCTTCAAGAGGGCATCAAGATTCATATTTCTTAAGCAAAATTTGTATGTGGAATGGCAGATAGTGGAACAAAAAATGACCACTTTGCGAATCAGTGAATTTCAGGGAAAATTTCGGAACTTTTAAATGAATAGAAATTTTAATGAATATTTTGCTATACTCGCAGATTGTCTAACTCGCCACAAAAAGTACACAATGATCAGAAAATGATACTCTCATTTTAAAAATTATTCTTCATTTTGGGTTTCCGAAAATAATGGGGAATTGCCGAAGAACCTCTTGACCACAGAATAAGTGAAAGAAAATGTGATAGATCGAACCTCCGAAGATTCTCCGCATTCCTCTCTTTTATCTTTCGTTCGACGATCTTCCTGGAATGAAAAGAATATTGAAGATTATGGTAGAATGAAATCATGAAATAACGAAATACGAAGTGATCGTAGAAAGTTTTCGCCCTCGGGGGTCAAATGAGAGACTATTGAGACTCCGCCCACTACTTCTTCTTTTGTCCACTTGACGTGACGAGACAAATAGAAGACTATCGAGAGAGAGAGAGAGAGAGAGAGAGAGAGAATTGATATAGAAAAGTCTGAGATAGATTGAATAGAGTCTCAGATTCATTATACACTAAAAGCTTTGCATCTGTCACTACACATAATCACAAGAGGTCAAACCTACTTATATTTCGAAAAAAATAATTTACTATCTAAAAATTCAATTTAAATCAAAAAATAATAAATTTGTCTGTGTAGTTGTGATCTTGCGAGTACCGTGAGAGTCTAACTTTCACACGCTCCGTCCTCATACTATTGCTGTACCTTTCTTTGGACGCGCTTTCTTAAGATACAGACGAACGATTAGTTTTGCCTTTCAATAAGTACAGTGGGCGCATTTGAATAATATAATATATAAATATGAAAAGAAAAAATAGAGAAATATTTGAAATGGGCTTACAATTAGGAAAGAACGTTCCAAGTCACATTTCAACGTTGGAGAGAAGGAGATAATAGGGGGGGCATAATTATATGGTTTGAGATGGGAAAAGAGACTAGTTCACTCAAGTGACTCAGATAAATGAATTTTGAGAGGGATTTAACTGTTGAAGGGCGGAATATTTGAGAACTGTGGAATTTTAAATGGAAAAAAAGAATTTGAATATGCTTCAACGTCTTTCGAACATCATATTCTCCATTTTCACCACTTCGGTTAGAGAAAATTCGTTCAAAAACTAAAAGACTGAAAAAAAAACTAGACTGTGAGAGAATTGGGAGAGAAGCTTCGAATATGGAAAGAGAGAGAGAGAGAGAGAGAGAGAGAGAGAGAGTGGCCAGTATCCCTGACTAGATAATGAGATCGAGTTATAGTCCACTTCACTCCGGACCTCCAAAGTGAGTGAATGGAGAGGAGAGAAGAGACACAATTATGATCTACTTGTTATTATTAATGGGATTCATCAATAATCAATCAATAATTTCAGTGAGAAATTAAATTACGTAATTGGAAAAAAGTAAGATTGCACTTTTGTGGTTGAATAGAACGGAATATGGCGAAACGAGGGATCGAATGAGATTACTCCAAATTTGAACGGTGAATCGAGAGATGAGAGAGTGGGGGAAAGTGAGAGAGGGCAGACAACGAGAGAACGATATTGAAGCCAAATGGCATGGAGAGTACACAGAAGGGACAGATGGATGGAAGGGACAACCATCTATCCATTCTATGAATAATGCAGTGAACAGTGTACTCGACTAGTCTGAAATGGTCTCTTCATTTCAAACACTCTCTCACCCATCGACCGGTCGAGAGAGTGTGCGAAATGAAGAGACCATTTCAGACTAGTCAGGTACTCTGTTCACTGCATTATTATGCTTGTATAAGGGGGTCAATTCAAGTGTGAAACCACCCGAGAAAAGTTCCAAACCAAGGTCGAAAGTGGTCGAGAATCGAGTTAGTTTGAGAAAAATGAGGGAACGGGCAAAAAAGGAAGAAGGGAAATGAAGAGTGAGATGAAAGATTGAGAGTTTTGCCACTCGTGACCCAACTCTCGTCTCATTTCCATTTGTATCGAATTGCACTAACTAGGGAGTCAATCTCAATGGGGTTTCCACTCTTTCTCAGATAGATTAAGGATCAGCTGAATATCCCGTCCCCCTCCCTCCTCACCATGACCTACGCTCATCTATGCTAATAATCATACCATTCTATCTCTTTTTCTCGGCGATAGAGCGAGAAAATGAGCGTGTTCAATGAACCGAAGAGAGAGAGAGAGAGAGAGAGAGAGAGAGAGAGAGAGAGAGGGAGAGAGGGAGAGAGAGAGAGAGAGAGAGAGAGAGGGAGAGAGAGAGACAGAGAGAGAGAGAGAGAGAGGGAGAGAGAGAGAGACGGAGATGATTTCACAAGCCTCGGGGAACATTTGCACGGAATTAACTACCTGCATTATAATTCAGGAAGGGGGCATCAAAATGCGATTTCTTTTCCTTTCGCTCGACAGAATTGCAAATAAATGATCCTTCTTCTCTTTTGTTTATTCCATGCGTACTCTTTCTTCTCTTTCTTCTTCTCTTCTTCTTCTTTCTCTCAGCTTATCAGAAGAGAGAATATTCAAATAGACTTTGATGAGATGAGTCTAGAGGGCGAAATAGATACACAAACAGAGGAAAAAGCATGGAAGAAAGAGAAGAGAGAGAGAGAGAGAGAGAGAGAGAGTGAGTGAGAGTGAGACGACATTGTCAGATGGTCACTCAACACTTCTCAATGGAGTCAATGTGTTCATAGTGTCAAACATTCTTCTGTAATTGGACGGTAGAAATTCGAAGAACGGAAGATTCGCGTTGCTGTGAAATACTGCGAAATCGACATGGAGTGATAATTCTGAGAAGAGATCTGAAAGAAGAAAGAGAGGATTTGAAAAAATAAGTGCACAAAGTGAAAGACGCCGGCCGTTTCGACGCCGGATCAGAGCCTACAAATGAGAACCTTTTTTAGGAAAAAAATACTATCATACACTCTTTATTTCAATAAGGCATATTTTTTTCGACAAATGATTGGTTCTCATCCGAAGATTCTGATCTTGTGCTGTCTTTTTTATAAATTGGGTCCCTTTTTCTCACACTTCCCTGTTCTTTCGAAGATATTCAAACAGTAACCTGCAGTAACTTCATCAATCATATTTTCCCTTGAGTTTTCACGTATTTTCTGAGTAAAACTCAATAGATTGTATCATATTTTGTCATGAATCTTTTTAAAGAAAGCCGAAACGTGGTAAAATCTGAAAGCAAAAAGTGAACTTACTCTCGATACGGTCGAACAAAATAGAGAGTTATGAAAGGACTGAAGATAATTGTGAGATCTCCCACCTACAATTATCGATTAACTCTCTATCGGATCAATTTTCATACTGAATGAGGAATGTATTCTAATGGAATTGAATGGTAGATGTTGAACTGTTGAATTGCATAAGAAACAACAGCAAATGCATACAAAGGAGGAAGGCAAGATTGGATTATTAGACCCTTAATAGCAATTATTATTGAAATGTTTGACTCAATGGGAGATCGTTAGCTTTTGAAATTAGAGATAGCCACTCGAAAATTTGAAAATGAATATAACAACGCGTTTCGACTCAGTTTCGGAACAGTTCTTTGTTTTGTTATTCATTTTCTTTTGCTTTCGAACATTCGTGTATCGCCAGAGATATTTCGAGTGGTCAACGCTAGTTGATATTCCTTGCATATTTCTTTTTCACTTTCTTTTCTGACATTCTCTTACCTTTATGATTTCTCTATGCGATTGTCGTGTCTTCATACTCATACTCGATTCGTGTTTCGCCAGAGTTCGATGGATACGGTAGGCGACGATTATAATCAGGACATAAACTCCTAAACATTCGTCCTCTCTTTCGTTCTTCTCCCTTGACCTACCCATGATGGGACAGCACACCCAAAAAATTCCACCGAGAAATGAGGGAGAGAGAAGATCTCCGCCTGAATCGATAATAAATTTCCTTCACTCATTTCGAAAGACTTGTTGTTTTTCATAACTATTATTAAATATATTACTATTATTTTTTCTTTTATTAACACATTTATGTACATTTTGAATAATAAATAAAACGAAAACAATAAATAAAAACAATACCCATCAAGAATTCAGATTCGTTCATCTCAAAATCGGGTCTTTGCTCTTTGAGAATTTGCACAATTTATTCATGATTCAGTCGATTTCCAGTACCGAAAACAATCTTAAATATGGGAATTTGGATGAATCATGAATGGATTCTCTCTAACACAGATGATAATAGTGGGAAGATAGACGAGAAAAGCGGTGATTGTAGTGTAGAGAGGAGGAGGAGAAGGGCGAGTTATGATGAATAGTCTGGAGACAAATTGAGCTAAGGAATTTGAACAGTTGTCACGACAAAAAAGTGTGTTCCTTATTGTGTTCCCGGTGTTCCTGGGAAAGATCTGCTGATCCTTTCCAGGAGCAACAGGAACATTTTACTGATATGAGGCTGTTCGCATATCTAAGGATCAACAACTTGTCTTAAAGAAGGAGTATCACGAATCTCCTGCTCCATCATTCCTCATCTCATATGTTTCACCATAACCAGACAGTGATAACTCAGTTGACCAAAAGTTCGTGGGACACCACCTTTAAGGACCTCGTACATCGACTTTCTGGAAAGCAAAAATCTTGGCGTTTTCGAGGGTGCTGATCATCATGGTGATAATCATTTTTCATTTAACTCATCGGCTGAAGCGAACGTTAACTACAGTTTTTAAGGCTACGTCGCCATATCTCACGATACGAATATTTGGTCACATAGACTGCCAACGTAGTGTTGTTGGGCACATTGCGACGCATCCGAAATTCTACCGTAATCTATAAATCGATATATTGGCGCTCAAATGGCCGCAAAGGTACCAAGAATCGACAGGCAACGCGTGCTAGGACCAGAAGATAGGAAAATGAAGCGGCCAACGATATAATAATGTTTCCCCCCATGGATAATATCGGTTTTCATTTAAAATATAATAGTTTTCGCAAGGGAATGCTTAGAAATTGCCCCTAATGATAGTGTGCGCGCTCCATTTTTGGTCGCATTTTTCAGGTGTACTGTATTTGGCTTATCGAAAAAAATATGGAGCGCGCACACTATCGTTAGGGGCAATTTCTAAGCATTCCCTTGCGAAAATTATTAAATTTTAGATAAAAACCGATATTATCCATAGGGGGAAACATTATTATATCGTTGGCAGCTTCATTTTCCTCCGTTTATTTTCCTATCTTCTGGTCCTAGCACGCGTTGCCTGTCGATTCTTGGTACCTATGCGGCCATTTGAGCGCCAGTATATTGATTTATAGATTACGGTAGAATTTCGGATGCTGAGAACATGGCGCATCTTTCTATTCAGGTTAATCACGATACTAACTGAAGGTATTCGAAAAGACGTTTTCGAAATTCGGCGCGTATAATATTTATTTAATTTGAATATCACATCGTTATCGGCGAGTGAAAACACCCCTAGAAATTTTTTTCATACAAAACCGCTTACAGGTTCGTGAGATATGGCGATGTAGCCTCAAAAACGGTAGTTACAGTACGCTTCAGCCGACGCGTAAAATGAAAAATTAATGTCACCATTAGACTTTGAAAGGTAACTAAACAACTACCCGCATAACAGGGAAATTGACCGCTTTTTCAAAGAGAGAGTGCGGGGAATGAAGAGTGTGGAGGTGTAATTTCCCTCTTATGCGGGTAGTTGTTTAGTTACCTTTCAAAGTCTAGTCACCATGATGATCAGCACCCTCGGAAACGTAAGTTCTCTTATTTTGAGCGTACATTTAATTTTCAGTGTACGTCGTTTTTATTGATTTTTACGCGAACAGCCTCATATAAAGTTTTTGAGTAGCAGTTGATTATTATTGCCTGTAACAGAATGATAATCCAAGAGTGAGTCCGAAGTGAGAGTGTCCGTGTAGCATCGCCCCATAGATGGGAAGACAAATGGAAATGGAATGAGTGAATCGACAAGGGCCAGTCACAGAGATTAGAAGATATCGACCAGTTGGCTGAAACAGAAAGATAATTGAATTGACTTGGTCAGGTTTCCAGAACAAATACAAACAACGGCGCCGGAGGAAAGAAACCAACAAGAGTTTACGGAAAAGAAAAGAGTTGCAATCTAAAGGGGAAATTGGTTCTCATCAGTAGGGACCGCAGACTCATGTCACATCTGTATAATCAACATCCGCGTAATAGAATGGTAATACCGCAGAACGTCGTGATGTGTAACATAATTCTTTATTAAAGTTTATTTATCGATTTTTAATTTTACACATGTATGTTTGTTTGTTTTATTTCAATTTTCAGCTCAATCGAAAGCCCTTCTTTCTCTCTATAGCTTATGTAGTGCTTCATAGTGGTTCCATGCCCGTACCGGTTGAAATTTCATCTTTAGTAAATTGTATTCCTAATTTATGTCATGTCGTCAGACAGAGTCATCAGACAAAAATATGATCCAACGGTGATCATTCGGCGAAGTCAACTGCGAATATGAAATGATTTTTTCTCACCGTGGAAAGACGAGCGCTGATGTTATTAGAGTGCACATTTCGAGTAGAGAGAGAGAGAGAGAGAGAGAGAGAGAGAGATTGAGAGAGAGAGAGATAGAGAGAGAGAGAGAGAGAGAGTAGAGCCATTGAGAGAATTAAGACAGAATACGATCTGAGTTCATTACCGTACTCTCATCTCTACCGTAATCGACCTACCGCAGTTTTGGTGGAGTTTTAGTGAGAATGAGAAGAACGAGAGTGAGATTGGCAGAAGTTCCAATTGAACAGACAGAATAGTGGAAATATTCGAGAATATTCATTGAGGGAAAGGAAGAAACTAAGAAATGAAGTTGAATAAAATCAGATTGTTTAGGCTGTTTATTGATACAATCGAATCTCACGACTAGGCGACCAAAGTGTGGGGTACGTGGGAAAAAGTCCTCGTATTCCCTCGTCTAGCTGAAACAACTAAATGATGGAATGACTAACTACGCGATCTCTGGGAATCTCTAGTATCATGAAGTGGATTGAGTGGGCGACTCATAAGATGAGCATCACTAATGACTAATCTGCAATTGTTGTGGAATATTCACAAGTAAAAAGGAGTTTTTTTAAAATTAATTATTACGGAATGCTAAATTGGTTCAACAAAAATTGCGAAAACTCAATTTCTGAGACAAGTGTGAGAGTAGCGCTTCAAATGTCTGCAAAATAGAATATTATTACCGAAATTATCAATGAATTGCGAGACTCTCATTAGATATGAGAAGAGATGGAAATAGGAGAGAGGAGAAGAGGAAGCAGAGAAGGCAGGAATAATGGAGTATATCGGGTACGAAGACATGATCAAACTAATGGATTGAAGCTATTTTTGTAAATTTGCAAGAATTGAGAGTAGACAAGATCATTCACTATGAGGCTGACATTTCAATATCGAGGTAGGTTTAGATGAAATACATTGTTATGAATAGAAATATATCCATTGTTGTCTGTTATAACCTCACGTCTCAAATCCTCGAGGATCTTTCAATTCGACGTCATCGTCTATTTCTGTGTTTAAATTGTGTTGTGATCCCATTAATGCTAAAGATGTCTTTATCTCGTCTCTTTTCACTACAGTAATCTCTCGTCCCTCTAATATCCGGGGGCGGTTCTGGGATTGGGGCAGTGGTCGCAGCCTCCTCCTCCTCCAGAGCTTCCAGCATTTCCAGCGGGTCCGGGACCACCGGGGGAACCGGGTCCTCCATCGGGTCCCTTGTCTCCAGCGGGACCAGGGGGACCGGGCTGAGAAGGTGCCGACTGTCCGGGGTTTCCAGCAGGACCGGGGGGACCAGCGGGTCCAGGAGGGCCGGGAGGTCCCTGGGGTCCCATCATCATCGTCATTTGTCCAGGGCCACCAGGAGCACCAGGAGAACCAGCGGATCCGGGGTTTCCAGCGGGTCCGGGAGGTCCGGCGGGTCCAGGGGGTCCGGCTCCGCCTCCTTGTCCGGGGGCACCGGGGGCACCAGCAGGTCCGGGTCCTCCAGGGGCACCAGGACCTCCGGCGGGTCCAGCCGGTCCAGCGGGAGAGTCGAAACAAGCCTGAGGAGCTCCAGCTCCAGCGGAGGCATCGGCACCAGGTGCACCGGGTCCTCCTGGTCCTCCATCGTTTCCTGGGGCACCATCGGATCCAGGAGGACCAGGGGGACCAGCGGCGCCGATTCCACACGAACAACACTCGCCTCCTCCTCCACCTGAGATGATTATTGATTGATTGGCTGGTCAAGAGGGTAGGTCAAGAGGGAAGAGAGAGAACAGGTATGATGATGATCTAATCACGATGGCCAGACTGGTTTCTAGTCGAGGTGTGAAAGGGTAGCGAGAGCAGTGAGAGATACTCGAGGGGGAGGGGTAGGTAGGGGAGGTAGGGGGGGGGAGGGGAGGTAGGGGAGGGAGGGGAGGGAGGGGAGGGTCACCTGCAGGGGCAGCTGCACCGGTAGAGTACCCTCCTGATCCACGAAGACGACGAAGAGTCGAACGAGGAGATCGAGAGTGAGTTGACTCATACTGTAAGAGAGGAGAGGGTTACGGTAGCATCAATAGAAGGGAGGGTTACGGTAGAAGAGAGATGAGATAAGGAAGAAATATGTACTCACAGTTGTGTAGTGCTTGAGGAGTCCATCCGTTCGCTGACGGCAGAAAGTGACTTCCTCTCGAAGACCCGAGTGAACCGCCTGAGATGCATACTGTAGTTATCGATTGGACTGCTGTATCTATCGTAACTCTGGTAACTATTTCGATGTTGGATCCCGGAAATGCAAGGGAGATATAGAGAGAGAGCCGACTTTGAAATGTAACCTGTAGATAAGAGTAGGCCATGGGAACTGCGATAACTGCCGATAGAACGGCCGCAGTGGAGATTGAGACAGAAATGAAAGTGAGTCTTCGCAAGACTACTCTCTCCTCCATTCTTGCCTTCTCTTCCATTGCGTGTATTGTTATACGGCCTACCCTGAATGGAATACGGTAGAATGAGAGTACGGTATACAGACCAATCGAGAAGTGAACGAGAATCAATCCCACAGAAAAGGGATTTGGAGTGAGAGAGCGTGTAAAATGGAGAGTTAAATGGAGATCTCTCACTTCTGCATACTCTCTCGAATTGATTCCTATCTGTAGGTTTGGAATCGTGAGTTGGAAAGGGAAATGAGCTATCGCCATGTGGCCTACAGCAGAGAAAGTTTGCATGCGCGAAGAGGCGAACGGGGGATTAAATAAGAGAGTACAACAGTTAGTGAGGAAGACAGAAGAAAGAGGAGAGGAAGAAGGGTGAGAAGTGGTTTGTAATAAGCATCAATCGTCCTTTTATAGGGAGAAGTCAACTGGAATGGAGGAATGAACCGAGACAAAGAGCAAGTTTTGTGAACTACTCATATCTATTACTGGTATGGAGTCGTCTCTTCCTTTTCTTCTCTCTCTCGTCTCCTCCGAGTGACCATTCCAACCAACTCGTATGCACTGATGCACGAAAGACGATAACCAAGGCAGAGAGAGAATGTTATTCCATGCGCCTTTCGTATAAGTCAACAAGTTCATATAATAAGGTTATTGCACAACTTGAACATTGATGTGGAGCATTAAATGGATGAATGGAAAATTGATATATTTTATCAGTAGAATCAATCGATACCGTATAATCTGCAGGTTGTACACTTGTTGCCCGGAACAGGGCTGTGCGGGAAAGTTCTGGAAAATTTATTTTCCCAAAAAAAACGAGGTGACACTTTTCTCGAATATAAACTTAGTTAGTATTATTTTGGTGTTCAGATTGCACTCTCTGGTCTGGTCGATTCCGACCTTGCCAACTTCCATCCCTTCCTTGTCTAACCATTATGAACGGATAGTCAGGAACTAGTGATCGACAGAGAGAGGGACACTATTTACTCATAGTGTATATCACGCCACTTACGAGAGGCTCGGCACAGAATGGCATAATTCCGGCAGAGACCAAGATTTTCGTATTCGAGTTTTTGCTGGTTTCGGGTTCTATTGGGTCCAACTAAGATACCTGTGAGATATTATGCCACAAAAGTCATTCCTCGACGAGATGCTGCTACTGTTAGGTGCAGCCCGCGAACTTTGAGCGCCTTTTTCGCGTATTCAACGGAGTTTCTGTGAATACTTTTTGCTTGGAGTTAAGCTTAATTTTCTATGATCTTTCAAACAATATATTTGGTTTGTTTAGTTTCATCACTAATTTGCATAATATCGTTTTTTGTTGATTTTCGAAGCTACATTAAAAAGATAGCAGTCCCGATATCAGAAGCATTGGAAATAATCTTTCGTCATTCATACGAAACAGGCACCGTGCCTAGCCCTTGGAGGCACTCTATAGTTACTCCCGTTAAGAAATCTCCTCCTTTTTCTGACCCCTTAAACTACAGACCGATTTCCATTACATCGATTTTCTGTAGAGTATTTGAGCGCCTTTTATGCAAGTCTGTCATAGACCACTGCGAAAAGCAGAACATATTCCCCGATGAACAATACGGTTTCCGAAAGAGGAGGTCCCGCGAGTTGCAAATGCTCGATGCGCTTGAATATTGGACATCATCAATTAGTAACGGAGAACCAGTGGACGTTATATATTTTGACTTTGCGAAAGCGTTCGATAGAGTCTCCCATCCCAAACTAAAACTAAAACTGGGAAATATTGGACTCTCCTCGAAAACAATTAGTTGGATATCAGGATACTTAAATGATAGGACTTTCCAAGTTAGAGTGCGCGAAAAACTATCAAACCCCCATCCCGTCTCTAGTGGAGTCCCACAAGGTTCTGTGCTTGGACCATTGCTTTTCCTATTATACACTTCCGAAATACCATCCCTCGTACAAAACAATGGTGTCAAATTTAAAAGGTTGGTCTCTCGAAGTGTGCTCCACATCCCATGTGAATTTCATGCCTCTCTAATCAGAACTTCTTGAGATATTAATTCACTTCCGCCCAGAAATATGCAAATTTATATTTCTGAAGACGTCATCTTGTTGCTAGTGTAAATAGCAACACATCAAGATCTTATTCTCCGAGTTATGACAAGATTGGTGAGAGATAGTTGAGAGAAATTGCTAATAATCGTGAACTTAGCTAAATGTTTGAATTAGCATATCTTGTCGGAGAGTAATTAGTGAGTAATGACACATACTTGATCGTGATCAGCACCACCGAAAGTGCCGAAAATAATGTTTATCTCACATTTTATATTTTTTGCTGTCCGAACATTGTCCGACTCTATCGCAAGCGGCCTCATATTTCTCCTAGCCCAGAGGTAGTACCAGGAAATAAGGACCGTTTTGTCCAATGCGGGCTTGAGGTACTCCATATACTCGAGTATGGACCCCTCGCTCTCATTGCTAGCTCAACGTGTCCGGGCAGGGTCTAATATGGTCGAGTCTTACCGATCACGTCTCTTAATAGAGGGAAATCTCAACAATGTTGCATATTAATTGATACAACTCAAGCAGTGAGGGGTCTCTTTCCCTTGACTACAACAGCCTTCTTCTTGAGTGTTCCCTTCCGTCAACTTCTTCCAACCGTCGATCAACTCTTGTGTCCTCCAGTCGGTCGAATCTTCCTCTCCGTGTACTTCACTGCATTTCTATTCACTGGTGTTGTGTATTCCCGTCTGTGTGGTGGTGTGGTGCGAGTAGTGACGTGGGCGTGGATAACTAATAGCCTTTATCCATGAGGGAGAGAAGAGGCAGGGGGACGAGAGGGGAGACTCTGGGGCGAACTCTCTAGCAACTGAATGGCTCACGTAGGGGAGGGAGAGCCATTAACATACACATGGTAATTGATAGTAGACAGACAAGGGGACGAGTGGCACGTCGCATAGATTATGATAATTGAATAGAGCGAGTCTGACTACTGTAGTGAACTGATAATCGATTACTGATTATATTACAGGATGCTAGT
Source organism: Pristionchus fissidentatus (assembly GCA_036245785.1). NCBI lineage: Eukaryota > Metazoa > Nematoda > Chromadorea > Rhabditida > Neodiplogasteridae > Pristionchus > Pristionchus fissidentatus. The sequence continues at coordinate 31,222,258 of BTSY01000004.1, forward strand.
TGGATTACGGTAACTAGCATAATAGTATTCTATACAACAACTGGCTTCTTCACTCGATAGATTCGGATCAGTCAATTCTCAGTCGTGTACGCCTCCTCCACTTGCTCGAGGGTGATGTCCGGCAGATAATCAAAAGTGCGCAACCATTTAACTTTTGGAACCTCCATGAAACCCCATCTCACCTTCTTTCCAATCACATAGTTTCTCGTCCTATCGAATCCGGCTGCCTGATTGAATCCAACGCACGTCTCACCGAAACGGTAGTAACTCATCTGAAGAAGATCAATTACGTAAACCGTGTATAAATACACGACGCACTCGAAACATGACAAAAGTGTGCATTATTAAACTAAAATAATATAAATCATCATAAACTGAAATACGGACCTTGTACATGAGGCAGTTGAGCATAGTCTGAAATGCGTGGGCGCCGACAGAATAGTCCCCTACTCGGTGAAGTAGTTCGCTTCCTACAACAATTTTGACAGATTACTATTCTTTTTTAAAAATTACTATTCGTATAGAAATAATTTGGGTTCAGTTGTGAACCCGATTTGTAGTTCAAAATACGTACCTTGCTTTCCTTGAGATGCTCTCTGGGGGGCATGACAGAAGCGCAACGACCTCTTCCGTTTGTTCTAACTCACTTTAAAATGGTCTTACAGATTTGTATAGTAGCTCATTTCACTCGAAATTGAATTCTCTATCGAACCCACTATCTGAATTTATCCTAAAATGAGCGGAACGACATTTGCAAAACGATTTCAAAATGCTCGGAACAAATAATGATCGTGCGGCTTCGATGTCAAATGGTCTTGACAAATCACCGCTGAAGTTTCAAATAAATTCTTGAAGTTCAAACAGAGTTATTCGCCGTTGCGCTTTTGTCGTTGCGCTTCTGTCATGCCCCCGCTCTCTGTCGACGATTCTGACCATCCAGAGGAACTTGTTGATGTCGTTACCCGAATATCCAATCACTCCTCCGAATATGACATGCACGTCCACGTCAAGCTAATCTGTAAAACTTCTTCTGTCTCTGTCAATTTGTTACGAAAGATACAAAAAGGCAATGATAAAGGTGTCTCTCGCAGGAAACCATTGGAGCACAGAGCGTCCACAATGGACTATGATTGAGTCCACTCTGTTCATCACTCACTCTGTTCGATCATTCTCCTCGCGGGTTGTGGTGTCAATCTTAGTGGAAGGCAGCAGCACTGCTGCACTTCCGACTACCGAGGGAGAGATCTCCAGATGAGACAAATTACTCTCTTATTTATTTATCGTGCACAACAAGTCAACATTTACGCAAATAGACGAATAAATGGAAAGGAAGGATATTATTATAGAGATTCAAATTTTCCCCTCCCGCGTAAAGAACTTTTCTCCAAGTATACAACATGATAGATTTGCAATGCGACCAAAATTGGCGGTGAGATCGCATGATAACTTTCCCATCCCTCACTGGATACTGTAGGCAGCACGGCATTTTTAAAATATAATTTGCAATATTCTGTGTGTTTCGAAAGTAAGACCGCTTTCCATATCACCCGTAATTCTCTAGTAAGATGCATTGCATTGTGTCTTATTTTGCATCTAGATTGCATTCTCTAATTGATCTTCCCATCCCCCTCTTCTTCTCTTCTCCATTCATTCTCTATCTTCGTCGGTGGCTTGAGAGGTTCTCTACTATGGCGCCGAAGGTGAACCCTCTCCGACCTTCTCCTTTTTTGTTACGGTATACAGTATTACGGTATTCAGCATTGATTTATTATATACTGTATTTGAGTCTCGAAAGAAGAATACAATCGAGGGAGATGGATCGAAGAGTAAGAGTGCACCCGTACAGAAAGCATCGAAGAAGAAGAGGAGAGGAACGACTGCCGAGGTACTGTAGACAAGATTACGGTAGACAGTATTGATTGATTACGGTAGACACGACGTATTGATTGGTTACGGTAGAAGAGCCAGGACCATGGATTAGGTATACTGTAGCATCGTATCTTATAGATGTTACCTCCGATTACGGTAGTTCCATACATGATGAGTACTGTAGTATCGTTTCTTACTATCGATTTGAGGAGAAGGATGCGAACTGGACTCTAGAGGGACTCAAGTGTGCTGGGGAATTCATGGACAAATATTCAGTGATGGGTTAGTTTGTCTCTCCATCTCAGATCGATCTAATCAATAAATGAAGGAGTGGAAGGAATCAAGGCTGAATTCAAATCGGAAATCGAGCAATACAAGTCTCCCAACTACGGTGATGTGGCATTCAAAGCAAACAGCTCCAAGAATCGACACAAAGTGAGAATACAGTAATGAAGATACCGTATCTATACCGTATTGTTGAGGATCCTCCGACGTGTCTCGACACTTCGAGAGTGTCCCTACCAGAGAAAGGATACATCAATGCAAGCTGGCTCTACGACCACACGAAGTTCATTCGGCAGTACATCCTCACCCAGGTACGTTAAACTATCGATCGAAATCGATTATGAGTGACATCACTGTGATTAATAAAGGTATTATCAGGCACCGATGGATTGTACAGTGGAAGACTTCTGGAAGATGTCTTTCGAGCACAAGGCTATGGCAATTGTCGTTCTATGTGATTTGAAGGAGAATGGACAGGTATCCATCTCTAGTCCATACCGTATATTTCCCATTTGTCCTGTCGATAACTGAGCTACAGTACTCCATACTCTTCAGGACGTCTCTGCCGACTTCTGGCCCAAATCGATCGGCGACTTCAAGAACTACGGTACCATGTCTGTGGCCAATAAGAAAGTGAGTGACGAAAACGCAAAATCAGAGATGGGAATGTAATTATTTGAGTCGGAACAAGTCCACAAGGAAACAGTGAGTACTCTGGAAGTTCTGCCCGAGGGATGCTCCAACTCTCAGGTGAGATGATCAATCGATAATTGACTACAGTAATCCCCTCTTGAGATCATGAGCATCGTCCAGTTCAATGCATGGGAGGCCAACTTCACTCAATCGACCGGTCGAAATCTTCTCAAGATCATTCGTGTCATCTCTCGGGTATACTGTATCTCCAAATCAATCGATACCGTAATCCTCTTCAGTTGGAGAGTCTCGGTACGGGACCAGTGATTGTAATGGATGAGTTCTCGGGCATCTCTCGAGCTGCCATTCTTACTGTAGTCGATATCTTTGCTGCTCTTATCTACAAGGGAGAGAAGGGACTCTCGGTCAGTTGTCAATTGCATCATCACTATGCAATCTCCCCATTTCAGTTGCCGGCCATTGTGAAATGGGCTCGTCAATCGCGCAATGGAATGATCAGAAGTGAGGAGGACTACGTGTCAGTGATCAAGACTCTATGCGAGTATCTCTACGTGAGTTACTCCCATTGATTGTCGCATTGATTCTCATCAATTTCTCTTCAGAGAACGAACAATGACAAATATCGTGATCGATTCGAGAAGATCTGTGGAAAAGCAGAAGATCTCGGTGGATCCTGAAGAAGATTGAATCGATCGATCGACTGAAGAGATCAATCTCAATTGTAGATCCAGTCGCTAGTTTATTCATTGATAAACGTCATTGGATTGGACTACGCCCACTTATCACAACACACGTGTAATGCGAATACAGTAATACTGGAATAATTTCCCCCTCTTGATTTCCCTCGCTCTCTCATTTTAAACTTCCTGCGATGTTTGCCGGCATGTGGAATGATTTGGAGTGAAGTGTACGAAAATTTCGTGAAATCATGTGAAATCAATCGATATTTCTCTTCGAAACTCGGCAAAATATGCTCAAATGTGAATCTCATTACTTAAAAACGTGTTTGGACCACTTGTCACACTTGCAAGAAATGCGGCAAAAGACTATGGGGGGGATCGGACCGACGGGGATCAACAGACCAACAGACAGACATTTCAATGGAGGAGCAGTGGAGGAATTGACTCACTTATCAGTATCCGCCATTTCTTTTATCATGGTCAGTAAAATTCCAGGTTATCTTTGAATGACAATGAGTGAAAACTGTGTTAGATTACAATAAATCTAAATTTGGTCTCATTCAATGAAAATTTGTTTATTCATAAATCGATACTGTTCCCTTTACGTTATACTGTACCTTCTCCGTTGAGACTACACCCATAATTTCATTCCAATTGGCTTCGATCTTCGATTGCACAACAATTGGGTTGATCCGAAGAAATTGAGAGGACGAGTGGCTCGAATTTGATGAAAACAGCTGAATTCCACTGGAAATCAGCTGAAAATGGAGGGGTTTGATCACGATTGCTTGTCGATTGTTGATATAAAAGGAAGGGGGAGTTCTCTCAATGAAAACCATTCGATCACTCTCATCAATCATCCTCTTTTTTCACAATAATTCGTATCTCAGAGGAGGTTGCCACCCTCTTTAGTCACACTTTACCATCGACTGCAATATGACAGGTTTGTCATCCCTTCCAATATCGATTACTCTTTCACACACATCTATTGAGAAAGAGTAACAACCGTTGCAGAAAAAAATTGTTTGCCCCTGATTCCCATGTAACTTTAAGTGTATAATCTTTGTTTAAAATATACCTTCATATCTTGAAAGAAAGATTTCATTCAGTTCGACTTCTCCTATTCGTCATTGGATGTTTCCATTTCTCATCATCTCTCAAATTCCTCTCCGTAAATCCTCTAATGGGTCACAGCCACGTCTCGTACATCAACAAAATAGCCGAGATTCTACATGATGATGGACATGAAATAGTGAGTGATTCACTCTTTGACCCAACTCAATCAATTACAGATTATGATATCTCCCCCTATGAGTGGACGAGTTAAAGCGACCTACCCACGCAATTGGACTGTGGGTATTCAAAAGGGAGGCGAAAGAATCAATCGATAATCAGGTGATATCGATTCCGATGAATGGTGAGAAGACGAAAGAAGCTGCAATAGAAGGAGAAGATGCATCCAAGTTATACTGGAAGTATAAGAGTGTATTCGATTTCATGAAGGTATGAATATGACTAATTCCCAAATAATAAAGAGAAAAGAGAAGATGAATAATTCCAGATTGTCGAGAGTGTCACTAACGCAGGGGTCAATCAATGTGAAGGTAAAGAAGAGTTGAAATGGTATTTCCATTCTCAAAATGTAAAGCACTCTTTATTCCGGTAGTAACTATACTTTTCCATTCCATAATATTTTTAAGATGTAAATGGATTGGACTCAAATGCGAATAAATCCTTTTCAGTTACAATCAATCATCCGGGTCTTCTCGATTCACTGAGGGCTGTAAAATTCGATGCTGCTTTCGCTGAACCCGTCGATTTTTGCGCATTCGGTGAGACGATTATTTAGTTCCCCCTACATCATTCACAGGCTTTCAAACACTATAGAAAGGGGGCCAGAGGGATAGAGCTGAAAGATATCTACATTCAAGAGATACTCTCTCACTTTCACACACTCTCTCGCTTATGACCCCTTTCTGTTGGAATCATTCGATATTCTCCGCAGGACTCTTCCATCTTCTCAATATCAAATCGTATGCAATGACATTGACAATTCCATCGACCGACAATACTTTCCAAATCACGGGACTTCCTCCTCTCACTTCATTTGTTCCTGGTATGAAAAAAGAGTCGTCTCAATGGTCTCATTATATAATTTATCGACGCCCGAGGGCGCAACGAGATACCTCTGGTATTTTTTCCCAGTGGGATCCCAGTGATTCCCCCAGTGGGAGGGGAACTGGGATACCAGTGGGAGGTTCACTGGGATCCCAGTGGGGGAGAATGCGTGACTGGGATCCCAGTGGGGGAAATGAGTGGGATCCCAGTGGGAAAGGGGGCGGGGCTAGAATTCCTGTGGTGCACATTGCGATGACGTCATAAGCATAATATTTATTTCATGAACGTTTGACAACATTGAAAATGTGAAAACGAGTGTAGATAACGAGTGAATAATCAACATAACAAACATTAGCTATAGTGGAAGAAGAAGATCCCTAATTCAGATGTCGGGACTGTCGAATTGGTTAGAATCGTAGTTCAAATAGGGGTCATCGGTGAACGAGGCCGAGGTCGAAGCAGCATCCTGGTAGTCAATGGAGTTCATTTGACCACTGAAAACAAAGTTAAGTTTAAATTTAGTCACTCCCACTAATAGTAACAACATGTTTTTTGCAAACAAAAGTAATAAATATATGGAAAGAAAATCGAAATTGCATGCGGTGTATACGACCGTACCTAGATTTCAGCTCAGTGATAGTGTAGTCTTCAGAGTGGTCGGGCATGTGGGGCGAGGGTGCTTGCTTGTTTCTTGAGACGTCGGAGTACCGTACGCATCACTGGAAATATGGATGTCTTATCATGTAAACAAGTGATTTTATCGTTTAGTCAATAATCATCATCACGTTTAATCATCTACATTATTTTTTTTTCATTTTTATGCGTTTTCTTTGCATTTTTCTCTCATCTACCGTATTCTACCTGAAATGAGTCGCCGCACGTGTTCCTCCCGAATGGGACGCCGGACTCACGTATCCAACGGCACTGAAAATAAGCGTTTGTTTTATTTACCTAAGTAATTAATTACGGAGATATTTTTAATTGACCTATATCCATCTACAGTATGCCAAGGGTAGTGTATCACGAAAAACTCATTTCTATGAGTTTTCATTACATTTTTTTCTCTCAGCTACCGTGTTCTAAAGAACCTCCAAGGAAGCGCGACCTAAGATCGATATGCTTTATCGGTGTACTGTATAGCAAACGTGCCAAATCATTAATGGACCTGATATTTTACTGATTTCATTGATTTTTTCGCGCACCTGTCTTATCTTACTGTACCTCGAAGAATTGTGCATTGGTTGTCTGCCCACGCGAGACGATGGAGTTCCATCTCCGACAGTCGAGGGAGTAGTACTGAAAATATTACTTTGTTATCGCGAGACTGGTGAATCGATATATTTTTAGATGCCATTATTACCCCCGATACGTGACGAATCGATCTGTCTTTAGCCTTTTCCTCCGCATATACATATCGTATCCTACCGTACCTGATTGGAAGCGCAGCCGCTCCCGCCCGAGACGACGGGGTGCCGTGTCCCCTGATATTGAAAAAGCGTTAGCTATTACACTCCACAAATCGTCCGCCGTGTCTGCTAGTCTGCCACTCTCGCCATTGTTCAAGATACGGTAGATGTACGAATTCTGTCAATCGACAAATGAGTTGGCAACGTTGCCGCAACATTGCAAAATTCATACATCAAATTTCTCTCGCCACGAAAGGCCTCGATTTTATCCATAGGACCCCATGTACGGTATATTTACTGTACCCTATCGTGAACTGAATTACAGTGCTGTATGAATCGTGTGGCAAAAAACAGTAAAGTACGACTCTCTATAGAGTAGAGGAAAAGGGATGCCAAAAAGGAGAAATTAGTGAATGGGTAGATCAAACGTCGTGTTCCCATCTATCATCGTCTAGTGGAATTATCGACTGGAATTATCTGTGTCGACTGAAGGCGCGAGGGGAAAGGAATGGGACTATTCTATTCAGGAATGACTTCTCCAACTGGCGAGAAGATGAATCTCCTCGAACGAGTTATCAATGCGGTTACCGTAAAGGTAACTTTCCATTGATCCATTTATTCAAAGAGGGTGATCTCAATTCCTATCAATTAGCTGACATTGGCCGGGTGCGCACCAATTTTTTTCTCGAAAAATCGGAAACATCATTGATTTTTTTTTATCGTAAGATGATTTTTTGGGAAACAATATTTTGTAATCCAGTAGGAGTTTCTCGTTCGACTGTGATCATCCAACCCTCAAATCGATCTCTCTTCTCTCTCAGATGACTGGTTTATTCGTTGCCACACAATGGAGGAAATATCAAGGGATATTTGAGAAGGTCGATCCTCATTTCCCCCTTATGGAGGTATTTATGAGAAGTATTATTAACGATTAAGGATAAATTGAGGAACTAATCAATAATTCGTCTCTTTTCGTCGTCAATTCTGATATGATCACTGATTTTCCTCGTCTCACAACGAATAAAATAGTGGAAGCAGGAGGAATTACACTTGTGTCGACTGATGCAACAATCGATATGATGAGTTCATTCGAATATTATCCATTTCGTCTATAGTCTCTATCTCAATACGGTTTTCATAGGTGGTGGGACATTTTAGAATTGCCGTTTAGGAAACAGAAATATTAACTTTTCTAATTATTCTGAAACATATCCCAAGCAAATCATGGAAAATGTTTACGGTTTCTAAACGGCAGTTCTGAAACGTCCTCTCACAGTAAAAGATGCTCCTTAAAAGTTCTTCAAATGTCTTCTCTATTTCAGTACTGGGATTCGATTCTCTCCCTCCGTCCTTATTCCGTTCTTCTTTCATTTGGAACAGTGGCCAAAGCGAGTTTGATGCCACAAGAGTACAAAGACTCGATCAGAGAAGCTTTTAGACGATTCCCCAATGTACAAATCCCAATTTGATGAGAGAGAGACAAATCGACATTCGCAGGTCACTTTCATCTGGAAGTACGAGGATAAATCTCATGAAATCTCCAAGGGAATTTCGAATATCGTCGAAGCGCCGTTCGTCCCTCAGAAGGAATTGTTTAGTCAGTCAGACAATCTACCACTATTTTGCAGCATCTTAATTTAAAACGTCGATAAAATTCCATCGAAGACCATGAGTTTCTAGGATGAGTAATCTAATTGTTTATCCCTTTCAGAAGATTCTCGTCTCTCAGCATTCATCACTCATGGAGGGGCGGGATCAATGGTGGGAGAGAGAGAAAGAGAGAAAAAAAAGAGAGAGAGAGAGAGAGAGAGAGAGAGAAGAGAGAGATCACTATTCAAGTAGTCCATTCTTCTTCATCTTCAGGTTGAATTCCTTCATGCGGGTGTTCCAGTGATCGTAGTCCCTCTCGCAGGAGAACAAGTGGGACATTTTCACATTTTTCTATATTTAATTCATTCCGATCGTCTAGATTTCGGATACAATACTTTTTAAAAAAACAATTGCGCATAATATCCGGCACAGATATTTCCGAGAGCTCCGAAAACCGTCAAAATTATCCGTACAACCTTGTCCTCAACAGTATTCCCTTCTACAGTATCCCCATGCCTCTCCCTTAACCTTCTACAGTATCCCCATGCCTCTCCCTTAACCTTCTACAGTATCCCCATGCCTCTCCCTTAACCTTCTACAGTATCCCCATGCCTCTCCCTTAACCTTCTACAGTATCCCCATGCCTCTCCCTTAATCTTCTACAGTATCCCCATGCCTCTCCCTTAATCTTCTACAGTATCCCCATGTCTCTCCCTTGTTCTTCTCTTTGCAGACTCGATCTGGTCCATTGGTCGAACGTCTCGGAAGTGGAGTAAAAGTGATGAGAAGGGATCTGCACGATCCAGAGATACTCAGTGAGGCCATCGAGAAGGTTGTCTATGATGGGAGGTGAGGAATGGAGGGACAATCCATAACCTCTAATTTTCAATCGCATACGATATTTCCATCTACGATTTCTATTCTATTTTTCGTGTCCATCAACAATTAAAATTCGTTCATCTCATAATTTTGGTCTTTGCTCTTTGAGAATATCGAAAATTTGTTCATGATTCATTCCATTTCCAGTGCCGAAAACAATCTGAAGATTCATTTCCCTCTTTAATTTAGATACAAAGAAGCAGCTCTTCGTGTCTCACATCGTCTCAAAGATCAGCCATTCTCAGCGAAAGAAAGAGTATTGAGAAACATGGTTCGTAGTCTCATTCTTTCCCTATCTTCTCACCATTCCGGCCAACCTTACAGAAAATGGTTTGTAGTGAGAGATGGTGCAAAACTCTCTCACTTTTGCACACTCTTTGGATGGATGTATTGAGGTCTTCATGGGTACTCATGGACCCCTTCACTTCCTTAATCATCATGGAATGACAATGGATCTCTTCTCCTTCTATTCTCTCGATGTCTATCTCCTTCTCATCATTTCTCCTCTTCTTCTCTTCCTTTCCATTCTCATTCTCATATTCAAAGTATTCCCTTTCCTCATCAGGATAGTGGGGAAAATGAGTACTGGAGAATCCAAGAAGACGAAATGAAGTCAACAATTCATTCAAATTTCCCCCAACTTTGTTCCCCTTTCAACATAGTCCTCACAGTATCATAGCCCTCAAATAGCAACAATTTCATAGATGCATCTCAATATTGTGTACAATGATGCAACAAAACAACGTATTTTTCGATAAAAAATATATTCTTACATCGGTACAAACAAGGACGAAATGCACACATAAAAAGCTCGTGATGAGGAGAATTTAGAAGAGAACACGGAAAGGGAAAGATAGTGATAAAACCATGGGAAATCTGATATCAGAAAGATGACTAGGCCTGAAAGAAAAGATTGATTATCGACAGAAAAAGACACCATACAATCTGTATTTAGCTGGAAAATAACGAATAGAAGCTATCCCATGCAATGGTCACGTAATCTACATTACAATCTTCCGATATAGAATTAAATATATATGTAAATGTTATGAAAAATTACATTTGATACAAAGATTGCATGCTCTGCTTCGATTTTGTACACGATTCTCGAAAAATTACACGAGTCGCGCCATTGGATATTCTACTTCTGTACACATTTAAATCATACCGGTCATCAAGACTTGGCTAAAAATGGGAGAGATTGAGGGGGATTGGAATACAAGTATATTCTCGCGTAAGCACCATGTCTAATAAGACGATAGTGTCCTCATCTAATTGGTGGACGAAGAGGGAAGAGTCGAGAAGGTCGTGGAACTGTCGCATTCCTCTCTGAGAGAACATAACACACTCATTACGCATTTATACGCGGATACCATTTTGATACCCTCGTCTTTACCCCACAATGGAATTGTGATATCCAATTGAGGTTGGGACACCAAAAAAGTATGAAACATTCAACATACACTGGTATAATTTTGACTTTTAGACGAAATTTCGGAAAAAAATTAGGCATTATTTTAGGCTCTCAAGTTATGAAAATTGAAGAAATAATCGTCCCACGTTTTCGATTTTTCAGCCGAAAATCAGACAAAATTTTCGACTTTTTGGTAATCACCCTTTTGACATATGGTTTGAAACAAAAAGTGCCAACTTACAGTGTCTCAGGCATTTCCTCTTCTTCTCTTCCAAACTCTCCTCCTTCTTCATTGAATGTTGAGTGACATTCCAGTACCGGCATAGCATCCTCCAATTAGTCCAGTACAATACAAAATACAATTCAATCAATAGGGTTATAACAATTGTCATTTAAATATGACCATTGGGATAGGGTTCATTAATGACACATGAAAACCCAATTAGACAAAGTGGAACAATAAAAATTCCAATGTTCCATTTGTACATAGATGGGCAGCTAAAATCCAACTTTTGTGCAGGCGGTCGTCCGATCACAATTTGGCCCTACAGGCGGTCGTCATATGACCCCCAAAGGACCCCTTTTTTGAGGTGTTTACCAGTGAAAAAAATATTCTTCCGGATTTTGATTGCAGGCGGTAGTCATACCCCCCACCTCCTGCAGGCGGTAGTCAAGGTACCCTGTGCCCGCCTATGCATTTGTATATGATTGCCGTTTCGTGTATCATTAAGTAACCGTACATTGGATGAGACGGATATGCCTTCTACTCTCTCCAACTTTTTCTCTCGCTGATTAGCTGAAAGTGTATTCCACTCACATCTTCATCCTCTTCCATCTCAACCATCGACACTACTTCCTCACGGGCGACGATTCCTCTGAAGAAAAAGCGAAAGATTATCAGTTAGAGAAGAACGGAAGAAGTGAACCTATACGGCGGACGAGATAGGAGGTTGTCATGGTACTAATTATCTGCTCAGATATGTCCAGAGGTAGGTCTCGATACCTCTCTGGGTGGTCTCCATGAAGTGCTTCGTAGAGTGCAGAATGGCCCATTCCTCCTTCCATTTTAGATCCAGTGGAAGAGGAAGGTTGATGAGAGGGAGAGTCAACAGTGGAAGAGGAAACCATCGAGGGAGAGTTACTGAAAGACACATCCATACTCTCTAAACAAAGTCACTCTATCTCTCTCTCTCTCTCTCTCTCTCTCTCTCTCTCTCTCTGATAACCTCTTCTTAATTCTTCCTCTAGCATTGTCTTCCATCAGCTGAGCTCTCAACACAGGCATTGGTTGCAATGTGGGAGGGGGAGAAGGAGTGTGCACCACTCGACGTTGCTGAACACATCAAACGTCATTATCGATTGCACCAAATACCACATAGATACAACACATTTTTTGCTGAGTGCGCCTACCCCGGTTTCATTCGAATACATAGAGCCCCCAGCATGGACCAACTACCCAACACTTCAAATCATCACATTTTGAACTTTTGCATAGTGCCCCTAAACCAGAATTCTCAAAAATATAGTGTGCCCCCGAATGGCCGCGCCCATGTATGAGCACTCCTCACCTCCATAACTCTCTGCATTCCTTGATTGATTACTCTGGGCACTCCACCGTATCCCTGCTGTCCTCCCATCATCATCCTCGATCCCATCTGATCCGAGTGGTGTCCGTGGTACTGGTCCCCTCCATGGTTCATCATCTGGTACTGGTACTGCGGCCCCGACGACGACACCGAATGGTGCTGCGGCTGCTGCAGCAGCACTTGCTGTGTCTGCGTCTGCTGCAGATGAGGATGGTGGTGTGGTTGGTGGTGATGGGATACGGTAGACGACGGATTGTGCTGCATCAATCGATGATGAGTGTAGGAAGTGGAGGGGATCTCGAGTCGTCGAGTAGTCGGAGGAAGAGGAGTATGAGAGATGTAGTGGACAGGAGGTTGACCACTCTGAACTCCCATTCCACCCGGAAGAGAAGAAGATGAAGAGGAAGAGGCAGAGGATGGAATCGCCCTGCAATCAATGACACATCAACCACCGTAATCCTTCTATAGATTATATATTGAGGGAGTGATACGATCTCACATCCATAGGTTGACAAATGATAATCGATTGAACCATTCCCATTATCATTCCCATAATAGTTTAAGCAATAATTGAACGATCTCCATCTACCGTACCTGAGTGTTGTTCCGGGTGGGAGTACAATGGGTCCATTTCTGCTACGTGCTCCAGGTGGCAGCACAATCACAATGGTCTGTCTCTGTCCATTGGGAGGAATATTGATTGGTGCGGGTGGTCCTCCCCCTCCTCCTCCTTGAGATCCCTGTGGATGGACTCCCCCATGCATCGACTGTTGGGGATGGAGAGACACGTGCTGCTTCATCTCCAATTATTCAACCACTCATCAATTACTACCATACAACAAAAGAGTAACTACCAAAAAGTCGTAAATTTTGTATTTTTTTCGGTTTTTTTTCTCTGAAAATCTAAAATGTTTTTTTCTCTGAAAATCTGATTTTGTAACTTTCAGACCTAGAGATCCTAAACGATTGTCTGATTTTTCGAAATGCCACATCAGAAAAGTCAAAACGCTGCCAGTGTATGCTCCCTGCAGCATACCTTTTGGTATATGATCACTACACGTTGTCACAGATCTATGAATACAGTAATTATCCAACCTGATTAGTTGCTCTCGGCATGAGATACACCTTCTGTCCGTGCTCATTCGTGTAAGTGATCGTGGCTGGAGAATGGGGAGAGAGACGTTGATGCACTCCGCCCATTGGAGAAGAATGAGAGGGAAATCGAGATTGAGAGGGATGAATGATAGAGGAAGACGATGTTGAGATGAGAAGAGGAGTGGATGGATGAGAGGGAGAAGGAGTAGAGGGGTCGGAGGGAGACTGGCGATACAAGGGTACTGTAGTCGGATGGGTCGACACTCTGACTGACGTCGATGTCGTTGTCTCTTCTTCTCTCGCCACAATGGGTACATGAGGGGGCGGAGTCAATCGAATTCTCTTTGGATTGGCTGGTCGAGTCAATCTCACTTCTTCTCTATGAGCTGCCCTTCTATCTCGAGGAGACACTAATCGTTCCTCCGATGGACCAACCACAGAGGAAGGAGGTGAGGGAGACACTGTACAGATCGGAGGAGGAGGCGCCAGCTGAAATCAATACAATCTCAAACACCATATCAATACCGTAGCCCCACCCCCCCCATATACAGTGCCTACAGTACCTGTACAAATGCAGAGGTGCCCTCAGGAGTCCGCCCCGTCTCAACTCCTCCTCCTTTGGGTACTGTAGTAGTGGTGGATTGCGAGGTCGGATTGATCCTCACAATACGGAGTTTCGTTCCTCCATCTTCATTGAGAACTTTCCAATCTTGAGATTCGATTCGAGAGGGAGGAGGCGGAGCCAAACGAGGCTTCTGATAGAGGTAATAATGATTATAATACTCTCGAAAATCAACAAGAGATGATCACCAATTATATGTGACCATTCTAAATGAGACGAAAGAACAACTCATAACTGATCCTCGCGTTCATTGCTTGTATTTTTTTTCAATTTTTCGAACCAACATTTTGAAATTGGATAGAATCTGTTCTGCGAATGAGTTATCACCCCCCCCCCCCCTCCCTCCTGTCCCATTCCCTCAACAGCCCGCCTTAACCAAGTGGGTAAGGTGATTGTATATTTAGCGCCCGATCGTTTTCCCCTCTCGTTCGAGTTTGTGAGTTCAATAGTAAATGTTTACAATCATGCCCTCAATGTTGTGCGCGTTTCAGGAGGACTATATCCGGTATGGGTAGCAACATTTAAATCGAGAAATATGCGAACAAAAAGGACCGAACAGGGAAAAAAATTCGACCCCCTGAAAAATTGCATATGGATTTGGATGACATCCACATTTTTGTTGTTGTTTTTTTATTAATAAGAACGAAAAAAATCAGCAAATTTTAAAATCAATATTAAAATTCGGAAAATGAAGTGATTGAGCTGATCGATTTTGACCCTGACGCGCGAAATTTAAAACATACAGTAATCCCACCATTCTCTCTTTACAGTTTTTTTCCATTTCGAAATATAGCCTTTTAGTGAACATACCAGAAAAAGTTATGTTCCACAGCGAAAATGGTAAACAAAATAAAAAGAAATGTGTGCGTGGTAGGATTACTGTATGTTTCGATTTCGCGCGTCAGGACCAAAATCGATCAGCTCAATAACTTCATTTTCCGAATTTTAATATTTTTTAAATATTTTTAAAATTTGCGGATTTTTTCTTTTTATTTTTTTCAAACTTGTAATTGTTGCTGTCATTCAAATCCATATAAAAATTTCAGGGGATTTATTTTTTCCCTGGTATGTAACTTTAATTCCCTCTGCTACTGAACTCACACAATCGAAGGGGGAAACGCTCGGGCGCGATGCAATCACCTTATCCAATAGGGTACACGGAGCTGTTGGGAGTGTGGGACTAGGATGGTGTGATTCGTCCAACAGTTTCAAAAGTATCCCGGGATTCATAACGTCGGTTCGGAAAATTGAAGTGAACCATCATTCATGCGATGACCAGTTGTGTGTAGTCCCTTCATCTAATTCAGACTGGCCGCCGACAATAGGTGATCTTCCATTTTTCGGATCTTTGCATCATCATCGATATCCTGTCAATGTCTGAATGCGTACCTTCTCTATATGGTTGTTGTTGTGATTGTGATTGGATGGGGGAGGGACGACCTTGGGAGAAGGTCTCTTCTGAATGAGTCGAGGTGGAGTCGACTTCGCATGGACGGGCACTTTGGAGGGAGGGGGAGGTTGAAGGGAGAGAGGAGTCGAGGGCACACTTCCATTGCTGGTAGTGGGGGAACCGGGGGCTGATCCTCTGCAACTAACACAATATTACACAGTACATATTTATCTCCAATTAGTGGTGCAGTGTGAAAAAATGATGAGTGGTGAGAGATCAAATAATTGAGATCTAGGCAACAAGTGAGATCGAATCAGACCGGTAGAGATACTCTAACAGATATTCCAGATCGCCGTCATCCATTTTTGGAAGAATGCGAGGAAGTCTGACGAACCTTGCCGTGTGTTTCATTCTGTGATGAGTACCGTACGCCTCTCGTTTCACTACTTCTCCACACGAACAATGCATGATGACCAATCGATCGAGGCAGCACGATGAGAAAGTATTCGATCCTGAGATGGAAATGAATCACAACATACAACACAATTCTGATGACTTCAAAGAAATAGCAAGTTGTTTCAGTGTAAATAAGTCAGTAATGAAAAATATTAAAATAAGTTAGACTGACTCAATCTGCTCATGGTCGGTCCAATCTCAAGCACTCCTCTTCTCAACTTGGTCATCACTCGTGATTCATCTGTCCTACATTCTTCCACCTCAAATCGACATTGATCAAGAGTCTCATCTGATATCTCAATACCTCCATCTCTTCCTGCAGTAATTCGTCTTCGTGATCAATCGTCCCGTTTGTCTCAGATGTCTTATCTGCAGTATCACCGTTATACCATTATGCAAATGAGCGTATCAGTGTACCTGCATCGCCATTGTCATCTCCATTCTTCGATTCTCCATTAGCTATGGGTTCTATCCAGTCGACGGGACAATCGAGCATCTCGTCCCAGGACGACCATTCTCTCTGAGCAATGAAAGAGTGCAATTCATTCTCTAATCGCACCGAGAGACGATGAGAAAAGCAGTTAGAAGAAAAAAATGAGGCTCACCTTTCTTAGCTCGAGTAGCAGTGAGACATTCACCCGTGAGCTTACGGTTCGGTGTCGATGGACATCATCTGAAACAAATAGAATGCATGTCAGATCTGACCGAATTGAGATCGAGAGGGATATATTTTCCGTAATAAGGAAAAGTAAAAGCGACAAACCATGACTAGAACTGCTTTTCCCGTTTCCAGGTGGCATTATTGATCGTATGAGGAAGATATCGGCACTAGAACATCTCCTGAAGATGATCGGACATTAATACATCGTGTGCGATCGCATGCGTGTTTTGAATGAGAACAAGGTCGTAGGGGAACACGTTTGACTATCGAGTCTCACTCGCAGCAGAGAAATGTTCTGTGAGGTGTGCTAGTGACATTGGAAAATAAGACAACGAGGAATATGGGCGGAATTTGTTGATGAAAGCATTAAAAGACAGACATTCCGCGAATCCATCAGAATTTGGGTGGCGAGCGTAGCAACGCGACGCAACGCGGATGGGTGTTCGGTAGGACATAATCGTAACTACAACAATAAAAAAATTTCTCATGATCTTTCAATCTGTTATTATTATGATAATGCTATAGGATATTAATGATGCTGATCTATCATCAACGTATACAAAATTTAAATATTTCAGTTGGAATATAGTTTATCATTTGCTAAAAAATGTTCCATTATGCGATCTGAGATTCAAATATGTGTAGAGCAATAATATAATGGCAAGCTACAGCACTACATACAAGTGTATTTAATGTACAAAAGTAATTGACATTTTGGCAATAAGTTCTCGTGATATAAAAAATATGGTTCGAATCACAGTCTTCACCAATGTACTCTACAGTAATCAATCATCTCCAATAGATGAGAAACTCTCGTATTTCTGTTGATCCTTTCTTGTTTCGCCCAATTTGACACCGAGTTCCTCTTGAACCTTGAAATAAGTTTGTTTAAACTCGTATTTTGTGGATAGAACTCATTAATGCAATCGTGTACTTCATCTATAATGCAATAGGGATCTCATGAAATCAATGAATATTCACCTCTTGAAATGCAGTAGAAGTTTCGTCAGCTAGTAATGAACACACTTGGGAAGCTCCATCGGGAGCTTCGAAGACACTACACATGAATCGAACTTCCTCTCCTGAATTCATCCATGATCAGGTTTCATTCTCTCTACCGTACCTTCACTTCCACTGTCTCGTACACTCGAGACTATCGCGAAGTGATGTTCGTTCCTTCGTGAGACCATCCAAAGTGCGATATCAGAGAAATCGAAGAAGGCCCTGTAATCGAATACACCCAAAATTCCTACTAATCACAATAAAAACAAAAAGTTGTGATGTTGAATTACACAAAGTTTTGAGATAAGTACTAACTTCAATGTAGTCTCGTCATTCGCATCTTTGAGTAGAACTCTTCTAGAAGCACATATGAGATGGACTAGATGGGGAGACTGCAATTGTCTATTTTTCTTCTTCTTTTTTCTCTCAACTAACTTCAATCTCGTGAATTTTCCTTGCAAGCAACACTTTATCGATTGCCGTTTGAACTGCTTGTTCGCCACCAGAGGAAACATGAGGAACTTCGAGAGAACCGAGAAATCGAACCTGAACATCAAATTGAGATGAATCGAAAATGAAGAGACTCACTTCAAAATGACGATGAGTTTCAGTCGATTTAAGAGACGAAGGAGATGGTAATTGACCGATTGTGAGAAGATCGAATTGCATCGGATGAGAGGAGATATCTGCAGTTTACGATTCATTCTAAACTACAGTATCTCAGATATCTCACCCAGTTCATTTTCATTCACTATCAAATCTGCTAATGGAGTTGATGGTGAGTTCTGAATATTGGAGATATTATGATTAAATGAGTATATTGAACAAACCATAAGAGCCAGATTGCGGATGACATTTATCCACTCGACCAGATCTTTGTTTGAACAGGCCTGGAAGGAAGATGTTGATAGTACGTTACAGTTGTTGAACTACTTGGAAAGTGAGTTGTCGATCGGGACCGGGTGCTGGCTTCGTGACGATGAAGACATAACGACGATCAGCTTCCGTCGCCTCTGATACCGTACACCCTGAGATGGAATAGTTACGGTACTGATAATCTCGTAGGTTACGGTATTTATCATACAAACCTTGTAGTGCAAAGAGTAGTTCACTGACGAGTTCATCGCTCTTCTGATACATAAGTGAATTGCCTTGAACGAAGACAAAGAATCGATCCCAATTGGAGGTGAAGAGACCACTCTTTCTAGAAGAACACTGTACTATTGATTGGTCACACTACCGTAATCTAATCCTCATGAAGGACTGTGCTCATAGGTAGAAAGGTATGTAAAAAACGACGAAGCTAACCCGCATTTTCAGATTTCTGGGTGAAAAAAGGGGCCATGTTTGTAAAATCGAACCCGCATTTTCGGCTTTTATGTCCATTTTTGAAAAAAAAACCAGACCGCATTTTTGACTTGCCGCAATGCACCCTTTCGAACTATGACTGTGCTTACATTCTCATTCTCAGACATCCTTGTTTGTGATGGCTGGAACATCCGGGCGCAACATCGAAGTCATCATCATTCAATCTATTCGTCAGCGCAGTTAATTTCTCTTCTGAACTTTTTCTCGCTAGTTGCTCTGCCCGCACAACTCTGTATAAATTAAACTGTGTCAATACAACTGAACATTGAAAACTGACGTCTGCATTTTTTCTTGTCCTTCAGATAAAATTGCTGTGTATTCTGAAGTCTTACACGATTCGGCTCCCACAGAATGGAACGACTGAAAGGTACTGTAGATTTGGAGAAAGATCAAATATGAAACCTTGTATGCATGGAGGAAAGAGAGTAGTGGTTCGATGAGTAATGTATATCGATTGGATTGGAGTGAATTGAGTCGAGTGACGTAATCTATTGCCTCCTCAACAGAATACCTTGCAATTACTACGGACACGAGAGACTAACTGAATTGTATCGATTCCTTGCAAGTGTAAGATCTCCAAGTAATTCATTCGACTTCTTTGAGTCTTTACGAGAGCATCGCATGTATTTATCCTCTACTTCGATAAAATCCTCCTGGAATTGCTAGTTTCCGGAATGGGTCATGAAAGTGAATAAACCTGAATCGCTTCGAACTTCTCTTCTCCCTTATCGACCAGATATCCAAGTTCCTTGTGAATTTTGGAGATGGGATATCGAACACAATTATCCAACTGTTGAGTGAGTAATTCCATTCCATTCGCCTGTTCTTGAATGGCAGCAGCGAGTCGGGAAGTGAGCTGAAGAAAAGAGAATACGGTAGATCAAGGGAAGGATTACGGTAGGTCACTCACCTGAGGCATGTCCAGATCGACGTCATCTAGAGGAAATCGACAATCCTTGAATTGTCTTATCGTCGCTCCAATGGATCGAGCGGCAATCGTTGCTTCATTTTGAGCGGCAGTCAACTTCTCGACCCCTGCACAACAATTGTTGTCGTCGACAAAACAACCAACAACAAACCTTCAAGGAGTTGAGTCGCCCACTCTCTGAGTTGAGTGGCATCCTCATCAAAGAGATGAATCAAAGCCCGTTGCTCAAATATTAAGAAATGTGAAAAGCGTACATAACAAACCAAAGATCACTGGCCGAAAAGAGAAGTCGAGATAAAAGTACCTGAGGAATGTCCGCGAGGACATCGCCTAGGTCTAAGCGCGTCCGCATCAGAGCGATTGAAGTACCTTAATTTGCTTAATAAAATGTTTAAGTATAAGATAGTAGGATATAAAAATGCGAATAAACAGTGACAACCTCTGAATCCGGTTTGTGTCACAACTCTAATCGGAATAAACAAGTACGCGTTTAGGCGCGTACGTAACTTCTGCTTGTTATTTTTTAAACATTTCACAGCTCAAATTCTACAGCAATGAAGTGTTTTGGAGTTGTTTATTATAATTTTTTTTATCTATTCAATAATTCCATAGCAACCCCTTTTCTTCTCTTAAAAGTTTGTGCAATATTGCGCCTTGATTCTGGCTCATGCTACCGCAATGTGTTTTAATCGAAATCTCTCCAGGAAACATGTCTGATCGGCCGAAATACGTTCGTCTACGTGGCTTGCCATTCAGCTCGAAGGAAAAGGATATCCGCACTTTCCTCGGAGGTAATGTATATCGCTCGAACTATCATACACTATGGTGCTTTTAGATTGCAAAGTGACCTGCGTGTCTCTTCCGATGAATCACGAGGGAAGACCTTCGGGAGAAGGTTTCGTTGGTCTCAAAACTGAAGAAGACGTTGAAGCTGCACTGGCTAAGAACAAGGAACTCATCCAGACCAGATATATCGAGGGTAGATTTTGTGACAATTACTTTGTAAAAATGTTTGTGTTAACAGTGTTCCGTATCTCGAATGAAGAACTCGGAAATGCGGTTCGCCGTGGATTCATCTCGGAAGATGGCAGAGTCATCAAGCTGCGTGGACTGCCTTTCAGTGCTTCCGACCGTGAAATCAAGGAATTTCTTTCAGGTATTTACAACAAATAAAATATTTACAAGTGCGGGTTCGTTCCGATTTGAAGGGGTACTTGTGAGGGTGAATTCTAGTTGTGGCGAAGTGGTTGAAAGTTTGATCTTCTGATATTAATTCACAAATGAACTATGTTCTGCACGGACCCGTGGGAGCGGAATTTGATCGTTTGAAAATTTACAGCACGAAAATACGGAGCACTGAAAAGGATGAGTCTTGAACTCCCCTTATTAAGTTTCAAGCGGGCAAACTCCGCTCAAAAGGGACGGGGGTTCTGACCTTCGCGAGAAGGAAGCTTTGGCAAATTGTCTCTATCATGCCGACAACCCATTCGATCTCTATTGTACCCCACCCCCCAAATAAGTGATCTGTGCACTCCGCCTAAATTTTATACATTTCGGCTTCTTAATTTTTGGTTATAACGGGTATATTTCAGGTTTTTCAGAATTCTTCACGATATGGGAGGTGTCATTGAGAATGGTCTTAAAAGACACGGGAAAATTCGGGGGTTTAATGAAGATTTTAAACAGGGCATAATATTAAGCGGAGATCAAATATGTGTGCTCCCTTAGTATTGGGTATTATGATAGCTTATGAAAAAATAGTACAATTTAGTAGAGATGTTTATATATTACCAAATGTCTTGAAAGTGGTTGGGAGCTTTATAAAGTGGTACTATGGCTACTACTAAGTTGATCGTTGTTCTTGTCTCTTCTAATGGTGGTCTATAGATGTGGAAGTGGAGGAGGTTGTGTTTGGTCGTAACGCGGAGGGCCGAGCTAGTGGGGAAGCATTTGTGCGACTCGCAAGCAAAGACGATGTGCAGACGGCACTCCAGAAGAATAAGCAGCATATGGGAAAAAGGTGGGATATGCAGTTTAAATCGTTTTACAGGTGGATGCATGACCTGGGTGGCCACAACGGTTCTCTGGGACTATAATTGGTGGATGGGGTATGAATTATTTATAGATCCCGATCTGTGATGAGCACAGTTAGATGGTATTTGGGATAGAAAGCGGTATCACAGAACGTTGCTGGAGGATAATTTGGGATGTATTTGCTGGTTTCACATACTGATTCATCGTTGGTGGCCGTAGATGGTTCTTGGTACGATTCTATTCCTGGTTATTTTTGTGGGATTGTGCTCATCGCTGATTTGGGTTGTTAGAGGGAACCTGGAAGTTTAGACTACAAGTCGATATCGATTTTATAACACGGTTCTTCTAATTCCAGATACATAGAGGTGTACGAAGCAAAATTGGACGAAGTTGCGCGAGCTCGTGGTATTCCCTCGTCAAGAGGTGGTGGACCTCTCGCTCTCAGGTCAGTTATCAATCAACAATTGGTACATTTTGTGCAGATATACCAGTGGTGCAGCTGTCTTATTGTATCTTTTTCAGAGACCTTCCTTCGGGCCCAATGATGCCTCTTATGAATGGACCTCCCATGATGTTCCCTATGGAAATGGAGAGTCGAGGTCCGAGAGGACGACCTCAATGGGATGAGGGGCGACCTCCTAGGATGGAGATGGATTCGAGAATGATGGAGAGAGGATACCCGAAGAGAGGAGGTGGAATGAGACCTGAATATGATGACATGTACGAAGGTGAGCTATATTCCACCTATCACTCCTATCAACCAATCACCTTTTTTTGATGAGTTATCAGACTGATGGTGTTTATATTTAAGGGGGTGCCCGTGGAGGTCCAATGCGTTCTGCTCCTTCATCTGGTGGAGGATACTCTCGTTCCACTCCATATGATCCCCCTCCCCGTCCTCTCGGAGGAGGAGGAGGAATGGGTGGTGGAGTGGAAGACTGGTCTAGTCCCACGAAGGTACTCATGAGAGGACTTCCTTTCGATGTCACTCCTCAAGCTATCGAAAGATTCTTTGCGCCTCTCAGATGCTTCGAGATCAAGGTGAGAAAAAATGTCTTCGCGTTTATTTATTGCACTAATATTAAAATGAGTTTAATTGTTGTGCAGTAATTAGGGTTACATCTAATGTTCAATATTGAGTTGGGAATGACGGAAGATCGCCGTCCTTCTGGTGATGGAAGTGTCGAGTTTGGAACGATATCTGAAGCGAGAGAGGCACAGAACAGACACAAACAGACCATCGGATCCAGGTTTATATCATATATCATTTTGAAAACGTTAAAAAGCAAGTGCTCTGGAACAAATTATGTTGTGCGTACATTGCTTTATAATTATTTTTCCTTTGCAGATACATCGAGTTGTTCTCCTCATACGACGTTCCTCCTTCCATCCGGCGCGTTCGATTCAGAACAGTGGGAGGAGCACCCGTCATACCCCCTGCTCCCCTTACTATACCCAGCCATCGAACGATGCCCTCTGCCCCTCTTCCCACTTCGAGACAACCCAATCCTTCCCCCAGATACGATATGGAAGGAAGACCATCCATGGGAGGAGGAAGACAGAGAGGTGGTAAGCAGAATATAATAGAGAGATTATTGAGAGATATATCATTGCAGGATATGAGGAAGAAATGATGGGTGGTGGATATGGAGGACCGCCTAGAGGTGGACCGAGAGGAGAACCTCCATCCAGGAGTGGAGGAGGAGGACCTTACTCTTCCTTCCCGTCGGGAGATTATGGAGGGGAAGATCAGAGAGGAGGAGGAGGAGGGTATCCTTCGGAGAGAGAATACAGAGAACAGCCACAGGTTAGTAGAAATACTCTAAAATATTAACAGTGATTGAAGAAAATGAAATCGGCGATATATATATATATTTTTTTTTTATCTGCAGGGAGGATACGGTCGCCCCTCATCAGAGTCGTACGCTCCTGCTGCACCAGTGCACGCACCTGCATATGGTGGATATGATGTGAAGATGGAGAAGAGAGAATACGATGATGGTGGATACGGTGGAGGAGGATACGAGGGTGGATACGGTAGTGAGAGAGGGGCGAGAGATGGATACGGTGGATCGACTCGTCGTCCTGCTCCCGTCCCTCCTCCTGCACACAATGGAGGGGGAGACTATGGTGGATATGGAGGAGGAGCGTATGGTGCAGCTGCTGCAGCACAGCAATATGGAAGAGCTGCTGCTGAGAGATACTATTGAGAGGGAGCAGTCATGATCATCACCAATCATTCACAACACCTTATTCCAATTACTCTTATTTACTCAATTACATTGTTATTGTCTAACTCTTTTATTCCAATGCATCAAGAAGTAATGAGGTTCATAATTTATAAGCGTTTGTTCGGAGTCTGTGACCTATTGATATTTGATATGCCGAATAAAATTTGTGGATTGACGAACAAACAACTCTTTATCACTTGGGAGCAACTTAAACTGGTTGTCAGCCATTTCATACTTGCAACAGATGCATCTTATGAAATAATCTGAATATTATTGTGCAGTTATGACCACTCAATGGGTTACGGTAAGTAACGAGTGGCTGACTGAGGTGAAGAAGAGATGGGAAGGATACAAAGAATCAAGGAAGGTTCTCGAAGAAACGAAACCTTTGACTGAACAAGAATTGAGGTGAGTGATGAAGGATCACTCATGTTTCGTTAGGATTCTCTTGTTGGAAGCTATGGGAAATGTGGAGAACAAAGAAATTATGACCATGAAGCGTGCGAGAAATTGACTGAAATGAAGAGAGGTGGCGAATTCATTTCTAGCACTTCCAATAAGGGGAACCCACTTTCATCTCTCAATTCACACTCCCTGTGAGAGTGCTTGTTTTAAGAGATCACTAGGTGGTGTGAAATGCATCGAATGGATTGTCACTGTCGGTTCCAAGCTACCGACTTGTGTGTATTCGCGAAGTTAAATTTGCGATAAAGATATATGATATTGGATTGCAGAAAGATGGACTCAACACTGAAGAAGACGACGGCTGTCATGAAGAAGATCAAAATGTTGAACAAGTGGGAGAGTAGACAAGGGGGCTCACAAATACTGATTCACTACAAGATAAATTAACAGAGGGTGGTCACGACCGCAACGTGCGAATTTTCCTTATTTGATACGGTATTGCCATGAAACTTGTGGACTGCATAAGATACCATACCGTAGTAAGTACAGATTGTTCTCGTGACCACTTTTTGACCGCCTGTGATCCCCGTGGTAAAGAATTTCTATTGGGAGAGGAAGAACTAATGTGGAATGAGCAGGGAACACGCTGCTTCACTCTCAGAGGATCTCGACAAGATAAATCTGAGCAAGTTCGTAGAGGAGATGGCAGGAGTGAGTGAGAGGGAGGAGGGATTAGATGGAATGGACAGTCATATTCAATATTTCAGGCAGTGGCTGAGACGAAGTTCAAGATCTCCGATCTCCCCAGTGTGGTCAAGTTGTGTGTGGGTATCGCTGCCAGGTGAGTCACTCTTTCTCGCGTGGGCTCAAAAATCCCGATTCTCCTGAAAGAGAATGCGTGAAATTTACATTACTTACTACAGTATTGTTGCGAAACTTGTGGCTGTATAAGACATTATACCGTAGTAAGCGCATTTGATTCTCGCACACCTTTTTTGCGCCTTTGACACCCCATGTCATTATTACTCAATGTCCTTGCAGATATTCTCGATTCGCTGAGCAGCTTCTATTGCAACTTCGCAAGTGTTTGCCTGCAAAGAAGAGTGACGTCATCTCGAATCCAGCCAAATTGAGAGTTGATCTACGGTATGAGATGGACTATGATCTACTTCTCTTTTATCGATCGATTGCAGACTCGTAGCTGAACTCACTCTACATGGAGTATTTGGGAAGGAAGGACTGCAGGTGAGAGAGAGAGAATACTATGAGAGATTACCGAGCGGTTGTTGTAATAATAATAATACTTTATCTACGCCCGAGGCGCACTAGGATTTGAAATTTGACAATTAATAAGAAGGGGGGCTCCTCATTTCACTTATATTGCACAATTGTGTCTAGAAGGAGTAGTGTGTAAGGTGTTTATCTCTCAGTCGATCGGGTGTGTTCTCGTGTACATCAATGGAACGGAGAAGACAGATCATCCCTCTCACTCTCTCGTCTCTTCCCTTTTCACTGCACTCGGATGGGAATTGGCTGCTTTTGTGATGAAGGAGGAGGACAAGAATGGAGTCAATGTCGATAGAGGTGAGGAGGACAAATGAGAGATAGAAGGACTGTGGTTGAGGGCAGAAGAGGGCACGATCGCCCCGGGGCACGAGAGATAGAAGGACTGTGGTTGAGGGCAGAAGAGGGCACGAGAGATAGAAGGACTGTGGTTGAGGGCAGAAGAGGGCACGATCGCCCCCGGGGCACGAGAGATAGAAGGACTGTGGTTGAGGGCAGAAGAGGGCACGATCGCCCCCGGGGCACGAGAGATAGAAGGACTGTGGTTGAGGGCAGAAGAGGGCACGATCGCCCCCGGGGCACGAGAGATAGAAGGACTGTGGTTGAGGGCAGAAGAGGGCACGATCGCCCCCGGGGCACGAGAGATAGAAGGACTGTGGTTGAGGGCAGAAGAGGGCACGATCGCCCCGGGGCACGAGAGATAGAAGGACTGTGGTTGGCTACGTATTATTGATGGATAAGAAGAAAGGATATTAAGGAGATCTACCCACGATGGAATTGATGACTGATGAAAGAAGGAAGACTATGGGAGATATTGTAATTACATATTGGAAGAGTATCGGACAGAAGGTGAGGAGAGAGAGAGAGACGATGATAATTGATTGATTGAAGGTGAATGGATTGTGTCAGCAGATAAATGAGAAGAAAAGAGCAGTGAGGAGACAGGAGAGAACAAAGGGTTAGTAGGATAGATGGATATTATTATGCTAACTAGCTTTGTAGTTTGTAGTGAGCATTACATCGTATTCTCATTGAAATTACATCTAAAATATATTTATTATTTCTTTGTTTGCAAAAATAACTTACATTTTTTCCTTTACTTTTTTTTCCTTTGCAGGAGATGCGACCAGTGAGATCAAGAAGAATCTGGAGACATTGAGGGAAGAATGGACAAAGTGGAGAGAGGTCGAGAGGGAGATGGCGAATGTTGTGGGTATGGCAATTCAGATGTTTATTGATTAGTGGAATTGGAGTTTGATGAGGGAATCGATTAAATCAATATCCCAATCCCCTAACAAGATTCTGATGAAGTAAGTGAATTGAAATTGAGGGAATCATTGAGTGATTGTAGGAGAGAAGTCAATGTCGAAGGATGAAGATGAGAGTGGAGATGATAGTGATGAAGAAGCTATTGTTGAGGTGAGAAGACACTCTCACAAGAGAACAGTTATGACCTAAATACCTAAAAGTGTAGGCCAGAAAAAAGTCACTTAGCAGAGGAAAAATATTGTGGTTTTTCCACGCCGTAAAACACGAAACCCAATGCACATCTGACTCGCTTTTCGGGAAACCAGACCAGCAGAATTTAGGTGTCTCCTAAACACATGCTTTTGATCTATGCGTAGACGTGATGTATTGTGATGTACGCTTCGAATAGTAATATCTTCTCTCTCTAATTTCAGTTATCTAAAGCCCTGGAGGAGGGATCTCTCTCCCTCTGGCCAGATTCCGATGCTAGATCTTTCTATGAGACTCTTCTTGCACTGAGGAAGATTGTTCCTGCTGCTCTATTCAAAGACGATGGAATGAAGTGAGTGAGATAGTGAGCATAGACCGAAAAGTACGTTCCCTGGCAGCATTTTTACTTTTGAGGTGAAATTTCTAAAATTCAGATATAGTCTCAAGTCTCTTCAGATATAGTCTCAAGGACTGAAAATTGAACAACCGATATTTTCGATTTTTAGTCATAAATTCAAAAAAATCAAACAATATTTTCGACTTTTTGGTACATACCCTTTTGGTGTATGATATTGGCTATGAGTGAATTGAACTATGAAGTCGATTGAAGGTCGTCGATTGAGAATGGAGAGACGAAGATGGAGATGACGTCGTGTATTGAAGATGTCGATGTTGAGATTGAAGAAGGAGAAGAGGAAGAGGAGAGGAGTGAAGAATATCACACTGACAAGTTAGCACTTCAGTATTTTTAGTCATAGACCAAAAAGTTCGTTCTAGGGAACAAAATCAGACAGCTTTTGGACTTTTTTGGGGTGAAATTTGGAAAAATCAGACATCATTTCATGTCATCCAGGCGCGACAGCGCCTGAAAAATTGAAAAATCAGACATCATTTTCGGTTTTTTCAACCTAAACCCCTAAAACCAGACATCATTTGGAACTTTCGGGAACAAACGTTTTTGGTCTATGTTTTTAGTCGTTCATCATTGAAGAGATTCAACATTTGAGCTACCTTATAGAGAATATTGAGAGTATTGGTGAAATGGAATGGTGAATATATATGTACGTAAATAAACGTCGAAGCCTTCCCTCATTTTGGTATTTTCAAGGCCAATATTGAAAGTCCCTACCCCGATTTTTTTTGAAATTGTCTTACCTCTTGCCGACCCATGGAAAACTGTAACCTAAAATATTCAGTGAAGAGTCAATGGCTGACGATATCTTGGAATGGGATGACGAAGAGAGAGAAAAAGAGAAGAAGAAGAAAGAGATGGAGAAAGTTGATGAGGAAATGAAGAGAGAGATTGTTTATGCAGAGAATTCGACTGAGAAGAAGGAATTTATGGATGTGAGTGGATAATCAAATGATAAGAATTATTTAGAATAATGCTAATAAACCTTTCTTCTGTAGTTCGATAACAGAAGTAGTATCGATTAAATTCAGATATTCCTTTCCGAACTGTACGGCATGACAAATCGAGACAACATCGACACGGCAGTTCTCGAATACGTCAACAACAGTCTGAATACGCCGGTGAGTGAGGGAATATAGATTGATTGATTACTGTATTCTGATACAGTAATCAATCGATCGCTGTATCAGTTGAAAACAAAAATTCTCTCGACGTCTAATTGTGTGCAGATCAACAGTCGTCGTCTGAAACACTTCATGGTCAAGTGCTCTCGTCCCGATGTTCTTCCATTCTATGCTCGATTTCTCGCCACTCTCGATCAGGTTAATTCCTTCTTCTCAAATTAACTTGATCATTTTATCATTCTTTATTCAATTGAAGGTCATGCACGACTTCGTCGCTAACGTCTGCTCGCTCATTCTGGAGAGATTCCGGTTTGATATTTTATTCATTTTCTCTAATTTGTGAGAATGCCAAAATAAATAATCGTGATGTGATATACTTCACGTAAAATGATATTGGACTAACTAAATGTGAACAAATTGATCGTCGTTGTCATCTATTCATGTTCCTTCCATTCAGTGATCAACTCGCTCACTATGTCAATTACTCATCGGGCGAACGAATTGCGACGACGATTATGATAGGAGAATTGGTGAGCAAATTGACTATTTGGATAATCAACTTTGTACTTTGTAATACGTCTTTGTACGTGTTTGTCCAACTTTGTAATACGAGTGAGTGTGTATTGTACCTCTCTCTCCGTTCCAAAGATGGGCTAGCTGTTCGATATCGACCGGGAGTTAGCAACAATACCATAAAATTCTACAGCTGCGGTTCTGATTTCTATCAGACTGCGTATTTTCGAAATTCCTGCATGATTCAGATAAAATTCGGCGTGATTCCTCGTGCAGAAGGTCTCGTTTGTCTCCGTCAACTCGTATTCGACTTCCGTCTTCCAGCTGTCGAAGTGTTGTGTACTCTACTCGAGAACTGCGGATTCTATCTATTCAGGTATCTAAGGGAGTTAATGTCTACAAAATTGGTCAGATCCGTACCGCAAGTTGATCTAAAATGGTCCGGCAGATGACGATTCTTACTAATATCGATCTCCCGCACATTTTTAGATCTGTTTCATGTTTGAAATCAGATTTTCGAAATTTGTACATTGGTCAGACACCGAGAATCGTGATCTACGAAAATGCATGGTTGATGTGAAGCAGTTTGTTGATACCCGATTCTATTGTTTCTCACACTGATTCTCATTCCCTTTAAGGAGTCCCGATTCTCACACGAAGATGAAGACTCTGTTGGAAGTTATGCTGAAGAAGAAGAAGAGGCTCAAGGATGTCAGACTCAATGTATGAATCATCTACTTATTCTTTTTCTCATATATCCCTTATTCTTCCTCATCTCTCGATAATTGCAGACTCTTCTCGACAATGCGTATTTCTCAGTTCTTCCTCCAGAGGAGCAATCTTCTTCCTCTCGTCCCTCCATTCCTCCCATGTTCAGATTCATTCGGAGAATGGTCAGTTCAATGATGAATTTCAGAAAATACTGATGTGAAAAATCTACGTAAATTCAAAACGGCAAAATCCTAAGAACATTTTCAAGAACAATAATCAGATTTGTTGTCTTCAAAATTGATTGGGAGTGACAATTGTGCTATCTAGTATCTAGAGGGACGAGGACACAATGCAAACAGTTTGTATAATTGACTGTGTGTGCCACCCTTCAATGAAATAAGCAATCAACGTGATTCATTCGTTCACTTGGCCTTCTTCTTAGTAGTGCATGTATTCATCTGGACCTATCAATATCTTTCCCCGTGGTATCGTACCCCCCCCCTCTACTGCTTATGGTGTTCTCAACCCCGTCTGGGATATCTCTGTCATCTGGTTGATCCTTGTCTCTCTCTTCCTTCTTTCATCTCTTCTTCCTTTCTCTGTTTCCCCGACCGTCAACCCGATCCATTTGACTCTTGTGCACATACAACATCAAGATTCATCTCGATTGGGTACCCGGTCGAAGGGAGAAAATGAGACTGAAGGGGAGATGAAAAGAGAGAGAGAGAGAGAGAGAGAGAGAGAGAGAGAGAGCAAAGAATAGAAGGGATGGTCATTTTTTCAGTGTATGGATTATGATCGATATTCATTGGTGTGATTTAAGGTGACGACGATCACAGAAGGAAGTATTGTATCGAATCTGAAGTGTATTAGAAGGCTCGACTGGACTGATCCACTCATTTCCGGTTAGTACTAATATTATGAATTTTTTGAATACAATATCGTGTGTACCGTAGTGAATATACTCTAGTTGCTATAGCTTGTATTCACTCTCACTCTCACCGTCTCTCATCAGAATACACTCTGTCCCTCCTCTCCTCTCCATGGATGATCTCTATCGAGTGTCTTCCTCATCTCGCTTCTCTCGTCGGAGGACTCAATGAACTACCCAAACACGACTGGATTGCTGTTGCTGTCGTCGATAATGTACTCGAAACGATCAGACTCAGTCTAGAGGTACGGTAGTATTCATTGGATACGGTAGAGTTAATTGGATACTGTAGTATTGATTGGATACGGTAGAGTTAATTGGATACTGTAGTATTGATTGAATACGGTAGGATGAAGTTGTATGGTGGTTGTAGTTGTCGTCTTTCAGCAGCCTCGTCTTCTCAATCAAGAGGCTCTCTCGTGTATGATCTACATGGGAGAACTGTACAACTTCTGTGTGTGCAACAGCCAAGTTGTATTCAAGGCAAGTCCATTCACTCTTTTGTTGTTTGTACTTACAATAAGACCGAGATGCCCATTCTTTGTAATAATCCAATGCATTGCAGACATTGTATCAAGTGATTTCCTTCCCTGAGAGTGATCCCTATTCATGGAGAGATCTCTCACGCATTCGACTTGTTACTTCACTAGTGTCTACTGTCGGAGAATTCTTCAGGTACATAATAGAAAAAGAGAGAGAGAGAGAGAGACTAGTCGATTGAATTTTCTTTGAATAATAATAATGTCAAAAACTAACGAAAATATAACTCTCGCTTTTAGTGTAGATTAGTTATTACTGTTCACTCTATCAGATCATCTCGCAAATCGACGAGTAGCATGATGTGCTTCCTCGCTTATTTCTATCGGTAAGAACAATTTCTTGTTTTGATTGATTTTTTTGGACATTTCTGGACAATTTTCTTTTGAATTTACAATAAATCCCGAATGTTGTCTTCCCTTCAGATTCTACTGGATGAAGCGAGGAGGGTGGGTAGCCAATTCGCCTATAACTGAGTATGGAGTACAAGCACCGTAAGTTATTCTATTGTTTCCATATTTCTTCTCACTATAAGTAATTTTGATTCGCAATAGTAGTGCGGAATGGTTTTGTTATGTTGTGATAATGTGAATGATCGTTGTCTCCCCTCAGATTCCCGAAGGATGTGGAAGCGTCAGTGAAAGATCTGCATAGAGAGATGTTGAAGGGACGAAGAGAACCGAAGAGTATTCAAGATGCAGACGAATCTGTTAGAGTCGTCGAGAGAAACTTCAAGGCTAAGGTGAGATCTTGAATAACACTCACTCATCTACATTTACAAAAGGAAATTGAAACAATGATGATGTTTGATCTCGTATGTGAAGTTGAGGGTTGAGGTGAACTTAGTATGCAGAAGAGGGGAAAGGGACATGGGATATTCGTGTGATCCGAGTGACTGAGAGAAGAGAAGACGGGAAATGGAGTAGGGTGTGGGAAGATTGTATAGACGAGTCCATCTATGATCATACACCAAAATGATATGTACCAAAAAGTACAAAGTGTTGTCTTATTCGATTTTTTCGATGTTTTTCAAATCACAAACCTGGCGATCCTGAAATGCTTATTTTTCGAAAAATTTCACCTCAACAAGTCGAAATACTATTTTTTTTCCTGAAGCCTACCGTTTGGTCTATTTCTATGATATCCAAACTGATGTTTGATCTCTATCTCTCTCTCTTGGATCGATTGCAGGTGGAGGCAGTGTTGAGGGCGGCCTCTCAATACGACGGAGAAGGAGGAGAAGGGACGAGTGTAGAGAGAGGATTGGAGATGTTGAGAGAAGAAGAGGAGGAGGAGGAGGAGGAGGAGAGAAACACACGGTTAGATACTTTTACTATTTGATGTGTAGTAGATGGTTGCATAGGTGGGCATGCGGATCCAGGATAATCGTGCATTTGGGTGGTCGTTTTGCAAGGGCATGCTGCGAAAATAATGGACAAAATTGAGATATTTTCATCATGTTTTTCTGCGGTAGCACACTGCAATTGACTATTCTGATATCGGGGTCACCATGCAAAACGATTGGATGCATTCTTCCCATTAAATATATATGTTTGGTTGTACTACAGAGTAGTAACTACTCCTTCCCTCCCCTTTACTTTCTCCTCTCGACACTTTGATTCTTTTCTCACTTGTATGCAAATTCTGTCTCCTTTTTCTGCGTGCTCAAAGGGAGAAGGGCGCAGATTTGATTTAAGCGGCCACTCACAAAGACACTTTTGACCCCCCTTTCTCCCCCTTCTTTTCTCCCTTTTGACGAAATTGTGAAGGTGTACGGTAGATCGGGAGATGGAAGAAGAACTAGAAGGCAGATGGGCGAAAAGAACAATCTATAGTATCAATACAACATGACTGGTTAGAGGTCCGGTGGTGTAGTTTATGATGTGTTTTGCGGTTAAAAAACAGTCTCAATTGTTATCCCCTCTAATTAACTATCAATCAACTTGTGGTCACTGTCATCGTGTGCAGTGAAGAATTCCAGAGATATCATTGCACTTTAAAAAGATATCATTCCAATTCGCTGATACGAGCATGTTACAAACGGCAGACAAACAAACACAAATGCAAGCGTGGCACCGACCGAACCACGCCCCCTCCTTGACGCGTCGTGATTCCATCGATATATATGTTCGATCGAAGTCTAATTGTGCCACCCGATGGATTAGATGTCAATTGGACTAATGGGGGGATGTAGATGGTCTCTAACTTCTTTCTCCCTTTCCCTCCTCTCTCAATCTGTTTAGTGTGCAGTCTCCTCTGTCTCAATCGTGTCCCCATTGCCGTTGAGATAGACAGATACTATAGTTGACGATTGAAGACGGAAGGCAGTCTATTAGAGATGTGTGCGAGAGAGAGAGAGAGAGAGAGACGGAGGGGAGGGGAGGGGGTCATCATGGAACGGGCAGTTATGAACTTCCCCCGACCCAGCCACTGATTGAATTGAGAGAGTGGGGGAAAGTCCATGTGAACTTGTGATATTACGAGAGTGGGAAAAAAGAGAAAATAGATAATATAGCTAGGATCAATATCCTCTACTAATTGTGATAAGGGTGGTCATTCATTTTCGTCCCACGGGTAATACCACTTATTTCGAAATATTTAAACTGGCAAGATTTCGAATTAAACTTGCTGGAAACATGGTGGTTCTCGATTGATTCCTCAAAATTGTCAATGTCTCTCATGGTATCACATGCGAACTCTTCTTCTTCCTTGTTTCGAGTGTTTGAGAAATCAGAGATGAGAGGAATAATTCATCGTGTAGCGTAGAAGAGGGAGGAAGGACACGAAAAGGGAGTGTGAAAGAAGGAAGGAAGGAGAGAGAGAGAGAGAGAGAGAGAGAGAGAGAGAGAATGATGTGAACTCTGATGGAATTGAGGAAAGAGAGAGAGAGAGGGGGGAAAGGTGGTCCTAGATGGAGGGGAGATGAATCACAGGAATGAAGAATGGTATCACAGAGGGAATTGAGTGAGAGACTGGATGGGACACCGTTGTAAGGAGAAGACGAAGTCATAGAGTATCCTAGAGAGAGAAAGGGAGATAACCACGTTGAGAGACCAGAGAGAGAGAGAGGGCAGGGGTACGGTACCTGCAATGATGGAGGTTATTGATCGGCATTACATTTTCGCCCCACTTCCACTACGGCTTATTGCGAAATTGATAAACTGATCAGATTTCAGTTGATATTAGCTAATCCCACCCTCTCGCGTGTTCCTAGATAGGTTTCGAGAATCAGGACTGCTTCTATTAAAAATGTCCGTGATCTACCCATTTCAGATATGCTGATGCAGCGACTGAAGAAGTTCTACTGGAAGAAGACACATTGTTCGGAAAGGATGAGGTACGGTAGATTGATGGTGTGGATCGAGTATTGAGTGTATTTGTGTGTTGCAGGGTCAGGTAGATGAACGACGAGTGACAAAAGGGAGAATAAGTGATGAGGAAGACGATGAATTCAGTTCACAATTTGATAAGATGATGAATGACGCCATCAAAGTGAGTGGATCGATACTATTTTTGGTAGATCAAGGAAGGGTGAGGGGCTACTGACTAAGATTGTAGTCGTAGGTTGACATGGACGTAAAAACGGTGAAGCCTACCCACATTTTTGGATTTTCAGTGAAAAAGTTCCAGTCAAAAAAAAACCTACACCTTGAAGTCCAATTTGAAAACCCCTACTGACATTTTTTTCTCGGTATTTTAATACCCACCTTGTCGACGCATGATTGTAGTTTCCCACAGATTGTATAGCGAGTGGAGCTATGGGAATGGTCAGTGTCATAAGTAGCTCTCAGCCCCCCCTCCCTTCCCTCCCTCCTCCCCCCCTCCCCCCCCTCCCTCCCTCCTTCACCTCTTTATTAATCGTCATTCTAACACCAATCATCGATACTCTAATTTGACTCACACACGCACACAAGGCTCACAAAATAATAAGGAACGGAGACAGAGAAATTATCATAAATTGAATCAGAATGGTTCAAAGGTCGACAGATACCTAAAGAAACTACGAAGTCTCCCCGCATTTTGGCATTTTAAGGCTAGCATTTGAAGAAAAAAACTAGTGACACTTTTTAAAGACTTTAAGAGAAAAAAAAAGAAAATTGATAAAGGGTGTGAATATGAATTGTCATTGCAGTCATCTCAATTGGCGACTGTTCCCACTGGCACATCATCAGTCACTTCTGCCACTGCTGCACTCAATCTATCCACTGCTAAGATTGACAAAACTGGTAGGCACTTTCATACACCGAAAAACGATGCAGCACAGAATACAAAATGTTGCCAGATTTTACGAGTTCTGGAAGAAAATTCGAATTATTAGTTGATTTTTAAAAAAATTTTCAGACCTTGCGATCTTGGAAAGATTTTTGACAAAAAGTTTGCATCAAAATGTTGCCAGGAGTGTAACTTTTAGTCTTTGTATGCTTTTGGCATTTCCATTTTACTCAATCAATGTCTATCAGTCTAGTCTAGCTATTCAATATTAATTGATGTGATTTAACAACGGTAGCTCCCCGCCCCTTTATCCATGTATCTTTCTCCCTCTTTATATTCTCTCTCTCTCTTCTCCTCAAATTTCTCAACTATTGTCGATTGTTGTCGTCTCGTAAGGGAAAAGAAGACTCGTTGACGATTTGATTATGGAAGGAAGAATCGAGGAGAGGAAGGGGAAGAGATTGAAGGAGAGAGAGAGAGAAGTGACGGAAGTATCCGGAGGAGGACCAGGAGAGAGAGAGAGAGAGGGGAATATCGATTGAATGAATGACTCGAGTTTCGATTGATATCATGTTATGTCCCTCCGTTGAAGTGATCTCTTTATGCTGTCACTCTCCATTCCTTCTTCCCTTTCTTTCTTCCTCCCCTCTCTCTCATCCTCTTCTTCTTCTCACCCTCTCTCATTCTCACGATGTCCTACACGACTAGCTCGACAGACTGATTGACATGAAGAAGTGAGTCAGTCTCCCCCCCCCCCCGACTACACCCCCTGTGGACATTTCAACTATTTTGAGAGCCCCACATTCCCTCACCCCCTTCCTCCCCTCCTTCTTCTACCCCAAAAATGGGAATTGATAGTGCCATCCGACCAGTCGTGACTTTTATGAGGTCGATGAGAGAAAGACAACATTGGATCAAGCCATATAGATGTGCACTCAACAACTGCTCTCTCTCTCTCTCTCCCTCCCTCCCTCCCTCCCCTTACTCTCTACCAATTGGGGAGATTTCCCGTTTGTGAGGATCGAGAGACGTGGTTTTAATTAGAGTAGAGTCCTTTCTTGAGAGTGAGAAGAAGTGGGAAGGGGAGGGAGTCTAATGGGAGGTTGGATGAAGACACCTAAGGGATAGGGAGAAGAAGAAGAAGAAGAAGAAGAAGAAGAAGGAAGAAGAGGGAGAGAGGGGCATTCGAGAAGGATGGACAGGAATATTGGAATGAGAGGAGAGGAGACAGGAGGAAGGTGTGAGAAGAACTGAGGACAATGGGAGAGGTGAAGGGAGAGAAGGGGTTGGAGGAACATGTGAGAACAAGTGGTGTAAATGGATAATGATGAGAAAATTTCATGAGAAACGGCCTTATTTTTAAATATATATGTATTTCGGTCTGTGGAAATGGTTTGCCCCCCCCCCCCCCTGTAATCTGGACTTCGGATTACAGGGTTTTTTCTCTTTCTTTTTCCGTATTCTGAATAAAGTAACTCACTCGTATTTGAATGGAGAGATGAGAATGGAGTGATTTCTTTCTCTCAGATGGAATCAGTCGTCCTCTTATTCTCCTTCGAGGAAAGAACAATCGAACGACACTGAAAGGAGTCGATGTGAAGGAAGAGAGATTGGAGAGAGTTTGGAAGGAGAATATGATGAAGAAGGAAATGGAACGGTATGTAGACTACTCATACCTATATTATAACTATTTAGGATTTAGATTTTTTAAAAGGAAGTTGATTTTGATGGATGCATCTAAAACCGTCTTCAATTATTTTTTGCATTGTTATTTGGGAAGGAGAAACTAGCTGATTGTGAGAAAGAATGGGAAGATGAATGTCTCGTTTGGTGGAATGGGGCGAGTTGAAATAGTTGTATATTGCAGTGCTCACCTGAAGAAGTTGACACTTGCCCATTCTGCCCGTCAGATAAGAGAAGAGGAAGAAGCTGTCGATGGATCGACTCCCTCTACTACCAGAAGACTATGAAGATGGAGGGAGACTACCGTACCCCTCTGCTGCTACCGTAGTCGGAAGAGGGTTGCTGCAGCTGCAGCCAGGATGAGAGAGGAGGGAGAGGGAGAGGAGTTGCAGAGATCGGAGGGACACAGACAAACTCTCTGCATGGCTCGTCGCTCGTGAGTGTATCCCAATTGGACGGAACGGGCAAGAGTTCGAATGTTCTGGCAAGAGGAGGAAGAGGAGATGGTGGGGAAGGAGGAACGACGATCGCAGCCTGCTCCCAGCCAGTACTCGCCCCCTCCTGAGAGAAGATTGCATAAGAATGATGAAAGAGGAGAGATACAGTCACTCTCTAGTCCTTCCCCCTTCCTCCCTTCCCTTCTCTCATTTCGTATGGACTACTGACACTCTGCATTTCGAGCCGTCAAAGTGTGAGAGAACGAAAAGTGAGCAGAATGGAATATCCGATTGACAAATTGGGGATGGCTCGAAACGCAGAGTGTACACCCTTATTTTATTCGTATATTGACAAATACCTTTTTTAGATGGTGATAACTAGTATTCGCCGGTCTAGGGGTTTATTCACGTTTTTCCCGTTATTTCGTTTTTGTTCACGTGTATCATAATTATTGTTATCATTACTATGGAAACTGTTCCCGTTATTTTGTTTATGAGTTTGGAATTCCGACACAAAAATAGAATCTGAAATTCTCACATTTGGTGGTATACCTTCGGATATTATTAATAAAAATAACGTTTTTAAATGAGTGTGAGATGGACATACCGATGTGCATGGTGACAGTGACACACGAGTCTTGGTCTCTGTCACAATCGACTGGTTCCATTGGACAGAAGGGACGAGAGAGACGAGTTGTCACTCGGAACTTGTCCAATTGAGTGGAATCAGGAGTGGGAATACAGGTGAGACAAGAGAGAGCTGCACCCAATGGAAGAAGAGGCCAGAGGAGACAAAGAGGACTCATGAGAAGAAGAGAGAGATCAGAGGAGAGGGATCATGGAGAAGAGAAGAGAGGAGAGTGAAGAAGAAGAGGAGAGAGGACCACGCCCACTAGGAGAAGAAGAAGACAACTTATTTGGATAGGAGAAGAGAAGGGTTAGGATTGAGTTGAGAAGAGAGAGAGAGAGAGAGGTAAATGGAGCAAGGAAGAATTATGAGACAGGTGGTTGGTGTAAGGACTACGTGAAGTGACGAATGCCTCCCTCCCTCTTTCTCTGAGACGTCCCTTGAGGGAGAGATAGACAGTACTCCCTCCTCCTCTCTCTCCACTTCACTATATTGGATGGAATTTATAGTGTCGTTCCCCCCTTCTCTTTGATTCCTTCTTTCGTCGAGACAAGTACTCGAATATGTGAGCCATTTGTCCCTTGGGAGAATGGGGGGAGAGACGAGGGGGACAGAGAGTGAGAGAGTGATGCCCTCTCTGATTAGATATGATGAATAGAGGGACATTGGCCATATGGGAGCACTCCCGACCTGATAAATGACTGTGTCTCTTTGAAGTGGAGGAATATGGAAGGAAGAAAGCTAATTGAGAGACACCACTTGATTTATTCCTAGAGATTCACTCTTGACTCTCTAAGAAACAATGAATGGAGGGAGAAGAAGACGAAGTCTAATTAGAGGAAGGATACACAGTAAATACTCCAATTATAGTAGTGTATCGTGTGGTGAAACGACTAGAGACGACTACCCCCATGTAATATGTGGTGAACGATCGAGCATAGTAATGCATTCGGGTTTATGAGACTGTCTCACTAAGAGAGGAAATGAAAGTATTCACAGGGATCGAACTAAACAAGAACAAAAAAGAAAATCAACGACATGGCACAAGCAAAAGGTAACAATTAACAATGAGTAAACGTAACAATCTAGATAAAGTACAGTCTGATAATGGTACAGTATTCAGTAGATAATCGATAATATTTCTCACTCTTCACCGTATCCAAACGCGATTCCATTCACGAGCTGCAATTTTCAAAATTTCAAAAAACCTGGCGTATGAACGATTGTATAAAAAAGTACCTGGTTGATCCTATGGGAGAGAGAAGAAGCGAGTGAATCGAGACATTTGATGGAATATGCGATGAATCGGAGATCTCTGTCGGCATGAGAAGACGCCCAGATACGAATGAATCTGAAAGATATCACACTATCAGTTTATAGTGATGAGGAGCATAGGTGGGCACGAAGTTAAAGGGGCGCTGTGCATTAGGGTGGTTCTTTTGCGGGGGCATGCTGCGGTAATTCAAACTTAACAAAACTGAGAGGTTTTCTGCGTTTTTTTCCTACGGTAGCACACTACAATTGGCTATTCTATAGTATCGGGTCACCATGCAAAAAGGGTTGCATGTATGCTGCCCAGCAATCATGAGGAATAATACATAGAAAATAAGGTACTCAGTCTGTATCTGTGAGATGGTGGACTTGATCGACAGAAGAATATCAGTAGAAGAAGGAATGATCACCACAAGTTCGAGTACCTGTGAAAGTGCTGTTAGAGAACGGTAAGAAATTATGAATATGTTAAATATCTACTTGATCGTTTCAATCGATATTCCTCTACTCTTTTTTCTAGCTGAATCTCTGTCTGATCCCAGACTGGGAATATACCGGGATTCAAGCTGGAAATAAATATGAGAAGAACAAAACCCACGTGCTTGGCGAGCAGCCACGCTCGATCGTTATCGTGCATGTGAGAAGGATTGGCAAGATACTTGGTGAGTATGGCGTGCACGAACTCAGCCAGGGACGTCGCCGAGTCCTGAGAAGAACATTGGATTACGGTAGAGGAATGGGATACGGTAGAACGAACGGGTATGGCTCGTTCAGTGAGAAAGACGTAGAGACGAGTGTTGTGGACAGCAAAGAGCTCCATTGCTTTGACCGCTTCGTCTGGCTGAATGAGAGACGAATTAGGAGACGTGATGAAGTTTACAATACGAAATTGGCATTCTCTTATAAACTTATAGATCATTTTTAAAAAAAATTGATTCGTTTGATTTTGTTCGGACATTTTTATTTGTACAAAACCTTGTTAGAGAAAGAGCAGAGTGAACTTTTCAATTCAGCATAAGCATCGAGTACGTGAGTGGAAGCAGATTTTGAAGAGAAAGGAGCCGTCGTCACTTTGCTGCAACCGGACACTTTGATCTCGCATTGTATCTCTCATCTCCACATGTCAAATGGGTTATCGCTAGCGAGGAAAGGCACTTCTGCATGGCGACAAACGAAATTTTGAATGTTTCATTCATTTTTGACCACTTTTTGGCAAATATATCGAAAATTGGGCACTTTGGCACAGTGATTTTCATGGGCCCCGAATTCTGGGAGCCGCGCGAGGGGGTCTGACGACCGGGGGAGAGGAGGTCGCCAGCGCGGGGAATTCAAATTTGATTTTTTAAAAATATTATCACAACAAAAAAAGAAAAAAAAAGACAAAATTGCAATTCAAATTTTTTTTCAATAATCACCAATGTAGAGAAACACCTTTACATTGATTTTTAATCAAGAATTTCACCATTATGCGACCCCCTTTAGCCCCTCGCAATCACTCTCCCATGTAACTAGACATGTCGTACGACAACTCCTGATATGTGTAAGAGTCCCAGTTGGGATAAGTTTTGAGAAATTAACGTCTACTTTGGCAGGAGTCACACTTTTGTTAATTTTAGACTACCCATATCTTCTGAACGCAATCATACTCACATCTGCGCGAAGGGTTTTTCTTGTACTACTCGGGAAAACCTATCGATTGAAAAAAAAGTTGATCGAAAATCTTTTTCCAAACGTGAGATATCTCATTCCCTAGAAATGTCAAGGATTGTGATCCTTGGGATGCTACTCCCCCCTCACTCTGTATTGATCTCTGTGACTCATGCCATTCGATATCCCCTATCATCTGATAAATAGGCGGAGTCAGATCCCAGAGCCGCTCGTCTCTGAGCGAGCTAGAGAAGCCCCGAGACGCCGATCCTGACCGGTCGGATCCTTTTCCCCTTTATAATCGTGTTTGTACTGTATCGCTTCCAATTCCCAATCTATTCATATAAATCCTTTCTCGATCTTTGTCTATGTCTTTGTCCACAGATACACGGAAATATGACTGAAACACCCGAAATGGAATATTTTTAGGGCCATAGACCAAAAAAGTTTGTTCCCGAAAGTCCCAAATGATGTCTGGTTTTTAGGGTTTTTGGGTGAAAAATCGAAAATGATGTCTCATTTTCAATTTTCAGGCGCTGCCGCGCCTGGATATCCTGAAATGATGTCTGATTTTTCGAAATTTCACATCAAAAAGTCCAAAAGCTGTCTGCGTTTGATCCCTAGAACGAACTTTTTGGTCTATGTTTAGAGCGGATTTCGGGAATGCAATTTCTCGGCAGTAACACGACGTAACTTCGTACAAACAATTTCAAATCACATATATACACCATGGTTATCGATTTACCCCTTCGCAAAGCCATAATATTCACAATTATTTAAAGATTGCAACGTATAGGGCAACAAGTGAAATATAAACAGTTGGCTATTCGCTTCGTTCGGTATACTGTAAATCACTTCGTCTACCTTTGCGAGGGGTTCCCTTAATCCGAGACCATGAAAATCACTGCTTTGGCACACGATCTTAGGCATTCTTTGCCCGAAATACCTGCGGAAATCCCATGTGACCTATGGCCATCTGTCATACTCACATGTACCAATCCCTCTGACACTTGAGTAGATCAGTCCAATATGCTCTGGCTGCTGCAGCTGCCTTTGCATTCGTCCCATTCACACTCTTCCCTCCTCGAGCACTACGGATTGACGCTATCGTAGCACACGACTCCTACACACAATACATTACTGTATATCACTATCTTATAATACGGTAGTATAATAGTTGAGTGCGGTAGCAACTTCAAAAGAGAATACGATATGTCATCATTCAAAAGCCGCAATGTCCACATGTGTTTTGCACCGTTCATCAAATGGAGGGGAAACATACTGCTCCCCATGTCATGTTAGTGTCATTGAGACTGCGATCTCCTCCCGTCTGAGAATCGTTCAATCTGAATGAGTAATGATGATTCATCTATTATATTTAATTCCTTCCAATTTCATTCTTACTTACGTCATATCCATGGGTGCCTCACTCGGTCCCCTCGATATATCTCTCTTCTCTCCAGCAGCATCAACTTCTGCATCAGTCGGACGAGATCTCAATTGTTTCGATATGAAATACAACTTTAATGGATCTTACGATCTCCTCCAACCGGAAATAACGTTTTTTTTGACTAGTTGAAAGGTCAGAAAATCAACAAAACAGGTCAGATCTATTCCGCAAGTTGATGAAAACTGTTCCGATAGGGAGTGATTCTTACTCATATTGATCTCCCGCACATTTCTAGATCTGCTTTGCATCTTGCAATCAGCTTTTGAAATATATAAACTGGTCAGGCACCCGAAATTCCCGATTAATGAAAATGTGTGGGTTGTATAGAGAACCTCTCCATATCATCGTCGAACACTCGATTGTGCACCTTCGTCGATTTATCGTCCTCTCCCCCCGATGGACGACGACCAGTCGGCTCTATTAATCACCCTTATGTTAGCCATTAACTGGATTTGGCACAACTACTGAAGCCCGGAATCATCAGAAAAAGGATCTAAGAAACATGGCATTTGAAATTCTCATTTCAAGGGTACTATTTATTGGCCTGCTCCGGGCTTCAGCAGTAGTTCCCCGGATTTGAGTCTCATCATAACTAACTACAACTGACTGGGAGTAGAAGTGGTGAACAGAGCGCGTGATCCGTCCTTCTTTGAGGGAGGAACACTGGAAGTTCTACTGCCGGAGGTTTCGGGACTACGACCACGTTTGGGAGTCGACGACAGACTGAATTGGTTATTTAACTCTTATAATCGATTATTAACTCACTTATTGGATGATTCGAGGGCGCTCTTGTCGAGAGAACGATCAGCACTCTGCAGGTAATTGACATTATCTTATTTCGACCAAAATGCCAATTAGTTAAACTGACTTGTGATCTCTTCCTGACACTATTTCTGACAGCGAGAGCGGCCGCAATGAGGATCTCCTGCGAGGTGTTCAATTCCCGTTCGAGTTGAGAGGAATTGAGCGGTCGGGGAGAGGAATTGCCGGTCGACTGAGACATGAGACCTTGCGATGCCGGCTGCGACTTGAAACCTTGCGAGCGGGATGGAGGATTGAACGACATCTTAATTCGGAAATAACTAAGCTGATAACGCAAATAATAATGGATAAATCGACGAAGAAACAAGGGAAACGAAAATGTGTCGAAATTTTGTTGCGGGCTACAGTAGTCCGCACTACTGGGAGCCAGTTCAATTATCACCGTCGCTCTGTCAGATAAATGATTGCAATTAATATGTAAATTATTTTATCGTATTCAATCATCTTTATATATTTGTATGGTTACAATACAATTAATGCAATGCATTTAGCATAAATAAATATGTTTATCTCTCGAACATTGTCTGCACATTCATCAAATTCGCCCCTCCGTCCACTGGAATTCGAGCACCTACAAAATGGAGTTCATTTGCGAATTCGGATATAATCATACCATTGATGAATCCTGACTGAGAACTGTCGGCGAGGAAAATGATGACCTGCAAGGATTTGGTCGTCCGCGATAATCATATGTTCATCTTCATAGTCAGTATTGTTATTAGCTTAAATTAGATCGAATAATTCTATTCGCTAATAACAAAGGTTATTCGCGAATAATTCGCAGTTATTGGCGTATAGGATTATTCGATCTAACTACACTAACAGT
Organism: Pristionchus fissidentatus; assembly: GCA_036245785.1. Taxonomy (NCBI): domain Eukaryota; kingdom Metazoa; phylum Nematoda; class Chromadorea; order Rhabditida; family Neodiplogasteridae; genus Pristionchus; species Pristionchus fissidentatus. Next base: position 31,266,878 of record BTSY01000004.1, read on the forward strand.
AATTCTCCTCCACCCTCTCTTCTCTTCTCTCTCACCTTTGCTACATCTTCAGCCACAGCGAATCTTCCATTGGGAACGAATCCCTTTGTCTTCAGCATGCATTCTCTCGCCTGATCGATAAAGACAATGAATTAATCAATCGACAATCTCACCTCCTGATTCACTTTGAATCCCGAATTGGCAACGATGTTAGTGATGACTATGCCTGGTCTGTAATTGGAGTCAGATTATTGATTCAATCTCAATCAATAGTAAACACATGATTCCAAACCTACAGACCAGTGTTTGGGGAGAGTATGCAAAAGTGAGAGAGTCCCTCTCGATTTCACACGCTCTCTCACTCCAAAGGCCTTTCAGGAAGGTTGACCGGCCTGTGGAATGATGTGTAAACTGACTGGACTGCATTGACTCTAATTCCCTTCTGAATGAGATGAGATGCCATTTGAATTGTGAGTTGATCTTGAGCTGATTTCGACATTGAATAGTACAAATGAATCTGAGAGAGAAGAGAATGAGCAATGAGAGAGAGATCAGGGGGAAATAAGTCTACGACTCCAGAAGTCTCTGCTACAGGGCGACGACTTTAAAGTCGGACAAATGGCGTTCCCTGCCTCTAATCGAAGCGAGTGGGCTTATAAAGTCGCAGCTCGGTAACCAAGAAGTCTTATTTCCCCTTTAGAAGAAAGAAGAGAAGGGATTCACACCTGATTCATGAATGGCATTGCAGTAATAGACGACACATTGACTATCGATCCTTTTCTTTCTTCGAGATACATAGAGGCCGATTGAGTGAGGAGAATAACTCTGATGAGAAATATCTCATCTACCCAATCGACTATGGTTTTTTTCCTAACTGGACCTGCCTGATTCCAGCCGAGAAATATCCACGATGGAATCTTCTAATTTATTACCGGGAAATCGCGCTATACTGGGTTCCAGGCCGGAAATTATACCGAAATCCAGCCTAGAAAGGTCTCCAGGCTGGATCCCTGCCTGGTTCCAGGCTGGAAACGTAGTTTATACCAGGATGCAACCTGGAAATAAGAGGGGATAAAGAAGATTAACGTACGCCTTGCAGTGAATATTCATCATAGGATCGAAATGGTCGATGGGACAGTCGACTCCCTTCTTAGTGGCATCAGTCGATACGAATCCAGCACTGTTGATCTAAGCAAAAGAGAGAGAGAGAGAGAGAGAAAGAGAGAGAGATGAGGTTGCGATATCCCATACCGTACCAGAATATCGATCCGTCCGAACTTATCCACCGTTTCTTGCACAATCCGTGCAGGAGCACCTTCCTCACAGAGATCAATCGATATCTGAGGAGTGGATCAAAGGTTAGTTGTCTCTTTGATCACTAACCGTATGAATATCGTCTTCATTTGCTCCTACATTGAGTAGATCATTCTTTGCACCCTGGAGAGAAGCCAAATAATTAGTGTTTGAAATTCGGGTAAATAATTGGCTTAGGTCTATCATTTCGCACACTCTCACACTTCTCGACCTGATTAGACAATATGTGAAACGAAGAGATCTAATCATTTGCCATTTGCCTGAATATTGCTGAATATTGAATATATTTGCCTGAATTTCAAACTCTAAAAACAATGAGAATTGTAGTTGAACCTCAATAGAATCTCCCTCTGCCTTTGCATTTGGATGTCCGATTAGAGTCACTTTTGCACCTCTCGAAGCAAGGAGAATTGCTGATGAACGACCGATTCCAGAGGAAGAACCTGAGAGAGAAAGAAATCAATTAGAGAGAGATATTCGAACCTGTGACGATGGCAACTTTGCCTCTGAAGAAGTCGATCGAATCCATTGATAATAATCCGATATCGATCCGCTCGCTCAATTGTCAATCTGAGAATCACTGCCATCTTTGTCGAAAAAATAACATACTGGAATAGAGATTATGCAAAAAATAATTAAACCAACTCAATTCGCAACCAAAATTGGTCAGCAAACAACAGCAACTCTCACTTCCCTCATGCAAAGCCCGTGGTGGAACGTTTGAATTCGACACGACGTTTCGGTGCCGATGAACTTTGGAAATGACAACATGGAACCAACGATTTTCTCCCAGAATTACATAAATTTGCAAAACGATTTCAACCGAATGATATCATCATCGAATCGAAACTTGGAGTTCCCCATAAAAAAGGATGAATTGACGATGACACAAAATGGGTTTACTGTCACCGATTGCGGTTATAAGATTCCCAGCGATTACTGATATGAGAAAGTCAGAAGGAATGATTAGATAAGGAAGAAAAAGAGAGAGAGATTGACACCCCGATACTAGATACCGATAAACTGCTGTATACGAAAGATACTAGATACCGATAAACTGCTGTATACTAATGAGAGCATGAAATCAGCCTTGACTCCAAGAAGAAAGATTTCACCAAAATTCCTCCACTACTAGGAAATCGAAATGTCTGTCTGTTTGTCTGTTGGTTTTTTTTTCCTTCCGCGTGACGGACGTTTTTCCGTTTTTCCGCTATAACTCTTTTCAAAGTTTAGCAATCTTCTCACATTCTTTTGCATGTGATAGGCAACGACGAAACACATCGAAATTAATATTTGAAAAATCGATAATTTCATGGCCAAGTCGGTAGCGAGCTCGACTAGAAATCGGAGGGTCTCAGGTTCGATCCCCGCCGGTGCATAGTCTTTTGCCGCATTTTTTCCAAGTGTCAAATGTGGACCAAACCCATTTTTGCGTAACGAGATTCACATTTGAGCATCTGTTGCCGATTTTTGAAGTGAAATATCGATTGATTTCACTTGATTTCACGCGATTTCATGAAATTTTCGCACATTTCGTTCCAAATCATTCCTCATGCCGGCAATCTCGCAGGAATGGAGTTAGAACGAGATTGTAAGGGAAATTGAGAGTGACTCTCTCACTTTGGCACACTCTCTCGCCTCTGACCCCTTTCTGGAGGCCGGAATCATGCATCCGGAAGCTTCCTAATAAATCGCTTCAAAAGCGCTCTATCTTCTCGGATCCTTTTGCATACGACAACAGACCAAAATCCCTTTAAAATTTTGCAATATTTAATTGACCAAATCCATAGCCAAGTGGGTTACGCGCTTGACTTATAATCCGAGACCCCCAGGTTCGAACCCCGCCGCGGGCAAAACGTTTTCCGCATTTTTCGCAAGTGTCAGAAGCCCTTTTAGCACGTTCTTGAGTGACGTCAAACACGTTTTCACATGTTTTGCCGTGTTTTGAAATGGAAAATAGAAAATTTCGAAAAGTTCCCAATTGGTTCGCAGGGCGTGGGGGATCACAGGAAAAGTGTTTTGCGATGTCGGAAACGTGCCTGGACGTGTTCTAACACGTTTTAACATGAAAAATTGAAAATTTCGAAAAGTTTCCAATTGATGCGCAGAGCGTGGGGGATCACAGGAAAAGTGTTTTGCGATGTCGGAAACGTGCCTGGACGTGTTCTAACACGTTTTAACATGAAAAATTGAAAAATTTCGTAAAGTTTCCAAATGATCCGGCGAGCGTAGGGAATCATTGGAAAAGTGTTTTGCGATGCCACAAACGTGTTCGAACAAGCCATGGAAATCAACACACGGTATCCTGCGTTTAAGTTGAGAAAGGCTCGTGAGGCTGAGAGCGATCGAAAAAAGTTGCCACGGAGCCACGAAGTGCCCCCTGGACCGTACCTGAAAAAGGCTACCAAGGTCCCCCTGGAACGTACCTGCAGCAGGTTACCGAGGTCCCGCTGGACCGAACCTGGAGCCAGTTACCGTCCTCCCCCTGGACCGAACCTGCACCCAGAACTATGCATAGAGCGTAGTGTACGCATAGAGCATGAAAAATCATGAAGAATCGAAAATTTCGAAAAGTTACCAATTGATTCGCAGAACGTGAGGGAACACAGGAAAAGTGTTTTGCGATGTCGGAAACGTGTTCGAACACGCCCGGGAAATCAACACACGGTATTCTGCGTTTCCGTTGAGAAAGGTTCGTGAATCTGAGAGCGATCAAAATCTCTCGAAAAACGGAGCCACGAAGTGGCGTAGTGGCAACTTTTTTCGATCGCTCTTAGCCTCACGAGCCTTTTGCAACGGAATAAGCCAGTACTCTTTCTAGAGATTACCATTTCCCAACATACTCCCCCTGGACCGTACTTGGAACCGGCTACCGAGTCCTCCTCTCTGGACCGAACCTCAAGCAAGCTACCGAGTTCTCCCTGGACCGAACCTGTAGCCAGCAACCGATCTCCCCCTGGACCGAAACTGGAGCCAGCTACCGATGTCCCCCTGGACCGAACCTAGAGCCGGCTACCGAGTCCTCCTCCCTGGACCGAACCTGTAGCGAGCAACCGATCTCCCCCTGGACCGAAACTGGAGCCAGTTACCGATCTCCCCCTGGACCGAACCTGGAGCCAGCTACCGATCTCCCCCTGGACCGAACCTTCACCCATAACTGTGCATAGAGCGTAGTGTACGCATAGAGCGTAGTGTACGCATAGAGCGTAGTGTATTTAACCTCAATACATCCCGGCTAGTTGCGTTTAAACACCGGAAAAGAGCTTCAAATTTGTGATGCTGAAACTTACAGGAGCTGTATTCAAATGAGAAATGATTTTCACGTAATATCACATGGGAATCTTAATTGGACCCAACGATATTCGAAACCGTAAAAAAATCAATTCCAATTTTTTAGAATATGCCAACAATAGACCACTTTGAGTCGATTATTTCGTGAGAGGCGGAGAGAGAAGTTGGGATCCTATATTTTTTTGTAACCGCGTTTCCATTGAACACGCATAAATATATATATATATATATATATATATATATATATATATATATATATATATATATATATTCATCGTTTTGGCCAATCATTTGATAATGAAACAAAGAAAGGAGCGAGGTATCCGCAATTATTAGTAATTCATTACGTTTTTTTCACAAGAAAGATTTGGAATAATGCATTGCCGAATGACAGAAAACACGCAAAAAATATCACTATGAAAATACCTTTTTGGAAAAGAAACCCTTTTTGGTGCGTTTGATCCTGTATATTTTCTTCTCGATTTTATCTGGATCTGATTCCCATTTTTAGAAAGATGTTTCATTTATTAATAGACATGAAAAAAGATCTTTTCATCATTGAAAACGCCATGTAATTATTTTTTTGGTAATAATTTTTCATTACTATCTGATCCTCCAGATATGATGAGATGCAGACACGGTTTTAGAATTCTTCTATCACACATGTTGATATCTCGGTTATACCCACAATTGGCATGTACCCCACTCTCTCGGAATAATCTGTTGATGGTTAGTGCTTCCTCTCAGTATCCCCTTTCTTCGATGGGAGTCCATTAGGGACTCAGACTGAACGAAGGAAATCTCCATGACTCCGATTTAGATGGGAAAGAGAGTAGGATTTCAAGAGAGACTCTCTCCTTTCTCTCTCAAGGTGTTCAGACCCACTTCCATATTCATGTTGTTATTTCACGAACTAGTAATAAATGCATACTACTCCTTCTTCTCTCTTTTCCACTCTCAAAACCTCTCTCTACTCTACAGAATTCACTCAGTTTCTCTACAAATTCTTTCGTACTCTCAATAATTGTCCTCTTTCTCTCTCAATTCATTTTAATCTAAATCAAATGGTCCTTTCTCTTCTTCTCTCTTCGTTTTCCCCTATTGTTTTCTGGTCTTTTCACTCTTTCCTCCGAGAACTCTCGTAGACAATATTCCCCCACCCTCCGGTAACTATTCAAAATGGTTTTACAAAATTCCCTTGCATTGTCACCTGAGAATTCAAAGAAACACGTTCCCTGTTGAAATCCAATTCTATTTTGTTCGCAAGAAGATCGAGTGTCGGAGAAAATCTTCCTCCATGAGGTATTTAAGGAATCTCTGTTAATTTCTTCCTAAATATATTTTCTTACCTCTTATTTTCGACAGTATCGAAGTTCTTTCTGCGTCTACAATCTTTTCAATAGTTGCGTTGATACGTCGACCTCATTCCGTTTTACGACTCTCCCATTCAATTATTGTGAATATCGAGTCGCAATTTCTCTCTTTTCTCTCAGATTCAATCAGAATATCGACGCGAATGAGATGATTGCCGGTCTAAAACAGGTATGAATTCTATCATGATAAAGTGCACTTTCTCATTCGGAAAAGTTGGAATGTGTGTCGAAATGAGAGATTGCACGTGTGTTCATCTCTCTCTCTCTCTCTCTCTCTCTCTCTCTCTCTCTCCCAGTCCTCTTCATTCTCCCATCCCTCCATTCTCCCAGTCCCCCTCCCTCCCCCTCCCCCCTCTCCCCTCACTGAACCTCTCCTTCCACCTTCCATTCAGCCTATAAAGGCCCCGTTTCCGGTAGTCCCCTTCTCTGATCTAGTAGAGTCATGCTTCTCTAGTACACAATGTTCTTCATTGAATCTATTCGGACTTCTTTTGGAAAGGTATTTACACTCTTGCACGATTCATCAATATTTGAGACAGAAGATAGAGTAAAATGAGAGTGTGAACTTTGTTGAACTTTCGCTTGGATGAAGTCATTCTCTCTCCACTTCACAAACTGCAATTGCGAAAATAGCGACGACAAATATTGAGGCCCTAGTTTTGCTTCAGTTTCGTGACGTCAGCCTTTCTAAATTGACCATTTTAAAATATTTTTTTCGCTGTCTTCGATTTCGGACTTTTCGAAGTTTCTGCACTGCTAAAACATTCAGTCGTCGGATATTGTGTGATAGAAGTTTCTTCTCTGCTCAGAATAAGAAGAGAAGGTGAGAGTGGGTGATTAATTGATTCAAGAGAGAGAAAAGAAGAGAGTGGAAGATAATGAATTGAGAACTGAACGGATCAGTTGAGAGAGTCGAGAGAGAGAGGGAAAGAAGAGAGGAGGGGGAGGAGAGGGAGAGAGACGGTGTTGCACTAAGGGTGGTTAAACACATGATTGGATTGAAATCATCAATGGACATTTTAGCAGAAATATTGAAATGAAAAAAAAACATAATTTGTCTATCCTATACTTAAGCCTTTTAATTAATAAAGTAAATCTAAGGCATCTCCGTTCGCTCTTCACATCTTCCTCATAGTGGGTGTCGTAGTCTACACAATATCGGGTGCTCTCATCATCAAACATCTCGAATCACCAGATAGAATAAAAGCGTGAGTACTAATTTTTAATACAAAATCAATCTTCGTTACTTGAACTTACAATTGCTATTTGTTCATTTATCCATCGTACACATAAAAAACACATATGCGAAATCAATTTCGTGTTCATTTAATTTCTGATTAATTCTCCATCACAGGGCGAGAAAGTCAAATGCGATTCGAGATGCGAAACCGACAGTTCCAACTTACGATCTCTCTGAAATGACGGGCGCCCAACTAGCACAATTGGACCCACGGGCATGCCAATTTTCAGTTTTGATAGGCTAAAATTCAGTTCGAGAGCCTTCTATAAATGAGTAGATATCTTTAGGTGCATGAATGTGTTCTTTCGTCTCTCGTCGATATTTTCTCTGCTGTTGGATGCGACGACGACGCCGCTCTCGACCATGTCAGACAATATTTCATACTTTTGATCAAAATATTGGAAATGAGTCTAGATATGTAATTTGCCACAGCATCCTAAAGAGAAACAGCGAGATCAAGTTAGAGAAAGTGCGCGAAATGTGGGAGTAAGATAACGAAAGACCATTTTGGCAATGTGCCAACTTGATGCTGTGTGTTTTATTGTTTTCTTTCCTTATATTCCATTTCAACTTCCTCTTCTTCAGTCCGCCATTTCAACTCTGGACGATTGTTATCGATCCATTTCAATTCCTGGAATGGAAGGAATCAAGATAAGAGATGAGAAGGAATCGATGTCAACCACTGAGAAATCGATAAAAGAGGAGGAAGAGAAAATGGAAGAATCGAAATGGACATTTGAGAATGCACTCATATTCTCATTCACTGTTATCACTACCATCGGTTAGTTGTTGTCGGATTTTTTTGCAAAGAAACACGAATTTGCTTATTTTGATGAACAGCTTCTCTGATCCTCTCAAGAACTTTTTGTTCCTAAAGATGTTCCTGTTGTTTTTTTCCTGGGAACAATCCGCCGAGAGTTCCCAGGAATAACGTGGAAAAAATTAGGAACAAAAAGTTCTTGAGTTATTATTCTCAGGCTACGGTCACATTGTCCCTGAGACAACTCTGGGTCGAATATTCGTTATTGTCTATGGTCTAATCGGAGTTCCTCTCACTCTTCTCACTATCGCCGATCTCGGAATGTTCATTGCCAAGGTGAATATTAAGTGGAGATACCTAATTTCACAAACAGATATCTTTACATTTATTTTTTTTAAATTGTAAACCTTTGACCTTGTCTTGGCACCTCACTATTCTATGTGTCCTTTGAGGGTCTCCACTTGCTCCTTCGAGGACTCAGTCGACTGTGCAGATGGACAGTCAAGGTTAGACATTTTCTGCGTAAACTCATTGAGAGTTTTTCTTCTTATATTTGATATGTCTTCTTTAGCGAGGGAAATCGTCCACCTCTCCTTCACCGGGGGTTGGTGGTACGTAGATCACACACTAGATGTCTCTATTCCTTCGTAACTCGCTGAAAATTAATCACATGGACTAGATTTTGTAGGTTTACGGTTTCTTTAATAATAATAACTAGCCGGGATTTGTTGAGGCTAAATACACTACGCTCTATGCGTGCACTACGCTGTATACAGCTTGGTAGCCTCTCCTGGTTCGGTCCAGGGGGATTTCGGTAGCTTACTTCAGGTTTGATTGCGGTACAGGGGGAGCTTAGTAGCCGGCTCCAAGTACGATCCAGGGAGAGTTTAGTATGTTAGGGGAATGCTAAACGCTAGAAAGAGTACTGGCTTATTCCGTTGCAAAAGGCTCGTGGGGCTGGGAGCGATCGAAAAAAGTTGCCACTTCGTGGCAACTTTTTTCTCAGCCTCACGAGCCTTTCACAGCGGAAACGGAAGATGAGTGTGTTAAACTTTTAAAATATGTTCAGCCACGTTTAGATACTTCTCTTTTATTGCAAACACTTTTCATGTGATCCCCGAGACTCCCCGGTGCGTTTGGTGAAAGTTCGAAAATTTCGATTTTTCATGTTAAACCGTGTTAGAACATGTTGAGACACGTTCCCGACATCACAAAATACTTTTTCTGTGATCCCCTAGGCTCTCTAAATCATAAATTTTCTAAATCATAAATTTTTTCTCTAAATTTTGGAACCACTTTCAACATTTCAAATTTTTCGATTTTCCCAAGTTAAAATGTGTGGAACATGTTGAGACACGTTTCCGACATCGCAAAACACTTTCCCTGTGATCCCCACGCTGTGCGAATCAATTGGGAACTTTTCGAAATTTTCGATTTTTCACGTTAAAACTCAGCAAAACAGGTGAAAACGTGTTTCACGTTACTCAAAAACGTGTCAGGGCGTTTTCTGACACTTGCGAAAAAGCGGCAAAAGGTTTGCCCGCGGCGGGGGTCGAACCTGGGGGTCTCGGATTAGTAGGTGCATCACTTGGCCGTGAAGTTAGCTGATTTTATATTACAATTTTGAAAGGTTTTCTGAGCATTTATCATATGCAAAAGGTTCTTAGAAGATAGCGCAAATTTGAAGCGATTTATGGCGAAAATGGATAAATGTCTGTCACGCTGCAAAAAAAACATACAGACAGACAGACACAATACGTGGACTAATATTTAATTTTTTGATATTCGTATAGAAATATGACATGAGTGCTCGAGCTCCGTCTTCGATAGAGGAGAAAATAGTGGATGGAGAAGAGAAAGAATCAACGAGAACTGAGAGTGAAGAAGAAGATGAGGATAGACATGAACCAAGGTAACGAAAAACGCAAGAATATTTGAGAATTTCTACCAATTTGGACCATACTAAAGGGTTCGACAACCAAAATATTTAGGGAAAAGTAAAGGATTCACCAGCGATTCAAATTTTATTTAATTAAACCATCTCAATTGAAGGAAGATCGACGAGACACTCACTCTCTGTCTTCTATTCGCCCTTTATCTTCTCATTGGCGCTCATGTTCTCGCTTCATACGAACCAGAAATGGGATTCTTCGAGGTCAATTATCCTCCTTCTTCTCCTCCTTTTCCATCCCCTCCCTTCTCAGGCTTTCTACTTCAATTTCGTCACTCTCACAACAATCGGCCTGGGAGATTTCGTTCCCAAGAGGTAGATCATTCTAGAATGAGTATCCAATCAATAATTCCCTCTCAGTACTGATTATCTGTTCGTAACTCTTGTGTATATCGGAGTTGGTCTCGCCCTCACAACAATGGCAGTCGAGATAATGGCCGATGGACTGAAGAAACTTCATTACTTCGGACGAAGTATTAAGAATGCTGCCACTGTTTTTGTGTGGTTTGGAGGAGAAAAGTGAGAGATTTACCAAATTTAGACCGGATTATGTAAAATTTTGACTCAGGAATAAAAAAGGCAGTAAAATTTTGACTCAGTAATATGATATTTTCAAAAAAATATTGAATTCAGAATGCGATTAGATCGTCTAATCAAAAATCTCGGAGATCAACTAAATATTCCCGAAGTGGAATTATTGCACTTCCAAGTGGAAACTTTCGTCGAACAAGCAATTAAAGTGGAAGAGGGAGAGATTGCAACACTCAGAGTACGGTATCTATCCTGATTTATCGATTATATGACAGGGCTACGAAATATGGCGATTTTATCCAAAATATATAATTCAGCGTCCGGTTGTAATGAGACCCGATCGTCCCTTTAGCTACTCGAATATTCGAACTTCTGAAGAATCGGCGAGACTCCACTTTGTTGATTCAACTCGATCCAGCAAATTGGGTCCGTTTTTCAGACTCTTACATATCTATTTCTGATAGTAGAAGAGAGCAAAAAAAGGATGCTAAGTGTACGATGAGATAATTGATTGCAGGAACAGTCGGATTGCCTCCTCTGGCAACAGAAACTGATCGATCTATGAAATTGGAAGCAATCAATCGATTGAGAATGAGAAGACTCGATGAAAACTACGAGGAATCGGATAGGAAGAATAATCGAGTCGTTAGTTTCAATTCTTTGATCTACCCATTCACTCCCTTCTATGCAGAGATTCTCTCAAACTTCATTCGATGGTTCAATATCGACGAATTCAATGAATTACTCAGAAGAAGATCTGCCCACAATGAGATTGTAAACACTGATATCATTCCAATTCAACTCAACAATACAAGTCTCTATGATAAAATATTTATTACTTGGAATGTATTCGACGCCATTGATACAATTCATTTCTTTGATGAAAAATCAAAGTCGGCGTGGGAGGTTTAATCATGAGAAAGAAATGTTCATGAGGAGCATAAGTAGCGTAGAATCGAAAAAGCTCCCCCAAGATATTCCCCCCAATGGTCCCCAATATTTCACCCAATGGTCAATATTCCCTCAATGGTCCCCAATATTTCCACCTAAGGGTCCCCTAATGTTTCCCCCAATGGTCCCCCCAATATTCCCCCCAATGGTCCCCTAATATTCCCCCCCAATGCCCAATATTCCCCCCAAATGGTCTCCTAATGTTTACCCCAATGCTCCCCCAATATTCCCCCATGGTCCCCTAATGTTTCCCCAATGGTCCCCCAATATTCCCCCCCAATGGTCCCCCAATATTAACCGAAAGATTGAAATTTCTTTTAATTAGGCACATACACTTTTTCTGCCTCCCCCAAAGTGCGTTTGATTTCGAGGTGTTTCTTTGCTCAGAGACAAGATATCGGCAAACGGCAAAAAGTATTGTCTTATTGGGGCTACGTCACACCCATTCCATGTGGTTTCTGCCGGTCCTGCGTAATTCGGATATACACAATATGGGCCCTATGGCGATGAATCATCAATGAAAAATAACTAGTTCTAATTTTCGTTATTTAAACAACTCCAAAAAATGGGAATGAATTTGACACATCTCAATTACTTTTGCTTTACTTTCTCCTCTCAACCCATCAAAGTCTTCCCTGTCATAACTGTGACACTTCGACCTCGCGGCTGCTACAAATATCCTTTTTTTGCTTGATTCGTCTCATTGAATAGCAAAAAAGGCCGAAACCGATTAGCATGAGGGGAGATAGGTGAACGATGCCGTTCTTATTCTCACTTCCCATTATATATAGAGAAGAGTGTTAGCGGTTCTCAGGTTAGTTACTCGCTTTTCCGCCATTCTAACCTTCACTTAGCTTGGGTCGAGATTTCAACAGATCGCATCGAGAGAGTTACCAACGGCGATTTAGTTTCGCTTGAGTGTGTTTCTAACTGCATCAAAACTGATTGGTTGTTATTCGACTAACGTCCAGTTCCACTTTTTGACTAAATCGACATCGCAATCGCCCTTTTGCCTCCAGTCTCTCAATGATCGCATCTCATCTTCTCTCCTTCTTCTTTCTTCTCGTTCTCATTGATGCTAAAGGAAGTCCTCCTTCACTCAAACCTACGTGGATTAGAGGTAATTCATTCTCACTTTTTTCCACTGCTTTAATATCCAGAGCTACATCATTCCACCGGCCAGTCAACCTTTCAGAAAGGCATTTGGAATGAAAGAGTATGTGGAATTAAGAGGCACTCTCTTATTTTTGCACATTTTCTCGCTCCAACCCTGGTATTTGGTTTGGGATAATGTGGAACGTACGATTGATGACCGATAACAACTAGTCTACATGAGGGAAAAAGGATAAGATATCGTGTGAAAGTAGAAGGAAAAGTTGTGGATAGTTACATATATTCGGTCATCAATCACTAAATCGAACTGCTTGCACTCACTAACAATGGAATGAATCGATCGATGGCAGAAAAGGATTCGATGGAGTCATCGGAGTCTAAATTGGCCGCTCCTCCTCTATCCCATCTACCGAAGAAACATCGACCAACTCTAACAACGACAGAAAGATCAACTTCTTCTCTTTCTCCTCCTCACATCACTATTCCCTCCACATCAAAGAGACCGATGTCATCAAAGAAGTCATCTTCCATCTCTCCCTCTCCCTTCCCTTCCTCTACTCTCTCTCCCTCTCTCTTTCGTCGTGACACAACTCTATTCCGATCCTTCGAGAAAGTTTCCTTCCACAATGGTCGACCTCGATGGATTCCTGTGAGAGATGAAGTACTGTTCAAAGGGAAGATAATCAAGAGTGTCAGAACGAGAAGAGATCGAGAGGAGAAGAAGGAATCTGTCCCTGTGAATACTGCACACAACCATGGAATGGGAGAGAAAGTGAAAATTCCCTCTATGGAAGATGAGTCCATAGAAGAAGGAAGAATGATCTCGGTTGATCAGTCGAGGCGGAAAAGAGAGATAGGTGTGCATACAGAAGAGTTCATCTAGCTAATTTCCATTCCACAGTCCCTCCAGAAAGGGGTTGGGAGTGAATGAGCGTGCGAAGTTAAGAGGGGCTCTCTCGCTTTTGCACACTCCCTCCCCTTTCATGTTGGGTAGGAATCCCGATCCTACTCTAACCCATTCAATTGCAGCCCGTCGTTCTTCTTCTCCTTCTGTCAATCGACTCGTGAGCAAAGATGGATCAACTGTCGTCACTACTTCGAATAGTGACACTGATGACGTGAGAATTTAAAGATCAATCTCTGTTTCGCATTCAAAAACTAAATGCGCTCTTTTCTCAGATTCTGGTTGTAATGCAAGGAACTTCTCCCATGACAACTTCCGTCTTCTCAAATGCCGATAGAAAGATGAAGAAGGTGTACGAAGAAGCTCTTGATGACGTCATGGACATATTCGATCAGGTTTTACATATTTATTCCACCTCCCTACGTTAGATTAAATCTTGAGGTCACAAATGCGCGCAATATAGATGTAATCACTTTCACTGCAATCGTTCAACGATCTCTCATCATTTCAGTTTCCGTTAGGTGTTCATGATATCTATCTAATAGATAGTTCCGTGTGCATAGAGAGAAAGGGAAAAGGAGTACCAAATAGTCTAATCGGGAGAAACTCGATTCAACTCGTTCCACTTGATTCAAAGTGAATACAATCTAATATCACATCACGCGAAAGAGTTACAGCGAGAACAAGTTAGAGAAAGAGGGAATCATCGAGAGAGTGCGCGAAACGAGAGAAGCAGACAACGAGAGATGTTCTTGGCATGGTGCCAACTCGATGCCGTGGTAATCAATAAATGTGTACAGGTGGGATCGAATCTCGTGAGGGATCTTCCCCATGCAGAGAAGGAATTCAATGAAGCGAAGAAAAATCTGAGTGACAAGATGAATGGATTCAAAGAAGAGGTGAGTTCATGATTAGAAACCTCCAGGGGAATCAGGATGGGATAGGCACTTGAGAGGAGAGACCTTCTATTTTCCACAAAATCTCTTTACCGATCCCTGTCTGGAGTTTTACCCAGGCAGATTTATCTGAAAGTACAGAGAGGAATAAGAGATGGGTGAGAAATGTTGAGGGTTCGAATATTCGGAAGAATGCAGTGAGGAAAGGGATTGAAATGGCAGCAATGATGGATGATGAGACAGCATCGACGATGAAGGAAGGGCTGCAGCAGTACTTGGTCTATCATAACTCCATAGTGGTTAGTATAACTAGAACTTGAAATTCGGCTAAATCAATTAATTTCGCGCAACATCTATCTCACCAATCAACCGGCGAAAAGAATGAATGAAACGAAGAGATCTGATCCTATTATTTTCCCGAATTTCGAATATTTTCTATCTTGATTTTTTCTAGATATAAGCTTTGATACGTTTAGACTATAAAAAGTACATGAAACAGTTTTTTCTTCAGATGATGGACGGTCTTCTTTATTCTCTTCCTTCTGTCTATTCAATCATCCAATCAACCACTACTCCCATTCAGAATTCTGTCGAGAAAATGCATGGAGCAGTCGAGAATTATGTGACTGAGGTGAATTGGAGTGAGCATCTATCTAAAGATGGGTGAAAGGATCTTATAATTATAATAATACTTATACGAGTCACGAGGAAACACGGTACAATAACACAAATTAAAAGAATGGCACGAATCATCAATGGACAACAAAAGCAATAAGGGCACTCAGGGAAACTGCTCAATTTTCCCGATTCTGAGAATAGCCTTGCCGATTTGGGAACGAAACTATTAGTAGTTAGAGGTTGAAGAGGGAAAATGGAATAAATGGGAGTGAAATTGCAGTCTCTATCGGGATTGAGAGAGAAGATGAATCCTCTATCGAATACAACAATAGAGATTGAGAAGAAAATGAAGGAACTCTTGAAGGATCTCACTGAGCAGACGAATAAGTGAGTAGAAAGAGGAGAGAGAGGGGATTTATCGATTGCAGGAAAGTATCGGGAATGATCTCATACGAAACTCTGGATGCAATTAATGACATGGACAGTGCAGACACGCAGGCAATCAGTGTCATCCAGACGGGACCCGGAGTGAGAAGACATTAATCGATTGGTAGTCTGACTCCCTTTTCTCAGTTCTCGTACGTCACTCTCTCCTCTTCTGCTCCATCCTTCTCCAAATCTCTCAATGGAACTGAGGAAAGAGCGAAGTCGGCAGTTAATGAGTACAAGAAGGAACTAGAACCGTACGTCAATGGAAAGATGCTTGACCCTCAGATATTCGTGAGTTGCGTCATCACTATGCAATCACACGATGTGAATACAGGGGAAAGTGCCTGCTCATGAAGAGAAAACGAAGAACATCAATGAGTTGTTGGACAAATTGAGTCATGAGGTTTGAAATGAAGAAAGGGGTGAAATGAAAAGAGAGATTTGCCAGGTGGATGATTATCTCCACAAAGATCATCCAAAATCTGCGGTCGAAGCTGCGAAAGAAATTCAATCGAAACCGGAAGAGAAGAACAAATTGAATGAAGCAATGGAGAATTCGACCATGTACACCTATGTACCCATGGTAGGCAATACACTCAGTGTAGTACACTGGAATCTAGATAAATTGTGTTGTAGTTGTACGATGGATGGTATACTGTGGCCCCCGTCGCCTTCTCTCAAGCGAGTAATCTGGCCACAGCAACATCTAATCAATTGAATTCGGCCAAGGGACAAGCCGTTAACTATGCTTACTCGGTTAGTTAGAGATAAGTAAAGAAATTAGGAATTATCGCTTTGTCCAAATTATAGCTTCTAATGGACATCTTCGGTCAATACCAATGGGCACTTCTCCCAATTGAAGAAGCGACGTCGAATATGACTGAGACGGGATCGAATATCGATAGCAAACTACAAGAGACTCTTCCTTTTGCAATTGCTCAGGTGGAGAGATCGAATAATTCGAATTATCGACTGAACTTCAGGCAACAACTGAAATGCCGAAAGAGAAGAAAGTTGCACTACAGCAAATTGTTTACTACTATGTACGTTTCTGCAGGAAATTCTATAACGAAAAGACTTTTTCAGGTTCCCTCGTTTCCTTTCTTCGGCTAAAGTGATGAAATTCGATCTCTACAAACTTTCTACAGGAACGCTAACGAGTACCGATTTGATAAAGAAAAATAGAGGTAACTTTATCGGCTAACACCTCGCTACTCGTGGTAGAAAGAGAGTTGTGGAAAGAAAGAGGGAGTCAATTCTGAATAGTCAATCAATGCAAAACACGATAATTATGTACAGAAACAGTGATAGGGGAGATCGAGAGAGAAAATAAAAGAGAATGAAAGACAAATGAGAAAAGTGAAGAGAAGAAGGAATTATCCACGACCTCCGAAGAATTGACCAAAGAGTTGGAGGAGATTATCTGCACCAGGAACTACTGCTGGAACGTTGATTGCTGCAATTACAGTTATTTGAATACGGTAGTTATCGATCGAATAATGACTAGAATATCTCTTACGTCGTGGTCTCTGAGTGGTTGTTGGAGGAGGAGGAAGAGGTTCACACTTCCCTCTCATTGTCAATTCGAATCCACATCTGAAAGAGAGAGCATACATGGAAGGATCTTCTATCGGATTGATCTACCTGCACATGCATCGACCTCTGTAGCAACCAGCATTCATTGGACACTGCTTCTGAATGAAACACTGTCCACCGAGAGCAACTGTCTGAAATGGAAAGAGATTGTTATGAGAAATTTAAACGATTCTAAAAATACTACTTCAATAGGTATTGCGTTATGTCGTCGTACCTATTACCTTTCTTCAGAAAGAAATCTTATTCAACGAAAACAGATAAGGACGACTAAAATGAATAGCTTACTCTGAAGCAGCTGGTATCTCTCGCTAGATCCATCGATGAGCATTCTCTAATGCACATTTGAGATGGATTGGATCGAGGATTAGTGAGAGCATCGACTGAGGGAGTGAAACCACTAAGACATTGACATTGACCCTGCAATTGAACATTTCACGAGAAAAAATTTTTTTCGAAGAGAATGTCTAATGGAATTCAGTGAAGCATCCAGAAAGATGTAGCAACTGAGAATGCCAAAATGTGCAAAATTTAGAGATTTTGTCTCTCAGAGAATTATTAGAAGCATGTGTGAAAAGCGATTAATAAAAGTAAGCAGTGCAATAATAGTCTCACAATATTCTTCTTCATTCTAATCTTCATCGTCGTCGGTGTTTCCATCGTCGTCACATTCATCAATGGCGGAATCATCGCCTTCGGAACACTCGCCACTCCATCTCTCATCAGAACTTCTCTCTTCGGTATTCTCGATGCAGTTGGGAGTGGTTGGAGGACTGGAGTTCGTCCCGAATGTCCTCTCCTCTTCACTGGAGTCATTGGATGTTTCGTCACTCTTACAGTAGTCTTCAATCGATTCTTCAGTTCCTTCACAGTCTTCCGAGTATCTCGCCGTTGTCTCACAAGTAGATCATCGTCTATTCCATCCCTTATCCTCTCTTTCCTATTATCGATTGATTGATTCCTATTATCGATTGGTTGATTGGGTAGGTCGCTCCTCTCCTCCCTCCGAGTGAATCCCTCCATTGATACACTGGCCTCTTGATCTTGCCACTCCTCAAGAGAGAAGAGATCAAAATAGAGCAGTGAGGGTTAGAGAGCATTCAAAAGCTGAGGTTAGAAGTGAAGGGCATTGTGAACGAAAGAAAGCAATCGATAAATAGACATATTGATAGATCTACCTTGACGCATTCCATGCTCTCTCCACCTCCACATTGCGCGTTTGTGGTGCATTCAGAATTGAGTTGCCCACGAGGAACACACTGAAATGTGACTACCGGACTCTTCGAGATAACCGCAACTTTGTTTCGTTGCAAATGGCAAAGTTAGCTCCGGAACCGATTGATTAACTCTGTATCCTACCGTGACTATTGATCAGTAGATCGCCGATACTCTGAGAGATAAAATAACTCACTTGATTATTAGCATAAAGTGCATTGGGTGCCATTGAATTGCATGGTCGACGACAGCAAACTCCTTGAGAGAATTGACCATCTACAAATAGAATCATTAGAAGATACCATGCCAACATATATGAAAAATATATTTTGGCAATTTGCTGTTAATAATCCCGCTCTCTATCAACCCTCACAAAATTTGCACTGAGACTCTAATCTGATTCTAACCCGAAAGAAGATGGCAGAAATGAGTATCAGAAGGACATCGAGTGACGTCATCAGCAGTGGGATCACACGAGTATTTCGTGTCGACGTGTGAAGAAAGAGGACAGACAACGGGGCAGCAGTGACCTACCGACGAATTCTCCGACGTTATACACACCTGCAATACTTTTCATCCCAAATCACTTTAAAAAAACAGGAATTTAACAGTTCCTAAAAAGGTGAATTTGGAAATCTGACCTGGCCTGACGGGCAATTGGACTGAGCTGAGTTCGGAGGGAGATTGAAGGCCTGGAATAAAGAAATAAAAAAAGGAAAGAGAAGATTGCGTCGTACCGAACCACTGGGAGATTTGTGAACACAAGTCGCCCCTGGGAGTCCACCGAATGGACAATTTGCTGCAGCCACACAACGACTTCCTGTAAAGATATCCATCTACCGTAGTATATGTGTTACTGTTACGGTAGGAAGGAAAAGGTGATTGACCTTGTTGGACGGTGCCGGATATGCATACACATTGTTGATTGAGACAAGCTGAGAATGGAGCAGTGCAGTCATAGTGACGAGTGCAACGATCCCCAACTCTAGAGACTGAAGAATAGGGGAATTGAGGGATGGAGGAGGGATCAATTCAGAAGTCTTGGATTCCAGCGACAACTTTAGGGGTCTTTTCGATTGAAGACACGAGTACCTTTGGACTTTTATATATAATCTATAGATAGTAGCCGCTCGGTATCCTTGACTTTTGGATTCGTTGATTGATTTCCCTGTGAGATAGAAAGGGGACAAAATAAGATAGGAATTCAGTTTCAGTCAACTCTAACAAGATACGTTTCACATTTCGAATAACGGAAAGTGTACATACTAGAAATGCATTCTCCATTGACGAGAGTGGTCGTTCCCCTCTGCACACACTGACACCCTCCATTGCGACAGAACAGAGGCTCACGACATTTAGTTGTGCATGGAGCACCGATTCGAGCAGGTACTGTAAGATTATCGATTGATGTTGGATTCATTTTGAGAGCCACAGAAGTTTCAACTTGTCACGTTCAACTTTTTTTTTGCAACTCAACATTTCAAGTAGCAAAATGGATGCAATATGAAGATGAGTTCATGTAATTTTAAAAGAGGAAGATAGACTGCATAGACATACACATCTGACAGTGAGGTCTCTGTCCCTTATCATCGACGACTTCGATGTAATGAGGATGGCATCTGAATTAATAAGATTGAATATTGAATGAGAAGAGGAAGATGTTGAACTAACCGGCACTTTCCCCTCAAGCAGACACTTCCTTTGTGTTCACAATCCGCATTGATATCGCAATCTCCCCCGAGCACTGATTTACCTCAACCATCAAAGTTAAAATTCGACTCTCGAACTCGATTGAATTTCTTCAACACGTGATCCCAAACCGTCAGATGGAAGTCTGGCCGAGAGAGCGTGTAAAAGTGAGAGAGAGTCTCTCCCGAATTTCTCTGGTTCAGAAATCCTGCTAGGATTCTACTGTAGAATCCTACTAGGAAAACGAAGAGTAGGATTCCACTAGAATTCCACTCTTCGTTTCCTACTAGGAAAGGACTAGGAAAATGCACAAAGACGCAAACACACACACACTCCGTTTTTACGCTCCTTGTTTGTCAACAGCAAGGATTGTGTGTGTTTATATCTTTGTGCATTTTCCTAGTGGTTTCCTAGTAGAATCCAGTAGAATCTTACTAATTTTCCTAGTAGGATTCCACAGTAGAATCCTAGTAGGATTTCTGTACCAGAGTTACACGATCTCTCATTCCAAACCCATTTCTGCAAGATTGACCGTGCTGTGGAATAATGTGTCAACTCACCATTGCAGGGAGAGAAATCTGCGAGAGCTCCCCATAAAATAACTCCCAATAAGAAAAGAAGTCGCATCCCGCGACTATATCACTCTGAAATGTACATTTTGCGGAAATGACTCATGTATTTGTTATTCACTGATTTTCGCATTGAATGACCTACCAGAGAAAGGAAATTAGCATGAGTAAGAGATGCAACCACACAATCACACGAACAATGAATGAATGAATGAATGAATGAATGAATGAATGAAATAGGGCAAAACGTGGGGAAAGAGTGCGAAATGAATGAGACTGACTTCAGAAAGCGGCTGGAAGGACAAAATGAGTGTTGAGAGTGACCCAAATGAGGATCTTCTCTCTTTCTCGCTCTATCTCTCTGCTTCTCTCTTTCTCCTTCATTCAATCAATTCTCTATTCGATCCTGTTCTATCCCTTTCCCTCTGACTCATAGCGAGATCGAGTGTAAGTGACCTTCCCTCTAGGCTAGGAACTCATTATTACTCCACTCTGCCAATGTCTTTACTATCTAATACACTATCTTTCATGTAACTTTATCAAATGAGTTTGTGTTTATCACTCCTCTCTTCCATTTCATCTCTTCATATTGGGAATCTGCAATCCTTCATATCATTCACTTCTCATTCCTTCTCTTCGTACCTTGATTGGTCCAGTCTGAGTATCGACAGTTTCATCAGTTCTCTCTATTGGAGTCACCACTGGAACTCGTGATAAATCATCCGAAAGAGGGCACTCTTTTGCTTCCACTGAAAATGTTCTGCGATCATTTCGTGAATCGGGATTAGATATCTCACCAATTGGTTTTCTGTTCGACTTTGATTTGGATGTTGGTTGTGAGATGCAAGTTTTCTCAATGAGTGGAGTAGAATTGACGGGAGAAGCTCCAAATGTCTCTGTTCCAAATGCTTCTGTTGAATGGACAAGGTGGGGAGAATTCGGAGCCTTAACTTATCCAATTCAAGGGATCACTACAAGAATGAATTCGCAACGAGACTACAGTGGACATACTTTCCATTTTTTCATCTTTCTATCTTATTTTGCACAGAAATACCCACAATTCCATAGAAGATTCACACCAATAAATCAGCTACTCACATGAATGTGATACTCCGGATCTTCATTTCGTATGTACATTTTGCGGAAATGACTCCTGTATTTGTTATTGATTGATTATCTCATTGACTGACCTACCAGAGATATGAGATTAGCATGAGGAAGAGAAGCAACCACACAATCACACATACCACAATCCACTTAATCGATCGATTACTGAGGGATACTATAGATGACACTTACGAATACTCGAGTTATCGATTTATCTGCATCGTGAAATGGTGGTGCAGTAGAATTAGTCGAGTTGAGAGCCATAGGACGGCAAGAGAAAAACCACTCGGTTGGTGAGATAAATGGGAAAATGAGAGGGAAGAGGAAATACAACAATAAACCAAGGAGAATTCTCAAACGAATGTCAAACTGATAACTTCCTGAGACCTATTTATCGAGTCTCTGTGTATACTCAAACCGTATAAATATTTATCCCATACAAGAAAGTAACACTCGAAACTCTTCTCTCCTTGTAAACTGAATTGATTAGTAGTAAACTCGAGGAGGGGCTGAGATGAAATATGCCTGAACAAGTCTTCGTATTCTCTTCGCTTTTCGTTTCTTTCCTACCTGAGGCTGAGGTTTGGGGTACATGGCCACAATGATTGTCTCCTTTTCCTTCTCTTTACCCTGAAATGACTCATATCCATTGAAACTCCATGGAAACAGGTTCTCGACGTATTCCAAGTCTCGACACGACTACGTCTCACAATTACCGTACCCTGAGAATATCGATTACCTTGCAGCAGAGACAACACATGCAACAGCAGCACGAGAGGGCGAGAAGACAGAAGATTACGGTACCACTGAGATGGAAAAGAGGTGATCTTTGATCTCTAGACTGCCTCACATAATTCCAGCGGTATTCCATTTCTTCTCCTTGCAGCATTCCCATTCACAGCAGTAATACGACTTGTCGGGACATTGCCAAGAGATTTCAGAAGGACTGAAAAAATGAGAGGGACTGAGAAGGAAAAGGTAAAGTTGATCCGGAATCAGGAGGACTTTGCGACAAGCGACTATAGTATCTATACTCTGTCGACACTCACGGGGAAGGACAGTTTGGAAACGAGAGAAAAGTTACAATGAGGGAGAGAAAATATAAGTGTAGATGGAAGGATCGAGATCGGAGAGAGAACGAGTACACATTGAGACGGCCGATGACTGAAGAATGATGGAATTGGGAGGGGAGGAGAGAAGATTCCTCTTTCCATTCTATCATACTGTCATCTAACAGTCAATTTTCCTTGGTTTGTCTAATCATAAATTCAATTTATCTTCATCATCCTGTAAGATATCCCTGATCTTGTCTAAATCGACCTTACCGATGAGCATCCCACTTTTGTTTGCACTGGTCCACTTCCATTGGTACTCGAGATCTGAATGGAGAAGGATCAGGGTGAGGGACTACGGTATTTTTTTCCGAATGGGATCCCAGTTTCCCTCCCACTGGGGGGGAAACATCAAAGGTTCCGACGCTTTCCCCACTGGCATCTTAGTATTGTTACCCCAAGGAAAAAAGAGGATGGGGGGAGTGGTGACCTACCATGTCATTGTAAGACTGTTCATCCTTTATGTCTTTGTACCAGTCATCGACCGATTTACTGATGTTTCCCTTCGGAGCCATCATTGTCGATGCGATGTCGGAGTAGTGAGAGGAGATGTTGTAGGGGAGATTAGACTGAACAATCGATTGATATTGAGGGTAGAGCAGACGTTCAAAATCAAATATATGTGAAATAGACACATATATCTGATGATCATCTCAAGAGGGAAAATTCAACATTCGATTAAGGATAGCTTCGCAAGAAATTCCCTCATCATTCTGCACACTATCTCGTCGGCCAGACCGGTGAGAGAGTGTGCGAAATGAAGAGAGTTATTTTCTGCGAAGCCATCCCTTCATTAGATGCATACCACAGCAGCAGCCATCATTTCCGACGAATTCGCATAATTCGAAGCAGTGAAATTATCGGGGAGATAAATCTCCACGTAGTTGAGTGATTCTGCCTGAAATTATTCCACTATGAAGATTACAACTAAATTAATACCGGATCGGAGAAGTTGACATAGAACATGTTCATGTAGGCAAGCAAATCCTGAAAGGGGGAAATGAGATGAGAAAGGAATTTGTTGAAAACCTTGATGTCAGAGAAGTTTCCAAATTCTCCCTTCGGAGATCGGGTAACTGCCGAATCTACTCCTTTTGTGGAATTCTGAGTGCGGTTGGAAATAATTGAAGGAGTTGATCCCATTGGAGAATCAGAGACTGATGAATACTTCCCAGTTGTGTAATATTGAGTGAAATTGGAGGGATAAGTAGTTCCAATGGGAGAATGGGAGACAATCGTCGCCCCTTTCTCTGTCGACCCTCTTCCTTCCTTCACTCTCGGAGTTGTTGTCGTAGTATACTCAACATCCGCCTCAATGATCTACCATAAATCGATATTCAGCCATTTCAAACCATTCTCTTATTTCTCTTCCCATTCGATTTGTTATCTCCACAGTCTTGAGAGGACATGTATTGACTGCCCCAGTAGTACTGTAGCTTCCCCACTCTGAACAGATAATCAATATTCTCTCAGAATAGGAAATTGCTGACTTGAATGAGGAGGAGGATTGAATGACGCTTTCTGAGTTGGCCAGCTTCTCGGCTTCTCTCATTATTGCTTCTCTTGTGACAGTGGGACGATGTGATCCATCCATATATGTGTAGGACTGACTGAAATGCAATTATCACTCCAATCTCCAAAGACTTGACATGTAATCGAGAACTGACTAATCATCTGATGAGTATCGAGAGTTGCTCCTGTATGAAGAAGTGTAGTAATTGTCAGAGTAGTAGTAGGAAGAGGAAGAATAGTAGGGACTACCGTAGGAATATGAATAAGAATTAGAACGGAAGAGTGCGATTATTGGAGAAGAGATTACTGTAATCGATAGACATAAGATGTACAATAGAAATGGTTATGTACCTGATAGGAGGATGAGAGTCTTCATCCTTGCCGGGAGGAAGTTTGGGAAGGTTTGAGTGATGAAAACCAGTGGGAAGGCCATAGATACCGGAGAGTAGTCATGGGTGATCAATAGAGAAGAAGAGGAGCAATTGAGAAAGAGAAGAGAAGAGACCCTCTCTGCCCATAACCCCACACTATTTCACTTCTTTGTCTTCTAAAAGAGACAGTCTCGAGATGATTAGACATCAGAGACAGAGTTGAGATTGAACTACACTGTGGTATTTATGAACAATACGCTAAACATATTTAATTTATTTATCGAGTTAATCACATCCACATTGTTACATTTTGTAAGTTTGATCCTTCATCAAGAGTAAAATGATATAAATCTTCCATCAATTACTGTAGTTATTGCCGCACAATATTCCATCAAAATCCCAGAAAGAGGATATCAGTAAAAAATGTGCAATATCGGAGGATCTCTCACTTTACTACACCGACGATAGAATAACTTGTAAACTGAATAATAAAAACAAAATCATAAATAAGAAAAATAAAATAAAAATTCGTGATTAAATCAATATAATCTTTATTACTTTTCTCCGAACCCTGCATCATTTCCCTTCGAGACCGAAATGTGAAACATGATTTGCGGGATATTTTCTTTTTTTGTTCTATTTTCAGCTACTACTATTCAATTTCCGGTGTATTTTGTATGTTTCAGAAAACAAATATGTATTTCAGCATGAATCACGACCTCACAATCCTTCCACGACACGCAGTTGCCGTGGACAAGCCAAAGAAACGACTCATTTCCGGTAATCTCAACCAGCTACCCATTTCAATCACATCACTATTCTGCAGAGTCTTTGAAAGACTCCTGTGTACACCGGTGTGCAACCACAAGTTGATATCAAGCTCATTCACAAGTTGGCATCAAGCTTGAAGGCAGCTTGTGAATGAGCTTGATATCAACTTGTGAAACAGCTTGATATCAACTTGTGGAATCTCTGTGGGCCCCGCGCTCCCGTACCCTTGTTTATACTCGTGTTCTTTCATGTTTTTCAGGCAAATCAAACAGTTTATCATGCACACATTTTTTACATGGTGATAGGGCATACAAAATATGATTCACTTCTTCTAAGTGGTGGTTCTTCGTATAGAAAGGACGCTGAAGTTATTGAAACAACGGCCCGATATTCAAATATGAAATTTCGGCTGCTTCCTGAAAGGAATATTGTAGGAAACGCTTCACTTACCTTGAGTATCGACTAATTCTCCAACTTGATGATTAGAAATAGCGCAAATGGTCACGCCAATAGAAAGAAACATTGTATTTGAAAATGTATAAAATGGATCTGAAAAGAAGATTATTCTTCACTTACGAACCTTTTTTTGTGACGAAAACTGCATAAAGATCAGAGGCCTTCATTTATGGATGAGAACGTGTAGAAAATATAAATATTCCACCAAATATCCATTTCGGACATCTTCACATTCTGAAAAGACGAGAGTTTCATAGGAACTCCGCAGGAGATAATACCTCAATGTGAATGTCGCCGTTCTCCACGATTCCCGTAGTAATTTTAGATAAAAAATACGATGAACTTCGATAAATAACAGTAGAAAATCGATAAATTGATTTGAAAATGAGACACGGTGAACGCGCCCGTGCTGTCTGGAGTTGTTTACGAGTATTTTCCCCGGTTACGGCAACTTGATATCAACTTGTGAAACTGCTTGATATCAACTTGTGAAATCGGGAGCTTGATATCAAGTTGATATTCGCTCTAGGCTTGATATCAACTTGTGGTTGCACACCGGTGTAAGCCGATCATAGAACATTGTGAAACCCTAGATATATTCCCTGATGAACAATACGGATTCCGAAAGAAACGCTCCCGCGAGCTTCAAATGCTAGACGCTTTGGAAAATTGGACAGCGTCTATTAGTGATGGCGAACCTGTAGATGTAATATATTTCGACTTCGCGAAGGCTTTTGATAGAGTATCACACCCTAAACTAAAACACAAACTAGGAAAAATCGGGCTTTCACATAAATCTATTGACTGGATTACTTGTTATCTTGCGAACAGAACTTTCCAAGTTAGAGTACGTGAGACAGTGATGAGCGCTCCCCCTCGGATCGGGGTGCCGCTATTGCGAAATATGCTAATGTGCATTTCCTACGAGCTTCATATGTAATATTTTTCGACCAACTTTTCGTGTATAGTGTAGTGTTCGACGAGACAAGGAATTGCGGGACCGCGAAATTTTCAATTTGGCCAAAATTGAGCAGCTACGGGCACTTTATTTTTCTGGAATCGGGGTACCCCCTCGGATCCGAGGAGGTCGCTCACCACTGACGTGAGAAACTGTCGTCATCATTCCCAGTTACAAGTGGCGTTCCGCAAGGATCGGTATTAGGTCCACTGCTATTTTTGATTTACACGTCTGAAATCCCCTTACTAGTCCAGAAAAATGGTGTCGTTGCACGAATGTATGCAGATGACGTCAAAATTTACCGCCCGTTTAAAAGAACTAGCGGGGTTGTATTGAGGTTAAATGCACTACGCTCTATGCGTACACTACGCTCTATGTATAGTTCTAGGTACGGGCTCGGTCCAGGGGGAGCTCGGTAGATGACTCCCGGTTCGGTTCAGGGGGAGTTCGGTAGCGGGCTTCAGGTTCGGTTCAGGGGGAATTCGGGAGCTGGCTTGAAGTTCGGTCCAGAGGGAGCTCGGGCCCGGCTTCAGGTTCGGTCCAGGGGGAGCTTAGGATGTTCGGGAATGTTAATCGCTAGAAAGAGTACTGGCTTATTCCATTGCAAAAGGCTCGTGAGGCTGAGAGCGATCGAAAAAAGTTGCCACTACGCCACTTCGTGGCTCCGTGGCAACTTTTTTCGATCGCTCTCAGCCTCACGAGCCTTTCTCAACGGAAACGCAGGATACTGTGTTGATTTCCCTGGCGTGTTCGAACATGTTTGTGACATCGGAAAATACCTTTTCCCGTGATTCCCCAGGCTCTGCGCATCAATTGGAAACTTTTCGAAATTTCCGATTTTTAACGTGTTAGAACACGTTTCCGACATCGCAAAACACTTTTCCTGTGATCCCCCACGCTCTGCGCATCAATTGGAAACTTTTCGAAATTTTCGATTTTTCACGTTAAAACGTGTTAGAACACGTTCAGACACGTTTCCGACATCGTGAAACACTTTTCCTGTGATCCCCACGCTCTGCGCATCAATTGGAAACTTTTCGAAATTTTCGATTTTTCACGTTAAAACTCGGCAAAACAGGTGAAAACGTGTTTCACGTTATTTAAAAACGTGTTAGGACACCTTCTGACACTTGCGAAAAATGCGGCAAAATGTTTGCCCGCGGCGGGGGTCGAACCTGCGTCGGTCGGATTTGAATGTCGCGCGCTTTAACCACTTGGCCATGGATTTGGTGATTTAAATTTTGTAAAATTTTAAAGCAATTCTGATCAGTTATCATATGCAAAAGGTTCTGAGAAGATTGCGTGATTTTGAAGCGATTTATAGCGAAAAAACGAAAAAATTTGCAACGGAAGGAATAACAAAAAAAAACAAACAGACAGACAGACGTTAGCATTTTCTAATATATAGTAACGGACACCACTACTCCATTACAAAGCGCAATTGATACCATAGTCAATTGGTCTGAAGAGTGGCAGCTACCATTAGCTGCACATAAATGCAACTCATTACATTTAGGTAGAGCAAATGCGAAGAATAAATACAAAATAGGCAATACTATACTAGAACAGAAATTAGTCATGAGAGATCTTGGTTTCATATTAGAAAAATCGCTCACTTTTTCCGACCATTGCAAGACAATTGCTCAGAAAGGTGTATCCGCGTGCCACATTATTCTCAGAGCTCTTCGCACCAATAACGCTGAAATACCCCTCAAAGCCTACTCTATTTACATTCGACTCATACTAGAGAGCGCTTCTATGGTTTTCAACCCCTACTTAATACGTGACAAAGAAATCCTTGAAAATGTTCAGAATTATTTCACTAGACGACTATTTATGAGATGCCACAAATCAACCTGGCAAACAATGCCGAATTTCCCTAATAGAAATATGCAGTTAGGTCTAGTCTCATTAGAAAAGCGTAGAGAGGAAATTGACCTGAAGACAGCCAGTAATCTCCTGAGAGGCAAATACAAAATATCTAAAAAGACACCACATCACTTTAGCTATTACTTCACTCGACATGGGATAAATTTCACTAACGCTAGTTCCACTTCAAACTACCGACATCATAGTTTCTTCCCCAGAGCGGCAAGGCTATTAGTGAAGTCCAGAGAATTGATCAGTTTCTCTGAGTGATTAGATTGTCATTGTCTTCCTACTGAATTCGTTTTTAATCTAACTTAATTTTGTACCGCGTTTCTTGTGATCGCATAAATATATATATATAGCCTCCGAATTGTTCGTCACAAAGACGTGTTCACAGGGGTCGGTCCGCTCGTTCAAGTCTTCAAGCTCAACGCGGCTGAAATCGACCCGCCCGTATCTTCTATTCACGTCTTCGATCAACAGAATGTCAATGTCCAGTTTCTCAAGGCAATCCGAACTACTAGTCAGTTGTTTTCAATTGCCGTACTTTCTTTCAATCGTATACATGATTAGGGATATTGTAGGCCATTTCTGCGTGTACGCGTGTGAACAAGGATAGAATCCATGATATGGGCTCGGAGGCGGTTGATGTCTTCGAAGTGATCGAGTCATTCTCTACTGGCGACAGTCTCGTGAGTTTCTGGCCTGATGAATCGTCGCATGAAGGATAAATTACCCGCTAATTTTTCCACTCTCTTTCCAGATCTTTTCTCTCTTCATTCTTCACAAGAATCGTCATCTCTCTCGTCATGTCATTCGTCTCTACTCGTCTCTTTCCATCGAATCGACGACAATTGAAGAGAAGATCTTCTGCAGTCGCATGTGAGCTTCCATTGTGATATTGACCCATCTTCTTTGTTCTCTCAGGCAATTTGTCATGGGTCTCAGTCCCACTTCCTTCTTCGGCTACTACACAGACACGGCTCTGTCGATGGGCACACCTCCCAAGTACCAGCGGATTCCCTTTGAGGCTGTCCGTTTCCCACCTTTTGTACTTCTCTTAGGTCGGCAAGGGTTGTTCCCGCAAGGTTTTATGGATTTCTGCAACGGTGATGTGAATTAACCTCGTATGAATTTAATTGCAGCCGACGACTGCTTCTATTCTGTCTACTGCTACTGGGGGAGAATTCATCTTCAGTGCGACGAGTTTCGGAGTGGCTGATATGATGCATGTCGAATGCAAGGCAAAGACAAAGTACCTTTTAAAATTTACAATTATATTTTTTTTAAATAATATAATTTAATATTTTAATCAATCATTGCAGTGAACTCGCTGTGATCGAAGAGGCTGAAATCGGAGTTCGAATGCAAATCCATCGATCGAAACCGACTTCTATCGCCCTTGCCACGCTCAGAGTAATACCCATTTTGTTGTCAATAGTACTAACCTTGGCTCACACCCGGTATTTTTCCAATGAATTTAAAACGCGTTCTCTGTAAGAACGCAGTGCGAGGCCCGGGTAGGCCGCACAACTCATTCAAAGTTATCGTCCCAGACTTAAACTTTTTTCACAGACAGTCTTGGTTACTAAGTAAATTTTAAACGTGAGAAATTCGGAAAATCTCAACCTTTGAAAAATCGATAATTTTTTACGAAAAATTTTTTTTTTCTCAATTTTTTTTATTTTTCTATCGTGTTATATATCATTCAAAAGAGCTTCAAAGGTTATACGTAAATCCCAAATTCGATGAGAATTGGACCACTGGGAGCGAAAATCGGAGATCTCATACACAGAATTTTGAAGTTTCTGTGAAATTTTAGTTTGGATGAAATTGTTCCTATGATTTCCCCATCATGAATCCGACATATATTACGTATTATGAATCTTAGAATAAAATGGTCACTATTTGGTTAAAAAAATTTTCTATGTAAAAGTACATCTACATTGAATAGACCATGACCACTCTAAGATCAGGGTCAATCTAGAAGTGCGCAGAAAACTTTTCAAAGGCCTTAAGAGTAAATCGCATGTATGACATTTGAAAGAGCATCAAAAGTTATGTCTAAATCCATATTTTCAGGACGATTGAACCGCTAGGAACGAAAATCGATAATCGCAGCCCCAGAAGTTGATAATTTTTCTGGAGCTCCATATTCGCATATATTTTCATTCAAAGTGATCGGACAGTGCCTAAACTTTTTATACCAGTGTCCTTATGTGTAAAGTAAATTTTAAAATCAAGAAAGTCATGAAAAGTTGAATTTCGAAAAAATCGATAAAATTTTTTTCAAAAAAATATTTTTAAATTTTTTTTATTTTCCTATCGTGTTATATCTCATTCGAAAGAGCATAAAAAGTTACTTATAAATCCACATTTTCATGAACATTGTGATGCTTTCAGTATAGAAATGATGACTGCATCCTCTCACATTGATCGATGTTCGCAATCTCATATTTTCGCTCACAATGACTTAATCTTCATGAAAGTGTCGATCTATGCATAACTTTTGATGCCCATTCGAATGAGATATAACACGATAAGAAAATAAAAAAAATTTAAAAATATTTTTTTTGAAAAAATTTTTTATCGATTTTTTCGAAATTCAACTTTTCATAACTTTCTTGATTTTAAAATTTACTTTACACATAAGGACACTGGTATAAAAAGTTTAAGCACTGTCCGATCACTTTGAATGAAAATATATGCGAATATGGAGCTCCAGAAAAATTATCAACTTCTGCGGCTGCGATTATCGATTTTCGTTCCTAGCGGTTCAATCGTCCTGAAAATATGGATTTAGACATATCTTTTGATGCTCTTTCAAATGTCATACATGCGATTCACTCATAAGGCCTTTAAAAGTTTTCTGCACACTTCTAGATTGACCCTGATCTTAGAGTGGTCATGGTCTATTCAATGTAGATGTACTTTTACATAGAAAATTTTTAACCAAATAGTGACCATTTTATTCTAAGATTCATAATACACAATATATGTCGGATTCATGATGGGGAAATCATAGGAACAATTTTCGAAACTTCAAAATTCTGTGTATGAGATCTCCGATTTTCGTTCCCAGTGGTCCAATTCTCATCAAATTTGGGATTTACGCATAACTTTTGAAGCTCTTTTGAATGATATATAACACGATAGCAAAATAAAAAAATTGAGAAAAAAAATTTTTTTTTTCGTAAAAAAATTATCGATTTTTCAAAAATTGAGATTTTCCGAATTTCTCACGTTTAAAATTTACTTAGTAACCAAGACTGTCTGTGAAAAAAGTTTAAGTCCGGGACGACAACTTTGAATGAGTTGTGCGGCCCCGTCCGACGTTCTTACAGAGAACGCGTTTTAAATAATAAATGTTTCTTAGAATCACCACAACGACAATCATCATGGACACGGAGACAATTGCTGCAATCGATTCGATGTACTCATTATTGGATACGAAGATGGAGTTCGTTTTAATATCATTTCAATCGATATCATCATATATAATTATTATTTGTATGTGGATATATATGAGAGGAATCGCGATAGACTCGAGCTCATCGGCCATGGCCGGGACATAAAAATTTATGATTTTTGAATTGGCTGAAAACATAGCACAAGGTACTACAAACTTCCCTCTATCGAATAGCGTTTTCAGATTTAAAAAAAAGTTTTCGCGTGAAACACAAATGAACCTGGTGAGTCGGGAACTTTTTCGAGAAATAGTAAAGTTTGAAAAATCATAAATATCGTCAAAGTGAAGATAAAAATCTACGGGTTGGTGTGTTAGATAGATAAATGACTCGTCTTGTTTACAAACCGCTCGAAGCCATTCATGGATGATGCGGGGTGGTCGCTTTTGCAAAAGTTGAGCTAATTTTCTTAAAAGTCAAAAGTACTGGTTCACTCTAAGAGATGTTCTGGTGAACATTGTTAGTACTAACCATATTGTAAAAATGAGCGGAATCGGGCCATGCATTCTAAAGATACTCGTATTTTTGTCAGGTCGGACAAATATAATTAATGGCCGCGAACATCAATTGTGGCCCATTTGTGGTGAAAACTATCGCAAACTATACAAAAACAATATTTATGTTCTTTGTGGGTATTTTTTATTGATTGATTTTTCGAGTAAAAAAATAGAAAAAAATCAGCGTCGATTTTTGGATTTGCGGTATTTCGATTATTTCGAAGTCTGTATGTTTTTTATTAGGTTTCATATTATTAGTTATGAACGCTAGTGCAAGATGTTTCTGCAATTCCTTCAGCAAATACATTTTGCCCCACGTAATCTACACCTAAAATGCGAAATTTGTCTTCCACTATTAGAACATGTTCAATTCCTTCCATACTTCATCATGGAATTCCTCATTATAGGTAGACCAATTTCCTTTTTGAAAGTGAACGGCTATCTGTTCGTAGAAAAGAATTATAGAGCCTAGAAAATCGATTATAATGCGAAAAGCGCGTGATCTAGCTTCTCTAGCACTCTCTCAATTCCCCACGCTCTCTCGCCTGGGTTCGGACCCCGAGCAGGGCAGAAATCTTTTGCAAACCTTCTGTTTTATCGAAATAGCGTGAATTGACTCCACAAACATTGGTGGTGAATCAGAGGAGTCTTTGTTCACCAGGTTCATTTGTGTTTCACGCGAAAACTTTTTTTTAAATTCTGAAAACGCTATTCGATAGAGGGAACTTTGTAGTACCTTGTGCTATGTTTTCAGCCAATTCAAAAATCATAAATTTTTATGTCCCGGCCATGGCCGATGAGCTCGAGTCTATCGCGATTCCTCTCATATAAACATCCGTGAATATCTTATTCACGATGCAGACGACAGATTTTCCCTGGTTTATTTTGAAAATTGATTATATTTGTTGTCTAGTCAATCTCTAAGCTCATTTCAGTACATCTCGTTCAATTGTCTCCAAAGTGAGATTACTACAATTGATCTCAAATCGGGACCTATTCTGTCGTTGTTCGTAAACGGTTCCGAGGTGGGTATGGTATCTCGATATATGCAATCAATTTCTCTCAATATTCAGGTCTACTACAGTACTCAGTCAGGTTCTCTCGGCAGAATCACCGTCCCTCGATACTCGATCAGTCAGTTGTTTTATTCTTTTCCTTGCTAGAATATCGATGTTTGCAGGTTCGATCGTTTCGAGAACATACTCACACAAGGCCATTGTGAATGCTAATTCGAATGCAGATGTGAGGATGTTATCAGTCTTGTTTCAAAACAGCATCCTTCATTAAAATATTTCTAACAAATGTGAAATGGAAATGTGAATTAAGGTCCGTGTCTACTCGTGTTCCTACCACTTCCTATCCAAACCGACTACTGCAATTCTCGTGATGGCAGAGTCCATTCGACTCTTCATCAATCCCGCTGCAGGTCCGTATTTATCTGACTGAATTTTTACCGAACAAATGCTAACGTAATTGCTTTTCTTTCCAGAGGCTGCCGGGGAAATTGTAGTGAAGGAGTGGAAGCGTGGTCAATTCAAATCTGGCGCCATCACTGTCTTTCCTCCCGATCTCTGTGAGTTACTGTAATCTATCGATCTTCTAGGTGTGCCGCTAATCTCACCTTCATATTTGCAGACAAGACTGATTTCCCTCGTCTGGTCGTCGCCCTGACTACTCAGCACGCGGTTTGTCCCTCCTCTCTATTCTCAAATCACTAATTTCTACTCTTGCTCTACATTTTTGCTATGTAACTTGTATTCTGTCAACACTGTTTCGGATGCTGTGCTACCGTAGTTTTGGAACGAACTACAGTAGTGCCGCACTACTATTACATAATTAAAATGACTGTGCAGGTGTTCGTTCTCACAGTTCCCACTTCTCCCACTGAGAAGATGTCCATTGAGAGAATGATGAGTGAAGTGAATGTGGCACAATGGGGACTCAATCAGGTCATACCTTCAACTCGATTCACTTAGCGGTTGGGTGTCTACGAACCCAATCACCGAAACATCCAACCGCGCCACTTTAGGAAGTTCTCTTGCTTACGTCTTTATATGCAGCTCTTTCCTTATGTTATCAATTTCAAATCCGAGGGTTAATTTAATTTGATAGATGTTGTCTCCTTCAGATCTCCGCCGTTTCTCTTCCTGCAGTATTCATGATGACGAGTCCCAAGGAGAAGGTTATGGTAATGAGAATGGCTGTGATCACTGCTGAGAACGACGTACTGTAAGTGGAGAGAGAGTATTGATTGGTCGGTCAACGAGTCGATTGTAGGATCGTCGTGATGGATTACGATAGTGCGGGAAAGCTAAAGAGAACGATCCCACTCTGTCAATACTCGGGATCTAAAGATGATCCCTCTATTGTAAGATTTAGCAGCATTGACTCTCCCTTTTATTCGTCAAAATATGAATATTATATTCATTTGAGGGACTTTCGGGCCAGTTCTTCTTTTCCTTCAACCCTTATGTTGTGGGAACTCAACTGGAGTGGATCGATAAACGTGATGGATCTCCTCCTATATTGTCATTAAGACTCTTATTGCAGGAGGAGTTGTTCAGTCTCTCATCTTCTTCACTCCGGGTGATCAGAATAGAAAGAAGGAATTGGACATTTTCCCCTATGCGGAAGTTAGATATACTTCTTTGTCGATGCCCTTTCAGTTTCATTGTTACGCTGAATAACACTTATCATTGCAGTTGTCTGAGGACGAGAAGCAAATCTTCCCTCGAAAGGACACTTTCGAAGCGAAGGGAACGGCCACTGTATGCGTCACTATCTGCGGTTAGTTCATCTCTAGTTCCAATGAGTTCCACATTTGGGGCAGATCGGGAATTATTCTTACTTATCTTGTCCTCCTGCACATTCTGCATTTTCTTGGTTTAAAAAACTAAAAAAAACTGACCCGAATTTTAAGATAACTAAAATTTGTACGTAGTCAATAGCAAGGTGTGTTTAGACGGTGAACACGAGGACATTCGAAGAACTGTGATCGGAATGCTTAATGGAGATATCGTCGTGTATGAGCTGGTCAAGAAGGAAATCTGCCGTCTATCCGTCTCCAAATCAGCCATCAGTGGTCAGTTAACGATCGGACTACAATGGATTGATGTGAACTGTATGTCAAGAGTATCGAGTATATTTCAGCACTGTCTGCATGCCACATCATGTACGGTGTGATTGGAGACAGTCCCCCATATCACATGCATAAACTGATATGGGTCGTCTCTATGGACAAGATTGTGTCTCTCGTACTCTACAGGAATAAAAAGGTAAAATGAGTTTATCGCTTGTCAATATGAGCGAACTCGCTTAATGTGTGCAGTGAATTACTGGAATAACCCAAAAAGTAAGATCATAGTGGGCTAAATTCATCCTCAAGAGTTCGTATAAAGCACCAACGTACAGTTGAAATACCCTAATTGTTTTGAAGCTGAAACTGCTCAAATTAATGAAGAATGGCACCAATAATTATTTTGGATGAAAATAGGGCCACCAGAAAAGGTTTTTTTCTTCTTTTCTATATACATTTATTTAATACCGTTGATCTGACTTTTTGACCTATGAGCCAGATGAACGGTTTTTTACTGCATTTTTTCCAAGGAAGAAAAAATTGTTTTGAGGGAGGCGGTATTCTTATTAAAAAAAAGGAAATGAATTTTGGACAGTCGAGGAGATTTTTGTTGTTGAGAATGTGGCAATTTTTCCCTTTTCGCCTCGGGGTTTTAATTGTTTGGGGCAGTACTGCACAACACTGTGGGTATCTCGACTTTAGGTGAGCGGCCTGTTAACGAACCTGTCAGTTTGAATTCAACCCAATGTTGACCTATGATTACAGATGACTTTGATCGCTCAAGAGAAGTGCAGTGTGGAGGGAGCGAAGGGAGTGTACTGTATCGAGGATAGAATTCGATCGATATTCAAGGTCGTCGTCGTTGGAAAACACGTCCAGGTAAATAGATTATATGTATATTATGTAAGCAGGATTATTAATTGAAAACAGACAGGGGGAAATCTTGATTGAAAGAGCAAAATCGGATTTGTCGGATCCTAAACTTTGAGTTTTAGCAAAAGAGTCTGAATCATGGTATGATTATCATACCCTTGCTTATCGGCTCTCAGAACCCACCACAATGAAGAAGATAAAATTGCGGGTACTGCGTAAAAGAAAAAAAATAGAATATGTATTTTCCCCAAAAGTACACATGAATATTCAGACGCTGTACTTCCAAATGGATACTCTGATGCCTCATTTGAAGAAAGTGGAAGAGGCGACTCTTTATATCACAAACAATCGAGTTCAGTCGGAGTTATTCCAGTGTCCCAAGGACGAATCGATCATGAAGCATCACATGCCCATCCATGGAAAGTGTATCGTAGTTAAGGAGGATTAACACTAATTCGATATGTTCCTGCTCCTATCTGTCATTACTTTGATCACTAATTCTCTTAATCTTCTATATCTGTATAATTCAGTTTAACGTATTCACATCTCTAGTTTTGTTGTTGTTATTGAGAAGTCTTCCTTATTCTTTTTTGTTCCACCTTGTTACTCTTGTAGAAGTTATTGATAAATATTTGTTTGATTTCTTCACTAAATGTGCCCAAAACTGTGAGTGGTTTAAACATAACCCAGATTTGATACTTGATTACCCACCTATGGAGGGAGAATCGTATGCCCGTATGTGTTCTTTCGGAGCGCGTATAATTCCTCATAGGATCCCTACGATCAAACTCATTCCATAATTATTTTTGAAATAGGTAACTTGTAATAACATTAAATGAAATTTTCAAGGCCCAATTGCGAATTTTCAGCATGAAATACCACCGTGAAATAGAAGACAGGGCGGGAAGAATATTATTTTGAATATAATAATAGTTTTAAGTTCGCGACTAGCAAATTTAACAGTAAATACAAGCATGCTGGCTACACAGTTGTTTGAAATTTGCGGGCTTCCTTCCCTGAGACAATTTATGGTATTCAAGTTATTTTGATTGATGGGCGGGGTCTTCGTAGAAATAAATGCGAAATGCCGTTATTCACAAGATTTACATGTTTTAATAGCTACTTGCGTTCCGATCCTTGCGCTAGATTATATATTCTCCTCAGGTATGAATAATGACCTCCAAATTCTACCTCGACACTGTCTGGTCACTGAAACCAAGAGAAATCTGCTAATATCCGGTATATCGTGTTGTTCAGCTTCTCAGTGAAAGTGAGGCGGGTATGATTCAGGTGCGAGGCAGGCATGCCGGCTGGCAAGAGGCAGGCATGAATCAGGTAGAAATAGCTGAATCATGCCTGCCTCTTACCTGAATCATGCCTCCCCTCCACCTTCCTCGTCGAGTCTAACCAACATCCAGTAATATGAATAGAAACGATCACACACGCCATTCCGATAATTATAAAAATCAACACAAAACATCAAGATAGCTGAAACAGGTCTGCCCTGTACCTTCCTTCTACCTTCTGTCTTCCCCTTGCCAGCCAGCATGCCTGCCTCCTACCTGCTTCATGCGTGAATCGCAATAATTCGATGAATCATGCCTGCCTTCCACCTGTTTCATGCCAACCTCACTTTCACTGAGTTATTGAAAATGTTTTTAAAACAATATAATGTGTATAGGAATGGAAGCCGCTTCGCGTTGATTCGTTAATTTAGGAGCCGGTCCGACCGTACAAGTGTTCAAGATTGATTCATCTGGGGAAGATTCTCCCATCTCAACCATCCATTGCTTCCATCGAGAGAATGTATCTGTCGAGCACTGTCAGCCCATCGGCGACTCAGGTCAACGATTTGTCAAACTTGAAGTTACTCGAATTGTATACAGTCAAAATGACATATTGTGAACAAAGTATTATAAGATATCATAAGTTATTATAACTATTTATAACTTCTTTTTCCTGAGGTTCCCAGCGAACGGAAAAATCTGAAATTTTAGCAGGCGCCTTTTTTCCGCTTGTGAATAACTTATTACCGAACAGAATTTTAATAAAAAAAATCATTTTAAAAAGTTCTGGGCGGTTTCCCGACGTTCGCATTTAAAGCCAGAGCCGGGACTCGGGGCGAGCCAGAGCCGGGATTCCTATCAAGCCGGATCCGGGAATTAGATTTCATATTCACTTTTCTCGCCTGGGTGTCGATAAACTGTTTCACCAGTTGGGTGTGCGCGAGCGGTTAGAACTCCAACCAGGCGAAGTATTCGAATCGCAGCAAATTCGAAATCTAATTCCCGGATTAGGCTTGTTAGGAATCCCGGCTCTGGCTAGCCCCGAGTCCCGGCTCTGGCTTTAAATTGCGAACTACGGGAAACTGCCCAGAACTTTTTAAATTGATTTT
This sequence comes from Pristionchus fissidentatus, assembly GCA_036245785.1. Classification (NCBI taxonomy): domain Eukaryota; kingdom Metazoa; phylum Nematoda; class Chromadorea; order Rhabditida; family Neodiplogasteridae; genus Pristionchus; species Pristionchus fissidentatus. The sequence continues at coordinate 31,305,758 of BTSY01000004.1, forward strand.
TTATTAAAATTCTGTTCGGTAATAAGTTATTCACAAGCGGAAAAAGGCGCCTGCCAAAATTTCAGATTTTTCCGTTCGCTGGGAACCTCAGAAAAAAGAAGTTATAAATAGTTATAATAACTTATGATATCTTATAATACTTTGTTCACAATATGTCATTTTGACTGTAGGCTGGCATCTAGTTCATTGATTATGTGGTAGATCAAATAATGGTTGCAGGTCATTTCGTGATCGCAGGCAGCAAATATCTCACAATGATTCACGAGATGGACATTACGGTATGACTGCGAGTTGTGGGTAGATCAATCAATCAATCATTTCAATCAATCATTTATCATGCCAAAAGTCGTTGATTGGAAATATATATAATATGTGAGCAAGGGTAAGTGAACACGATAGGTACGATGTCACAACAGGGTGACAAAGTGAGAAAAAAAAACCTAAATTCTTATCTTAATAATACGGATAGTAATCAATAGGAATATGAACACGGCATCTCATCATAAATAAGTCTCGATTCTGTGAGATAACTATGTTGTGGGGGATACTATTCCAAGTTTTTACAATACGATTTGGAAGGAAAAGGTGAAAAAAAGAAGAGGAGGAACGGTGCTTACGCAATTGAAACATATTGTTACGTCTTGCACGGGGAGGAGCTATACAGAGAAACGAGGGCAGTCCAATGTCTACATCATTATGTACAACTTTATATATGAAAGCAAGGTCAATCAAATTTCGACGATATTCTAGAGGCTCTAAACTGAGTAGTTGTAACCTATCGGGATACAATCGGTACTCGATACCACATTTATAAAGCACTCGCTCAGAATAATTACGGAGAACTTTTTCGATTTCGAAGCACGTTTTTCTATCATGGGGTGACCATAGTTCGGAACAGGATTCGAGCACTGGACGGACGTAAGCTGCGAAAAGTCGAGCGTAGAGAAGGGGGTTTTTGGTGAGAAAGGTGCGGAGTATGTATGAACAGCGAGCACGTGCTTTAGATATCTTTAGGCTAATATGGGGGGAGAAGTCTAGTGTATTGGTGTAGGTTATACCTAGGTCTTTAAATTCGGTCACAACAGGCAGTTTTGTTTTGTTCATAGAAAATTGGACAGGAGGATGAGAAGAGCCAATGAGCATGGTCTCTGTTTTAGAGAGGGATACTGTAAGTCCCCAGTCAGTAGACCAAGTGTAAAGGAGATCAAGGGCAGATTGCAAAGATGCAGGATCAGAATATGTCCATAGTTTGACATCATCAGCATAGAGAACACAGTGTACATTAGGAGGGAGTATTGAGGGTAGATCACTGATGTAAAGAGAGAAGAGGAGTGGTCCAAGGCATGAACTTTGAGGAACACCAGAAGGGACAGAGTATGAGGGGGAGAAAGAGTCTTCTATCACAACTGATTGTGTCCTGTTTTGAAGAAAAGAGCGAAGCCATGCAAGTAAAGATCCACGGATACCAAGCAGATAACACTTGTGCAAGAGTAGATCAATAGGTATCGTGTCGAACGCGCGTGAGAAATCAATGAACGCGACAGAAATGTAATGTTTTTTGTTGATCGCAGCATGCCATTGGGCGAAACTATTGAGTAGTGCGGTTGTGCAAGATCTGCTGGGTCGGAAACCATGTTGGTATGAAGAGATGAGATTGTGCTCCGAAAGATATTTCCAGAGACAGTCAACGATAAGCCGTTCCATAACCTTGGATATAGAGCCGGTCAGAGAGATGGGGCGATATGAGGATGAGTCTTTTTTGGGACCTTTACGCTTATAGATAGCCTTTACGTGTGCGCTTTTCCAGATTGTAGGTGATGTGCCATGCAAGAGAAATGAGTTGAAAAGGATTGTAAGCGGTATTGATATATGTGCAGCAGTGCGTTTGAGGAATATGTAGGGAATGCAATCGGGGGAAGTTGAATTTCGGGGTGGAAGACGAGACAGAATTTTACAGATAGATATAGGGGAGATATCTATGAAATCAATAGAACTTTGGGTGGTAAGAGTGCAGTTGGACGGATCAATATACTGTTATTCAGACGGAAATATCGTGGATCCCTCCTTGCCGAATACGCGAATTCAACTCTGAAATAGTTCAAATGTATAAAGTTATCGACTATTCGTCGACTTTGGAACAACTGGTGAGTTTAATTTTTAATGCGGAATGATTAAACGGATAATATCATCGAATAATTTCGCCAAAAGCATCGGGATCACAAACATTTAGGAGAAAACAAAATACGCAAACACATTAAAACATCGTTTTCGGAAAATAATTTGAACGAGAAGATCATTTGTCCAAGTTGTTCTTTTCCGAGTTTGTTTCTTCGATATGATTTATCACTGTGTCATTCAAGTGCCAACTCTTAACTACTATCTTTCAACAGTCTTCGAGTATTGGAAGAAGCAGAGATCACTCACCAGTTCAACCATCACAATAGCAATCCAACCACTGTCCTATGCAAGAAAATACAGGTTGACAGCTTATTCTCAAACAATTGAATCACTACGAAAAAAATCATTTGGGCTACAGTACAATGTCATGAATTCTTATCACAATTATTGGAGCGCTAAAGCTGAACTAAACCAGAAATGAGAAGGAAATTAAATGAGAAGGCTGGCTGGTCCAGAAACGCTGCAATTGTGCCAACTATCATTGTTTTATTGTCAGAAGGATTCACATGAGATGATCATCATTGGATACGACGACGGAGTCAGTTTTTGTATTGTATATCGACTGACCACATTCTTTCCTGGTGTACACAGGACAGAATAATTAATAACATATGGCTAGCATCCGCAGTCTCCGCCCACTTTTCCTTGAAAGGAGAAAGCAAGAAATGCCATGGAGTAGCACAAGCATAGTTCTAAACCGTTTGAATTGAGTTAGGTCTTGTCTTGTAGCTAGTGGTTTGCTCTATCGAATGCGCCCTGGGCAAAGTTAGTCCGTCCACGGAAATGTGGCTAAAATGCAGTTACAAAAAATAAAAGTGCTTGTTTTTATGCTTCGAGTGATGCTGCATGTTTTGCCCAAGAAGATCTTGGTTCTCATGGTGCTATCAGTGACATTTCAACAAAAATTAAGATGTAATTATCTAATCGTGAATTGTGCTACTCTTTTGAAATATTTCAGTACGGAAATGACTGTGGAATGACGACTTGTGCTGGTTAGCGGCACTGGAGAGAGCGCGCCGTCTCGGACGCGGGGGCGAGAGAGGCTAGAGAGAGGCGAGAGAGCGTGCACTTTTGAGAGTGCAGACATGAACGTTTGAACTCATGCAAATCCCTCCCTATCGAGGGAGAGGAGAGGGGAGCGCCCTCTCCATTTCATATACTCTCTCGCTCACCGTCTGACCGAAGAGAGAGCGTGGGGAATGGAGAGGGCCTGACCAGAGGGGTGAAAGAAGTCTCCGCCCCTTTCTCTCCTCTCCCCGGTTTGATGCTTCTCCCACTAGCGATTCGCGTGCAGATTTCGAGGTGTATCTCGGCTCAGAGACAAGATATTGACAAACGGCAAAAAGTATTGTCTTAATGGGACCATGATGCATCTATTCTATATGATTTCTACCCTCACATCGAAAATCGGCAATCCACGTTGTGGCCCCTACATATGGCAATCTCAGCACATCTCATTCAATCTTCCTTCTGGGGAAATTCAGAAGGTCGATTTGGAATCAGGGCCTATTCTATCTCTAGCAATCGTCGGTTCGGAGGTAAGTCAATGAGTAAATTGGATCGATATTTATCCTCTGCAGGTCTTCTTCTCTACTCATTCTGGCACACTCGGATCGATTTCCATTCCTCATGCAGTCAATAGTTTGTTTCCATTACCAGTTTATGGGTGTTGTATGAGAGACTATCTGAGCGGATCGAAATAGTGCTGGCAGTTGACGAAATTTCCGACTGAAGACTGACAACGCTATGTTGTAGTGCATTTGGTGAGAGTTACTAACGTGCCATTCCGGAAGTTCAAAAATGCTTCTACGCCTCAGGGCAAAAATAGTGGTACTTGTGACGTCACAAAACTTTTTCGTCAAATCGAATGGAATCTTTCCGATTCTTGGTGCAATCGATAGCCCATCAAAATACAACTATTTTTCGCTTTCACAACTTCTTTGATCAGGGTTTACGCAGCCGAGGTATTCATCAAAAATAGTTTCTCACTTAATTTTCAATACTACTAGAGGTCCTGCAAAATTTTCCCTCCTCCTACTACATCGCACAGCAGTTGCGCACAATCTGTGAAAAATAGAGAATTTAAAAGTTTCTGGCAGGAAGTCAAAAACGGAAAAGTATACAAAAAATCTTAATAAAATCAGTTCTCAATTAGCAAAAGTATGAGCCGACCAGCTCTGGAGAGCTAAAGTACTGTAAGTACTCTCATCAAACGGTTTAATGTTTAGGAAATATTTGAATATTTTCTCATTTTTTTACTCTTAATGTGCACTGCTGTAACCAGAGACAACGCAAACGCAAACTGAAATGAGAAACATTGCAGTTAACACGAAATTTCGCTCATACTGCTTTAATCGAGAACTGATTTTATTAAGATTTTCCGTATACTTTTTCGTTTTTGACTTCCTGCCAGAAACTTTTAAATTCTCTATTTTTAACAGATTGTGCGCAACTGCTGTGCGATGTAGTAGGAGGAGGGAAAATTTTGCAGGACCTCTAGTAGTATTGAAAATTAAGTGAGAAACTATTTTTGAAGAATAACTCTACTGCGTGAACTCTGATCAAAAAAGTTCCGAAAGTGAAAAATAGTTGTATTTCGATGGGCTATCGATTGCACTAATAATCGAAAAGATTCCATTCGATTTGACGAAAAAGATTTGTGACGTCACAACTACCAATATTTTTGCCCTGAGGCGTAGAAACATTTTTGAACTTCCGGAATGGCACGTTAGTAACTCTCACCAAATGCACTACAACATAGCGTTGTCAGTCTTCAATCTTAAATTTCGTCAACTGCCAGCTTCCTGAACAAATATGTCGAGCCACTCAGATAGTCTCTCGTATGATTCAGATGTAAGTTTCAGATGAGGAATTATTGTGTTATCTTGCAGGTTTGATTGTCAGTCGTCGCTTTTCCTTCAGTGGATTGAGCAATTCGAATAAGAAGAAGGAGAAAGTAGTGAGTGGAATACAAATTGGATAGATGAGATTAACTATGAGTTATTTTTCTCTTCTCATTACCCGTGGGGTATAGCTATTGTGCCTCAGTTATAAGACAGAAATCAGCTAAAAAAAAGCGCTATTTCAGCTGTACAGAGCTGCTTTCTAGCTTATTTCTGTCTTATAGGTGTAGTAGGTATACCTTCCGCCAGAAGCAGCTATATATGTCACGATGACTGAGTTGTATAGATCCGAGTGTCTTCGTGTTCCTTCCATCTCCTTTCCACTCCAACAACGGCAATTCTTGTGATGGCTGACGATATTCGACTATATCTTATCAAGGATTCAGGTTTGGTCGCTTCTTCCATTTGGCGATAAATATGGTGTGATTCAGTCTCAAATTCTTCAGTGGAAGTCGAACAATGGGAAAGAGAAGAATACGAGTACTCCTCCATAACAATATTCCCCCATGATCTCTGTGAGTGTAACCATTGCGAGTAAATTAGAGCCAATTATATAGATAGCTGTTTTTGTGTATTTCTTCAACGTCTTCATTTATTGATTGATTTCCTCTAGATCAGTGTGATTCTCCTCGACTTCTCATCGCTCTTTCCAGTCCTCACTCGGTTAGATCATATTATTTATAAAAGTCTAGCATCTATCTTTTCATTCAATCCAACATGCTCACTACGTGTTGGATCTTTATAATTTCCTTGCAGTTTTTTTAACTAACAAAGTTCTAATTTAGATCATTCTCAATATCTTCTCGACGGCGTCTAGCCGGAATCGTTATTTGGAGAACAAACTCGACGTATCTTCATGGAAAATCGAGAAGGTCACTCTTTTTATTCATATCATACATATACCTTATTTTAGTAGCAGTACTGGTCAGACTGCAATTATATCCTTGTCCAGATAATCTCTGTCCATCTTCCTCCCACTTGGATATGGTGGAATGATTCGTGTGACATGAGAATGGTCGTCCTCGCAGCTCCCAATCTCCTCTTGTGAGTTCTCTTCCTTCCTTCTCCAGTCACAATCGATAATTGAGTGTGGTCGGTCTCGAATTTCTCCCCACTGGTCGAGTGAAGAATGCAGTCCCTATATTCACTACTGTTTTCGAAGAGGATTGCATCAGTGTACGTTCAATCGAGTATATATACTTGGAATTTTTCCTCTCCTTATATTTACAGTGTGATAAAAAGGTAAAAGGTAAAAGAAGTCCCGACTTTTTTGTGCGGAACATTGCGGTTTTCAGTGTGCTCGCAATTTAAGCGTAATCAGTCACTTGTTAGTTACCAGCCGGCGACCGCCGATATATTTACTTCCTAATTCACGATTATTATAGCCTGTTGCAGTGTTCCTCGTCTCTCTCCCTCATGTACACTCCCCATCATCTTCTCTCTCTCCTCCAATGGACGAATAAAGGTCGACTCGAATTGGCTGCTCTTATGCACTCCAATCCCAATGACGAGACGATCGACGTCCTCCAGTACTCAATTGTATATTTTTTTCTCCTTCTAAACGTTTATTTTTGGATAACGGCGGGTGATTCATCTTTGTCCAGCCATGCTTTCAAAATATTAATTTGCAGGATCATCCTCAGATGGAGGAACTCATTGTGAGTAGTAGAAGTGCAGATCTCCCCTTCGAGATCACTGTCGCTTCTTCCTTCTGGGGTGAGATATGACGATTGTGATTGATTTTGAGGCTTTTTTTGCAACGCTGGTTCACGGAGGAATAGATGATGATAATCAGTTATTTGTAGTGGCTGAATCAGTTGGGCAGTTTCTCCATCCTACAATTGTCGGCACTTCCACTGGAGAGATTGTCGTATTCTGCCTACCCAGCACAAGCATAATAGCGCGTTTATCGATTGTACAATCGGAGATTACCGGTGGGTAGTACGATAGCAGTGGAAGGCTTATGAAAAAATGGTTATTTCTTCACTGTAACTCAACTACCATAATCGGGACAACTGAAAATACAGTAAACATTGTAAAATGTGCTCTTCAGGTATAAAAAAAATCATAAAAATTATGGTTTACGTTGCATACATGGCTTAATTGTCAAGCCATAGTACTAGTTTGGAAGCACGCGAACCATGACACGCGAGTTTCCCTACTCTTGCAAAGTAGAAAGAATCGTATAACGAGACCCGACATGTTTCGGAAGTACCCCTTCTCCCACTATAAAGGTACCTCGAAATACTCCTAGTGGCTTACAACGGCTTGATTGTACTTACTATTAGTGATAGACTATTTGCAAGCAATCCTATTAATTAATGACTCTGGAATAAGAGGGACCTCGATTTTTTAAATGCGAAAGATTGATGTATTTCATATATTCTTGAAAATAAATAATTACTCAATTATAACCGCAAAATGATTACTGTAAGTGAAAACATCAAACTACTTCCTCGTTTCCTAGACCTAGGCCTCCCAATTGGTGTCTCTTCATTATTTTGCGTTTTTTTAGGTCGCCCCTCCGTCTTCTTTAGTTTTTTTTGCATTTATATGCTTGTTGCAATATTTTCGGGGCCAGGGTGTGTGAAGTCGGGGTCTCATCACGCGAAGAAATGCATTTTCAAATTCACTTTATTATAACATTCAATTTTTTGTTTGTTTTTGTGAGTAATTACTAATTGCAGCGTTATCCGTCTATCACTGTGTTGCTGTACACAACACGGAAGAACTCAATCTCATTCTCACTACATCGAAGAATCGGACGGTCACTCTCAGTATCTACAGGAATGGAAAGGTTAGAAGAGATCGGGGGCACACTATTCTAAAGCTACTGAGACCGGGTGAGGAGTGATGGAGGGAGAAAGAGCGAGGCAAAATGAACGGATCTATCTCATGACCCCCTAGCTGTACTGGGCTACGGAAAAATGTGATGTATGTAAGTTCCATGTATTCGCGTCTATTAGTTTGCTTCTTCTATATGCCAAGGGAAATAGATGATTATTTTTACACTGCAGTTGTCGATGATCTCTCATCAGAAGTGTGGAGTGGAGAATGCAAAAGGAGTTTATTGTATTGAAGAAAGGGAGAGGAAGTCACTCAGAGTTATCGTCATTGGATCGCATGTGCAGGTTAATTATAATATCCAATATATTATTGTAGTGTGGTTGGATGTCAACTACAAAAGTGATGCCCTCTTATCAAATTGTGTTCTTTGAGACACTTTACTTCTGTCTCAAGTCCCTCTGGTGTGCAGTATCGAATGAGAAAGTTATGAAAGGTTCGATGAAGAATAAATTCGTGATCGGCTCGAATCCACTCACTTTGGAAGCGAAAATGCATGGAGATCCATCCATTTTTACATAGTGAAAACACTTGTTGAATTGTCCTCTAACATTGATATATGTTTCCTACCATGATGAGTACTTTGCTATAGGATACTGTAAATATTAGCATCACTTGTTGTTTTACTTAGTAATACAGTTGCACCCTCTATTGAGAACTAACTGTGTTGTTGTTTTTGTTACTCTGTTCATTGTTGAAATACTTAATTGCCGCTGTGAATTACGATAAATGTTTTTTTGTTTGTTTGTTTGAGAATGTTTTTATTATCGGTTGTCCACCGATCTCAATTACCTCGGATGTGCTATATCGAGTTAATGTCAATTTGCATCTGATCCAATTAGCTAATTCGATTATGTCATAATCTGGATAGTAACTTGCACTTGGTCGCTTTCGTTTCTCTCGCTTACAACACATATTTACTTTACTGTATTTAATAAATATTTAATATAATATAATTGAGATGCGGACGGCCGCGATAGACGCGTTTGGCGCTTCGGAGGCGGAAATGGTGACTAATTTGGTGAGAAATATTGTATTGCCCTCTTTGTATGATAGTTGCATAATTGAGACTAATTGATTGACTGTTGTCTGTTCAGCCGATTCCTTCAGTCGAATCGTCTGATCTGGCAGTGTTCTTGAATGAACTACTGGCACAGAATCATATCGGTCTCTTCTCCTCCAGTCCCACTCCTTCCTCTCTCTCCCCTTCTGAAATCATTCTGAGCATCAGTGATGGAATGTCGGTTAGTTGAGCAAACGGATGGGGAATCAACTCATTCGGCTCTACTGCTGAAGCCCGGACCTAATTAATAGAACCGACCACAGGCGATAGATTCGCATGAGATGAGTGATTTGAAATGTCCTTGTCCTGGTATTGATGGCCAATGAATCGAGGCTTGAGAAGTAGTGCCCGTCATTGTCTATTCCATCGATGTGCCTCTCTTTTATTGCAGTGTGTGCAAGAGACGGAGTTTGTGCATTCGAGAGTGGAGGGGGAGACGAAGAGAGGACTCGATCACATGGTCGATATGGTGAAGCAGCTGCAGCAGGTAAGGGTGCACTTGCTGCACGACTTTATCTATCTGCTGCGCTATTGTCAGTGAGGAATTGGACATGCCTACCACTGTTACGTTGCGAACTAGTGATAGTGCTTCGCATATATTCAAATCGCGGACCGCCGATTTTGATGAACATAATGTGAAATATTGTGGATAATGCGGGCCGCCTGTGCATTATATAGAATGTGCAGCTCCTTTTGAGTGCAGTTATTGATACAATAATCTCGTTGGAGCGAGTGCAAGAGGCGAACGCGCGTGCAGCACACTCAGAGGCTGTCGCTGCAGCTGTTGCAGCCAGTTATAAGTCGTCTGCGTGAGTTGAGAGATGACCAATCGACGATGGGACTGATCAATTTTACAGTCGATGTGAACAATTGGCGATGTTCGAGGAGCTGCAACTGCTGTTGCTGCAGAGAGAGAACAATCGATCGGAGGAAGGAATGGAAGAGGGAAGAGGATTGGAGAAGACGACTGATGAGAGGAAGAAGGAGATTGACAATGTGAGTACTGTAGACAAGATGGAGAGGATTACGGTAATCAACGATGTTATTCAGATGGAGGCTGAATTGGCAACGGTGAATGATGTACTCAGAGAGGTACGGTAGTCATATGTCAAGTTCGGTACCCAATGTTGGATGTGCAGGCTTACTCGTATCAGTCAAGACTCGTTGCTGCAATTGAAGCAGCCAGAGCATTTAGAAGAGCGATTGGAGAAGAGAAAGTGAGTTGAGGGAGGGATAAGAAGAGTCTGGCGATACTCCAGTTTTTGGGACCAGCTAACATCGATTGGCCGCAAACAAACTGCAGAAATAAGTCACAATTGGCTGGTCACAAACACTGCAGTAGTGCCGAGAGTCTATACTAATTAGAGATTACTCCAAAAGTCGGAAAACAACGCGTTTCGACTCTGTTTCGCTATATTTCTGTGTGTTCGTTGTTGATCTTTGCCTTACGAACAAAGGCTATTAAGAGTGTTCAGCACAGATATTGATTATGTTACCACTATTCATTTATTTAATCTTGATGCTCCCAATTGAAGGTGATTGTTGTCAACTTGATAATGAGTACTCACTTCGGTCCTTCCTCCATCGTTGTCAATAGTCTCATTGTCATTTAGTCTCTTCTCGATCTACCGGACGAACTTCTGGCGACGATTCTATCTAAACTTTCACTCAAAGATCGAGTGATCACTAGAGTGAATAGACGAATGCAGAATGTAGAGAGAATAACTGGAAGATGGGAGGAGATTGGAATATGGAGGAAGTATCACACATTGAAAGTGAAGGTGAGCGCGGAGATGGGATGTAGTGGAATCGGCATTTAGATCCCTGTCTTTAATATCGTCTGGATGGTATTTTTGTGCATGGAGGCTGAAGAGTTGCATAAAAAGGTGGTCCGTAAAAATTTCGCGTTACTATGATATTATAGTAGTAAGAAAACACGGAATGCAATTAAACGCATTGCTATTTTCGAAAATCATGATTTCTTAACACGACAGTCCTGAGTATTGCTTTTTTACTTTAATATTTTTTGAGCTCAGCGGACCGTAACTGTTTATTTTTCTTGTTCAAGAGTTGGGGTTTCTGGTGGGGTGAATGGAGATGATACATCTTCACTTGTTTTAATTCCTTTTGATGTGCAGGTAGAAGGAGAGAACAGTGTGAAGTTGGAGAGAAACTCGACATTCTCTGATGGTAGAAGTGATACATTCACATTCGAGACTGGAGTGATGATGATGAAGAGACTCACTGGAGGAGTCAGACTCGATGTACTCTCTTTCACTGAGGTAAGGAGTAAACATAGGCGGGTATAACATTCCAGAGGCACCGTGCATTTTTGTGGTCGTGTTGCGGTGGTATGCTGCGAAAAGTCAAACTGGAAAAATTGAAACATTTTGAGCATTCTGTTCTACGCTAGCACATGACATCATTGTAGATGGGAGATCTCACTCCTTCTCGTCAGTCTCATTTCTTCTCTCTTCTCTCACGAATCGATATCATAGATAGAATATCCATACATGGATTCACAGAGGTATTCAAGTCTACTCAGTCTGGATTATACGTGATCCTATTGATTTTTAATCTTTCTTATCTTTATTCTCACGCGCGCGATTTTGGGCGGGATATGTAATCCTTCCTTTCATTGAGGCTATGTTTATTAACGTATCGATTGCAGGGCAGTGAGTCGGGTCTCTCTTTCTCTCACATTCGTCCTTTCCTCTATAACAACTCTCATTTATCTGAAGTCGACATCGATTTCCCCATGGAAATGGCTGAAGATGACCTCATGGAATTGCATAAGGTGAGGGATACGGTAATGGAAGTTAGAGATACGATATCATTCCTGTCAAGACTACCAGAGAGTACGGTATCCTTAGTTCCTTAGTTCCATCCATCCCATCCTTAGTTCCTAATCGATTTCAGATTGTGACTGGATTGAAGTATATGGAGGAAGTGAATGTGCTCACTGCGAATTCGCTGGCAGTCGATAAATTGATTGAATCGATGATGGGAGTTGAGAGAGGACATTTCAATGAAGAGAAGGCTGTTCACAGTCTAGCCACCACTGTCAACAGTGCAGAGGTATGACTAATCAATCGATATCTTATCACTCGTAATTCTTGTTCCAATCACATGATTCAAAACCTACAGAAAGGGACCAGTGTAAGAGAGCGCGTAAAAATGAGAGAGTTTCGACTTTATATGCTCTCTTACTCCTAACTCTTATCTGAGAGGTTGACCAGTCTGTGGAATGAAGTGAATGTCTCCTCAATTGGTCGATTCAGGTCTTTGTGGGTGGTCCGGTTGAGGACTTTGCTGGTGGGGGAAGTCGATTGGATCTCCATCGAAGGGAGATGACTAAAGTGGATGGAAAGGGACGAATGGTGACGTCAATCAAGAGAGAGATTCGATATTCGACTATTCTCTATAAATACTCAGTTTGGTATCAGAAGGACAATGATCCACTTCCCTTCTACAGAGGATAACTTCGTTGAGATAATTCAGATTGTAACAATATTGATTGAAGATCTAAACTTTACATAATCGTTTTTAGACACCATTTTAGTATTAAACCAAATATTCACATCATAGTATAAATTCTCCTAAATCTTGTTTCCATTGTTTATTTATTTTTTGTCATCTAATAGATATGTTGTGAAGTTTCTTTCCCTCCAATAAACACGATTTTTATTCGCAATGTTGTTGTATTCAATTGGGTGCGTTGATCCCGGTGGTATCAGGGCGTCACTGTATTATTGAACGAAAGTTCTTCATCTTATTGAAGTGGCCAACTCGAGAAAACGTTCAGTTTTTTTCCATCAACACTGTTGCAATATTTATACACCTTTTTCAGGATGAATGGGGACATACAAATTCTGCCTCGTCGATGTTTAACTTCCGACAAAAAGAAGAATCTTCTGGTCTCCGGTATTTGGTCCAATCAAATTACATAGCTATGCTCTTTATTTGAGCTACCGGACCAATCGTTCAAGTCTTCAAGTTTGACGCTAAGGAATATTCCTTTCCCATCTCGACGATTCATTGTTTCGATCGACAGAATGTGAATGTGGAGTTCATTCAGTCCATCACTGATACAGGTATTTACTTGCTCTTTATTATCTTACAAATATCTTATTAAATGGTATTTCTTCTTGTTGAATAAACTTCACGCTCTCACAATTCCGTTATGCATCTTTAGGACACTATCTGGTGGCCGGGGACAAGTTTGCTACAGTAATCCATGAAGGAGAGATTACGGTATGGAGAGATATATTTCAGGAATAAGCTAAAATAGTGTGTATCGCGGGTATCTAAATATCTATCTTTCTAATCTGCAATGTGTCCTAAATATCCGTTATATATGATTTCGAATGGTATGTTCAAACTCTATTAATTTCAGAGTGGAATGTCATGGATTGATCCGGATAGAATCCATAAATTCAATTCGGAGATAGTTGATGTATTCACAGTGATTGAATCGAAGTGCACTGATCATCTGGTGAGTATTCGAATTAATTATTGATTTATTTGTTTATTAAAAAAAATTCTTTTCAGGCCTTTTCATTGTTTATTCTTCACAAGAATCGTCGTCTCATTCGATATTCAATTCGAATTCACAGCAAAGAAAAAGGAGGATTGAGCATCAAAGTGACGCCGATTGAAGAGAAAATATTATGTGATCGAATGTAAGCTTTATTACTCGATTAATTAACTTTACTAAATGATACATCAGCACTAATTTTTAAAACCTCTTGAGGAGATTCGTATCAGCTCTTTCTCCCTCGAATTTCTTTGTGTACTACACTGATTCCGTCATGAGTATGCATCCTCCTCATATCGTCACTCGTGTTCCTTGCGCATTTGTGAGTTCATTATAGTCACATATTAGCAACCGAAATAGGGGTATTTTCTCAATTCAATTACCCTTCTAACTATTTAATAAGTAAATAAATATATTTAATTATCTGCTATTTATTGAATATCAATATCTCTATCTCTCACAGCCTCCAACTGCCACCCTCCTCGCCCTCTCATTCCACGGTGAATCGGTTGCCAAGATCTCGAGTCACGGAGAAGTTCAAGTGCTACGAAATGAGAAGGGAAAGACACCGGGGAAGTGAGTTAATCGATCCATTTGAATAACAATGACATCGATTGTCAGTACTCTTCGATTATTGGAAGACGCAGAGATGACGAATATCTGGGAGAGTCACGAGGCGACTCCCATCTGTGCAGTATTCACTCGACTCAAGGCTAGTTTAGTTTTTTTAAAGTTTATAAGTGGTTTATCGAGTTTTTATTCGGAATCACTGAAATCGATTCGTTTATTTTAGATTAGCTTAGTTTTGACTCAATGTTACCATCATCTAATCATCTTTACATCTCCTCTATGCATCCATTCTTCTTCCAGGGCGATTGTCATGCGAAAGAATCAACAGGCCATTCGTGTGGATGCATGGTTGTCATTGGATTCGAAGATGGGGTTGGTCACGCATTATTTAGTTTTACTAATAGACTATCAATTGACTAATATTGACTATCCCCATGATCGAAGTCTTTGGAATTGTGAATTACTAGATTTGCAACTTTTCCTGAACGATATTTACTTGGGAATTAAAAAAAACCTATAATGTAATTTTTATCGATTGCATTTCGAGATAATGTATAGAAACGAAATAAGCGATATAAATATTCCTCAAATGTGATTGTTTGCCCTTCCAGTACATTTCATTCAATTCAATGCACGGTGAAATCAAGAAGATCAATCTCAAAAGCGGGCCGATTCTCTCACTCCTCGTGAACGATCAACAGGTATTACAGGATTTCAATTCACTACTTTTTTTTGCAAGAACATCTTTGAAAAATATGGAAGACAAGTGTACATTGTCATTTTATTGAGAAGGATGGTGTGGTCTTGCAAAGTAGTTCCGTCAATGCAGATTACAGTTCTATTCCAGGTAGTATACGGTACCCAATCTGGATCCCTCGGATATCTTTCAATTCCTATCCATTCTTCGGGTAATATTCTTGAAATCTTATATGTACATAACTCGAACTTCAGATCATCCCACCAATCGACTCATTTCTCTGCGTGGAATCACTAATTATTGCAAGCCGAAGAGAGAGGTTTCTCAAATTAATCGTTTAGAATAGGGGAAACATGATTTAGAATTCACATGGGAATGACCTGAACTCACATTTCCCGATCTTTATAAAAATTTTATGGTAGATTCAGCATACAATTCTAACCATGAAACTATTTTCAAAAGTTGCGGAATGTTTTTTTAAATAATATTTTTTTAAATTTTCATAATTTTCGAAAAAAATAAATTATTTAAACATTTTACTGCAGCATTCGACTTCAAAAGTCGTAGACTGTATATCTCAATCGAAATATCCATTTTGGGTTTCTAATTTTGCTTATTTATTAATTATTTATTAATTTTGTTATGGATGACGAAATTTCAAAAAAAAACATTCCGCAACTTTTGAAAATAGTTTTATGGTTAGAATTTTATGCTGAATCTACCATAAAATTTTTGAAAAGATCGGGAAATGTGAGTTCAGGTCATTCCCATGTCAGAGAAAATATATGTTAGAACGAGTGACGATATTTACACGAAAAGACTCGAACTGCTATTAGGAATGACAACGTACTATCGTTCACTTGCCCTCTCTCAATAATCTGCTCCTTCAGCTGATTGTTTCTTCTTGTTCCTTCCATCTTTTCTCTTCTCCAATCACTGCAATTCTCGTGATGGCCGACGATATTCGAATATTCATTCTGAAGGGAACGAGTCAGTTTATTCATAATGTGTCTACGCCAGCATTGAATAAGATGATAGAGCAATGTATTGCTGGATGGTTAATTCGCTCTTTCGATTTCAGATTCTTCTGAATGGGAGAAGACAATTGAGTGGAATCGAGAAGAGTTCATATCTGGTTCCATCACTGTTTTCCCTCTCGATCTATGTGAGTTTCAGAAATTCCTCCCTCAATTTCATCTCTTTCTCATTTCAATAATCGATTGATATTTCATCTTTTTAGATACTTCTAAATCTCCTCGTCTTCTCGTCGCTCTTGCAACAGTCAATGAAGTACGACACATTTCGGTTTACTAATTTAAAAAAATAACAACTTCTATATTAATCCCTCAATTAACGTTATGTAAAGAGTTGTTTGAGAGTGATTAGAGTTTCCAGTGAATTTTGGTGATATCAATCGTGTTTCATGTTCACCTCCGAGTAGTTCACACTGATGGATCTGCCAGATTTCACAATGATCGAATTCCGTGCTCTGAATTTCTCGTCAAGAAGGTAATCGATAACTGAATATCTCTTTCGCTCTGTCAGAGAGTAAATCGATCGATATCTGAATTGTCTCTCTTCTTCTTGCAGATTTCATCAGTTTCCCTTCCTCCTCCTTGGATGATTTCACTGAAAGGAGAAGAAATTGATCTACGAATCATCGTATTCGGAGACAATCGATTGGTGTAAGTGAAGAAGTGAAGGATGAATGGAAAGTAAATATTTGAGTTTGACTGGAGTTCAATTCTTCCAGTCTGGCGAAATGAAGAGAGCGACACAATTGTACTTCGGGGCTGACCCAGATGGACGAACCGTATGGCTTATCCTTACTTCTATTTATGTTATTTTATTTACAACGACGACTCCTTTTTTTTCTTTTCAGCAAATGGGAACGAGTATCTCTCCCCTCTATGTTGCCAATCGAATTGGATCAGTGGTCGAATGGGTGAGAGATGGCAAATTGGAGTCTCTCTCATTCACTCCTACGGTTCCTGTGAAGAAGAAGATCGATGTGATGCAACACTGCAAGAATTATGCACATGTCAGTTTGAAACATATTTTATAATTAATGTTTTATGGTTAACTTGCGAATCTTTGATTAGTATGAAAGTAATTAACAACTCGTCGTGTTTCAGAACAAGACGAACGGACTTATCGTGGATGCAAGTGACATTGCAATTAGGGCGACTGCGGCTGCCAGTATGTGGGGTTCGTACTATTTATTGCACACCCATTATTTATGAACTCATTGTCTCCATAGGTCAAATGAGTTCTCCAGGTATTTCGCGCAGAAATGGCTAAAATCGAGTGTCGAAGTATGTGTTGAACTATTTTCGATAAGTTTGCTTAAAAAGGACAGCGAGCAGAAGTGGTTTTCCTCGCTAGCGAGAACCTATTCGACCTATGACTGTCACTGTATCACCCTTGAGTCTCTCTTCAGATGGGGACGAGAATTCGACTAGAGTGACTGCTGTGGGAACTCTATGCGGAAATGTGGTTGCGTTTAGTCTTGAGGAGGGACTCGTTGATATGAATACTGTATCAGCAGACATCGAGATTACTGGTACGTCACTCCCCCTCCAACTGGTTGCAATAAACTGGAGATTGTGGCCATTTGTCACTATTCTTTCTTCTTTCAGCCATCTCAGTCTCTCATTGTCTCTTCATTCAAACTCTGTCGAATGGAGAAGAGAAGAAGGAGAGTTTCAATCTCATTCTAGCCGCTGCCAAGGATCGAAGTGTCACTCTTATTCTACTAAGGAACGAGAAGGTTCGTGCAAAGACACGTGGACAGCAGATTATATTAACTTTTTGAAGAGTGCTGATTTCATTCGATCACATAGTGCCCCCCTTCATTTTTTGATGTTGCAAAATTCGCTAATCGATTCCCCTTAGCAGGTTTTTTTTTCGAAAATGCACAGTGCTCCTGGGTGAGTGCAAGGAGTGCAAGTTAATTGGAGTGTACTGTAGCATCTGATCGATGTGATTATGTCATGTGTGATTGCAGATGACAATTCTCACTCGACAGAAGAGTTCAGTCGATGGTGCAAAGGGAGTATACTGTATCGAGGGAACGACGAAAAAATCGGTCAGAGTGCTCCTAGTTGGAATGAATATCCAGGTACGGTATTTATATTCAATTCCTCTCATTAATTGATCTCTGTAGACCCTTCACTTCTGTCTCAAGCCTCTCTATTCTCAATTGGAATCAGGGAAGGGAATTGTCATCGTCAGTGCTGGTCCCATTCCAATCCAGTTAGAGATGCACAAACCCCAGTCTCGAAGCGACAAATCGATAAAGAAGACAAGAAGAGGAAAATACGGTGGGAAGAGATAGAGAAAAAAGAGAGAATCTATAGGATACTGTAGTTATACTCTTATAAGGGTAGTTTGCTTATCCTATGTGTTTCCCTAGGTGATCTACATTTACAAATCAATAACTGTTTGACATTGTTTGATTATGTTTTATTCTGTTTTAATTACTCATTGTTCGTTGTTGTTATTAGTTGATAAATAGTTATGACTGATCGTGAAGGAGATTTCTCTATTATTGTCGTTTCATTTCACTCTGGTTCATATTCTTTCGAACGAGAAAATTTATTTATCCGTCTATTCTACCTGATTTCTGCCGGAGATCGGAAAAGCATTGCCTTTGTTAGAAGATATAATTTAATATTAATAGAGTAGGCACTCTTATAGAATAAGATTTAAATAAATATTCCACGCAAACAGAAAGTCTCGTAGGAATTCCACGATAACACAATATCCTGGGCGTAAAAAGCTATGACAATTCATGATGACAATTCTCACGGGGGCTCAAAGGCGGATAAAAAAGCGGTCCGCGAATAAGCTGCACTTACTACGGTATAATGCTTGATGTAACCATCGCAATACCGTAGTAAGCAATGGAAATTTTACGCATTGCGCTCGTGACCATTATCTGTTCATTTCTCTTGTAGAGGATCTGAATTTTTGAGCCCCCGTGATTATCCCATACAATCAATACAGCTACAATATCTATTCTTCTTGTTGATATTCAATTCCTTCTGTAGATTGAGCCTCATTCGATTCCTCTTCTTTTTGGTGACGAAGTCGAAAACTCGAAATTCTAAAAAATCAAAGCTATTAATATTTTCAATGTCGATCCGAATACGACTAATTGAAAAAAGTCTGACATGAGTATGATGAGTGCAATTCCAAGCAGTCCCACTATCGAGAGAGGACAAATTCCAGCCCAAATTGAGAGAGTGAGAGGGAAAAGATTATTGAGCACTGCTGTTGCAAGAATACCCGCTACTCCTTCCAGAATTGAGACCAGGGATGACATCTTTCCTGAGAGATCAAAGATCAACAACTGGATCACCTCAAGTGAATGAAGAATGTGATGATTAACTATTGATGACGTCATACCCTGTTCATATTCCTCCACCAAATTCGCGATCTGAGTTCTGAATGCAGTGGAAACGAATCGACTTCCGATCGATAAAATGGAGAGAATGTAGATCAGAAGAGAAGAAGTTGAGAAGGAAAGAACTGTGAGAAACGACCTGAATGAATCCATTAATTTGTCGAAGTCTCCCAATTTTGTGAGATTTCAGTAAATTTCTGAAAATGTGACTGGTTTGATCTTATCTTTCATTTATCTTCCGTCGAGATAAATAAAAAAATAAATAAATTGCTGACATCTTTAGTACAAGTCCGATGACTCCGAGGAAAACATCAGAGAGAAGAAGACGAAGGAAGGGATAGAGAAGGAGAACCTGTAATGCAATCTCATCCATCCATGCAACGAAGGAAGTCGACTCTCTCATTATCGATCTACTCTCTTAGCTTATTACACAGTATCGCACTACCTATCTATTCACATTTATAAAATATGTGTGACTGAATGAGATCAATGAATTGAAGTGACTTCAAATAAACAGGTAGCATCATCCCTATGCAATCCTCACCCCGAGAGTCCCAAATAGACTGCTGAGAGAAGTGAATTGACCATAGGCGACATCGTCCCACGCAAGTTGGAATCGCATGAAGGAGAATTGAATGTCAGACATTCCTGCAATTCAATCAATAATCATTTAATAATCCAATTGGACTTTGCGAATTATCAATTAGTTGAGGTGATTGAGGGGAAATCTCGTTTGCTCACCCGAGAAAGCGAATAATTCGAGTCCAAATGCAATGAAACAAGCGATGAGAACGACTCGAAGGGGACGAAGTTTAGTGAGAACAAGAAGAGGATCAATGAGAGAACGATGAATGAAGGATGATTCTGGAAAGAGTTCGGATGAGGATTATAGAGATCAAAGATCAACAAAGACGAACCGGGTTCGGACTCGGGAATTTCCTCGTATGTTTCATCTTTCACGAAGAGGAGAACGTAGACAATCGCAAGTATCTGGGAAGAGAAAATGAGCAATCAGGGTCAATGTTCGCAAAGATCGGCGTAACGATATAATTCTGTAAACTGTTCGAGGAGTAATCGATTAACTCACTTGTAGTACAGTCATTATCGAGAAGACGACCGTGTACCCGAAGGCCTGTAATACGCATTTTAGTGTTCAATTTAATGAAAAAAATGAATTTCGACAATTGAAAAAAATACGAAAAAAATCCTAATTTAGCTGGGATCAATGTTCTGGATTTCTTTCTCCTATAATCAATATGATGGATAATCTCACCGCTCTAATTTTTCCCGATAGAAAACTTCCAATGCAGCCTCCGAGACCAATTGCTGCCTGCAATTAGAAAATATTTTAATTATCGAGAATCATAATTCCTTTTCATCAATAAATACTTATTCCCCCCTTTTCCTCACTTCTAATCTCGCCATTCTCGCAGATCGAATATTTCCGATCGTTCCTCGTACGGAATAAGCTGCACTCACTCCTGAGAGAAAAATTGCATTGCATCATCATTACGCAATTCGAAGATTCGCCTACCAATAATACTCGTGTAGCCTCCAGCGATGCCGAAAATGAAGTCAGATATAAGGAGATAATAGGGAGATGAGTGCTCCCAGATCTGGATATCAGAGACTATCTGAGAGGCTCGACATTGAGCCGTACAAGGAGACCTAACCTATGCTGAAAAAATGACCGTAGGGTAAACTTTTAGTGTTGAAACCGAAAATCGATCTTAGAAGTTTGTATTCTCAATCCCGGCTGAGATATGTTTCAGAACATGTACTAAGGTCGGAAAATGAAATTTTTTTCTCGTCATAGTTGGACCCAAATATGGTAGTAGATATTGAATATCATCCAAAATGTATCATTTTCACCGTTGAGAGTGAGATAGAAACTCCTCTTAGAAAAAAGTTAGAGATTTTTGAATATTTGAAATAAAAATCTTGAAAAAAGTTTTTCAGTTAGGGGGGTTTTGACTATTTCATTAGATTCCCCGTCAAAAATTACCCCTAGGCGCCCATTTCAAGCGCGATCGAAGGGGAGAAGTTATTTTTAATTATTTTTTGAAATACGCTCCTTGGCATTTTCGTGACTTTCACTAGTTTCAAACTCTCTAGATTTTCGCTATATCGAGCTATTTGAATTGAAAACAATTATAAAATGAATAAAACAATATTAAAATTGATTTGCATACATGTTAGTGTCATATTTCTCGAAAAAAATTTTTGACATTGTTCAAACTCGAATTTCATTTTGGTCAATTTTCTTTAAATTTCGAATGCGAATTGCATCCTATTCTCATTTTTTTTTCCACAATCTATTAAAACGTTTCAATCACAACCAAAGTGGCTGAGGAGGTTACGCAGTATGTGTAGAACATTTCGCCTTTTGAAAGTGAGTGGCTATCTATTTGTACAAAGGAGCTACGACGCAGTGAATACCGTGCATCTGAACGAGCACGCGGGTTATGTCTTCTCTTGCACTCTCTCGCTATTGTGCACTCTCTCGCTGGTTCGAGCCCCGACCGATGCATGAATCTTTTGCCAGAGCCTAACACCCTGGGATAGAAGTGAATTGTGTCTGAATCACTTTATAAAGATAAAATGTAATACTAACAAAAGATTCATGCATCGGTCGGGGCTCGAACCAGCGAGAGAGTGCACAATAGCGAGAGAGTGCAAGAGAAGACATAACCCGCGTTCTCGTTCAGATGCACGGTATTCACGGCCTCGTAGCTTCTTTGTACAAATAGATAGCCACTCACTTTCAAAAGGCGAAATGATCTACACATACTGCATAACCTCCTCAGCCAGTTTGGTTGTGATTGAAACGTTTTAATAGATTGTGGAAAATAACAGACTGTTGAGGTGTAAATCTTGTGAAAAAGTTGTTCGGCACACTGCATATGTACATATATTTGCTTAAACGCAATATTTGAACATTCTAAAGAGAATAGGATGCAATTCGCATTCGAAATTTAAAGAAAATTGACCAAAATGAAATTCGAGTTTGAACAATGTCAAAATTTTTTTTCGAGAAATATGACACTAACATGTATGCAAATCAATTTTAATATTGTTTTATTCATTTTATAATCGTTTTCAATTCAAATAGCTCGATATAGCGAAAATCTAGAGAGTTTGAAACTAGTGAAAGTCACGAAAATGCCAAGGAGCGTATTTCAAAAAATAATTAAAAATAACTTCTCCCCTTCGATCGCGCTTGAAATGGGCGCCTAGGGGTAATTTTTGACGGGGAATCTAATGAAATAGTCAAAACCCCCCTAACTGAAAAACTCTTTTCAAGATTATTATTTTAAATATTCAAAAATCTATAACTTTTTTCTAAGAGGAGTTTCTATCTCACTCTCAACGGTGAAAATGATACATTTTGGATGATATTCAATATCTACTACCATATTTGGGTCCAACTATGCCGAGAAAAAAATTTCATTTTCCGACCTTAGTACATGTTCTGAAACATATCTCAGCCGGGATTGAGAATACAAACTTCTAAGGTCGATTTTCGGTTTCTACACTAAAAGTTTACCCTAAAGTCATTTTTTCAGCATAGGTTAGGTCTCCTTGTACGGCCACTGTAGCCAGAAACTCGATCCTCTCAGAAAGTCTCTGATATAAACGGAACTCGTGACGTCATAGAATATATTTGAGGAGAAATATGAATTATCTGACCGAAAGTACAATGTAGACTAGAGAAGAGAGAACGAGAGCGATTAGAGGAATTAGAATTGAAAGACGAATTCGAGATTTGTCGACCACTGAACGATCAATTATTAAAACCGATCACAAAGGATTTTGAAGGGGTATGACTGTGTGACGCACGTGGAGCGTAATATTCATTCTTCACGGGGAAAGCCTACGACTCTGTAAGTCTAAACTGGCCGGCGACGATTTCACCGTCTAATAGACGACTATTCTTTGAAAGTCGTCGCCGCCCAGAGTCACAGACTTATTTACCTCACAAACCTATAGCAGTTTCGAACACGAATTACTCATAGAAATAACTATAGTAGATTAATTCAATAAGGTCGTAACTCACACGATCCGAGAATCAAGGAAGAAGGAATCGATGGAAGTGTGAGAGTGAGAGAAGAATAGAAGAAAAGACGATTCGCCTCTGCCTTAGAAAATTAATAAATTATACATAACAGAAAGTTTGAAAATATAACCTGAACTCCCTCATCCTTGTGGTAAGCAGTGACATTTGAACAGAGATCGTCATCCTGCAAAATGTGATGAGATAAGATGAGACTACTCGATCGATTTACTAACAACTGCTAATGAAAACTAGGGTTTCCCTTTTTGTGTTTTAGGTGAGCAACTTTTCATTTTCCCGGTCGAATTAACCTGATCAGGCAAAATCACTTTTAGATTGATTTTTGTGTCACCTGAAATTCCTATTTTATTCACCTCACCACCGTGAAGAGCGGTTGAAACTCAATTCCTTCTCTCCGAATGTTCTTTGTAAGGGGGTGGGTCAGACCCATCATCACAATGAAATAGAACACAGAAATGAGGGATTCGGAAAATTGCTATTTTCAGGTGACACAAAACTCATTCCCCCTTTTCTTGCTTCCACCTATAGGTGGGCTCGGCGTGGGGGGAAATAAATGGGGGATTTTCAGGTTGAATATTCACCTACCAAAAAGGGAAACCCTAATGAAAACACGAATTAGTGATTGTCAAATGAACGAAAAGAATGAGAAAGAGTGGTATAATTGAAACTCACATTGTACAATTCCCAGCAACTCTTTTCAAACAGCAAATTTTGGAAAACGGGCATTTTTATGTACGAACCTGCAAAATAAATCCTCCTTGAATCGACGAAGCAATCACTTATTTTGTCAATTGCTAGCGTCAATCAACGCTGTTTTGTGATTAGACAGGGAAAAACTAACCGAGCATATAGAGAAATAGAGCTGGTTCTGTCCGCCATTGAGTTACTAGAGCACGGAGAAACGATCGATCCATTGTGGGTAGGTCACTCGAGAGGAAATCAGAAGAGACGCTCAATCCGATTGAATGGAAGGGAGAAGAAGAGGGAGGGAGAGAGGGAGAGAGAGAGAGAGAGAGAGAGACTCGGGAAAACGAAGGTAGAGCGAGTGTGTTCGCGCGTTGTTTTGGTCACTTTCTGCACTGGGGCGAGAGAGAACGAGAGATGAGAGAGGGAAAAGAAAGAGAACCACTGGGGTTCACGATTCTCCAGAAGAAAAGGGTAAATGCGCAACTGAGAGAGACGACACTGATAAGAGAGTGATGATAAGAGGAAGAGAGAGAGAGAGAGAGAGAGAGAGAGAGAGAGGGGGGAATTCAGAAAGAGATGATGTAACCAAATGGAGTTGTTCCGGAACACAATTGATACAAATGAAGAGTGTTTGTTGTTGAGTTCAAGGATGGCAACGGCCTTCCACGACAAAATATTCCGAAAGTGGCAAACGAGGGTGCAGCAGAGTGTCGAAAATTACATTTTCATCGAAATCAAAAGCATATAAGTTTTTTTCAAGCAGACTTTTTTTTAAAACAAGCCGTTATCAAAAATTGATCATTTGTTGAAAACTCAAGTATACTATCCGGTCTGTTCATAATCCTCTTGCCGCCACTATCCATTGCCAACGCCGGTCGAAGTTAATCAACTTTTTCAGTCAAAACAACTGTTTGACGTTAATCAAAAAGTTGTGAAAAAGTCATCAATCACCAGACTGGTGGAAAACAACTTTTGAGAAGGGACTTTGTCAAAATTCTTTTAATTACAAAACCCGAGTGTGCAAAAATGAGAGGGATATCTCACTCCCCTCATTCTATCTCACGTCGTGCATAACTCCTTCCTGCAAGTTTGGGAATCCTTTGCGGAGAACCAATTTTTCGGGGGGGGGGAGGAGAGGGGAGGGAGGAGGGGAAGAGGGGCGATTTAGCCATGGGGGTAAATTGCATTCATCTAAAGAGTTCCTATTGCACGATCCTCCTTTTCCTTTCGCACCATCCAATTTCGGCATGTTGCAAATTTCTTTGATAGTGAGCACAATCGCATTGATTTCCCCCTGATGGGGAGAAAATGGGTGGGCTGTGGGATACTGTATTTCGTTTAAAGTTAGTAGGATAAATGACTCAATTTTCGAGACTTGGATATACCGCTTCACATTAAACCGATCTAGTATTGCCGCCCCTTTCTCGCTATTTTAATTGTCTCATCCCGAGTTCCTTTTTCTCTTTCCTTTTCTCTCTTTCTGCCTTTCATGCACCGGATCTCAAACACTCGCTCTTTCGGCATTGATTGTCTTCTCCTCTTTCCACGTCTAAATTATTGATTAATCAATTTCAGAATAAATTTTCCCTTTGGGACTCGACTTTCTTTCGAAGGGTCGACTACAATAGGCCTCATCTACTGAGATGAGGGCCTTGTTATTCTTTCTATTATTCTCCTTATTTTTCTCAGGTAAGGATAATTTGATATCAATGTAATTGAAAGTCGCTTGATTTAAATGTATTCCATTTTTAAACAATCTGGGTACTTTTTCATTTATCATTCTCTATCGAAACTAGGTATCTCAATTTCATACGTTTCTGGCCAATATTCCAATTGTTACACGCTATTATAAAAACATCTCAAGCTCACCGAAACACCAGACCCGGAACTTTTTCTTAGGTGTTTTGTTGAAAGGTCATGCTATCACTACATTCTCTCTCATCTCATCACTCATTTACTCTCTTTCTCTCTCTCTCTCTCTCTCTCTCTCTTTCTCTCTCTCTCGCTCTCTCTCTCTCTCTCTCTCTCTCTCTCTTTTCTCTCTCTCTCTCTCGCTCTCTCTCTCTCTCTCTCTCTCTCTTTCATTCCTCTCACATTTTCGATTTCCCTCTTGATCCTTGCGAGTTTTGCCTTCGTCTCTTCTTTCTCCACTCACTTTCTTCTTCATCCAATGGGGAAAGTCGAATTAGGATTGGAAGGCACTGGGAGATACACACAATTCCCACCTTTTGCACTTCTTTTTATGCCATAGTCAGTAGCTAAACGCTAACTGTCGAAAGAATAAATCTGAGCTGGATTGATTGAGAGATTGAGACATTCGTGAGTAGATTTGACACCTGGACCGATACACTTTCCAAGGTCGACAAATGGGAGTCGATGAAGTGTGCAAAATGCAAGAGAAGGGATTTATAAGAGATGAGGAGTGACTTCTTTTCAGTTGAATGCAATCGATTATTGAGTACTTCATTATCATCGGAACCTCCTCCTCCTCAATCACTACCAGGTCTCAATCTATTGATACACCAAAATCTGCCTAAGATTATCTCATTGCACTCTTGGTAAAAAGGTAACGTGGCCTAGATGCTTTAGGAAATCTTGGGCTACGTAATCTCACGTTGTAACTGGCTTACCGTCTTACCCCGTCTACCTCGACAGCTTGCTACTGTAAAATCGCGTGGCATGGATCACATTTACCTTTTTCACTCTTTGTTGTCTGGTCAAAAGACTCAAGCGATCTCATAAATAACTACCAATTGATTGTGGGCGACGAGCTTGTCGTTCTCTGCTGATTCCTCACTCTCTTTCATTTTATCTACTGAGTAAATCTGCGAGACGGCGAAGGGTCGTTGTGTGGTTATACACCGGTGTGCAACCACAAGTTGATATCAAGCCTAGAGCGAATATCAACTTGATATCAAGCTCCCGATTTCACAAGTTGATATCAAGCAGTTTCACAAGTTGATATCAAGTTGCCGTAACCGGGGAAAATACTCGTAAACAACTCCAGACAGCACGGGCGCGTTCACCGCGTCTCATTTTCAAATCAATTTATCGATTTTCTACTGTTATTTATCGAATTTCATCGTCGACCCTTATAATCCGTCAGAAGTTCGCGAACTTTTCACGCATCTTTTCTTGCTCGTTTTAGGCTATTTTTCTTATAATTTATGTTAGGTCATTAGAGAAGCATAAGAAACTACTAATGCCGAAGAAATTAAACAAAAATATAAACTAGGGAATTAGCCGCGCCTCTAAGAAGGTTGCGGAATTCTGCGAGTTGTTTTCACGCAGCTAGACAGTGACGAGAGAGCACGCGGAACGAGGAGAGGGAAAAGTAAGCAATGTTGTTGTTGTATTTCTGCGCTCTCTCTGTTTACGTGCTCTCTCGTCACTGTCTAGCTGCGTGAAAACAGCTCGCAGAATTCCGCGACCTTCTAAGAGGTGCGGCTAATTCCCTAGTTTATATTTTTGGTTAATTTCTTCGGCATTAGTAGTTTCTTATGCGTCTCTAATGACCTAACATAAATTATAAGGAAAATAGCCTAAAACGATCAAGAAAAGATGCGTGAAAAGTTCACGAACTTCTGACGGATTATCAGGGTCGCGTATTTTTTATCTAAAATTACTACGGGAATCGTGGAGAACGGCGACATTCACATTGAGGTATTATCTCCTGCGGAGTTCCTATGAAACTCTCGTCTTTTCAGAATGTGAAGATGTCCGAAATGGATATTTGGTGGAATATTTATATTTTCTACACGTTCTCATCCATAAATGAAGGCCTCTGATCTTTATGCAGTTTTCGTCACAAAAAAAGGTTCGTAAGTGAAGAATAATCTTCTTTTCAGATCCATTTTATACATTTTCAAATACAATGTTTCTTTCTATTGGCGTGACCATTTGCGCTATTTCTAATCATCAAGTTGGAGAATTAGTCGATACTCAAGGTAAGTGAAGCGTTTCCTACAATATTCCTTTCAGGAAGCAGCCGAAATTTCATATTTGAATATCGGGCCGTTGTTTCAATAACTTCAGCGTCCTTTCTATACGAAGAACCACCACTTAGAAGAAGTGAATCATATTTTGTATGCCCTATCACCATGTAAAAAATGTGTGCATGATAAACTGTTTGATTTGCCTGAAAAACATGAAAGAACACGAGTATAAACAAGGGTACGGGAGCGCGGGGCCCACAGAGATTCCACAAGTTGATATCAAGCTGTTTCACAAGTTGATATCAAGCTCATTCACAAGCTGCCTTCAAGCTTGATGCCAACTTGTGAATGAGCTTGATATCAACTTGTGGTTGCACACCGGTGTAATTACAGAGAATTCAAGCGCGATCAAATATCGCGGAGCAGTCTAAGATATTCACGCATAATTTCAGTTTCGGGCAAAATGGCAGTGAAATGGGAACCATTCCGCGATATTTTCGAGAACATTATCAGACCAATCGGAGGGGAGAAAGAAATTGAAGAGAAGGTGAGAAGACATTAGCGACCCTTACAATCCGTCAGAAGTTCGCGAACTTTTCACTCATCTTTTCTTGCTCGTTTTAGGCTATTTTCTTTATAATTTGCGTTAGGTCATTAGAGACGCATAAGAAACTACTAATGCCGAAGAATTTAACTTAAAATATAAACTAGGGAATTAGCCGCACCTCTTAGAAGGTCGCGGAATTCTGCGAGCTGTTTTCACGCAGCTAGACAGTGACGAGAGAGCACGCGGAACGAGGAGAGGGAAAAGTAAGCAATGTTGTTGTTGTATTTCTGCGCTCTCTCTGTTTACGTGCTCTCTCGTCACTGTCTAGCTGCGTGAAAACAGCTCGCAGAATTCCGCGACCTTCTAAGAGGTGCGGCTAATTCCCTAGTTTATATTTTTGGTTAATTTCTTCGGCATTAGTAGTTTCTTAAGCGTCTCTAATGACCTAACATAAATTATAAGGAAAATAGCCTAAAACGAGCAAGAAAAGATGCGTGAAAAGTTCGCGAACTTCTGACGGATTGTAAGGGTCGTAGATCTGTTATTAAAATAATTCAAGGCTATTTTTAAAAAAACGTGTATAACTGATTTTAATGAAAATGTTGTCAGATTGTATGCTCAAATCACTATAAAAAGATAGTAAGATTTGTCCGTTTGAGATGGCGGAAGTGAAGGAATCAGATATCGGCGCCCTCGAACAAACTCTTCTCGAAAATGCAAAGGACGATCCTGAATTCGTCGAACAAATACTCTCACATCTCATACAAGTAAGTTAATTACTACTTTAGAATAAAGTAACATAGATGGAGAAGTGCAATATTGAATTTCTTCTGTGAGTAGGATATGTGTAGATTAGATCTCGATTCGCGTTTATACGATAAAGAAGAGTGAGATGGAGCTGTTTGTAGATCCGTCAGAGATACGTCAAACTGCGAGAAGATTGGCAGAAGACGATAGAGGACAGAGACCACACAGCTAAGATATTCAAGGTACGACAATTATCGATTATTCCGTAATTATCATAATGTTTACAGGCTCGTATCGTGGATCCTCGTGTAGAGCCTTCTCCTATTCTTCCTCCTCTCATTCAACCACTTCAATTCACTCAATCATTCACTCCCAATACAGTACTCACCAGTGGATCGGCAATCAATACGAGTAGATCATAGTGAACTCTATCGATTGATTCTCTCGTTCTTCAGATCCTCCAACAACTCCTCGTCCTCCCCCTCGTAGAGATGTTCTCACTACTCCACTAATACTCCATCAACCACATTTTACAAGTGATCTCATCTATTTAAATCTTTCTTTATTCTCTTTCACTTCAGCACCATCAGAAACTCTCCCAGACTCAGTCCCTCCGCAGGAGGAACAATTTGAGGAGAGAGAGGATACCGGTAAAT
This sequence comes from Pristionchus fissidentatus, assembly GCA_036245785.1. NCBI lineage: Eukaryota > Metazoa > Nematoda > Chromadorea > Rhabditida > Neodiplogasteridae > Pristionchus > Pristionchus fissidentatus. The sequence continues at coordinate 31,335,605 of BTSY01000004.1, forward strand.
AATTTATATTTTTGCACAGGCAGGCCAACACTACAAAAAGGGAGTGAGAGAGAATATGAAATGGACAGGTACTTTCTCATTCTTGTGAACTCTCTCTCGTTGATCCCTTTGTGTAGAGTTGGAGTCATCTGCATGAGATCAACTCAATCATCAGATTCCTTCGTCGGTTCTCTTCCTTCTCATCCTTCGACTCCTTCTGATTTCTTCTTCGTTCCTAATCATGTCATTGATCCATCGGAGATTCTATTCGACACTGCCATCCCACTGGTGAAATATAGTTGTATTCCACTTCTCAACTAAGGTTTTTATCCCAAGTATTAATATATTCAGTTGCAAGATAGACAATGTCAGTCAAGTGTAGATAGTAATATGAGGGGGGATTTTTTGTTCTTGAATAAATCAAAGAATATAAATAAAATTAGTCAAAATCAATAATCAAAGAATCATACTTTTCCTTCCAGTTAGCGTCTCGTGGAAGTCCTCCTTCTCCTCCTCCTCATATTGCTTCTAGAAGAGCGACGACTCCGTGAGTTACTCATTTTAACAAATGAAAGACTAACTAGCATTGTTAGCTGAGAGACTAACTAACACAGTCGTGCATTCCATTATCTAAATGTTCTCTAGTTTTAATGTAACCCAATAACAACAATTGAATTGACCTATTCAAAGGGTTCCATCTACCACTACTCCCTCTCCTCCTCCAACGACCACCACCACTCAGAGATCAACCCGACCTTGGTGAGCATTCATTTTAGTTCTGTATTCACACCATAGAGAAGTGATGGTTCCATCCTGAGATCACGAAACTGTGTGTGTTTCTGTCGATTTGTGTCCCCATCTCAGGCATTTCTCATCTCCTTCTCCCACTACTCGATTTACTCCGAAAGTTCGATGGTCAGTTCTCCCAATCAATATCTTCTCTACAGTACTCATTGAGGTGGCAAAGAACGACTCCCGCCCCGACTACGACCACAACTGAGCTAACTACGACTACAGTAGTCACAACAACGAGATTGGCCGATCGATCTGAGACCAAGGCTGGAATACATTTCGACCAGACAAACAATAGAACGGTCAGAGTTTTGCAAATTGAACAGTGAAGAGCAAAGAATTGAAGACTCTCCAAGTTGATTTACTCTACAATTTTCCTTCGAGTTGATAGTGCTGAAAAATGTTAAAAAGTGATAATTTCGTCTATCCAGGTGTATCGATACTTCTGGAAGCCATCTGACACAGAATCCGAGACTGTCGTACCCAATATGATCGACATGAACGGTTCGTTTTCAGTTGATCGCTTTGATATCCGACCAATGCTCTTCACAGACGACTCTCTAATTGATTCTACCATTGTGGAGACCAATCAGAATAATAACAATGAAGAGAGAAAAGAGGAAGTTCCAGTCGATCATTTTACTACTGATCCGCCTACCACTCCTCTTACTCCTCCTTCTCCCCCTCCTTCTCCCTCCACTTCTCGACCCTTCTTCGGCCCTATCCAACAAGTGCCCGAATTCGCTTCTCCTCTCCGTCAACCGAAGATAATTCCTAACCAGAGAGTACAACAAAGGCCACAGTCGCAAAAAGAGGAGATTGAGGAGAGTCACTCTACGTCCCCACCACAGGAGGATAAGCAACAAGGATTCCGAACATTCTCAGGTCAACCTCATTTCGCGATGTAATGGCTGAATTGAGTGACTTACAGGTAGTCCAGTGTTCGGTCCCCTTCCCTCTTCCCCTCTTCCGCCTTCTTCCCCTTCTTCTCCTCCCCTACCTCAGTTCCCTCCAGACTTCGATGTCTTCCCGCAATTCGGCATCGATGAGAAACCATTGGAACCATGGGCGCCCACTGAGAAACCGAAGGGAACTGAGTCAACGAGGAGAGAGAGCACGACGACTTCTACTACGACTGAGAGACCCACGAGTACTGAAGAGACTACCGTTGAGGTACGTCTCTTCAAAGTGCCAAACCTCAGCAAAGTAACTAGGGTCGACAGTTTCCAAAAAAAGCATCTTGATTGTAACCCTTCTCTCTTTTCTCCTTTTCTGTCGAAAATAATGCGAAAAATTTCGGAACTTTTATAGAAAATAATCGAGTGCTACTATCTATAAATAAGTTAATTGATTTCTTGCATTGCAGATTCCGCAGATTTCCGAATTCCCCAATTTTGTCGAGGATATTTCTCAATTCAATGACGAATTCTCTGAACATTCGCTGGACGAAAGAGAATTGGTCAGTATACTGAACAAGGAAGAATCACAGAGAGAAGTTACTGAGGTGAGAAATGTGAATTGATTATATTGCGAAGTTTTCAAAAATATTCTAAGCTTAAACGTAATTTGCGATCATCGGATGAATAATTGGAAATATTCAATCAGGCCAAATGGTTCTCTGGTGCAGCAAATTCTGATTCATTCGATAAGGAAGAATCTCATTTGAGTGGCTCCCCGAAGAGATTCATTCCTCAATTCCCGGGAGAGGTGAGTATATCTTATGCTGCGCAAATTTCATGGATAGTTGAGAACCGTTTTTCTCCTTTGCACAAATTTTTTCCTAGTCAAGTTACAGCCAAACTTGATACATGGATGGTAAAAAAAGTTTGGAAGATTTTCAATTGTGATTAGAGAGATTTCGTTCAGCTTAACTGAGTTACACGAGTTTTTCGCGTTTTAATGGGAAAATTACCCTGATGAAATTTACGCAGTATCACTAAATTTGGAATACTCATTGTTCTCCCTTCAGGTCGACGCTTCTTCCTTCCCCGAAACCACTGAACACTCCATTGATGCAATCGATGAAGACGAATTATCTGCCTCGCAGACCCCCAAACACATCGTGTTTACTACTAAACCCACTGGTTCGTCATTTATACATTACTTTATGATCAAAGTTCCAATTACAAAGGGAACTGCTATTGATCATTCTTCAATCAATAGGTAGTGTGATTACAGTATTCACTCGTCCTCCCTCTACTCTCTCATCGGAATCGCCATTAACAACTGAGACAACAACAATCATGCAAATTCCTGAATTCACTACCATTGAAAATATCGAGGAGTCGAATGATGAACCAGAAAAAGAGAAGGAATTCTTCGGAGATGAAGTCTGTTGTCAGATGTTCAATCCCTCTTCACTCAATTCCATTGAGGTTCTGGAAGAGACGGCAGTCGAACTCTCCCAGGCATTCGAAGACTTTGAACGACTTATCTCGACTGAACCCACTGAGGGAACCACTGAACCGACCTCTACGACCACTGCAGCAACCACGACAACGACTCAGCTGCAGGAACAGATTCGACCAGCACTCAGACAGGGTGGGTCAGATGGAGCGATCAATGGGTCAGAGTGATGATTGCAGGTGTTCGACCGACTGTGATTGTGTGGGGAAGAAGACCACCCAAGCAGCCAGTGACTATGGTGGAACACATTAGAGAAATATCTGTGACGACGTCGAAACCGAAGAGAGGAAAGAAGAAAACTACGAAGGTTTGAGAATTAGATGTAGAGAAAAGTGCCGAGAAAAGAAACATGGAGACAATCTTATAGGAGCAATTAACAGGAGAAGCGAAGTGTATTCAATATACTCCGAAAACGGCGGACGAGTTTGCGGAACAGTTTGTGGTGTAGTTTCCGGTGAAGTGTTCCGGAAACTCGATCGCAAACTATTTCGGAAACTTCTTTCATTCCTAAAGACTATTATTTCAGAACGTCTGTGTGTGTGTGTGTGTGTGTGTGTGTGTGTGTGTGTGTGTGTGTGTGTGTGTGTGTGTGTGTGTGTGTGTGTGTGTGTGTGTGTGTGTGTGTGTGTGTGTGTGTGTGTGTGTGTGTGTGTGTGTGTGTGTGTGTGTGTGTGTGTGTGTGTGTGTGTGTGTGTGTGTGTGTGTGTGTGTGTGTGTGTGTGTGTGTGTGTGTGTGTGTGTGTGTGTGTGTGTGTGTGTGTGTGTGTGTGTGTGTGTGTGTGTGTGTGTGTGTCCGTCCGTCACGCTAAATATCTCGCCAACGGATAGAGCTATCGACTCAGTTCCTTCGCCATCACATGCATCTCCACGACAGTAACTTGCTCAATAAAAAAAATTTAAACAAAAGCGACGCAGGTTCGACCCCCGCCGCGGGCAAACCTTTTGCCGCATTTTTCGCAAGTGCCAGAAACTGCTCTAACACGGTTTTGAGTACCGTGAAACACGTTTTCACCTGTTTTGCCGAGTTTTAACGTGAAAAATCGAAATTTTCGATATTTTCCCAAATGATGAAGGGAGTGTCGGGGATCACAGGAAAAGTGTTTTGCGATGTCAGAAAAATAAAAAAATGTTAAAACGTGTCAGAACGTGTTCTAACACGTTTTAACATGAAAAATCGAAAAATTCGAAAAGTTCCAAAATGATTCAGAGAGCGTAGGGGATCACAGGAAAAGTGTTTTGCGATGTCAGAAACGTGTCTGAACGTGTTCTAACACGTTCTAACGTGAAAAATCGAAAATTTCAAAAAGTTTCAAAATGATTCAGAGAGCGTAGGGGATCACAGGAAAAGTGTTTTGCGATGTCAGAAACGTGTCTGAACGTGTTCTAACACGTTCTAACGTGAAAAATCGAAAATTTCAAAAAGTTCCAAAATGATTCAGAGAGCGTAGGGGATCATAGAAAACGTTTCCGAAATTGCTCTAAAAGTTCTGAACGCACTGTATCCTGCGTTTCCGTTGTGAAAGGCTCGTGAGGCTGAGAGCGATCGAAAAAAGTTAGCAACTTTTTTCGATCGCTCTCAGCCTCACGAGCCTTTTGCAACGGAATAAGCCAGTACTCTTTGTAGCGATTAACACTCCCCAACATAAGTCGAGCTTCAATGTCACCTGGGGCCGGCTATCGAGCTTCCCCTGGACCGAACTTGGAGCCTGCTACCGAGCTTCCCCTGGACCGAACCTTCGGCCGGCTGCAAAGCTCCCCTGGACCGATCTTGGAGCCGGCTACCGAGCTCCCCCTGGACCGAATTTGGAGCCGGCTACAGAGCTCCCCCCTGGACCGAGCCTGGAGTCGGCTGCAAAGCTCCCCCTGGACCGAACTGTGCCCTGCAACTGAACGCCCCCCTGAACCATACTTTGAAAACGTAGTGCGCACCCTACCATAACGTAGTTTAACCTCAACACACCCTGCTAGTTTTGAACTTCCACAGCTTTATCATGACCCTGATCAATTTAAAATGGTTTGGTGGCCTACTGGATAAGAGCTTTGCTTACTAATTGTAGGTCCTTGGTTCTGTTCCCGTCGGTCGCAAGTTTTCTATTTTCACTTTTTCTTTCTGCGCTAAAGTTTCCGAAACAGTTTGCGAAGCGGTTTCCAGCCAGGTGTTTGCAAACTGCTCCGCAAAGTGTTTCACAAACCTCGTTTCTCACTTCAGAGTATGAATAATGAACGGTGTTGAGGTTCCTCTGGAGGTTTCCATACTAGACGAGTTAATAGGAGGGTCGACTTCTCTCCTTCCAATTACTACTTCCTCTCCACTCGTTGAGAGCCATTGGCTACAGAAAGAACTGGCACACGAGGCTAAGATCGGCCACTTGTTCAATGAGGTGAGAAATCTAAAATAGGTTAGACTTTATAAAGTGAAATGTAATAGAATAATATGTATTGCAGCCTTCGGGTCGTACGACTCTTGCTGAGATTCCCCATGCAGCAGCACGAATTAGAGGAAGAAGTGGAGGAAGGAAAATTAGAGGAAAGGGGAATAAGAGAAGAGAAGTCGATACTAGCAAATTCATCGTTGGAGGTGTGAACTCAACTCATTTCCTAGAGGGAAATTAAGTTTAAGCCTTATTATTCACTAATTGCAGCCTTGAATCGTGATGATCATCCTTCCCCATCTGAATCTCTCCCATCGAAAGCGTCCCTCCCCCATTTTTCCTCTCTCTCCTCCCCTCATCTCTTGCCTTCTCCTGCCCCACTCGACTCCATTCAACTGTTGGTGCACGATCTTCAAAGAGAACTCGCAACCAAAGGGTGATTTAGAATGAGAGTGAAGTATTGTATCAATTGCATGCTGCTGAGAGAGAGAGCATTGTGCTTCTCGAGTCTTTGTCGGTGTGTAACCACAGCTTGCTTTCAAGCTCCCGATTTCACAAGATGATATCACGCTGTTTCGCAGCTCTACCTTACGCTTGGGCTCAACTTTCGCTTACACATCGATGTAGTGGGATACTTGAATTAAAATGGAAATTTTGAGATTGAGAGAGGGGGAGAGAATGTGTGTATGTCACTGCATGAACTCCGATATTACTCACTAATGCTTGTTTATTTATCGTCTTCTCTCACTCTCTCATCTTCTTATTCTCTCTTTAGATTCGATGAGCAATCCATTTCTTCTTGTTCTTCTATCAATTGTGATTTCGAGAAGGGCGATCTTTGTCACTACGAAAGTTCACTCGATGAACTTATATTTGGAGACGACTCTTTCAGAAGGTGAGAAGGACGGGTAATAAGAACAAATTCGAATGATTACTATTTGGTGATGGTACGCATTGTGCATTCTCGCCAAAAAAAATTCCTGATTTGTTCGGGATATGTTTCAGAACATTTTGCAACGCTCGGCGTAACATGCGAATAGACACAGTGGAGATCGCACATTTACACAGTGGCAACAGCGTGTCTACACACGCCGGCGCACTGTGTAGATGTGCAATTCCCAGTGTGTACATGTGGGATTCCCACTGTGTAGATGTGGGATTCCCACAGTGGCGATGCGCTGGGTCGGTGAAAAGTTGCAAAAGGATGAGGTATCGAACTCGCGCCTACCCACCCCTTGCCTTTCTAACCCGAACTCTTACCACCTGCGCTACCCTGAATGAACGCGTGGAAGAGCTGCGGAGTACTAGACTCTTCGGAACCCGCTGACCTGTCTTTTGTTAGTTGGGGCTTAGAAATAATAGTATGCTGATGGAAGTTTCTAAGAATAGTAAATCGAGCACGGAGAATCCGTTGATATCAAAATCAGAACTACTCGGCTATATTTTATGATCGAAATTTTTCATCAAATTTTGGCTAATTTTTTGAGCCAACACTATCCTTTCATCCTAAAAAGAGCCCCCATCAACGTTTTGGTGATATATTTTGACTTATCATATTCCGATCAAATATCATCGCCACTGTTTACACACGCATGTCCACTTGATCGCCACTCAATCGCCACCCCAAGTACATCGACACAGTGGCTACACAGCGGCGATGTGCTTCTTCGACTTGGAAGAGGATAGCCACTGTGTAGACACGCTGATGCCACTGTGGGGATGCACTAGGCCAAAATAGCCACTGTGTAGATGTGCATGTTACGCCGAGCGTTCACTTTCGGGTAACAAAACGTGCCATTACAATGCTAATTATGTAAAATTCTTTATAAAAGGAAAATTTGTAGACGTCGTAAACGATCTTCATTGAATTCTCTCCCAATTTCCACAGTTCGAGCATGGACAAATTGGGGAGGAGCCAAGGGAGATCCCAAATTAGGAATGATCGGAATAGCATGTGAGTTCCAACAAATTCTGATTGATTGCAGATCCAATCACAACTACTCACTCCATACATTTTGGTTATTCTCACGTTATCGTTTACTGTTCGCAGCATGATTTCATCCTATTTTATATACATATATTTCAATTTGAATTAATCTCAGTTAGAGAGCAGATTGACTCCCTTGGTTGTTATCTCTCAGTGTTTCATCTCTAACCCTCACCCTCACTTCTTTTCCTCTCCTTCTAGCTCCTCGTCTCACTCCTTCAGACGTTTTCTCACAAGGAAAGAATGAAAGATTCGCTGGAACTCAAGTTAATTCTAATCAAATGGCAATGATGAGCACTCAGGTCAGAGAGATTTACTATTAGACAACACTCAGAAATCTCCAAAAATTGGGCAGGAGCGAGAAAATGCGTAAAATGGAAAGAGTACTGTTATTATTCCTGAAACTATTCACAATATTCGGAATACTGTTAATGAAGATTATTTGGGGGGACAAAAGAAGGAGATGTCTAAATTTCAATATATTTATTTTTGAATTGCAGATAAATGCGAAGGAGCCACTGCGAATTCTTTTCGATGCTTGGGAGGGAACGAGAGGAGTTCAATTACGGTCTGTTTATCATCAAATATGAAATTCATCTTATGAGTTTTGATATTGGGTGAGAATTAAAGACTGATTCTATTTGTTCAGAGTTTGTTGTGATTCTCTTTGCCCCTTCGAAACTGAATTGGGAGTGAAAAAAGGACACAGAAATTGGCTGCAGAGAGAAGTGACTTGTCCTGCTGGAACAAGACAGGTCAGAGACTATCCATATCACATCATACCATGTCTACAGAAAGGGGTCAGGACGAGAGAGTGTGCAAAAATGAGACAACCTCTCTCGATTTCCCCCGCATTTTAATGCTACAGTACATCCTTCTCCCTGATGATTGCTGTACTTTGACTGTATTTCAGTTGTCATTCGAATGCACGAATTCTGGTCGATTCAGAGGCGCATGTGGAGTTGATAATGTGAGGATGGAGAAGTGTTAGAAATGTATCAAATTATATTATCGAGGTTCAACTTTTCTGAAGATAAGAATAGTAGGCAATCAATGTAGCAGTATTTGTAAAATGTCTCCCAAAGTGTCTCCATTGTTAGATGTGTCTAGATTGTTTCATTGCAATTAACCCGTTTCACCAATCAAAACACGTGTATTAATTTATTTAATAATGTCATCGGTGGATTTAATGTGCTCAGTTTGTTTGTGCAACCAGAGTTTGATCAGTTTACCACGTCAAATAAACAACGTATTTGCGTTATTTACACAGTATTTCATATCTTTGATTCTTCTATGTACGGCCAAGAGAGGGACGAGAGGTTTATTCGATGATGTCGAAAAAATTAATATAAAATAATTGAGAAACCGTGTACTTATCGTTTATAATATCGAGTCCATACAAGTAGAGGGGAGTAAATGGGTCCGACGAGGTTATGTTGAAGAGCACACTTGAATTCTCAGTTCTTTTAGTTCCTATATATAGATCTTTTTGTATTGTCTATGAGAATGAAATTTTAAACAAATATATAATTCATTTCCCAGAAAATTTGTTCGAATGTATCGAATGAAATTTGATCTCTGCCTTGTTTTCTAATTGAATGTAAGATATTATTAAAGTGCTTGAAATGTTTATCAATCTATAGACAAGCACCTAGAATGCTCCCGAATGGGGAGTTCAATAGACAACGCAAGTCTTGGGGACGACGATGGACTCAACGAAGTTCTCGGGGAACTCGTTGATGTCGAGATTGAGAACCTCACGACGAGCCTCACGGATCAGACGAGAAGTCTCGCGGTCCGAACGGGAGAGACAAGTGAACTTGACCTGGAATCAATGGATTATCGATTGATGGAAGGTGATATCGATTGTACGAGAGGATTTCAGAAGTATTGATTGAACTCACCTTGATGTCCTTAAGGTTCTCCTGGTTGTCCATGGCTCTGCGAGGGCACTCGGGGACGGGAGTGAGGGAGAAGCAGACACGGTTGGAATACTCGAGGACACGGGTCTTCTTGATAGGCTCTGAAGAATATTGAGAGTAGATCAATATCTTCTTCACTCTAATGTGTGCTAATCTAACAATCAATCAACTCACCGACAACCTCGGTTTCGTCATCGTACATCTTCTCGTTGACGTTCTTCTTCGTCTTCTTGTCCCACTTGGTGTTGAAGATGGACACCTCCTCAGAGGAAGACTCCTCAGACTCGATACGGTAGTTCTTCTTCTCCTTCAGTTTGTACTCCTCCATCTCACACTCATCTCCCTTCACGAGGAAAGAACGGTGGAACTCCTCGAGGTCCTCTGCAAAGCGTACTTCTTCATCTACCGTATCTCATCTACCGTCCCATTAAATCAGTACAATCCCCACCCCACTCACCAGTCTCCTCATTGTCGGCACGTCTGAACTCGGTCTTCTTCTCTCCATCGAAGTGTCCGCAGAGTCCGCACTGCTTGTTCTTGTAGTACTCGCTCATCTTGATCTGGGCGGTGTATCCGTCGAAGTGGACAGTGACGTCATCGAGTTCGACAACAACCATCTCGTTCTTCTGGTAGACACGGGCCTTCTCGAGTCTCTCGACTCTCTCGACCTTCTCTCCATCAATGGTGACACGCATCTTCTCAGTCTTCTTGTCCATCTCGAGTTCGATGACCGACTCGGAAGAGACGATCTTCATCTTCTTCTCCTCTCCGTTAGAAGAGATCTTCTTGAGAAGGACGGCGAACGCCGGCTGCTTGGAAGAGCAGTCCTTAGCGAGGACGGAGTAGCAAGTGGTCAGGGGAGTGCGGTAGATGACGTCATCGAAAGAGTTGACCTTGCGGGACTCAACGGTGCACTCGGCCTCCTCAAGAAGGGAAGATCCGAGCTTGGAGATGGAACGGATGGGAGTCATGGACTGGCGACGGATGTTCACGACACGAAGGGGATAGGGGAGACGGAGATCACGGAGGACCACCTTCTCGGTGGGAGTCTCGATGGTAAGGTTGGCATACTGGCGGGTCTCGGGCTCGAGAGTCAACTGGGCGCGCACGATTCTCTCCTCGTTGTGACCGAATTCGATCGAGGACTTGAAGAAGGGAGACGAGGCCTGAAAGGATTATATTAATGTTGAGAGAGATGAGAAATAAATCTCACCTTGGCGAGGGTGTAAAGTCTCTCGACGAGAGAACGAGTCATGGGGCACTTGATGTCGTACTTGGCGACAATCTTGAACTGGTTGAGCATGGAAGCTTCGACGAGACGAGAGTACTCCTCGATGGCGGTCATGGACTCCTTGCGCTCATTGAGCTCCTCCACACGCTTCATCCATCTCTTCTGCTCCTGTAATTACATTTCATATTCACCGTTCACCCATTCATTTCATCCATTCCCTTATATGTAACCCTACTCACCTTGTTTTGCTCGCCCTGGATCTTCATCTTGAGGACGTTCTTCTCGTCGGATCCCCAACGGGAGTGGACAGAGACGGAGAGTTCACGGTGCTTCTGGGAGAGGAGTTCCTTGAGGGTAGAGGGCATCTCGGGGTAGAGCATCTCGATGGTCGACTCGACAGTCCAGTCACGGGTCTCCTTCTCGAGGAAGGGAGTAACGAGTCCCTTCACCTTCAGCTGGCAGTGTCTCATCTTGTTGTCGCAGACGGAGTTCAGTTCGACCTCGGCCTTGCGTTCCTTGCGGGCTCCGACAGACTTGATCTCAGCCATCATACGGTGGGAGTAAGTCTTGTCGCTCTTGTAGGACTTGACGTACTTGTTGAAGGCTCCACGACGCTCCTCCTCATCCTCGACGTACTCCTCGTTATCCTCAGTCTTGAAGTGCTCCTCGTTGTCCTTCTCGTAGAATCTGTCCATCTCGGATTCCTCCATTCTCGAGTCCTCGTTGAAATTCTCGAACCAGGTCTTGATGACGTACTCCTTGGGAGTCTCCTCAGTCTTCTCGAAGTTGATCTCGATGTTGTTCTCTCCGATGAGAAGGGCGGAGGGGATTCTCTCGGTTCCTCTTTCGTAGATGTGTCCATGGACGTGTCCCTCAACGTTCAGCTTGATGCCGGTAGCCTTCTCAAGGTGGGAAGAACGGATTTTGTGCACAAGAGTCTCGAGCTCCTCGATGTAGATGGTCTTGTCCTTGGGCTCGACGTAGGCGCGAGTCTCCTTGGGCCAGACACGAACGAAGGTGACGGGGCGGGTCTGGAGCTGGACGAGACGGCGGGACTCCTTGGGAAGGGCGAGGGTGGTCTTGACCTCGAACTTCTTGTCCCAGTTCATCTCAGTGGTCATCTCGAGGGGCACGTTCACATTGATAGAGTGGAGAAGCTTGACTCCGAAAGAGACAAGAGGGTGCTTCATTTCGGCCTTGGTGACGTGAGTGGAAGCGAGAGTGGGACGGGCCTCAAGACGGAAACGGAGTCCATCGATTGACTTGCTGTTCTTGGGCTCGAGCTCAACCTTGACGAAACCGTCGATCTTGAAGATGGTGGGCATCTTGCTGGTGTAGGCAAGAGGAGATCCCATCGAGTTGACGATGGAACGAGTGCGCTCGTAGACGAAGGAAGAGAGGACAGTGTTGAAACGGAATCCCTTGGAGAGGATGGACTCGATCTCGCCGAGCTCAATTCTTCCATTACGGATGACGGTCTTGATGATCTCGGGAATGACTTCCTGGTCGATGGGAAGAAGAGCGTAGTCCATGTCACGGAATCTGATGTAGACCAGAGCGTGGGGGTCCTGCTCCTTCTGCTGGCGAGAGACGATGGAGAGCTTGGAGAAGAGTCCACGGAGGACCTCGGTGGGCTTGAAGGTGGCGGATCTCTTTCCACGGACGATCACCTCCTCGAGTCCCTTCTGGTCAACCTTCTCGATGAGGTTGTACAGCACCTGGTCGATGTTGTGCTGGGAGAATCCGATCTGGGCGAGGTACTTGTTCCACTGTCCGGCGAAGGTGGTCTCGAGGGTGGTCATGACCTCCTTGGGAAGCACAGAGTCGTTGGAGAAGAGAGTGGCCCAGTTGAGGGAGAGACCGGACTTGGACTCCTCGTTGAAGAGAGTCCAGTGCTTGTAGGTGGAGGAGATCATCTTGCGGGGCTGCTCACGGACCATTCTGAGGGAAGTCTTGATGGCATCAGCCATGGGCTTCTCGCAAGGAATCTCGGAGCGGGAAAGATGGTGGAGAGCCTCGTAGACGAAGGAGTACACCTGGGTGGAGGGCTCGTTCTCGAGTTGGTAGGTGATCTGGTCGATGATCGACTTCTCGGGAATGGTCTGCATGATCTGGTGGAAGGCAGCAACTCTCATCTCGGGATGCTCACGAGTGTTCTTGTAGATGGGCATGAGGACGGAGACGATCTTGCGGGGAAGGACGGAACGGAGCTTGCGAAGGGCATCGATGGCCTGCACACGGATGGTCTTGTCCTGTCCCTCGTCCTTGATGATCTTCTCGAGGGGGAACACGATCAGGTCCATTCCAGAGTTGGCGATGGTCTTGAGGGCGAGGATCTTCTCGTAGCGAGTCTCGGCCTTCTCGAACTCATCTTCCAGCAGACGGACGAATCTCTCCTTGACGTCACGAGAGCACTTGCGCTCGTCAGCGGACTCGAGGGCGAGCAGGTCACGGTGCTCTCCACACACTCCGTTCATCAGAGATCCAACGGTGAGCCAGCACGACTGACGCTCCACACTCTTGGACTTCTTGCAGAAGGAGACGAGCGAATCGATGATCTCCTCAGAGGGAACACGGATGGAAGTGAGCTGCTTGATGAGGACGGAGGTCTTCATGGGAGTCACTTCCTTCTTCTCCATCTTCTCAACGAGGTGCTCGACGGTGTTGAAGGTTCCGGCGAGTGCGAGGGCATCGGTGAAGATGTCCTTCATCTGGGCGAGCTCGGATTCCTTATGCTCAGAGGACTCGCAGATAATCTGCAATGAGAACAGTCAAAATGATATCATATTCATCATTATTCCAATCTCTAATGATCAATCAACCCTATAATATTATGGTAAGCGATCTCTCACCTCGTGCATCTTTCTGATCTCCTGCTTGGTGGCGAGTCTGAGAATGCTGACGATTCTGGCCATCTCGTGAGTGGCAGCCAGTTCGATTCCCTTCTCCTCAGTCTCCATCTTGACGATGATGGACTTGACGAGACGAGCGACGACTTCGTGTTTCTTCTGGATCTGGGGATAAGGAGAGGCCTTGAGGAGAGACTCGTCTCCAGTAGCAGCGAACTTCTCCTCGTTCTTCTCCCATTCCATCGAGTACAGAAGGGACTCCTTCTTGTCGTTTCTGGTCCATTCCATTCTCTTCTCGTTCTCGGAAGCCTCGATGAGTCTCAGCTTTCCAGCGACGAAGGTAGTGAAGAAAGTGTCCTCCTCAGAGAGGGGAGCGTACGAGTAGACGGAGACGAGGTCGACCTCCTTGATCAGGAAACGGTGTCCAGATGCGGTGATACGGTAGTTGAAGACGGAGGAAGACTCGATGTTACGCTCCTCTCCGACAAACTTGTTCTCGCACGAGGGGCACTCATCTCCGAAACGGAAGTTGTATCTCTGTCCGACGCGACGAGAGCACTTCTCGAAGTTGATAGACTTGGTCACACGGAGCGACGACTTGTCCTTGCGGTCCTCGGACTCGGGGACAACGGTGTAGACAACCTCGCAGTCTCCCTCGAGGGTAACCTGAATTGAAGAAGATTAGAGTGAAGATAATAATGTATTGGAGATGAGTACGTATTGTTCTCCAGAAGAAGTTTGAACAGAAAATAAACGAACCTCAGGGGCGGTGAAGACTGTGTGCTTGTCAGTTCTGACCTCATCACGGAGACGAGACTCGACGACGTTCTTCTGGTTGAGGTTAACCTAAAAGGAAGAAATTTTGTTGTGAACGGGACTGAGATATATGCAATATTTGGTTGATATTGCGAATATTCTCTATGAAACTATTTTAAACACTTTGTAAATGGAACGTGTGAAAGTATGTGACCTGGAGCATGTTGAGGTAGACTCTCTTGATGTTCTTGGACCAGGGCATATCGGTGCGGTCGAATTCGATGTCGGAGATGAGACCATCCTCGTAACGGAAACGAAGAGGCTTCTCGAGAAGATCGATGTGCTTCTGTAGAGATATGATGGTCATGGTAAGTAGAGTAATCATGGGATAGAATAAAGAGTGAAGAAAGTGATTTGACCTGATTGAGTTCGATCTCGTCGAAGATCTCGAAGGGTTGGATCTTCTTAGGCTCAGAGACTTCCTTCTGGAGAGAAGCGAGACGGATCTTCTCGAGTCTCATGTAAGCGACAGTCTCGGACTCGAAAGTGAGTGCAACGATGGACTGGGAACGAGCGGCAGACTGCTGGGATCCCGGCACGGGAAGTCCGTTCGAGACCTGAATACGGTAGGTGAACTGTGAATAGAGGAACGATAGATTGGATGAGAGGTCAACGGACGGAATTACGGTACCTGGGCATCAAGGTGGAAACGGTACTCGTATCCGTTCTTGAAGGAAGTTTCCTTCTCGAAGGTCTGAGGGCGAACCTCGTGATTCCATCTGAACGAATGTATTGCATTGGTAATCAATAAATGTTGAGACGACCGACATCTAAGAGTAGATCAAGTTGGATGAGAGTAGATCGTAATTTCACCTAAGGGAATCTCTGGCCGCAAAGGCCGTAGCAAGAAGAGCGGCTACTAGAAGAAGACGCATCCTGATGGAATGGTGAAGAAATGGCCTCCATCCACACTTTTATACTTCTTCTTCCACTCAGATAACACATTACTGACTTTGGTCTCTCTCATATTTCCACTCTCACGTTTCACTATCCAACGAGAGATCGAGTGAATTTGAGAGAGGTACGTGCCAATCAAATTTATCACTGTTCCAGTACTGTCAATCACTGGAGTAATACTGGTAAGTCTCGTGTGTCAGTCATCCAAAGTATGGAGACGTCTGATTGTGAGATGTTGCGAATGATGAGAGAGTGTGTGAAATAGAGAGAGAGAGATTCACTTGAGGTCTGCCGACTCAAATTGACCCACAGTGTCAATCATACTGGATCGACGTGTCCTTAGCGCTTTCCATCCAAGGTACTATGCACCCACTTATATTTTTCGCGTCTTGTTGAAATACGGAGGTTCTTCTGTTATAGAGAAACTTTTTGGAGAAAAGTTCGTTCGTCCATCCTCATTCCTATTATTTAATGTACTGATTATATTTGAAATAGTGAGATGTCAGAAATAGTTCTGCAATAATCACGGGGACTGATCTATTTTTTAATCGTTATCTCCAATTATCAATTTTTTGAAAGTGTGAAAGCAAAACGATCAAAGTATTGGATAAAATATTTTATCGGGCTAACGAGACATGATCACATTTGAAGGAATACTATGTTCAAGACAGTTAGCGATAGCCAGTGATACAACTCTGTTCTCCCATGTACAATGAAAACGAAACAATAAATTATGATAATAATGTAATGCAAACATCTTGAAATGATTGGATGTTAACCGAATCATAGGAGAGAAAAATCTAGATTTGTCTATAGAGAAAAGTCGAATGCATATTGATAGTGACCAGAAAACGGAAATTTTTCTAGAATCCATTAGAATAGAAACTAGCAGAGGTTCTCACGGGATGGTCAAACGATGAAACCAACACAATGGCGATACTTGGAAAGGAAAAGTGCAGGAACTTATGGAATGCAGAGTTCTCCGATCAATAAATAATCAGAATATCGATTAGATGACATTGATTGGTATCTGGGGCATAATGAGGTTGTAGAAGGCATCGGATCTCCAGAATTTGGCATTCTTCCACTCGCAGCCACCATTAACCGCAGAGGGAAGCTGAAATGAGGAATATGAGAAGAAGGGAAGAGAGGAGGTAACAACTGAGGGGCGATACTATTGATATATTACTCTTTGGATATACGAGTAATCATACATTTTCGTACATAGATTCTCGGTGTCAGACCAGTTTATAAATTTCCAAAATCTGATTTAAAGATTCGAAACAGATCAAGAAATGTGCGGATGATCAATATCATTAAGAATCGCTCCGTATCCGACCAGTTTCCATCAACTTTCGGTATAGATCTGACTTTTGTTTGCTTTCTGACCAGTCAGAAACTGAAAGAAACAGAAAGTCAACTAGTCAGAAAGAGCGTTATTTGAGGTTGGATGAAAATGTACGCTCATAATGATATCCATGTCTAACTCCCATCCATCCCCTTACTTCATCTCTTCCAGTGTAGTGGGGGTCGAGTACGAGGAATCGAGCCTCTCCTGTCTCCACATTCATATCCACTCCCAGAATTGTGTGAGCGAGTTGACCACCACCTCAACAATACTCAGTTGCATTAAATATTTGAAAAAAATGATTACAAATGAAAAAGATGATAAATGCAGCTTTTAAAGATTGCATAAATCTATATTCAGTCTCATCACTCACCAATCATAACAGGAGATCCAATTCTCTGGAAGTGAACGAGTAATTCACGAGCTCTCTCCGCCACCTGACAGATTGAAGAAATAATTATAGAAGAATGAGAATGAAATATGAGCGATTGGAGGCACTCATTAGACCAATTATGCAACTGTTAAAACTACTTTTCACGAATCTGGCTTGGTTTAGAAATGATTGCAATTTCCGATCACCTCAACACCCGAATTGGTCGTCATAATCCTCGATTGAATATTGTGTTTCGTATCCAGATAGAATCCCAATTCGTTGCTTCCAATCCATTTCTTGCTACCCACGAATCTGAACACAATTTGTTTGAGATAAAAATACAATAAAGAGATAATTTCCATCTACTTTGTTTTCGTTAACTATAACTATTAAATTAATGTCTTATCCATAATGCGGGAACAATAAAAAAAATGAAGTATATTCTCACTCGCTAGGTTTATCCTTGATATCGACTAGACACTGCTGGATTTCTCTGTGAGTCGGCACTTTTCCATCTGCCAGTCCATTGATGAGGAACCTGTGATACAAACTTTCCTCATTATCATCTACCGTAACGAAATTAAAATACAAATGAACATCGAGTAGAGTGTGTTTCTTCTTCGATTATATAGTGAAATAAGAAAATCAAAAGATAATAAAAATGTTACAACAATGTATAAGTGTATTTGGTCTTCTCACCAGCTCACAATCGTCTGGAGACTTCGATATGCGCATCCCCAACTGCAATCATCGAATCCCTGCTGCATGTAGTGATAGTAGTCGTAGCCTGGTCGGACCACTGCCACCTCTCCACATGATTTGTCTGAAAGGAAGGAGAGACGTTGAGATCGAGAGAGAGAGAGAAAGAGAGAGAGAAAGAGAGAGAGAGAAAGAGAGAGAGAGAGAGAGAGAGAGAGAGAGAGAGAGAGGGAGGTAGGGAGAGAGAGGGAGAGAGAGAGAATCGGTGGAAGGGAATGGACGAAGACACTCAAACCAACTCACAGTTCTTCACGTTCTTGTGAATGTCCCTCAGAAGGCCGGGAGTCGATGAAAGAAGGTTCTGAAGTGAAACTACTATCAACCACAAAGGTCATTTTCGATGCTCGATAGTAGCTAGAAGGAGAGAAAAAAATAATAGATATCAATTGTACTGACCTGTCCCGTTCTGAGTGCGGGGAAGGATCGAGGGAGGTTGAAAAGTCGATGGAGACGGCGTCGATATTCAACTTAAAGAAGAGATTGAAGGAGGAGGAAATCAATAATCACCTATCTATGTCCACAATGTTTACCTTAGCACAAGCTAAAGTTATTTAGCAAAATTAATATAATCGAAAAAGGAGCTTCAATGTGATGATTTTCACCTCCAACTTCTTCACTCTCCATCACTGCCGATTGTTGAATGTGAAGATGTCGACTCCATCCAGAAGGAAGGAAGAGACTGGAGATCACCTCAAGAGATGAACCCTGCAAATTACAATTGATTACCCCATCGCACTGGTACATCCTTTCCCCATCTACCGTACCTTTACCCCTCCTATCTACAGTATTCCCCCTCTCCATAGGTCGACAAGGAGGGTAGGAAAATGTCGAAAATGTGAGTTGGGTTTACAAATTTTCCATTAAAATCCGAAAATGTGGGTAGGGTTTTCTTAAAAAAATGGCCTTGAAAATCACAAAATGTTGGTGGCTTTATCATTTTACGTACCTGTCTACCTATGTGCTCTCTCTCCTCTCTAACCTTCTTCCTAAGTGCAGTCTGCAGCATGTTGTGTGTCTGATCGAGTCTCCTTCTGAATGCCTCCAATAGTCTCTTGTGGAGGGCGATGGCTGAGTCAGAGTCTCGCACTACTGCAGCTACTTCCACGGGAATTGAGACGATGCGACATTCCGTCGCCCCTGGGAGAAGAGACAATACAATGAGAGTAGAGGAAGGACGGGAGAGACGTCCCACTAGTTCACACATTTATTCCACTACGATATGCGCACATCAAATGCTGTTCTAAACCTCGGCCCTCTACAAGATAAAAAACTTTTAAATAAATAGGATAACTGACCCTTAGCAACTCTGACGATAGGAACGAGACTCTCTTCTTCGCCTGGTGGAGGAGAGAGACAATGGAGAGCGAGGAGACGGACGGAGGGAGACTAAAGAGAAGGCAGTTATTACAGTGAAGAGGAATAATTTCGACAAATTTTGGTGGGATAAAAAAGTCTCGCAGCAATACCACTTCTACACGCCGTCTGGATCACGTCGAAGACAGACTTTAAAAAAAATTCGACTCATCCTACGACAAATTTCTCGAAAATTGGCTAAGTATTATTTTTTTTGACACAATTTTTTTGGCATTTCGCGATAACCCCATTTGACCTATACAAAAAGGGTGTTTATACTCACTCCAGTGCCAGAAATGGGACTCTTGTCCTTCTCCGTCGATCGAGACGAGATTATCTTCTTATCGGGAGTCATGAAGGATATCGTCTCCATGATTGTCAGCTGAGAGGATCGAGGGTACAATGTGAATGATATGGTCAACGACAAATGAAAATGATGATTCAATTCAAACCTGAGCTTCGAATGCAGATGCGAGTTCATGTCCCTCGTTTCCCTGTCTGAGAGTGACGTCGAAACTGATCTAAACACGGGAAAACTCATTTATATTATAATATCTCCTGATAATATAATATAAATGAGTTTTCTTTCATTTAAAATGATCGATAAATTGCTAATACTACCGTACCCTGGCGACTGCGTATCTCGGGACGCCTCTGTCAGCTCCAGGAACATCGACAAGGAAGGAATTGGCTCGTTTGATTCCGTCTGAGTCTCTGATCTGAAGGGAGAAAATTTAAATTTCTGTTGAAATATAAATGATTGCGGTCTCTTGTTCTCATTATTGATGTCAATAACAAATGAAAAAATGCACGCAGTAAGTATGTTTCGAAAATATCCTCACTTATGAATAATATGAATAAATGTTAATATCTTACCACTAGATGTTCTCTATGTAGTTTGATCTCGATGCCACCCTTGGGTACGTTCACTCCCACATCGTATGCTCCCACTTTGATCACTCCCAACATTTCCAGATCTGAAAAAATGGAAAGTCGCAACATGTCGATATGATCACGATAGAATTGCTTCAAATTTGATAGAGAAGTTTAAATCCCCCTGTGGAAGATGGCCAAATATCAAACAAAATAAAACATTTATTCACCAGAAGATAGAAGAGATCTCATCTGATGTTGAGTCGGACCATCGATTGATTTGTGGAAGAGAGGAAGATGAATACGAGATTCTGAGAGATGACATCATCCAAAGGTGATTGGTAAAGTAATATTGTTTCATTTACTCAGAAGCTTATGACAGATTAACAACGCTGTGTGGTAGATTAGTTGGTCTTTACTCTCAAATGGTCGCCTTTCTTCATAAATCTCTTCTAATTTCTCACCTTCCTTCGAACCGAAGAGAATTCCAAAGCACGGTGCATCTTCGCCCTCCCATGCAGTGAAATTAGTGTAGTTCTTAATGACAATTAATTAAATGCGAATAAGTTCGACACGATAACTGCATCCCCGTCACTTCCACTTTTACAGTTGCATTAATTACCTGATACAGTAGATCCCAGTCGATTGACCATTCCTTCATTGTTCTAAACAGTTTTCATAAAAATGGATAATGCAGAAATCGAGATATCAAAACTGAGGGACAACAGTTCACACAATCTCCATTCAAAATCTTTCCAAATATATCTTTATACCAAATTATGAACAGAACAGAAAGAAATACGTGTCTTGCACGAACACTGTAGATAAGAATATTAGAAGGGGGAAATACTTGTTTTGCACTAACCATTTCTTCTAGCAATCTACGTTGTTCACAAAAGTTGTACAATATGTTCGTTTCACTTCCAATCTATTCATCTTTGACAATCAATCGATAGAGGTTTCACTACGAAGAGAGTACTGTCATATCGTCTCAGTAACACAAAACGTGCCTAGTCTTACTCATCAACCAAAACGAAGAAAAAACAAGATCACGAAATGGAAAACACAGAATTGAAGAGGCGAAAATTAGCAACAATAAGAGGACTCATACTAAAAATATCCAGAATACGATAGATAAATCAATAAGTACCCAGGTGCATGCAACCTACTTTGGATTATACATAACGGGGAAGGGATTGTACTACGTCTGAGAAGAAAGCGAAAATACGAGGGGTAACTACCGTGGTTGGGGAATTGTTGTGTGGTACAGTATCCCTCGGTGAGGAGATACTGTAATCGGAACGAGGACTGTCTACAGTCTTCCCAGTCTTCTCAATGCCACTCGTCCAGTTCGATAGATACCGTAGGCTGCCAGACCGTATAGAGTCCATCTCAAATACAAAGCTATTGTAGTTGGGCATGAATTATTAGGTGGTGGGAATGGGACGAGATGATCGAAGGTCACCGTCTTTTCAAGATATCAATTACATAAAACATAGGTGGGCACGAGGGTGCAGGGGCACTGTGCAAATGAGGCCGGGATTTTCGGGGGCACTGTGCAAGAGTCAAAGGAGTAAAAATTCAGAAGGAGGAAACAATTAATACTTTTCGGGAGCACACCACAATGGACAATACTTGTACGGGCGGCACTGTCCAAAAAGGCTCGGATAAGTGCTGCCCGCCTATGGCATAAAATATATCATTAATTGAATAAACTCCAACTATAAAATATTCAAATCGATATTATGAATGAGTCCTCACTTGACTGCCGTCTTGACCACAACCGTGCTCTTGCTGGGAGGAGGGATTCTGATGATCTCAGAGATGTCGATCTGAATCACAATCGGATCGATAATGAACGGAGAGTACCGTAAACTCCAATAATTCAATCAATAATTGGCTCACCTTCTCTCCCCAATGGGCGACGATTCCAGGTTGGTGGCCAATGCCAACAACTCCCACAACCTGCAATATGCACTCGTTGTTATCAACAACCTTTCAGATCATCATCCTTCATTTCTCAATCCACACCTACAGTATCCTTCTCCCCTCCTACCGTATCCCCTCCCTTCCTCTCACCTTGAGTGGCTGCCACTTCACTCCGTCCGTGTGTTGCCAAGCAGCACGCTTGCGACCAGTGTGATTCTGAAGGAGGAAGATTGACAAATTCAATTTTAAATGAATGGAAGAGAGACGCAAGAGTCAATGCTGCATGTGATCGTTCGGTCTTCAAGCACAGATCACTGGTAGACCAGAGTGGGAGGAGGTTCCGTCCTAATGCGATAATCATTCGATATTACACACGATCTTACGATTCTCTGCCGCCACAAGCATTCAATTTCACCAAAAAACTGGGAAACTGTGAGAGTGAAGTGGGCATCAACCAATGTTAGGGCAAGAGAATGGCATTAGACTATGACTGGACCCTTTACAGCACCCGCTATGGAATCGATAACAGCTAATAAGTGAGAAGGGGGTAGCTACGAATCCCCTCTACTCCCTCTCTCATCCGTCAGAGACTATGAGAGAGATAGTGAGACTAGGAGAAAAGAGAGCCAGCGATTAGGTAACGGGTACGAGTGTCATGGTTACCACACTCTCTCTCTCTCTACCTCTGTTATCAACGGAGATATCACTGATATCTCCCTTATGGTGAAAGGGAGGGATCTGTCCACTATAGTCAATCTTTATATCCATACAGACAGTCTAGCTCCGCCCCCTTTCCCCTCAATTACGAGATCATGGGGAGGTTAGGAATTAGTTATCAGCGTCAATCTCGGTTTGAGAAAAAACGGAGGCAATAGAATGTTAGTCATCTCTAGAAGCGGATTACTAAACGAGTATATTTTCTTTTGTTATTTTTTCTTTGAAACGAATAAAATGTGGCAAACATACGATGAGAAGTAGCTGCAGTGCATTAGTCATGTACTTGTCTCTCTCATTGACGAATATCTCCGATAGACCGGGGAATTCACCCGCCATCTCCTCCAGAAGCTGCTCCAGATAATCCTTCTGAACAATAGGCATGTCATATTTACATATTTAAATCATTTCTCGAAAAAAGAGCGAGCAAATGTTGTCCTGTGAGCTACGTTCACCATAGATGCGCAAGCGTTGTTGCTGGTAGGTAAAAAGAGTGACAAAACCTAATGGATTGAGCGAAAAGTTATAGGAAAAGTAATATATATATATATATATATATATATCCAAAATTGTGAGGTTTCTGTTGCTGGCTACACTCTAGCCCATGTCTGAACTTTAACTAATCATAATTGTCTCGTAATTGATAATCTCATTCCCATCCGGTATTGGCAACTTCCGGGTTGGCATCACTTCGAATTCAATCTCTCACCTGTTTGCATTTCTCCACATCTTCTGCAGAGATCTTCATATTGTGAGAAGTAAGCAGATGGAAGAAGAACTTAGCCTGCATTTATCCACTTTTCTTTTATAATATGATATAAAGTTAAGATAACCTAGTTAATCAACAATCGAATATCATCCATCGTATATTTGTATCCCCCTCCCTCTCCTCACCTTCTGCCACATACTCAGATTTCCGAGTGCTCTTCCAATGGTCACTTCAATCGGTCGATCTCCCAACACCAACTGGCACAGCGGAACCTGCACAATACCATAGATATCAGTAATGTTGTTACTTCATTTCGTGAACAACAGATTTCGGCTTTTTCTTAAAGCTAGCAGTTTTTTTCATTCTACTCAAAATATTGAAATGCAAATTATAGGAAAGCTCTTGAAGAGAGATGAAATCAACTGTTAGTTTATCTATGTACCTGCTGGGCAGTTTTGTATGCCATTCTGAATTCTCCCCCTGGGGCCATTCCCAATTGTCTCGTCACATGGGCAGACATCGATATGAGAAGAGTGTACATCACTCCATGCATCGGACCACCCTGAATACAATTGAATGGACTGAAGGAGAAAGGAAGCAATTGATATTCGAATACTCGTGGAGATGAAAGAAACACTAGAATGATCCATCAATTGTACGTATTGTGAGTGTCTACCTGTTTCATCAACTGCACCATCTTAGCCGTCGAGAGCTCCTTCGCCTCTCTGCAATGCCGTAAGTTGCTGTCGCTTAATTCGACGAAAAATATTAGATTTTTTTAAAGATAGGAACAGCAAATAACAACTGTATATCCACACCTGAATAGAGTTTCCTCGTCGAGGGAGAGGACGGAGATTCGAGAGGGACACAATTCAACCATCACAACGTCTGGTTGAATTCGTTCAATCACTCTGAACAGAGACAAATTACTGTCGAGATAATGGTATTTCGGTTATCCATTTTTCTCTCTAACGCAGTGAGATAATAAATGGGATCACTATTCGAATTTAAATTCGACCGTGATCTGATTTTTAAGCATCACAATTCGAATTTCCATGTGTTAAAGCAGTAGGAAACTAAACATTTTAACCTCGAGCGTCTATAATATTTGAAAACGACTGTCCACTCACTTCTTCACATCATCCTGACTGTTCTTGCTGAAGTGAGCAGTTCCCACGAGATACACCTAACATAACAGCACAATTAGTCATTCATTCGTGATACTAATACAATAATTATTTCCATATTATGAATAGTGGATACCTCTGCTCCAGCGAAGACCTCGTCCCACTCTTTCTTGTTCTCTCCTTCGGGACAAGGAGGAATCGGGAAAAGCCAATTCAGAACTGAGACTGAAAAAGACGGTAGTGAGAGTGGAAGACGATAATTATGTGGGAAATGTGCATTGATACTGACCAGTCTCGGGTAGATCTTCTCTTCCCTCCACTCTTCTTCTGTCGAACATGTAACCACCGTAGATACGAGCCTCAAAGGGGGAACATTAATTATTTTAATGTATACCAAGATCTTCACATCAAAGATCACAATTACAATTCATATGCCCTAAAACTATACAAAACTAAAAAAATAACCTCGAGCGTCAATAATATATATATATATATATATATATGTATATATATATATATATATATATATGTATATATATAATATATATACATATATTAAAAGAATACTTTAACCAGTCATCCTTTGTCTTCGTTGGTATCTAACCTGGTCGATTTCCTCCTTCACTTGATCTACATTGACTTCCTCGATATCATCCATTTGTATCTCATCTCCCACATGTTCACCGAAGTTCGACGTCGAATCAGCAAGAGACATAACGGATTGAGAACCGTGCACAGACAGATTCTACAACAACTATTTAAAGCTCACAGTAATATAATGTATTCTCACCTTCATATCGATGACATCTTGTTCAGTCAATTCATTCTTCTCTTCATCAAAGTGCACACTCTTCGCATCTCCATCTGCCATGATTATCGATTGGTAGATCGAGGGTCCGACTGTAGACACCTTAATGTTTTTTTTGTTTATTTTTCTGTACTATCATCAACTATGAACAACTATGAGCGACGCGCAACGAATACAATAACAAACAATTAACAAATCGGAGAAAATGGAGGGGTCCATGAAATCAGGCCAAGAAGGATAGAGAAGGAGATCAAAGATCAGAGACGGGAAATGGGAATTTAGAACATCTTGTAGGGGATCTGTTTGTTGAATGTTCGAGGGCCGCCTCTCTTGAATCGACGCATATTATCTGTTTGAAACTCTTTCCTGAAAAAAAGAATATTTATGAAAACATATTAAATAGCTTTTCAAATGCATCATACCTGATTTCCTCGTCGTGTCTCTCCAACTTCTTCATGTGTTCCTTCTCAGCCCACAGTTTCTAAATATGATAATATTATCGGAACGAGCTAAACATAATTAAAAATTTATAGTATATAATCATAGACGATACCTGCATCATATAAGCGTCCTCATCGAGCATTGGCACTTCGAATTCCTTCTTTCCGTCCTTTGTGAGGTGCTCAGAAGCCTCCTGCAATAGTTATCATCATCACAAATCCCTTATGGCCAACGAATCAAGAACCTCTGTAGGAGTCTACGATTTCAATAGACCATGAAACAAAAATATGCCTGCTTGTAGGTGAATCCCATGAATGAAGTGACTGTCCTCTGTGGTGGTTTCGCCCCGTCGCCTGTCTCGAGTCTGCAACAACAGGTGTAATGGGGGAAATAGATATTCTAGTCGCGAATAACCATTTCTATCGTTGAGCTCCTTGTCATTGAATAAGACTACGCAAAACACCACTACATAATGTGTTCCAATACAATGGATCACAAGTGGGCAGCAGTTCTACCACATCACATTATAGATATCTTTGGACGAATGCTCCCACTCCGGTTCCACTCCATTGCACAGTGCCCCCAGCATGGACCAACTCCCTAAACCTTTAACTTTTCACCACCAGTTTTCCCCCGAAAATGCAGAGTGCGCCCGGATGACCGTGCCCACAAATGTACTGGATAGACACTCTACCTCAATACAGCTTCGTCCCTCTCATCGACGACTTCTTTAATTGCTTCCATCGTCTCGTCCACTCTTAAATGACGTCATCACAATTATGTCATTCTGACATTGACATAATCAAAATCAGATCATATTAGTCTCTAAGCAAGTCGAATATTGTCTCACCTATCGATTCTCTCAGGATTGGGCATGTATCGGGCCTTGGATGAGTATGCTTTCTTCATTGTCAGCAGCATATTCCGCTCCTTGAGACACACGAACCTGAGAACTATGATTATATACTCGAAGTCTTTAAAGTAAGATTACCATTAGTTATAGTTCGAACAATTTCTCACGATACATCCAAACAAACTGACCACAGTTTGTGTAGATCGGTGTTGCTTTTCAGTCGCAGCTCATCGGAAGTCCACGATCGACCCGGGCGCTTTCTGAGATGACAATTGGTATTAACATACTGACAAAGTGCATGAAAGTGCTTCTGCATTTTCATACCTCATGCTAACAACATGCCGATCACATGAAGCCTACTTACTTCGGTCGTAGCTCGGGTTGGTTGAAGTTGGCCTCGTCGTCAAAGAACATCTGCATGAATCCACGACGAGCGACCGTCGTCGTCCGGGTGGCCGGAGCAAGTGTTGAGACGATCGAGCGAATCATCTGACAACAGGTAGATCAAAATCGATAGATGGAGTAAACAACAAACACTGGCATGGAACGAACAAAAAACGCGTTGAAGCATAGTGGCGAGGTGAAAGAATTGATAAGGTGTTCGAATGCTTCTCTTTTGAAGCAAAATCTAAGCAGAATCATGTAATTATCGCCCTAGAATCATGTAATCGCCCGCCCTTCGAGCTCGAATGTGGAAGTAGAATGATTCGTTAAAGAACCTAGTCACTTTTTTCTCACTGGGCCGCCTTTTCCCACTTACCACACTACGCGTTGGACTTATGATTTTTTTTATTGTTAACATGTATTTGTTCTAATGTATTGTTAATTTTTATTTACACTACCACCCTATCAGTGAGAATTGGTAACGTGGATATTAATTTAACTTCAAAACTCCTTCCGAAACTACCATAAACTGTTTAGTCACATCACGACATGTGCAGTGGCAAATTTCGGCCGCGTGAATGCACTCTTCCCTTCAGATCTTCAACCCGGTTCATTTTCTTCTATTTTCTCTTATTTTAGTCGCTTCCTAGGGTTTCTAGTGGGTTATATCGATTTGTGCGCGCCAAATGCTCATCTAGCTTCCTTGTGGTAGGGCTAGTCATGTGACACGGCCAGTATTTGTCGTCTTTCCTATCGATTGGCCGCATTCGCCTCCCTTCTCTTCACTTGTGCTCTCTTCTTAGCCAATTTCTCTGTGTTTTCAGGTAAAACCATGTCTTCCGACGAGTCAGATGACCAGGACTTCAAGCCCAACGTCAACGGGGACGACGACGATGATGTTAGTTTGGAATCCTAGTTTAGTCCACTATCATGTGCGATAATATTTAGTGTATTTGGTGTAGATATGTGCTATATCTCAATAGCTATTGCGAAATACTTGCTAGCTGTCTCCGAGCGCATTGTAGTCACTTCTCCAATCGATTTTTATTCTTGTTGGGCTTTGGTTAACCAGAACTTTCTCTTACAAACCCGTTTATGCGATATTAGACTTGTGTTTTAGTCGATTGGATGATTTGATATGTGCTTATTTAATTGATTTATTGATTGCAGAACATGGCAAGTGAGCCAAGTTCAGAGGAGGAGGAGCAGGAGGATTCTCCCGTGAAGAAATCGAAACCATCAAAGCGTAAGGTCGATAGTGAAGAGGAGGACGATTCTGAAGGTTTGTGGTAGATTCGACTATAATGTTTGACTTATTTTCTAAATAAATAGTTGAATATTGATTTGAGAAGAGGAAGATTCGGATGACGATCGACACAAAAAGAAGAAGAGAAAGAAGAATCGTCGCCCTCGTGGAATGGATTTCATTCTCGACGATGTTGAAGTAGACGACTCTGATGCTGAAGAGGTCGGTTATTGATTGATTTATGGTGCTCATTGAAACAATCAATCCCTCCTCATCATTGTTCATATTAAAATATCTTGAGGAGGAGCCGGATTCGGGTGATGAAGGTGGAGAACTTGGACCGAATGAGAGAGAAGAAGCAGAGAAGAGAATGAGACAATTGGAGAGTGAGAGAAGAAAGAAAGAGGAGAAGAGAGCTGCATTCTTGTCAGTTCTTATTATTTAATAGAATATCAATGTCATCCTTTTTCGTTTGCCCAGATTCTGGGTTTACACTTTTACGAACCAGGCAGTTTAGAGACTCGAGATCCATCTAGGAATACGCAGAATGTCGAGTTTAGTAAGAATTATCCCCTATCTGACGTGTTTTATCGAACTTCCGATAGAAATCTGACGTGCTTATGCTAGGCGAGAGAGTGTGTGAAAATGAGAGATCTGGGCCGGGCGAAAATGTATGATCAATGTATTGGAGTTATGAGCTAATCGAATCTGTGATTTTATAAGCGAAATGGGAATCGCACCTTTCACTTATTCAGTGATAACGTACGAAAACCTGGTTTTACGTATACTGCTGATATGAGGCTGTTCGCGTAAGAATCATAAAAACCGTGTATACTGAAAATGAAATGTATGTTCAAAATTTGTGCACTTACGTTTTCGAGGATTCTGATCATCGTGGTGACAATCATTTTTCATTTGACTCATCGGCTGAGGAGTACTGTAACTACCGTTTTTGAGGCTGCATCGTCATATCTCTGGAACTTGTTAGCGAAAGTTCATGAAAATTGTTTTCTAGGGGTATTTTCACTCGCTGATAATGATGTGTTATTCAAATTAAATGAATATGATAAGAGCCGAATATCGAAAAAAGTAATTTGGAATACCTTCAGTTAGTATCGTGATTTACATGATTCGCCATGTTCTCAGCTTTCCGAATCGTATGCTACATGCATAGTCCAGAGGTACCGTTTTACCACTTCATGATCATTTTAGTCACTCAGTTCTCAGTAAATTGACCGCAAATACTGGTTCTTGACTTGAAATAACAGGGCAAAATGACA
Organism: Pristionchus fissidentatus; assembly: GCA_036245785.1. NCBI lineage: Eukaryota > Metazoa > Nematoda > Chromadorea > Rhabditida > Neodiplogasteridae > Pristionchus > Pristionchus fissidentatus. Next base: position 31,365,053 of record BTSY01000004.1, read on the forward strand.
TTTTCTATTGTCAGTCTGGCATACCTCACTCTCATTCTCATTGTGCGTCCAACGGTGTGGTCAATTAACTGAGAAATGGGCGACTAAAATGGTCATGAAGTGGTAAAACGGTACCTCTGGACTATGCATGTAGCATAGGATTCGGAAAGCTGAGAACATGGCGAATCTTCCTATTCATGTTAATCACGATACTAACTGTAGGTATTCCAAAAGACTTTTTCGAAATTTGGCGCGTATAATATTTAATAAATTTGAATATCACATCGTTATCAGCGAGTGAAAACACGCCTAGAAAAAATTTTTCATGCAAAACCGCTTACAGGTTCGTGAGATATAGCGATATTTCGTCAAAAACGGTAGTTACAGTACTCTTCAGCCGATGAGTAAAATGAAAAATGATTGTCACCATGATGATCAGCGCCTTCGAAAACGCCAAGTTTTCTGCTTTCCAGAAAGTCGATGTACGAGGTCCTTCAGACAAGTTGTTGATCCTTACGCGAACAGCCTCATATAACGATAATACTAGTTTATTGATCTTCATATTTTTAATTGTAGGAATATGCCCGAGGAGGATATCGAGAAGTATTTCGAAGAGAAGTACAAGCAAGCACCCACTGGTGGAGCCAATTTCGATGATGATGATGCATTGGGTACGGTGGTAGTGAGATATCGATTAAGAGCCATACATCACTAATTCATTTATACATAATTATATAAATCTACGGGTGAAATGAGTTAGTAATTGCAGACGACATCTCTCAGCACGGTCTCCTTCCCTCCACGAAAGATCCAAATCTGTGGATCGTCAAGTGCATGTAAGCATTCTTCGTATCAGATTTTACCGCTCATTATAGGCTTCGAAATTAAGAATAATGCAGGCGAATGGGAGAGGAGAAGTTGGTGGCGATGCAATTGATGAGGAAAATGTTTGCATTCGAGCATAAGAATGAGGTGAGAAAGAGAGGGAGAAGGAAATATTGATTGGATGGAATCAATTGTTCTTTTCAGCCTCTTCAAATCAAGTCAGTCATTGTGAAGGAGGGACTCAAGGGACTCATCTATATTGAGGTGCCATCATTATTCCACTCATTTGTTTCCATTTAACTTCCTCGAGTGCGATGTAGGGATCAAGTTATTAATTAATTATCTGCAGGCCTTCAAGCAATCTCACGTAGCCCAAGCCATTGAAGGCATCTCGGCACTCAATCAATTCAATATTACCGTGAGTTGTTGCGAATATTGTGTCTTATTTTTGAAGATGAAGGCATTGCTAAATTCATTTGAAATGCTTGATGACGTTAATCAATGATCTCCTTCTTCAGATGGTGCAAATCAAGGAGATGGTGGAAGTACTGAAGGTCGTCAAGGATATTCCCACTCTGAAACAGGGAATGTACGTGAGAATGAAGAGAACTATGTACAAGGATGATCTGGCACAGGTATCAATTTGAGGAAAATTGAATAGGATCAAATAGGACTTAGAATTGATCTCATTACTTCATATCTAAATATCTTAATGAGAGCTGGATATCTTGGAATGAATGTGATGGTTGTGTTATCTGCAGGTGGATTGGGTGGATGTGTCAGAGGGCAAAGTTGGTCTCCGTATTCTTCCTCGTATCGACTACAGTCGAATGAGAGGAGCACTTCGATCGGAGAATGACAAACTGGGATCATCGAAGAGGAAGAAGGCTGCTCCTCGACCATTTGATGTAGATAGAATAAAGTGAGTGAAGGGAGAGGGGAAGGGGTACGGTAGATGACTGACTAATCAATATGTGTGCAGGGAGATTGGTGGAGAAGTCACTCAGGACGGAGATTTCCACATCTTCGAAGGATCATCATACAGAAGGGGGTTCCTCTACAAGGCATTCCCACTCAATGCCATCGTTAGTTTTTTTTTGTTGCTTTGACTACTCAAATGCCTGTATCTGCTACGGTTTACTAATTTTGGTTTTCATTTAGATGGCAGAAGGTGTCAAGCCGACCCTCGCAGAATTGGAGAAGTTCCAGGAGACGAGTGAGGATCTCAAGAGAGAGTGTCAGTTACGCAATCAAATATCGTTTGTTTCCAATTTATAATACAGTTTGTTTTACATTACCATAATGAATTATTACAGTGGAATTAACGTCGGTCTCTGATGGCGGTCATTCCTTTGCTCCCGGAGATACGGTGGAGGTACGCAATATTGATTATTATTGTTGGTAGAGTTTTCCTAATATTGTGACAATGGGTATAATTACAAAGATTGTTCATTATAGGTCACAGAAGGAGAGTTGGTGAATCTAATGGGAAAGATTCAATCGGTGGACGGAGAGAAGATCGTCATTCTGCCAGACCATCAAGATCTCAAGGTAAATTGATCGTTTACTTGAATTAACTGAAATTATTATTAATAATAACAATATTATTATTAATAATAACAATATTATTATTATTATGTGTTTTACAGGAGCCTCTGACACTGAATGCGTACGAGATCAAGAAGAGATTCAAACAAGGAGATCACGTCAAAATTCTGGCAGGAAGATATGAGGGAGATACTGGTTAGTCATCTATTTCGCTCATTATAAATGTTTTTTTTATATCAATGATTGTATCGTACTCGTATGAATTAGAGGAAGATGGAATTGGTCTCAGGTCTGGTGGTTCGTGTGGAGAACAATCTGGTGGTCGTCCTCTCTGATCTTGCTATGGCTGAGGTACCACATTATTCATTGTGGTATTCGAAAACATTATTGGGTATCTGTATGCATTTAGTGACTTATTCCTGCCATAGTTGCACACTCCTCATCTCATACTCAATTTCACTCTTATATTTGTAGATGAAAGTTCGTCCTCGTGACTGTCAATTGTGTGCGGATGTGACAACGGGAGTAGATTCACTGGGTCAATTCCAATTCCACGATCTCGTCCAATTGGATCCAGCGACTGTAGGAGTCATTGTGAGGATAGAGAAGGAGAATCTCGAGGTGAGAGAGGGAATGGACGGAGATGGAGGACAACCTTCCATTGCAGGTACTCAACCAGCACGGAAAGATCACCCGTGTCAAACCTCAGAGCATCCAGGTAAGGAGGTGGATGATTCCATCATCTATAATGGTGATGATCGTTTTATTTCTGATCAGCAGGAAAAAAAGATTGTGTATAAATAAAATAATATGGCTTTGTCAGGCAAAGAAAGTGAACAAGAATGTGACGACGACGGATTCACAGCAGAATTCGATTCAAATGAAGGACGTTGTCAAGGTCGTCGATGGACCATTCGCGGTAAGAATGCGTAGACTGATAACCTTTTCCCGATCCTTGATTTCCTCTTTTTTGAGTATATTTTTTGTTAATGCTAGCAGTAAAACATGAATATATACGCGTACGCTGCTGGTCATTCATATCATTTATATCTTTATTTATCAGACGAAACGAGAGCGAGAGGACGAGAAGCAGGGAGAGATTCTCCATATCTTCCGATTCCATGTATTCGTCCATTCGAGGTGAGTGTGTAAAGAGGACATAGCTCTAAAAGGGCAGACCGCCGTTTTAAATAAATGCTACAAGAGTTTTTCAAGAAAAAAAATCATGTTGTTCGTTGGGATTTTTCCATTTCTCTGATGGTCCAACTTTTTCCTTTATTGGCTAACTGCTCGTGGACACTTCCCCTTTGATAGGACGATGGTTGATTGAGTGTTGAGAGTTGTGTAATTGCAGGAAACACACAGAGAATGGAGGAATCTTCGTGTGCAAGGCTAAGCATCTCCTGTTGGTGGGGGCGAAGGGGGGAGACAAGAGGAGTCAGTTATTACATTTATTGTTAATGAATCTATCTGACAATCTGATTGTGAGAAGATTCAAGTTTCATCCATTCTTCTTCCTAATCTGTCGTCATTTCAGATGATCTTCCTCAAATGAATCGTCTTCTCTCCTCTCCCAATCCCTATGCATCTCCTCGCCATCCCGGCCTCTCCTCACCTGCTCATTCCAGTTCCAGAAGCTCGGTTAGCTTATATTTTTCATGCCTTCATCCAATCAGTAGAATTGTATTTTTAATAAGAGGCCACTGAAGTATTATACTATCAGTAGATGAAGAGTTCACTAAAACTCAATGAATCTCATTATTATGTATGCGTCCATGTATGTCCCTCTCTCTATCTCTATTTGATAATGTTGTGTTGTGTTCAGCATGGTGGTCAGACTCCCCATTCCCTCGTGGGAGGTCCCGGTGGAGGGCCGAAGCCGAATCAAGCAAGGAGAGACAATGCTATCATTGGAAAGAATGTCAAGATTATTGGAGGTACTAGTTTTATTAGATGATTCTTCGGTGTCGTGCAGATTTGTTTGAATGGATTAGACTATGATGGTGTAATATCTGCCTTCCAGGTCCTCTCAAAGGACACTTCGGGATTGTGAAGGATGCCACTGAGACGACATGTAGAGTGGAGATGCACAGCAGTTGTAAGACGATGAGGTCAGTAGGAACATTCCAGGAGTACGGTAGACATGAGAGCGTCAAACATTGGTGTCGTCTTTCTTTTGTCTTTCAATCTGAATCAATTCTCTCCTTTGAGTGTTGATCGTTGTCGTGTGATGGAAGTGGGTGACGATTCAGTTGGATTTGCGAGTGGAGGAACTGCTTACTCGAAGACTCCGATGCATGGAGACTCGAGAACTCCTATGTACTCGGGCAGCAAAACTCCCATGTGAGGACGGGGAAGGGGGAATATGAATGAAGAGGCGATGCATTGAATAAGTTGTGTCTATCTGCAGGTATGGCGGTGCTCAGACTCCGATGTATGGAGCGGGTGGAAAGACGCCCATGTATGGAGCACACACTCCCATGCACGATGGTATCTTAACTCTCTTGTCGACTATATAATGCGGGAGTCTGTTATTTAATGGATCTCTCTCAGGCGGTCGTACTCCTCATTACGGTGGGGCGACTCCTCACTATGGAGGTGGAGATGGAGGACGAACTCCTGCTTATGGAGGAGATGGAAGCAGAACTCCCCATTGGGATGGAGGAGGAGGAGCAACGCCTGCTAGACATATTATAAAGGTGAGAAAAGTAATGTGATACGGTAGAGGAGTTGATCAATCGATTGATTTCGTTGTAGGAGGATGAGGATGCGTACGACTCGCCCAGTTCGCCTGCTTACAATGTGCCGACGCCCGGTGGAAGTGCGTGAAGGGGAGATTGGGGAAATTTTTTCAACAAAAAGAATAAGTATACAGGATATTAAGATCAATTCTGATTTTTTTCCTTTTTTCCAGTTACTTAAATGGTAGACTACTGTACATTTTTGGTGATAATAATGTTGTTGCAGTGAACTTCAATCCGCGTACTCCGGGTGGATTCGACTACACTGCACCGTCTCCCATGGGAAGGAATTACGCTAATGAACAGACTATTCGTGAGTGGAGACATCGATTAATAATGTTTATCATGCAATTTACATAGCAAATTGTAATATAAATTTGAGACAAAGTGAAAGTAACGGCATACATGAGATACAATGTCACATATGAGGCTGTTCGCGTAAGGATCAACAACTTGTCTGAAGGACCTCGTACATCGACTTTCTGGAAAGCAGAAAACTTGGCGTTTTCTAAGGCGCTGATCATCATGGTGACAATCATTTTTCATTTTACTCATCGGCTGAAGAGTACTGTAACTACCGTTTTTGACGAAATATCGCTATATCTCACGAACCTGTAAGCGGTTTTGCATGAAAATTTTTTTCTAGGCGTGTTTTCACTCGCTGATAACGATGTGATATTCAAATTTATTAAATATTATACGCGCCAAATTTCGAAAAAGTCTTGGAATACCTACAGTTAGTATCGTGATTAACATGAATAGGAAGATTCGCCATGTTCTCAGCTTTCCGAATCGTATGCTACATGCATAGTCCAGAGGTACCGTTTTACCACTTCATGACCATTTTAGTCGCCCATTTCTCAGTTAATTGACCACACCGTTGGACGCACAATGAGAATGAGAGTGAGGTATGCCAGACTGACAATAGAAAATGTCATTTTGCCCTGTTATTTCAAGTCAAGAACCAGTATTTGCGGTCAATTTACTGAGAATTGAGTGACTAAAATGATCATGAAGTGGTAAAACGGTACCTCTGGACTATGCATGTAGCATACGATTCGGAAAGCTGAGAACATGGCGAATCTTCCTATTCATGTTAATCACGATACTAACTGTAGGTATTCCAAAAGACTTTTTCGAAATTTGGCGCTTATAATATTTAACAAATTTGAATATCACATCGTTATCAGCGAGTGAAAACACACCTAGAAAAAATTTTTCCATGCAAAACCGCTTACAGGTTCCTGAGATATGGCGATGTAGCCTCAAAAACGGTAGTTACAGTACGCTTCAGCCGATGAGTAAAATGAAAAATGATTGTCAACATGATGATCAGCGCCCTCGAAAACGTAAGTTCCCTAATTTTGAGCATACATTTCATTTTCAGTGTGCACCGTTTTTATTGATCCTTACGCGAACAGCCTCATATAGTGACAAAGAAGGTGTTCTCAGAAAAGCTGAGAAAAAGAGATAACATTTGATGAGGTAGATATGTATCTAACGCAAAGATTGTAAATTAATGTGTTTGATGTAGTTAGAGAAAACATTGATACTACTATTGCTTACAATATCATCATCTAGACGATTCCAATGATGAACTATTCTATTTGAAAAGAAACGATTAAACCTGACGGTGTTACAAGTAAATGGACAAATTTTGAGCCTATGACCTCTAGAGTTACCAATACGATTAGAGAAGTTAAATATTGATCTGGGGGTAATATCGTAATATCCGAAAATAATCTTATATGATACAAGAAGATCTATGAGAGTTCGTCGGTCACAAAGGGAAGGAATCTTGAACGCCACCAGTCTGTTGTGGTAAGATGTTGCGGGCAGGTCACATCTGCGGAAGACGATTCGAGTGAATCTGTGTAAAACATTCTCGAGGCGAGAAATGTTAGTTATCGTGCTAGGGTTCCATAATTCACAACAAGACTCGAGTAGTGGTCGGACATAAGTGCAGAACAATTTGGAGTATAATGCCGGGCTTTTAGAGATGAACGATCGATGTATGAAAGAGCAACGTGCGGATGCTTTACCTATAATATTTTCGAAATGCTTCGCAAAACTCAGTTTGTTATCGTAAGTAATCCCCAAGTCCTTGATGTGAAGTTTGATGGGTAGATAGATTCCGAGTGCTGAATGGGTGCAAGAGGGGTGGTTCGTGCCAAGGTGCATGATAACTGTTTTGGTAGGTGATAGGGTTAGCCCCCAGCGGGTACTCCAGTCGACAAGGTTGTCTATCGCGAGTTGGAGCAAAATGGGGTTGTCTACTGTGTAAATTTTGAGATCGTCCGCATACATGGTGCAAAAACTTCATAAAAAAACCCGGGGGCTGTATAATCTGTCAAAACTTCACCAAAAACTATTCCAAGTTTTCACTGACATCGTTCAAAACTTCACCAAGTTTTCACTGACATCGTTCAAAACTTGACCAAGTTTTCTTTAGAAATCAGCCATCTACGTCATCAGCATGTTTACATTTTTGTTTCTCTTGTTTATACTCGTTTAGTATTAATATTTTTGGCAATTTCTAATGTAATTACTATTGATTAACTGGCAGGATCATTCCATTTCATCCATTCCTTCACTTCCAAGCACAAAATCAAAGTCTCTACAAAGAAAACAATTCATTTCATAGGAAGCGTTATAATGCAGTGTTATATAAGAAAATGGGCTTCACAAGACGATAAGAGCATTGCGGATGTAGTTGTACGATTAAAAGGAGCGAAAAAAACTAAACAAACTATGCAAAATTGCAAAAATAAAGAAAAATGCGAAATTCGAATAAAACGTTCCGATGATTCAGACATTTACACATGACCGATTTTTAAACTCTACTTTCAACCCAATTTGTTACGTTGATTTAGAATTTGTTGGAATTTCATTATGAAAACAAGGATGCAACAGACCATCAGCACCCAACAATGCCAAAATTGGAATTTTAGCGTTCACTTCATTGCGCCTCAAATTCCCCCCTAAAAATGGCTCACATACATGCATAATTTTCCCTCTCTCGATTTGCGTGCTATTTCTCTTTCTCTAACCAAACTTGGCCAAGTTCCGTTTAGAACTTCGCCAAGTTTTCTCGCACATTTCCGATTGAAATTTGGTTAGAGTGACGAAAATAGCATGCTAAATTGAGAGAATTAGAGAAAAATCTGCCATGTTTTGAGCGATGTTTTTTGCCATATTTTTCTCGCACATTTCTGACAGATTATGCAGCCCCCCGATTATTAACTAATTGACTTGTTTCATCCGCTGTTGTCTTGATAATCATATTTAACTTTTTTTTATTGCAGCCTCTCACTATCTTGAGTCTGGTGATTGGATGGTCGATAATCTCGTGGTGGAAATCAAGAGTCACGATGATGATCGATTTGTCGATTCTGAGGGGATCATCACCAAAGTCGTACGTCACTCATTCCTTTTTTGTTAATCAAAACTGTCGTATTCTGAGACAATATTAATCGTTTGTCAACGATTGGTTGGTAATTAATGCGCTTTCAAAGAGTAATGAATGAAATCAATTGCCTACCGTAATCCGATTCTTTCTTCTCAGGAACAAGGCAGCTGCACTCTGTGGGTTCCTTCAATGAACAGAAAGTGTATAGCGGAACCAGATCAAGTCGTCCCCGTTCGACCCGCGCAGGGAGACTGGGTACGGTACAGTTTGAATCGATTTAGAGTGGTGACAATAGGAATTATGCAATGATTTAGCTTATGACCTAAATTATTCACATATAAATATAATACATTATAATTTAGAATTGTGGAGATACTTCTTGAATATTTGTAATTGAATGAATCAAAGACATCTCTAAATTGTTCTGATTAAGGCTCGTATCATCTATGGCGACGATGTGGGAGTTGCGGGAATTCTGAAGGCAGAGTTCGACAACGAGGGAGTGCTGAGTCTGGAAGACGACACTCAGAGAGCAACCACACTCGCATTCCTGTGCAGACTAGTCAAGAAGTGAGAGAATGAGGAATTAGCACACTGCACCAGTGGGAGTACAGTAGCATCATCGAATGGAAAGCTATCTCCAATGCATTCACTATCTAGGACTTAGTATATCTCATAATATTGTTTCCTCATTTCTGAGCTTTCCTCTGGTGTTGTATTACCTCCAGTACTCTTTGCTAATCTTTGATCTTTGTTTAAAATGAATTGAAATCGTTTCCATTAGAAAACTAAATTATTCACATACCATTTGGAATTGTTTCACATACGGTAGCTCACTTCTCTGTTGATTGTAATTTTGTCTATGGGATTACTCTCATAAATCGATAAAAAAAATAACACACGATTGGAAAAAAATCAAACAACAAAAAAGATGCACAATTTGTATAGTTGATTGCATTCCTCCATTTTCCCTGAGAGATGGGGAAGTTATAGTCTCGTTTATGTAGATTGCATTGACATTGCGATTAATGATGTACATTACCCTTCATTTCTCCCTCTATTCATAGCTGATTTTATTCGTTTTCTTTTCCATCTTGTCCTTCAATCAATGAGATCTCTCGATCTACCGTAGTATTTCTCTACTCAATTGGTCTCCCATCGATCATTAATCGATTTAAAAAGATGTTCATCATTTGGTAGTGTGCAAAACAAGTCGTTGAGTGTAATCACACCAATTAATCGTTTGGAGGGGGGAAGGAGAGACCTCGATTCCACTCTCCTCTTTTTATTGTATTTCCCCGGTTCCTTTAATGGGCTCATTTATTTCCCTCAAACACTTCCTTACCCTCTTTCTTTTCTCGTTTGAGTGCCGAATCACAAAATAGCGCGTGAGTGAAGAGAAGAAAGGAGTGAATTGACCATTAAGACGACTCTCCCTCAGATTGATTGAGAGGCCATCCAACTTGATTCGACTAATTAAACGAGAGAGAAGACAATACTAAACGACCGATCCTTTCATCTAACCGACAACTAACAACCATCGTTATACGGTAGTCAATTACGATCGATGGATTGATCTACCGTCGTATTCATCTGAAGATGGAGCAGCGTCTATAAATCAGTGAGAGAGACAGGCAGACAGCCACTCTCCTCGATCAGACAGCCACTCTCCTCGATTCCCATGCTCTCTCGTTGTGTCTGATCGATGAGAGAGTGTGGAGATACGAGAGAGATCGGTGACAGATGAAAGAAGATTCATATCTCATTCAGTAATCGTTGGTTATCGTATTGTGTCATCTCTGCAATTCTTCTCTCCTACCGTATCCCTCTTCTCTTCTCTTCCCTCACTCCTCCCAATTACCGCACTACCAATTCTCACAAAGAAAGAACCTTGATACGCCCAGAGCGTGGGTTTGAAACTCTAATGATAGAGAGTGTGCACAATCCGATCTCATGTTTTCGTGCACAATCTCGAAAGTTAATGTTTCACAGCCTCGCTCTAGGCATTACGAATGTCAAACTCGTAGAGTTGTTTCCTCTTTAATTTCTTCCCTTCTTTTCCTCCTCTAAACGTATCAAATCACCAGTTGTTCTTATCAATCGTCATTTTTATGACTTGAGCTCATCAAAGAAGTGAGAGGAGACATCAAAGGAGCGACTGATTAGTCTCCTTGATAGAGAGTAGAGAAGAATGAGAGAGTAGATAGAGACTATCAGTTAGAGTCATTAACAGAGTGGGATGGTTACGGTCGCTTCCCTCCTTTGACTACCTCTTATCAGCGTTTGTTTTATGGGTGAAAGAGTCGTCAAATCACTCATTCCTTCCCTCCTCTCAATGATTCCATTGGGAAATCAACCAGTGCTACAATCGATTTACGACCTCTTTTATCCATTTGGACTGATTCAATGACATGAGAAGAGAGAGAGAGAAACAGATTAATTAATGGAGGTGATAATTAGATCAGTTAGTTGTCACGTGGCCTCTTCTTATTCAAACTGGAAATTCCGTTGAAGAAGTCGGCGAAAATTTTCCCATTTGTTCATTTTTTCTTCATTTTATACCATTTCGAAAATTTAGATAAGTTTGTTTTCGAGTTCCCTAACGACGGTTGAGAAAAGTACGATCAAACTCATTAATTGACAGTCAAAAACTCTTGTATTTTATATTCTGCCGTATTTTTACGGGCTGGATCTTGCGATAATCTAACAATTCGAGACTGGAATAAGAGAGGGATACAGCAAGGAAATCATAGCAGAGCAAATAATGCGTGGATATTGCATGTAGATGTACTATTGTGACTGTAATTTTCTCTTTTCCTTGATTATGATTCCTATCAATCATTGTCTCTTCTAATCTCTCTTGTCTTCCTCTTCTTGTCAGTCTAATCGGCCACTCTTCTGTCAGATTCGATCTCATCCAATTCCAGCACTTCAAAGGGCTTCCGACACATCGCATTTCCACCTTGTAATCGGTAGTGATGAGAGAGAGAGAGAGAGATTGTATGGCCGTTCCCGGAAAGGAAGAGAAATTAGCAATCCCATCCATCAGCCACATGCAATTTAACTATCTATTTCATTCACTCCAAAATGTCTTCACAAATGATTGCTCTTGTGCGCGTTTTGGGAAGAATAACGCTAGTCTTCGAAATTTCTCTATCTAGACTCTTCTCCCTATTCTCCGGCTCCCGGAAGTGCGGATTCAAATTCAAATGTCTCACAGCCTTCTGCTTGTCACACTTATCATCCATAAATGGGGCAGAAGATGGGAGCAGTCTCTCTCTCTCAATCTTTCTCTCTCTCTCTCTCTCTCTGTCGGCACTCTCTTTATGAAGAGAGGGAAGATCTCTTTCCTCCCTTCCGAATATCCCTATACTCTGCTTGTAAATCCTTCTCCGTTCCTCCATTATAGAATGAGTGATCGATCCCTCGATTGTAATTCATTCACTCTTCTTTTCGAGACTCCTGACAGGTGAGATCACCGTAACCCCATATGAGGCAATAATGATCGATCAATTTATGATCTCTCTCCCATCATATACCCATCAGTTCTCGATCGATCGACTACCGTAATCAGTGTTGATCTACCGTGTTTGGGGGGGGGCGGAAGGGGGCTAGTCCAGATTGGGTCGGAGATGAAAGGGATGCCGCCTCTCTCGCCCCTCTCTCATTGACCATGTCAATTGACAGATTGATCGACAACCAGTCACGCAAAGAGACGATTTAGTGAGAGATGAGAGGGAAGGAGAAGGGAGGGGAGGGAGGGGAGGGGAGGGAAGGAGAAGGGAGGGGAGGGAGGGGACTGTCAGACAAGGGGAGATGGACAGGGATTCAATGCATTGAGAGAGTCCACATGGACATCTCAGGATGATCCCACCTCAAAAACCGTCCACCACTTCTGATTGCGTAATAAAGAAGGAGTTTAGGGATGAAAAGAATTGGCAATTTTGTCAAATTTTCGTAAGCCTGAAATACTTCGATACTTATCCCCCCCCCCCGATCTGGTCGATAGTGGTTGTCTTCACCTTCTTCTGCTGAGCATCAACCGTTTTCTCCACGGGGAATCAGGGAATCGTGTAACAATCACAACTTACGGAGGTGGTCATAACTAATTTTGGGAGGGGGTTTCGAAACCATACTGGGAATGCTTTTTGGGGGCGAGAGGGAGGTTATTCCAGAGCGTTGAGCTTAGAAACATCTCAGGATGATCCCACTTGAAAAGACCGTCCATCACTTGTGATTGCGCAACAAAAGAGGAGTTGAGCAGAAAGAGAGATATGACCGATTAAGATTGCGACATCTCAAGGATTAACAGAGTTACGAGAGAAGTTGACAAGACAAAGGGACACCGATGGATGTCATTCCCCCTCTCTCATTGGACAACACTGGGAATATCCACTGGGATTATCTCTCGCCCTTCTCACCTCCTGAAACTGTCACCCAATGGGTTCTCCCAGTACAGATTACAAGGGATTTGTGATGTGACGCTATCTCGATTGACCCCTCTGGATAATTCTATTGTCTTTTATGATGGAAGACTTTGAACAGGGGGTGACTGCTAGTAGATAGAGTTAGAGAGTTACTAGACAACGAAGGATATTCAATTGACTTCAATCAATATCATTCAAATGTCTCTATCGCCATTCAATGAGCGGTCTCGAACAGTTCCCTCATCATCCTCATTAACATCTTCTTCTCTTCTTCTCTTTCTCCTTCTTTCATCAATGTCTTACTGTCAATTGAGTGAACACAAAGGACAGTTAGAGTGAAGATTCATGGTTCTTCTCTGGAGGTCTCCCCCCCCTTCCCCCCCCCTCCCCCCCTCTTCCATCTCTTCTTTAGCTTTGTCTACCACTCAAATGGGTGGGCAAAAGTCTATAAATTAGACGAATTTGAATCGCTAAAACCTCTCGTCAGAGTAGGAAATTGATGGGTAATGGGGAGAATTTGGAATGGGAGAACAATTTATGTCGATCGAGGCATTGAAATGAGTGAAGAGAGGAGAGAAGAGAGACGAATTCACAAGGACTCACAGTTTGTTTTGTGCTACAAGTGATTAGGCTCGTGATCTACCCTCTGTGATCTACTCTTTCCTCACTCTTTCACTCTATGAGTCTTCCTAAATCAATCAGTCTTAACTATCACTTCTCGATCAATCTTCTCCTTGTAACACACTGAGTGCATCATTCTTTCTCTGACTCTCTTCGATCACCACACTCTCTCATCTCTCTCTAGATCAAAGAGAGTCTTCTCTCTAGGACACAATCATAAATTGAGTGATATATGTATCTGGCGGTCGTCTATCGTGATTGGTCGTGTCATTCATCAATCGTGAGGGGAGAGAAGGGGGCGGAGTCAAGGGGGGGGGACAAGTCCCTCCCCCTTCTCTCTCCTCTCTCTCCCTTCTATTCTCATTGCTCTCTCGCAGACTGAGATGGTTTCTACAGCCACTTCGTCAGTCTCTTCATCTCATCAATACATCACTGATTATGTCCCTATCACGGGGGATAAGTCGCCCCTTGCTATGCTAAAGAAGACTTGTGAGACCATCGGACTGCCGGAAACCCCCGCAAGAAAGGTGAGAAAGACACTTTGATTAGAGTGACGTCACTTCCGGTTCATAATCAGATGTGAAACAGTGTCAATTTCAGTGTGGTTCGTCTTCTTCCTCTTCTCCCTCAGACAAGAAAGGATCTCCATCAAGTACAAAGAAGGAGAACAAATCATCGTCCTCTCCAAAGGGTAAGTCAGCATTTCATCCAATGTCCACCTTCTCTCCATTCTCTGTTCATTCGTTCGTTCATTCGTTCTTCTCCTCATCCGTTTATGTCGTCTTGAATTGTTGTTTTGCATTTTTGAATCCATCAGAACATTCAGCCGCTTGATTTATGATTGCTGCGCGCTCTTTTATCTCAATATCTCTCTTTATCTTTTTTTCTCTCTCGTGTACTTGCATCCATTTATTTCTCCTTCGTTCATCAATATCGTTTTCCCCCGTTGATTCGTTTAATTTATTCACACATTCCTCTGAATTTTGAATTTTTTTCTCGCTTAAGATCATTTTTACAAGCGCCAGTCTGAATGCTGCGCGAGCCATTGTTTCCTGCTGCCACTTGTTAGGTTCCTTTCCTTGTCTCTATCTACCTCTCTCCTTCTCCCCTCCTCACCCTAATGAACCTCATTTTGCGGCATGATGAATTATCGATTGATCCTCATCCTCCTCCTCTTCAGGTACCGTAACTACCACCTTCCCTTCCGCCCTTGGTTTCCCTCCAATGGGTTCATCCTTTCCCTTCATGGGTTTCCCTGGAATGCCTTCCTTTCCTCCTTCAATGCTTCCTTCTTCTCCAATGATGCCGTCGATGATGTCAATGATGGGAATGAAACCACCCTGTCCAGCCATTCTAATGGGACGACAGTGCACTCAACCCGGTCAGTTATTACCCTCGTTTTTTCAGTCCTGAAAAACAGTATCTCGTTTCGCATTTCATCGAAATATTTTCACATAAACCTGTTCAAACATGCTGCTGTAGAACGATGTCAGGCCTCCCCATTTGCATTGAAACGCATAGATGATGATTCTCCTTGAAGGTTGCCCCTCGTGTACTCCCTCCACATCCTTCGATTCCCTCAATCCCTTCATGAATCCTCCAGCGTATCAAGCCTTCCTTGCAGCAGCTGCAGCTGCTGCAGCAGCACAGACGCCGTCTACCAGCGGGTAAGACATTCATTCCAATCTCATACCTCATTTGTTCTTACTGTTCACACATCCTAGTGGAATCCTAGTCACTTTCCTATTAGGATCTACTGTAGAATTCTACTAGAAGAATGAGCAGGATTCGACTAGGATCTCGGACTAGAGTAGCTCCACCGCACATGATATGTGTGCCATCCTTCCATCCAATAATCTTGTTCCCTTTTGAGATATTCGATCCCGTCGTTCCCTCTTCTTCCTTCATCTCTATCTCTTCCCTCTACATCTTCTTCATCTCTATCTCTTCCCTCTACATCTTCTTCATCTCTATCTCTTCCCTCTACATCTTCTGCCCCTTCCACTTCTTCTTCTTTCTCTTCTTCTCCTCCCAAACACTCCTGTGGCTGGTCAGGTTGTGACAAGTCCTTCTCCTCTACTGATGATCTCACTCTCCATCTCAAAGACCACGTCGTCCCTTCCTCTTCTACTCCTTCTACTCCCACTCCCTCTTCTTCCTCTGATAAGTCTTCCCCTAAGATGACGTCATCTTCCTCATCCTCAGTTCGATACAATCCCTACAGTAAACCTGTCTCCCTTCCAGTCTCAATGCCTTCTATTCCTTCAATGCCCCCAATGCAAATGATGATGGGAATGAATCCTCTTCTAATGTCTGGTCTCTTTCCTCAAATGAGACTTCCCATCCCATAGATCACCTTATATATTAGATTACTGTATACTTGTAGTGTTTATCGATTGCTCCCTCGTGAGTGCTTCCCATCCCATAGATCACCTTTCCCAATTGCCATTCTGTCGCCTTCTCTTCCATTTGCTCCATCCGGGTTCATCTCATTCTCATTCAGACACCGTCCCGCTGCTCTTTTCCCTCGACGACTGGCAATTTGTTATGTTTACGATGTCACCGTTCACCCCCGTTGTACAGAACGAATCACACCACCGATTACGAGTCACGACGACACTTTCTCAGATAAACCGAGTACTTTTCCACACTTCGCACTCTCTCACATTCACACACTATCTCGTCTGGGACATTCGTAAACAATTACTGTAGTATTGGGGGGGGTGATTGATTGACAGGGAATGGCGGGTGATTCAAACACTCACTCTCATCTCTTTTATCTGACACATGTAATCGATCATCCGCATGTCAATTCTCTGTCACTTCTGCCTTCTTTTCTCTTCTTTCTCAGCTCTCAAATCAAATCTAAGATGATGTGACACCTTCCGTTATTAAGTGGGGTTGATGGTCTCCACTTCATTTCACTCCCCGGTAAATCTTACTTAAAGGGGGTTTCGAGTGAGAGAGCGTGTAAAATAGAGAGGGACTCTCAATTTGCACACTCTCTCGCCCAGATCCCTCTCTGTAGGTTGGTGTATGGTGTGTCTCCACTCTCTAAGGGGGTAGATCACCGAAGGGACTAATGAGTACCCTCTCTCTCTCTCTCTCTCTCTCTCTCTCTCTCTCACACACACACACACAAAGGGGCCCTTCTATGTGACCGTGTCTCTGACTGATGACTGTGTGAACAGGGGGAGAGAGAGAGAAGAAGAGGGGAAGGGGGGGGGAGATGGATGGGATTCGCCCTGGGTGGCATCGGTATGGTAATGGCACGAGCCCTTTCTGTCCACAGGGGGACAATCAACTGGAAGGAGGGAGATCTTCAAAGAAGAGGGAATAGATCGCATAGTACAACAGGTTAACCTCTCAGAAAAGGCTTTGGAGTGAGAGAGCGTGTGAAATCGAGAGGGAGTCTCCACTTTTGCACATTCTCTCGCCCTTTTTAGGTGTGGAATCAAGTTGTGAGATCTTCTGAGAAGAGGGAAGATATCTCTCACGGGGTCATCAGAGGGAAAGCATAAAAGTGATTGATCTACGTGAGGTCATCGAGATAGGAGAAGAGAAGTGATAGAACCGGATTCTCTCTCTCCATTTGTTATTCTTCCCCCTTCTGATAAATGCCCATTTTGAATGATTCTGAATCTCCTCGATCCACACGCTCTCTCGTCTTCTCAGTCAACTCCGATTTCACTCTTCCATTCTCTCCTGTTCTCTATCATTTCGAATGTTTTCTCATTTACAATCAGTGAGAGAGTTTGTAAATCGAGGAGAGTGGAGATGTTAGATCGAATATTCCTATTCGCGAATAACAGTGCATTATTCGCGAATAATCTATATTCTCGTGAATATAATAATTCGATGTAACATCACTAGAGTCTCCCCTTCTTCTCCCTCTCTCAGCATGGATTCATCACTCAATCATTCATCTCCTCTCTCTCTTCTCTTATCTCATCGTATTCTGTAAAGAGACGCCGAAATATCGAGAGTGATTGACCCAAGACAAGATTGACCCATTGTGACTGATTGATGAGACTCCCCGTCGATCGGAGGCAATCTACCGTACTCTATCGATTACAGTACTCCTTCGGCTACCGTAATCTATGGATTACAGTTACAATTAGAATTAAATATTCCGCCCAGGTTAGGGGTTTCGTGTGAGTTCGTCGTCGATTGTTGAAAGTTGAGTCGGCAGATGTCCGTCATCTTCAGAGGAATCGCTTGTTGTTCATATATACTTGTGACTACAGTACCCCTTCTCCTACAGTAGTCTAAGGGGTAATCGATGGTTCGGCACTTCTCTTTGTCCCTCTTTTGCCTCCCTTCGAAAGGCAAAGTCGTAGACAAGTTGGGCGAGAAGATTTATTAGAAAAGAGAGGAAAGAGGAGAAAAAGAAGTGAGTGAGTGTAGCTGCAGTGCATGATTTATGAAGGGAAGAACGATGGGAGAGAGAGAGAGAGACTGACCATTCCCACCCCTTTGATCTACCCGACCAGATGACACCTGGTCGAGAATCGATGGCAATGTGTGAACGACACTCTGCACTCGAGGCCTACAGTAGAAGGATAGGGTAGGGAATGTGACATGTTCACCCCACACAAACACACTGAATACGGTATCAATGATGCTAACTCTCATCGCTCATAGAGACTACTACTAACAGGATTATTGACAGGTTGGCAAATGCGTAATGACAAGACAACACGAAAAGGCCCCGGTGCTCACAATTAGAAGGAGGAGAGAGACGAGATGATTCATTCGAAGAGAGAGAGAGAGAGAGAGAGATCTCATAAATGTAGCAGGATGAATGCTCTGTCAGAGTCAATCAACCTCCCACTATAGTGGCCTTATATCTCAGCTGGAGGCTCCCGCCGGGAGTTCCTTTCGTGCGTCTACCCTACTCTTCTCAATGGGAGTACTGTATCTCTCAATCGATTAGTGGTTGTCTCATTGTGGATTGACTAGATTGATGCGTGCTCATTATCCAATCCATTACTCGGTTCTTTTCTCTCCTCAGCGACGATCAACAAATTCTTCCACCTCCCATCAATCTTGACCACTTTTCGCATTGGAGACTGATTACATGCAGAGATAGCAGAGTGAAGAGAGAGAGGGAGAGAGAGAGAGAGAGAGAGAGAAATAGAGAGAGAGAAGACAGTTGTGGAAAGACGATTTATCGACATCATCAATGCGACTTCTCCCCCATTCTTCTAGTGAGTGATCCATTCATCTGACTACCGTATCCATCCACTAAATTCAGGTAACTGTAGAAGGTGCATGATATCCTACGGAGTACTGTATCAGGGTTTCCGTATCCCTCCCCTATCGATCTTGCCAAATGTGGGGGGGGGAATTCGAATTTGGGTGCAATGCAACGGTGGCGACTCTAAAGCGAACACATTTGAGAATGATTGATGATAGATGGAGAAGGGAAGAGAAGAAGAAGAAAGGGTGAGAAGAGAAGGGACGACCAGGGACAAGTATTCGACTACTGTATCTACCGTATCCACAGTATTCAATCGAATTCATGCATTTTTATTTATTCCGCCGGAGTATCGCACAGTTAACTGCGAATGAAAAAGGATGTCCGTCGAAGTAGTCCAATCCATTTTCGATATCAATCAAATCGGAATTTCGATACAAATTTGAATTGAAAGTGCTGGTGAGAGTGAGTCTCTCTCTTCCATAGATTCGTCCCTCTCTCTCTCTCTCTCTCTCTCTCTCTCTCTCTCCAATCCATCATAATTCTTCATTCTCCATCTTCCTCTTGTCGCCCATCCATCTCTGTGTCTGATAACTCATATCGAGACTAGAGAGACCGACGGAAGAAGTCTCCCCGAGGAAGAATTGAATGGGAATGTTCACTCCTCACCTCTGATCACATCATGTCATCCCTACAAAAAGGGGACATGGTGAGAGAGTGTACAAAAGCGATACCCTCTCGATTTTACACGCTCTCTCGCCTCAAACCCCTTTCTGTAGGAGTGAGCGGCTCGTGGAATGCTATGTAATGGAACAGTTCAATCGATAATCGAATAGATCACTCCATCTGTCATTTCTCATCATATTCCTCATGGGACAAAGCGACCATTCAATTCAAATCAGTCAAATGGATGAATAACCCGAGAGATCCACTATGACACACTGTCTTCACTAATTACAGTAACACCCCACTCTCTCTCTTTCTCTCGTCGTCTCCGTGATTGGCGTTGTCTCCCGTCGGTGAGAAAAGATAAGAGAGTGTGGGAGAATGAGAGAGTGCAGAGAGAGCGACAACTTGAAGGAAGAGTGGGGGCAAGATTTACGATGAGGCGTAGTTATATTCACAAGGATAAATCAAGGGAGGGAATGGTTGTGGGCCGAGAGAGAGAGAGAGAGAGATAAATCATTGCTTTACTTTTACTCTCGAATAAATGTATTCTCTCTCTCTCTCTCCCTTAGATTCATATTTCCTTCCCCTTTGTGAGTAGATTGATGGATAGACCATAAATCTGTCCTTCTCTCCTCTAGTTTTGTATTCTTTCGTCTTCTTCTCCATGGGTTCTCATCCATTCGACCACTACGACTGAGAATAAACAACACTCTGAGATGTCTCCACAATATTCCGATAGCTACATCATTTACCGAGGATTGCATACAAATAAATAGTTATAAACTCTGATTTGGTTCAACTCTACTTCGCTCTATCGTAATCAGAAATGTTACATACGAACAAAGGGGCCAATTAGCTAAAAAAATAGTTGTATGAAAAGAAGCGTGCGGAATAGAGTACTTTCAAATTCCTATCTACAGTATGCAAACCTGGGGGAGTAATTATCGATCGGGCATCTTCATAGACTACAGTACCCACTCTGTCTCACGAGCATAACTCGTGAGATAGAGAGTACAGTAGGAAGAGGGGTTGATTGTGAATTAAACGATATCTGTTTACCCTATCGATTACGGTATGTCTAAGGATGCTAGGGATGAGCAACGGAAGAAGAGAAAGAAGGGACAGGGGGGGGATAGAGATAGAAACGGGCTCGTGATGGGGTGGTAAAGAGGTCATAAATACTTGGGTTTCCAGTGGAGTAGAGGGAGCAAAGGAGAAAGAAAGGGTCATTTCGTATCTTCAAACCTACACCGAACCGATCCAATGACAACTGCACGGGTGGTAAGGGGAAGGAAGAGAGAGAGAGAGAGAGAGAGAGAGAGAGAGAGAGAGAGAGAGAGTCTAGAGGGAATCGAGGGATACTGTAGATCACAGAGATGCATCACAGTCACGGTTGCAAATCGATCGATCGATTGAGTGAGAATACGGTAGATAAGAATAAGTACGGTGCACACTTTCTCACGGGTCGGGAGCGCGGTTCACATACCGTAATCGTTATGGAATATCGACAAGCACGAAGAAAAAACGGAGACTTATTAGCATGGGATACTGTAGATGGATAAAATGGATTGAAATGGAATACAAGAGCAGGGGGGGGGGGCATATCACGGATCAGTAATCAAACCATTACCGAGTATAACAAACACAATAGAACTTGTTGTTAAAAAGAAATAGAAAACAACTATGAAACCGCAGAATCAATAAAAAAAATCTTGAAAGAACTGTATA
Source organism: Pristionchus fissidentatus (assembly GCA_036245785.1). NCBI lineage: Eukaryota > Metazoa > Nematoda > Chromadorea > Rhabditida > Neodiplogasteridae > Pristionchus > Pristionchus fissidentatus. The sequence goes on from BTSY01000004.1 coordinate 31,386,200, forward strand.
AATGATGGAATAAATATATGTAGAAACAACAAGTCTAGTTCGTGGCTTCAATCAGTTACATGCGGGTACCGTAGCTACTCAACCAATCGATATCAGGGGGAATCTCTCAATGACCAATCTCCTTCTTGATATGGTTGATGAATTCGACGTACGAATGAGAAGACTCCGATCGATCTTCCACGAATTTGGACACGAAGAGCTCACGTAGAGATGAATCCTCTCTGCAATTCAATCAATAAGTCTCTTCTAATCTACCGTACTCCTTCTGGTTGTCTCAACACGACAGTCTCCCCTCCCCTCCTCCCCCTCTCCCTCTTCTCTCTTCTCCGTCCCATCAATCTCCTCCTCCTCCTCCTCTCATCTCTCACTCTCACATTTGCTCGTTTGGAGTGAGTCTGATTGATAGCCCTCCTCTGGCCCCCGCCCGGATGAGGAGCGGTCTCCCTTTCCACCACCACTCCAATCACAGAATGAGAGGAAGAAGAGGGGAGGAGGGGGACTCGAGAGGGAGGAGCAGTTCGAGACTATCACAGTACAGCTTCCCCCACCCTCATACCATACAAATGACTCACGTCACGTCATGCTACAGTTCCACATGTTGGAATCGGTAGGAAGTCAAGTCACAAGTCAAAAGTAAGCCCGCGGCCTACGGGTTAGTTCACCCCTCACTACAGGATACAGTACTCGAATATACCGTAGTGGCGTACCGTATCCCTTCGCCCTCCCACTCCACCCCAATCCATCGTTGCACCCATTGAACACCTAATCGTTATCTTTTGCTTCCTCTCTTTCTCTTTTCTTTCGTTCACACCAAAAGAGACGAAGGGGAGGGCAGTCGAATGGTCGAGGTGAGAGATTGATAGATAGGTGTGAAGAATGAGAGGGAGGGGAGGAGGGGGGGGGAGACGAAAGGATAGAGATACAGTTAACTGTCATTGGGAGGTGGTCGATGTATGCTCCCCCCCCCCTTCCCTCTCAACACTCTCATTAATCCATAAATCAAATCTCAATTCCTTCACTGCTATCACAATCATCGACAGCTCACGAGGACAGCAAATTATAGACATATTTTTGCAGAATGCTTCCACGCCGGTGCCAATCGGTTACCTAGTGCCCCCAGCATTGACCAACACCCCAAACCTTAAACTTTTCACAACAGTTTGCATAGTGTCCCGCCACAAGGATTCCCGAAAATGCGGAGTGCCCCCGGGTGAGAGTGCCCACGTATGATCGATAGTCTTTCCTCTCCTCATTATGCTGTGAACAGTGTCTCTGCCTAGTCTTCATTTCTAGGTAGAAAAAGCGACTAGAGGGGTCGGTCTAGTCGAGAATGAGGGGAGTCTCTAGTCCAGAATGAGAGGGGTCTGAGGCGACAATGCTCTCTCAGAATGGAATTGTCTCTCGTTCTCACCAACCGCCAAACGTCGAGTGATCGTGCCATTCTGAGAGAGCATTGTCGATTCAGACCCCTCTCATTCTGGACTAGAGACTCCCCTCATTCTCGACTAGACCGACCCCTCTAGTCGCTTTTTCTACCTAGAAATGAAGGCTAGGCAGAGACACTGTTCACAGCATTAGTCGTCTGTCTACACTCTCTTTCTCATTCCAATCATTGTCTCACTCAAAGAAAAGCGCGTGAGAAATTTCCCTAATGAGAGGCAGAAAGAGAGTGTGGGAACGGCCTGTCGACCAGTCGACAAGGGAACAATACTCAAACTACTGTACACAGAAGCAAACTGAAGAAGACCTCCTCTGCAGCAGCGTTGCATACATAGCAGAAGCATAAGCATAACGCAGTCATTTCTCAATCCTCATTCGATTTCAACAGTCAGTCTCATGTTCCTTCCGACTGATGGGAGAAGGAGAGAGAGAGGGGGGGGAGTGTGTGGAATGAAGAGAGTGCACCCATCATCATCCATCTCCTGCTGTTGTCTTCTCACACACGGACGGTACTTCATCAATCCACTCTCTCTCTCTCTTCTCTGGACTCTCTCACTTCTCTGTACTCTCTCGTCTTGTCTCTCCCTCGAGAGAGTAAGGACAGCACTTTGTGAGAAGGGACGAATGAGAAATGGTGAGACCGGCAACATCCAATCACTCATTGCACATGGACGACTGAGGAGAAGGACTGGGGGAGAGGGGGGGGTGAGATCTGGCACAATGCCAACCAATCATGGATCGTTCTTTGTCTGAACCACAGCTTCATGTCCGACAATCCGATCGATTGCAATCTTACTGTACTTCCCGTGTCGGGATGACTGATCCTTCGATCGATTAGCCCCTCTCTCTTCTCCGTCCTTCCCTCACTCGTTTGCTATCCATGTCTCCCATCTCAAGATACACACCGACACTCTTAACTCCCTCTACAAAGTGAGAAATGCGAGAGAGACAGATCGATGAGACTGATTGGTGTGTAGATGGTGACAGATGGAGAGAAGAAGATGAGAAGAGAGAGAGGAGAAGAGTCATGAAAGGAATACTACTGAGATCGAGAAGAAGAGATAATAGAGGAGATAAGTGGGTGTGAATTGGATGTGCATGGAAAGAGAGGGATCGATTCCTCTACTAGATCAGTCCTCTCTTCTCCTCTCTATCAGTGTCTTCTCATCATCTTCTTCTCTATTTGACACGTATTTCCTCCTCATGACACGAGGTCATCCATCAATCCATCCAATCATCATCCACTGCTTTTCCCCATTCTCTTTTTTGTCCCTTTCTCTGATTGAGAAGAGAAGAGACAGGATTGACTACAGATGGTTGAGTGATTCCACTTCTTCTTCTTCCATTGGTCATCACTCACTCCTCTTCTTCCATCTCCTCCCGTCACTTCTTATCACAGAATGGGATATCATCCCATATCTCTTCCCCCCAACTGGGAGTCTCTCTCTCTCTCTCTCTCTCTCTCTCTATCTCAGATAGAGTTCGTTCATCTTTTGCTGTCGTTGTTGTGTCTCCTTCTGTCTTCTTCCCATCATCCATCCATCCTCCGACACCAATTCATCACTATTCAACTCGGATCCAAACAGCACACTCACTCCTCCTCCCTCTCCTTCTCTTCCAGTCTATTCCGACGACTCATCTCCACTTTCAACAGATACAACACAACAAGAAACAAATCGAATGATCGAGGGAGAGACAGGGGACATTTCTCACAAGTCTTCCCATTCAATCAATCAATTTATCATATCAGGCGATATTGACACAGATGAAGACGGGTCGCTATTCTTCATAAGTTGCATCCCCCAAGTTCGTGCCGATTGTTCTCCTTAGGCCATCTCTCCATCTTACTTCCCACTCGATTCATCGTATCTCTTTCACCTTCGTCTTCAGATTGATCCGATCAGACAACACACAACTCCTCCTTCTGTTCTTCCTTTCTCGTCTCTCTCTCATCTGATCCTCTCCTCTTCCTCTCCTCTAAATGGGCGATAAACTTCGGTCGTCGTCCTCATAAACTCCTCTCGATTTATTCGTTCCATCCATCGTTTTGACGATGCCGCAGCTCTCTTAGAGAGAAACAAGACGAGTGAGAGGAGTGAAGAGAGAGAGAGAGAGAGAGAGAGAGAGAGAGAGAGAGACGAGGACCTCCAAATACTTTTACGGCGTCGCCCACCATCAATTTTATGATGAAAGAGAGCGGAGACGACCGAAAAGTGTCACTAAAATCCGCCCGCCATTTGTATGGATGAGTGAAATGGACTGAAGAGAAGAGAAGAAGGGAAGGCATAAAGATGAGAGGAGAAAGACCCACTCCCGAAGGAATAAATGGACCATTTAGAACAACGATGGAAGAGAGAATCATTCTAACTACTACTTCATCCACGCCATAGTGCTATCTCACTAATCTTCACTACTCACTTCCATACGTCAAATAGGGGGGTCGGAGTTCGCGATTGAAGTGGTCATACCGATGCTGTCTAGGATCATTCATCGATCTTCAATCATACGGTAAGATCAGTCTCCTTCATCGTTGCTTCGTCTCTCTCATAGAAGGGGGAGGGGGAGACTGTAGTCATCTATCACATCGTCTCCAATCCCCTCTTGTTTCCTTCTTCCTTTCCATTCTTGATGATGCATCATTGCTCATTCCTTCCCCTTGCCTTGAGATGGATGGATGGACTGAGAAGGAGGAGGAGGAGAGGGACATGGAAGGAAGATAGAGAGAGAGAGAGAGAGAGAGAGAGAGAGAGAGAGGGATGGAATGAACGACGGAGATTGAGTGGACAGACACCTCCATATGCAAGACATTAGGAGAGACTATCTGAGTGGATCGACATGTTTCTTCAGAGGCTTGGCTCAGCAGGAAAAATGAGTTGATGAAATAAACATGCCACATTGTAGTATGGCCGAGGCGGAGTTGAGTCATGATATGGAGAAAGTTCAAAAACGTTTCTACGCCTCAGGGCATTACGTCACAGAAATTTTCGGTTTTTCGAAAACTTCATCGAATGGCTTAATGAGTGGTACCAATCGATTCCTCATAAAATTCTAAGACATTTTCGACTCCATGAAATTTTCGCTAACCTTTGATCTAAGCCTGAAAAATTGAAAAATTGATTTCAAAACAAATTATTTTTTAAAATTAAATTATTTCTCTGTTGTTTGCCTGTGCAAGTGAGAAGATTTTATTTGTGATATGCAATGCTACAACACTGATAGTTCAACTGGGTGAAGGGTTGTTCATATGAGTTCCATCAAGCATGTTCAGTAGGCTGAAAATGTATGAGTTCTTGGGATTATGGTGTACTTACAGTGACAAGGTAAAAAGTCCCAATGCGATCAAAACGGCTCTTGAAGCCACAACATCCATTGTAGGGCAACTACGCAGTAGTAGGTTACTAGGACTTTCGTCGGCCTGACCCCCGAACCTGCCGGATAATATTTGTAAATTACTCCGGGTTACTGTAAGTACACCAGAATTCAAGAACTCCTGCATTTTCAGCCTACTGAACATGCTTGATGGAACTCATATGAACAACCCTTCACCCAGTTGAACTATCAGTGTTGTAGCGTTGCATATCACAAATAAAATCTTCTCGCTTGCACAGGCAAACAACAGAGAAATAATTTAATTTTAAAAAATAATTTGTTTTGAAATCAATTTTTCAATTTTTCAGGCTTAGATCAAAGGTTAGCGAAAATTTCATGGAGTCGAAAATGTCTTAGAATTTTATGAGGAATCGATTGGTACCACTCAAGCCATTCGATGAAGTTTTCGAAAAACCGAAAATTCCTGTGACGTAATGCCCTGAGGCGTAGAAACGTTTTTGCACTTTCTCCATATCATGACTCAACTCCGCCTCGGCCATACTACAATGTGGCATGTTTATCTCATCAACTCATTTATCCTGCTGTGCCAAGATTAATTCGACTGAGTCAGATAGTCTCTCTTAGGGGACGACGACGAAGATGGGCACGAGGATCTAGGAGAACTACAGTGTAGTATTCGAGATTCATCGTACGAGGTACAGTATTCCTCATTGAACCATCTCCTCCTCCTCCTCCTCTCTCTCTCTCTCTCCAAATCAACATGTTCAATGTCTTCTTCTTCTCTTCGTCACTCAAAGGCCTCACCGCCTTCTCTTCACTCTCATTTTCTCACTCTTCTCATCTCAATCTTCGTGCTACATCGTCATTCGACATCTCTCTCATTAACTCTCCTTCCTTCAGATTGAGTGCCCTCCATTTGATCACTCTTCCTTTCTCTTCTCTCTTTCAACTGCCGACCACAAACTATTTGTGTGTCGTACAGCAGATGGAATCTGGGTGCGGGATCTACTGCATTGAGAACAAACGCCATAGATGGGCAGCTAAAATCCAACTTTTTTTTGCACGCGATCGTCCGATCACAATTTGGCCGTCAGGCGGTCGTCATATGACCCCCAAAGGACCGCTTTTTCAGGTGTTTATCAGAGAAAAAGTTTTTTGTTCGGATTTTGCTTGCATGCGGTTGTCAAGGTACTCCGTGCCCACCTATGACAAACGCCCAATGTCGGAATAGTCCAATCACATCGATAAACTACCATTAGAATATGATGACTTCTCAAGCGGAAATTTCCAAACATTCGAAGAGCGTAGGTGCAAATGTGCGCATGCAACATTCACACTCATCCATCATTCGATAACACCCGTGATCCAAATGTTGTTTCTAGTGGACGATTCATCATCTCTAGATTTCTTCCACTGATTAATCCAACGACAGAATGGATCTCGATTGAATCGAGTTTCGTGATCTACCCTTCCATCTTCTTCTTCTTCTTCCTCTATTCACTCTACGACGATCCATCACTTTCTTATACTCACGGAGTGACCGTCCCCTTCCCCCCACCCTACTCCCCTTCTTCTTCGTACGTATTTGATGTACAGTCATGATAGGGAGCGAGAAAGAGAAGAAGAAGGGGAGAAGATGAATTATGGTACTCCCACTTGACTCAGCCAATGAGATCGTAGTAAGGAAATACTAGATTTAAAGTGGTCAGGGATCCAACCATCCGTCTCATTATACACCGTAACCTAAATCTCCCACAGTAAAAAAAGTCAGTGATCAAGGAAAATGTTGATACCGTATGACGAGAGGGGCGTTGTGTATCTGATTGCGTTGAATGAGAGAAGTGACAAAGGAGTGACATCGTTGAGAGACGGGAGAAGATGTCTCACGGAACGAGAGCTGACACAATACATATTAGACAGTTTACGAATTATGTTTGAATACAGTAAAACGAATCATGTGATAAAATAAATTATGTATTTATTAGAAATCTAAACTGTCTCCTCTACTCACGGGATCGAGTTGGTGGTATTTCACTCCGAACAATTGATCGACGAAGATGGGATCAGAAGAGGCTGCGACATAGAGAAGAACCCAATGGCCTGCAAGGGACAACCATCTCACATCGCCTATTAGTTCACATTAGGGTTGGCCATTTGACTCTTTCACAACCGCTCAAAAAGTAAAGAATGAGAGTCGAGTGAATCTCACTCGAAAAATGAGTTAGAGTGTCAGGAGTCAAATGAATCTCACTTAGGATTCACTTGACTCCTGACGATTTTCGCAAGCAAGAAATTGGTAAGCCAAGAAACTATTTTCATATATTTTGAGCATTCAGTTATTATTTATCTGAAATACCATAATTTCAAATACAAACCCATGAGCTACAGCCTTTGGGGAGAATCGCATGTGCTCAGTGTTAGAGTAAAACCGGAATTCTTCTCAAGTATCATTTAAAACTAGCAGATTTGATAGTAAAAAAATAGAGGAAACTTGAAAACTAGGATGAGATAGTGATTTGCATAACCCTAAATTATTTTTTTCTCAGAAAATATAAAAGATTCTATTTTCAGTTCTAAGTCGTTGTGTACCATTACGACATTCGTACACCTTCTCTATCTCGAGTTATGAGCTCAGGATTCAAGTGAATCCTAGGATTCACTTGAATCCGAGTCATTTTGACTCCTCACACCGCGCGAGTCAAAATGATTCGAGTCTATAAAAGAGTCAAATGGCCAACCCTAGTTCACATCTTCCCGATTACATTTAAGTAACGTTGAAACAAATATAATGTGTTGTAAATATGAAAATTAAGTGAACATTTAGTGTATTTGAAGTGTACTCACCAGATATCATGAGATAGACTCCGTCCCTCTCAATATATTCGAAAGAAGCAGGAAGTGGTCGAGGCTCCGCAGATTCATCCAACTTAATTATAGCACATTTTTTACTTAATTTCAAGTGATGTCTCATGAAATATGTTATTCCAGATTGTACATTTCACTACGCGTCTTCAATGAGGTAAAGATAAAATTAGCAGAAAAATCAAGCAATTACGAATAAATAGGTGAAAGTCTCTCTCACCTGTGGTAGGTCATTGAGTCGATAGATGAGTGGATACATCTCAGTGAAGATGTGATCAGTGTTGGCCGATCGCATACTGCACATTGCCATCACTCGATCGTCCAGTTTCACACTCCTGCAACGACTCTCCTGGTTACGGTAATGACAGACTCCATCAGGACAATCACAGCCAACTAGGTTGCAAAATATAAAAAAAGGGCAAAAGTAATCCATACCGTCCAGAAACGAATGCACTGTTCTTAAGCATAGAGAGTGAGAGAAGAGGAAGATATCTGGAAAGGGTCAAGTTCCAATAGTTCACTCTATTCATCCATCACTTTCCTTTCATCTCACAGTCATGGTAATTTGTGTTATCTTTCCTCTCTCACCTCAATTGTCCTCCCTTGGGTGCGAGTACTCCCGTCCTTCCAGCAGTCTTCGCGAATGCTCCCAATCCATCCACCGATGCATTCACAATTGCCTGCAATCACGATGACTTATTAAAAACGATAGCTACGTCACAATATTTCAATTATTCAAAGCCAAAAATATAAATGATGTGTTCTGCTCCTATCCCTCATCTCCTCACTTCTCTACAGTCTGCCAATGCCGCTCCTTGACACGCTCGATCCACTCCCATCTTAGCCAGAAGAGACACTGTCGCCTGAGATGTACTATGTTGAGACACACATAGATAGATAAAAAATATAATAAAAAAGATTCACCCAATTTAGTCATATCGGATTACGACAGTTCTAGAGGCGGGTAAATTCTACTACAAAGTGTTACCTTGAGGTCGACATTGTTGAACAACGTCGATAGTTCGCTGGTCGTCGGCAGACTCAACGTATGCACTCGAATACGACGATCGCCTAGAATATGACAAAAATTGAGTACCATAGCCGGATTACGGTAGTTCTAGAGGTAGATAAAATCGATATTCACCCTTCGAAGAGGTGTACAGCAGCGCCGCTTGGAAGCATACGGTAGACGAACCGATCTTCTCCTGTAATCAAAATTACCGTAATCCATGTACCATATAATCTGCCTAGAAGAACTTTACATAGCCAATATCTTCTAACCGTATTTGTCGATTTCTGTTCCCCTTCCTACCGTACCTCTAGATTGAGTTGAACTCCTACGGCAGAATCAGGATTGACATTGGCCATCGACAGAAGATCCGTCGATCGAACGAAGAAATTACCGAAGAACGACGAGATTCCAATTCCTGCAATCGATCGATAATTGATTATACAACTGTCTTCCCATGTAACAAAAAGATGTCATTAATACTTGTTGTCTGTCTTCTTTCATTTCTATCGTCTCTCTCTCTCTCTCTCTCTCTCTCTCTCTCTCTTCTTTTCCCCTGTGACAGTGATTGATCTCTTCCTTCTCTTCATCATCATTCTATTCTTATCATAATTGATGACTCTCACTCTCCTCTCGTATCGAGTACAGATGTAACTCTCCCTCTCTCTCTCTCTCTCTCTCTCTCTCTCTCTCTCTCTCTCTTTCTGTTTTTCCGCGTCAAGATGAGAAACTCGTTATCACTTGGTGATTGTCCGTACGAGTGATAATGGTCAATTGAGAGAGGAGAGACCCAAGTTTACACGGGAAGTCACAATTAGAAGAATGAGAGAAGGGAGAACTTAAATGGGGTGAGAGGAAGATGGTGATTGGATGTGACACCCAAGTGATTGATGAGCACTACCGTTCTTTATCCAATTAATACTCATTAGAGTCCACTCTATTCTCGCACAAACTGCATCGCCCACACTAAATGGATCTAGTGTTATTAGTTTGAGGGACCCAATTTCGAAAAGTTTCACACTTCACAAAATAGACTCATTGAGGACATATCTTGGAAAAAGAGATCGGGAAATAAATTTTTTTTAAAACTATTATACAAATGAATGTTTTTGTTTCAAACATACCTGGACGCCGAGCCAATTGATTGGAATAGTTCGTTCGGGGGCAATTATATTTCTTTACTAATTTTTCTCCGATAACAACGGGAAATGCGGCTACACGCACATTTTTACATTGAATTTTACCTATAGCCCCTGATAAACCGCGAGGACGCCTAGACATATTCACTAAAATTGAGCAGGGACACATATCCTTTAAAAGAATTTTCTCATTTGACCATCTTGCACAGGTATGCTTTCGAAATAATTGTCGTAGTTTCATTTGATTCACTATCATAGAGTGGTCGAGATGGATGACCGACTGAGGAGTTGGAGAGAAAGGAAAGAGAAGAGAGAGAGAGAGATAGAGAGAGAGAGAGAGAGAAAGAAGAGACGTCCGTCGAAATGTGACGAGTGATTAATTGATGCTCTCCCTCTCTCACCCTTATCATCTATCAACATCCACTTCAAGCTGAGTGAGAAGAGAACGAAAAGAGAGTTGGATATAGTGACTAGAGGGACCAATGGTGATACTGTTATCACTACTGTAATGATATGCTCAAGTATCGATCTCCCTCTCCTCTCTCCTCATTGTGAGTCTATCCATCATTCCAATGCTTTCTCCTTGTAATCCATCATTGACTATGATTGTAGTAAACAATCCATCATCCCACTCTCTTATCACAATTCAACTCAAGATGATAACTCGGAATTACGCATTCAGGGGGAGTACATCGTTGCTTACACTTTGTAGTAACCTTTCCAAAAAGCAGATATCCTAGATTAGATTGAATTCATATCTTGATATGTATTTAGTACTCGAGTTAGACTACTAGGAATAATTATGCTCAGCATCGCCTACCAATATATCATTCCCACTCCTCTCTATAGTCTACCATGTCCCCCTCCAGTACATTCATCGTGCAAATGGAAAACCACGCATAAATCTCGGCGAGGCTTTGATGGAAATGGACGAGAGAAGAGAGAGACGGAAAGGAGATAGAGAGGGAAGAGAAGTGAGAGACGGAAAGGAGATAGAGAGGGAAGAGAAGTGAGAGACGATGGCAGTGAATTACATGACAGGATTACACAGTAGCAGGCTATTGATAACAAATAGTGATAGTGGAATCAAGAATATATTACATTCTTAATAATATGGTCTATAATAGTCTTTCAAAAAATAGAAACATACCTCGGGAGCATCGAATCCTCAAGACAGCCTCGAATCCAATCTTACGTGTGAGATATCGAGTGAACACCTGCAGATTACGGTATCTCATTGGTGCATTCAATAATAATGCCATTCAAAAAACATACTCGTCATTGTTCTATGTCAATTGTACACCAAATCAAATTCATTCAAGTAAAAATTAAGAGTTAATCTTTTTTTAAATATACAATTTATCTAATAAAAATTTCGGCCATTGGCGAAATATTATGCTCTGAATAATATAATTTGAACAAAAATTAAATACCTTCTCGAAACGCCTCGTTTCGACGATATTTTCATCAACTTGGTAGCCAGGGAATCGATATACCGTACCACTGCTGAACTTGGAGACTTCCGCTGGAAGAAGAATTAAATTAAACAAAGGGGATAATAAAAATTGTTTTTCGTTATACTTTTCGAATGAATTAAAACTGACAAAGAGTGGCGAGATCGACGTATTCTCTTGAGAAAGTGAAGAGATCGATTCCCATCTGGACGGCAGTGCAATCCAGTGCCAATTTCTTGTAGTGATCGGATGCAGGAGTGACGTCACAGTCCTGTAATTTGGATATTTTTAAAAGTAAATAGTAGCATTAAGAGTTGATCATAGGCAAATGAACGGAGTGAATGATCTCTTCACTATTTACAGAATGATTGTAATTTCTGTTTTTGCGTGCTTAAAATGAGCTACTTGTTTAGTTCTTTTTGCTCACAACACAATAAAACAACCCTGATGAATATCTTCTCTCGCCTATAATATGTAAAAGTGAAAATAAGATAAATTGAAATTTTAGCGTTATTTGTACCGTACCCCTGCAGCTCTCTTGTTGGGATCCTCTCTCATCTTGAGTGCTCCCATTCCAACAGTGGGAAGAGAACACTGGAAGATCGTGACTCGACCACCCAATTCAGACTGTAATTAATTAGATTATTTTTACTATAGATAATACCGACATGGATTTAAATTCCTTTCGAATAATCATACAAAGAGATTTCTAATAAAAAAAATATCTCCAGTGGCTTAGAAGATGTATGAAATATTAATCGTAGCAAGTTGAGGGAGATACGCTGAATAAAATAGAGGAATGAAATTTCTCTTTTTTTCCCTTTGCACTCACAATCATCTCCTTGGCTACATTGAGAGCACTTCCGAGTGCATTGGATGAAGAGGAAGAAGAAGGAGAAGAGAAGATATCGGGGAGACGAGAGAGGAAGTTACGAATTGACTGAATAATGAGAAGTGAGAATTAAGTCTAAAAATCTAAAAAAAAATGAAATTGCTTTATTCGTGAGTCCCAAGTAATTTAAAATTAATTTCGAACTCACTTACCTGCATTTCGGTATCATTAAACATTGAAACAATATCGGGAAATTCAGCCATACTATCTACTGTGAACGAAAAAAGAGAAAAAATCGCACCTCCTTGAACGTCTTCACTTTCACGAGAAGTCCCGTGTTCGAGGGAAGGAACATGTCTGTAATAAATATCTTTAGAAAAATATAATAAGCATAAATCTATTTAAATAGTGTAAAATATATATTATTTTAAAAAATAAAACTACCTACCGTCAACCTCGTCGACGACCAATTCTCTCGGTAGTTTTCCTGGAGTGTGGAATTGGAAGAAATGAAGGGCAGAATCGACGGCAACGAATGACATCTGATAATAGGGTCTTTAGAGTTGTCATTGACTGTCAATCTATGTCACTGTATAATCCATATCATAAAAATAATCACAAAAGAAACAATACAAAATAACTGACAAGTGTCCTTTCATCTCCAGGCATCTGATCCAGACTCATCACAAACTGCTCGCTCATCGTACGCAGATAACCTCCAAGTTTATCACATTTCACGATTCATCATTAATAAGATATGCACATCGCGCAGTGTCCATGCAACGTCAAAAAATATCAAACTCCATTTCTGCTTATGACGACAAAGTGAGAGCACAACAATTCAATGCGTACCACTCTGAATGGCGGGAGTGCTCACATCGAATATGAACATGTATACTGGAGGCTGAGGAGGTCGGAGCTGCAAGAGGGACAATCAGGAAGTTTACGTCATCCATTACATTGTAAATCCCTCGTATACCGTAACCCAGAGATTCCCCTCCCTCTTAACTACCGTATTCTCTTCTCACCATATACTCGCTGGGTGCAATAAACTCTACAGTCGCATGTTGCATCTCTGGTCTTCTCGTCGGTTCAGTGAAGGATTTCGTCGTCGAATCATAGCAGAAATCTTCGGGAACTGAAAATCACACATTGACATCGATAGTAAATTTGGAAAGATCAAGCGATGGGCGAAAATATGTACTACTTCCTAGCATAGTATTCACATTGTAACGTTGCAAGGACCAGTAACTATATATTTCAAAGTAAACACTAACAATATGCTTTAATAGTAAAGAATGAACCACCATTTTGTTTTATGAAAATGAAATAATAAAAAGTGCTTACGATCATTGGCTTTGTAGCACAGATTGCATTTCCATCTCCTTGCATCGGGAAGGAAGACGAATGGATTGATGTATGTACGACAGTAGCGACAACGAACGATCGTGTTAGCACGAATCACATTCAGTTGCTAAAGGAATAAAACATTACTGTGGAATAGTGATAATATATCCACAAATGGTTATTTCATATTTAAAATGCATAAACAAACCATGAATCGGTTATCGTTAAAAAAATACATGTATCCTAATGATATTTTCGTGATTCTTTTCAGAAAAAAGTGAAATATAATAAAATAATAAACCTTGACATCTCTGAATGGATGGAGGGTCAATCCGAAAGGAAGTCTCGATTTGTGTAAGAGATCTTCTGTCTGAGGGACTGCATTCAGAGTGGAACGGAAGATGCTGAAATGAGAGTGACGAGGGATTATCAAGATGAGAATGATATAATTATGAAATTAAATTGTATCATACGTGGGCAGCACTTATCCGAGGCCTTTTGCAGCTAGCCCCCGATCGCCTACTGCGTTTGCACACAGTTCCCGAGCCGTACTTTTACAAAAAATCAATAATATGAGCCCTACTTTTCACTATTTTTCTTTTGCACAGAGCCCCGAAAAATCACAGCCCACATTCGCACAGTGCCCCTGCCCCCTGCTGCCCATGTGTGAATTGTATTGCAACAATAAATTCCTACGTCAGTGAACAACAGTTGAGAATATTCATCATTCGTAAACATAATAAAAATCCAAACCTGGGATCACAACGCACGTCGAGTCCGTTGTTTGACGGAAGTGGATACGAAATCTAAAAAGAATAAAATTTATTATTTTTCATCTCTGAGCTGACTATCTTTTTACGAAATGCTACTTTTTCAAGTAAACCATCAAAACTTACTCGAGAATGATTTACATATCGATCAAGAATACAAATATAATAAATTCTACTTACCTCCTCCATTCCTCCTCCCATTGGACTCCTCTCGACAGAGAGATCGATGTGATTCGTCAACGACGTTCCAGATGGAACTCCTAAATACATTTTTTATGTTTTATAAATGTAGCGTTGATATAATTTTCAGCGACAGCTTCGGTTTGTACTCGAAATTTGACTGAATATTTTTGAACCACTCACTTCCCGGGTAGCCAGGCTGCTGTTCAGGGTACCCCGGTTGCTGACCAGGATACCCTCCAGGATGCGACTGAGTAGGGTACGACGGTGCTGCAGCTGCTGCATGGTATCCGGGTGCTGCAGAGGGTGGGCCAGGCGCCGGTGGGGCTGTAACAGAGGATAATCGTGGACGTTCTTTACCAAGTTATAGAAAATAGTGAGACAAAACATAGAATATTAGACCTACGATCTACGACGTGTCATACTATAGGAACAATGGTAATGTACTGACCAGGTGTGGGGTACATGGACTGCTGTGGATACTGTCCTGCCTGCATGGAATGGGGCATCGACTGGGGGCCGGGCGGCATCACTGGCTGCGTCGGAAGTGGTGGAAGCATTCCTGGTGCTGCACGTGCTCCAGAGGGAGGGAAGACGGGTTGAGATGATGCAGGAGGCATTCCAGGTGCAGGAGGGAAAGAAGGAACCATAGGAGAAGGAGCAGGGGGAAGAAGACCTCCACTTGGAAGGGGAGAAGGATGGGCAGGTGAACCACCCGGGAAGGGAGATGGTCGAGACACAGGAGGATACTGTACTTGAGATACGGTAGACTGTTGTGGGGGACCAGGGAAGGAGGAGGAATGAGATGGTGTTGAAAAGGAAGGGAAAGCGGCTGGATGACGAGCGATAGGTGAAGGACCGATTGACTGAAATGATACAATAATCTATACTTCTAAAAAAATAGTCCATTTCACGCAGATCTCCGCTGTTCAACGAACAAATATATATTTAAATCAAGCTTCTAATATAAAACGGGGATATGCAAAGTAGAGGGAAAAGTTACCATATTTGCCATCGGTTGGGAGATTCCTCCGGGTAAAGGATGGTAAGGAGCGGGGACCATCGCAGGACCGGGGAAGGAAGATGGTGGAGGAGGGGCGGAGACCTGCTAATCGATAATTAATAGAGAACAACGAGTCAAGGTAAAACTCGGGATGAAACAGTGTATTGGAACGGTAGTTAATGCTATCACACAACAGTGCCGTAAGGTGGAACTGGCTTTCTCTTTCGTTCAATCTTCGTGCGGAATTTATGACCTTGCCTTCGGAGAATTCTGCCTATTTCAGCAGTACACGGCACAGATTATGCATTGTTCTCAAATGAGCAATGTAAAACTTACATGATTCTGTCCAGGCATTCCATTGGCTACCGGACGGAATGAAGAAGCAGCCGACAGAGCCATTGACTGCTGCTACAAAGGGAGAATTGCACGCGGGAAGGTTTATTCGAGTAAAACAAGTAGATACAAGCACCGAATGACGTGTCATCATTTGAGTCAAGGAAGAAAAGTACGGACCTGAGGTGCTCCATACTGAGAGAACTGGCTCATCGGCTGATAGTTCTGAGTGCCGACAGGTGCCTGGGGAAATCCAAGCTTCGGAGGCCCATTGGGAGCGCCAGACATCAAGTGCGCGAGCTGGACAACTGTGAGAATCGGTTTACATGCGAACAGAGGCAGGGTGCCATGACAACCAACATAAAACTATGAAAGCAATAACTGAGCATCTAATTCAAAAGTTCGATGAGGAAATGCGTTGGCCAATGATAACTTTACAATGAAAAACGTTTTTCGCATGAAATTTGGCCGACCGTAGCCGATTTATAAAGACGAGAAATTCGAAATGGCATTTTTGCGCCATCGGTAACTGATTTTATTTGCCTATATTCATACGGTGCTTTCGAACGCCTATCTAGGGACCCCCAAAGGCGCAATGAAACTGACTCTAAAATTCCAGTTTTGGCATTGTTGGCTGCTGACGGTATAGAGAATCATTGTTTTCATAGTTAAATTCACGCAATTTCTATTATCACTTAACAAATTGCGTTGCAATTAGACTCCTTTTATGACGTACGCGAAGCTCTTTTAGCGCGACCGCAACGTGCTGTACGCTGGGTCAACTAGACTTCGCTGAGTCAGATCCGTCGTTTTTAGCTCATTTTTCATTTAGTATAATCACTAGATTTGTTTTTGATACCTAGTAGCCTTCTACACTGCATCAGCCACAGATATTTCTATATTTTCAGTTTGAACCACGATCAGTAAGGGTAAGCGAGGAATTACTGAATGTTCTGTCTTGTTTTCGTTGCAGCATGTCCAAGGCGGAGCGCAGAACGCTATTTTTACGATATGTTGTAGAGCATGCTTTGCAGATGATCGTCACAGCAAGAAAAGGGCACAGAAAGCACTTGATCGAGCTTACACGCAAAAAATTCATGTTCACTGTAAGAATGCCCAACCTTTCGAAGCGAATAGTAAAAATTTGAACTTGACGGCATTCTCAAACTACCTATAGGGCAATGCGGTAGCTGTAGGTGATCATGAAACCACAAAAATAAGGGTTGTCCCATGTGCTAGTTAAAAAGTTATACGCAAATTACCGATTGAATAGTAACAATATCCGATCTTTGGAAGCGCATAGCAAAAAATTGAACTTGATGGCATTCTCAAAATACCTATAGAGCGATGCGCGTGTTCTAGGTGATCATGAAATCACAAAAATATGGGTTGTCCCATATGCGGGAAAAAAAGTTATTCGCGAAAAACATGATTTTCACTATTTGAATTGCCGCAAAAAATAAATGTAGGAAAGGAACACACCATCCTTGTCTAAATGCCGGTCAAAAACCTGGTTTGGTGGTCCCTACGCCTATCGACAATTAATTGAGCGCGTACTTTTACAATTTTTCCGGAAATTTCCAACTTCTATTTTAACTATCATTTAGCCATTTTCTCATCATCCAGTAGATAAATATGTTGAGGTTTCAGTTGTAAAACATAGACGTCCAGAAATGCTATTTTTGGCTTAATTTTCAATGGGATCCTTTCTCTTTATTTTTCATTTGTTATTTGCGTTCATTAGGGGATCATTTGGCGTCCTTTCTCTTGTTATTGTCTCACTCCGTACTTGCACTTGCTGGATGCGCATACTGAATCTACATATATCAGGAAATGAGGACCAAAACGCAGCACAAGGGCGATACTTCTGTTGATGGCGAAGTGAAAGTTGAAGTGAGTTTCGTTGATTTATAAATGGTTTTCATATTTTATGATGATTTATACTTTAACAAAAAGTAATTGTCGCAATTTATTCCTTGAATTATGTCTATTCCGTTGTACCCGGGCTCGGGATTTAGCCATTTTTCTGCCTCATATAATTTCTCGTCTAATAAGATTTTAAATCAAACCATAATAATATTACCGTCTACCAGAATCGCAAAATATTCCACTCTTGACCCTCTCGGTGATTTAGAGCTGTAAATATGATGTAAAGGATCATGTAGGACTTGTGGTCTTTCGGCCTATTCAAATGTTGGTGTTCTCAGGCAGAAGAAGTCGATGAACCTTCTTCGTCCTCCATTGTGAAGAAGACAATTGTGAAGCCGAAGAAGAAATATAAGAAGAAGAAGAAGTTCGACGACGACGAACACGGTATTTATTTATTTACTAATTTTTTAATAAAGCAATTTTATATTAAATTAAAGATGTTTATTATCTTACCGTGTATTTATTAAAACAAATCATTATCTCCATCCTAATTAAAACGCACTCGTTAAAAAGATAAAACAAGTTATAATTTTCAGAAGAGAATAAACACGCGGCGAAGACGATTCAACAACGGTTTGGGAAGAACAAAAACCAGCAAGATATTGCAGTGATGAAGGTGAACTACTCTATTCTTTATCTCCTTCCTGCTGTATGACCATAAGTAGATGGGGACGTAAAAACGACGAAGCCCCCCTCCCCATTTTGTCAGTATCCAGGCAATTTTTTATGGAAAAAAACTCTACTCACATTTTTGGATTTTGAGAGAAAAATTGAAAACAAAAATCACATTTTAGTATTTTCCTACCCACATGTGTCTCTTGCATGAAACGATCAACTGGAAATATTAATCGATAATTGAAGTGAGACAAATTGCAGCACACAAAATCGAAGACGGTGAAGATTGTGAATCCTGACGCTCACGATAATATGATAGAGAGAGCAGAGGAATTGCAGAGTAATAAGATGTACCAGGTGAGAAATGGGGATAGAGATTGTAGAAGGACGAAACAAATGAACATTTTTTAATGCTTAGCAAATTTCATGGTACAGGGTGCAAAACAGGTTTATGCACCCTTTCATAACTTCTTTTCTAGTGAAGCTACACCTTCCAAACTTGATACAGGTTCCAATAAAAAAAGAGGATGTTCTCAACATGGTTTGCGATCCCTGTATCAAGTTTGGAAGTTGTAGCTTCACTAGGAAAAAGTTATGAAAGGATGCATAAAACTGTTTTTCACCCCATGAAATGTGCGCAGCATAAAATTCAAAAATTGATTTCTGAAGATTCAAATTATTTTCATCGATTCAAGGAAACGAGAGAGGCCGTTAATTTAATCAGTGGCATTCTCATTACAGGTGGAAATTCGTTCGGATACAATGCAGACTGCATGGAAATGTGCCTTGTGCCATCAGAGAACGTGCAGAGATTCACTCGGTTACTCAAAAAAACACGTGATCGTTCTAAGCAAAATAGTTTGGCAGCGTTTCAAATCCTCTTTTGTCTTCGTTTGTTAGAAATTGAACGATGAAAACAGTAGCCGCAACTATAAAAGCTATGTGTGATCAGTGATGAGCGCTCCCCCTCGGATCGGGGTGCCGCTATTGCGAAATATGCTAATGTGCGTTTCCTACGAGCTTCATATGTAATATTTTTCGACCAACTTTTCGTGTATAGTGTAGTGTTCGACGAGACAAGGAATTGCGGGACCGCGAAATTTTCAATTTGACTAAATTAGAGCAGCTACGGGCACTTTATTTTTCTGGAATCGGGGTACCCCCTCGGATCCGAGGAGGTCGCTCACCACTGTGTGTGATGTGAGTGAATGAACTCTCAGGTGATCTCTTCGGTCCCTATTACGTGGCTGCAGATGAAAAGCACTGGCCAGAATTCCTCACGAAGAAACCTGCCAAGGTAAATAAGATAATGAATCAAAATAATTCGTTTGGTTTTCATGCATTCATTTTTTTTCAAATCTTTAGAGAGGAGTGTTAAAATATATGCTCACTCTTGCACACTCTCTCGCCCCCGACCCTTAAAGAAGTTCACGCCATCATTCTTGTTGCATAGGTATGATTCAATCCTTTCAGATGACGAAGGATTCTTCTTGTCTCATCGATATTTGGCTGCATGGAGACTGCGCTCTCTGGGCGCCCGACGTCTACATGGCCGTACGATTCTAATACATTTTTACTCACTTTTGTTCGCGCGCTATAAATCGATAGACTGATTCATTAATACTCAGTGGACTGAAAAAAAATTATTTGAAGGCGTCGGAAAGAATAGATTAAAATTCAGAAATTTGTTGTTTCAGATTAAACACTTAAAAGATGCTTAAAATGTTCGCAAACGAGTTCTAAAGTGACCTCCCCTCTTCAAAATTGATAATTCCAGGCTAATCAGCTGGAGAATCTGGAGGAGAAACTCAACGTATTCTGGTCTCAGGTTCGAAAAAGTTTCTATATTTCCTTCTTCTTCAATAATAGAAATAAAAATAGTTTATCCTGACAATCAGTAAAATGTAACTTTCGAGTGATATGTGACAAATTACCAGTATGCACATGTCGGGTACGATGTCACAACAGAGCGACAAAGTGGTTTTGTGAAATTTAAAAAAAAGCTCTTATATTACTTTTTACTTATTATTCCATTATACTTGTTATGTTACTATGCCAAAACCAAATCTCTACTTACCTTATTCCGTAGATGATTTCGAATGGGAAATGCATAACTCGTTCAATTGGTATACTCCGAGTGCCTTCTTCCAGTCGTGTTTCATCTGTCATCAGTCGGGTGCTTCGATTCCAGTGGATGGAAAGCACGCTCACTTCCCTTGTGCGGCGAAACATCAAGGTGAGACATTCAGGCAATTCACTTTCATATTGAAATATATAATTGATTAGCTGATATAATGATTAAAAAGTAGATCAGTCCATTATATGTAGGACTATGTATAGCATATCATTCATTCAAATATAATTTATAAATTGACAGGACTAACGATGGACGAACGAACTTTTCTCTGCAAGGCGGCATCCCGATAGCAGAAGAACCTTTCCAGAAGACACCGTACTCTCTAATTTGATCTCCATTTTCTCCATTTCTATTGTAAATACAACCGATAAATCTTTTTTTTTGTATAATACAAGAAGAGAAAAAAATAAGGGGAGGGGGTACATAATACCTTGGATGGAAAGCGCTAAGGACACGTCGGTTATACAGTATGATTGACACTGTGGGTCAATTTGATTCAGCAGATCTCAAATGAATCTCTCACTTTCACACACTCTCTCATCATTCGCAACATCTCACAATCAGACGTCTCCATACTTTGGATGACTGACACACGAGACTTACCAGTATTACTCCAGTGATTGACAGTACTGGAACAGTGATAAATTTGATTGGCACGTAACTCTCTCAAATTCACTCGATCTCTCGTCGGATAGTGAAACGTGAGAGTGGAAATATGAGAGAGACCAAAGTCAGTAATGTGTTATCTGAGTGGAAGAAGAAGTATAAAAGTGTGGATGGAGGCCATTTCTTCACCATTCCATCAGGATGCGTCTTCTTCTAGTAGCCGCTCTTCTTGCTACGGCCTTTGCGGCCAGAGATTCCCTTAGGTGAAATTACGATCTACTCTCATCCAACTTGATCTACTCTTAGATGTCGGTCGTCTCAACATTTATTGATTACCAATGCAATACATTCGTTCAGATGGAATCACGAGGTTCGCCCTCAGACCTTCGAGAAGGAAACTTCCTTCAAGAACGGATACGAGTACCGTTTCCACCTTGATGCCCAGGTACCGTAATTCCGTCCGTTGACCTCTCATCCAATCTATCGTTCCTCTATTCACAGTTCACCTACCGTATTCAGGTCTCGAACGGACTTCCCGTGCCGGGATCCCAGCAGTCTGCCGCTCGTTCCCAGTCCATCGTTGCACTCACTTTCGAGTCCGAGACTGTCGCTTACATGAGACTCGAGAAGATCCGTCTCGCTTCTCTCCAGAAGGAAGTCTCTGAGCCTAAGAAGATCCAACCCTTCGAGATCTTCGACGAGATCGAACTCAATCAGGTCAAATCACTTTCTTCACTCTTTATTCTATCCCATGATTACTCTACTTACCATGACCATCATATCTCTACAGAAGCACATCGATCTTCTCGAGAAGCCTCTTCGTTTCCGTTACGAGGATGGTCTCATCTCCGACATCGAATTCGACCGCACCGATATGCCCTGGTCCAAGAACATCAAGAGAGTCTACCTCAACATGCTCCAGGTCACATACTTTCACACGTTCCATTTACAAAGTGTTTAAAATAGTTTCATAGAGAATATTCGCAATATCAACCAAATATTGCATATATCTCAGTCCCGTTCACAACAAAATTTCTTCCTTTTAGGTTAACCTCAACCAGAAGAACGTCGTCGAGTCTCGTCTCCGTGATGAGGTCAGAACTGACAAGCACACAGTCTTCACCGCCCCTGAGGTTCGTTTATTTTCTGTTCAAACTTCTTCTGGAGAACAATACGTACTCATCTCCAATACATTATTATCTTCACTCTAATCTTCTTCAATTCAGGTTACCCTCGAGGGAGACTGCGAGGTTGTCTACACCGTTGTCCCCGAGTCCGAGGACCGCAAGGACAAGTCGTCGCTCCGTGTGACCAAGTCTATCAACTTCGAGAAGTGCTCTCGTCGCGTCGGACAGAGATACAACTTCCGTTTCGGAGATGAGTGCCCCTCGTGCGAGAACAAGTTTGTCGGAGAGGAGCGTAACATCGAGTCTTCCTCCGTCTTCAACTACCGTATCACCGCATCTGGACACCGTTTCCTGATCAAGGAGGTCGACCTCGTCTCCGTCTACTCGTACGCTCCCCTCTCTGAGGAGGACACTTTCTTCACTACCTTCGTCGCTGGAAAGCTGAGACTCATCGAGGCTTCCGAGAACGAGAAGAGAATGGAATGGACCAGAAACGACAAGAAGGAGTCCCTTCTGTACTCGATGGAATGGGAGAAGAACGAGGAGAAGTTCGCTGCTACTGGAGACGAGTCTCTCCTCAAGGCCTCTCCTTATCCCCAGATCCAGAAGAAACACGAAGTCGTCGCTCGTCTCGTCAAGTCCATCATCGTCAAGATGGAGACTGAGGAGAAGGGAATCGAACTGGCTGCCACTCACGAGATGGCCAGAATCGTCAGCATTCTCAGACTCGCCACCAAGCAGGAGATCAGAAAGATGCACGAGGTGAGAGATCGCTTACCATAATATTATAGGGTTGATTGATCATTAGAGATTGGAATAATGATGAATATGATATCATTTTGACTGTTCTCATTGCAGATTATCTGCGAGTCCTCTGAGCATAAGGAATCCGAGCTCGCCCAGATGAAGGACATCTTCACCGATGCCCTCGCACTCGCCGGAACCTTCAACACCGTCGAGCACCTCGTTGAGAAGATGGAGAAGAAGGAAGTGACTCCCATGAAGACCTCCGTCCTCATCAAGCAGCTCACTTCCATCCGTGTTCCCTCTGAGGAGATCATCGATTCGCTCGTCTCCTTCTGCAAGAAGTCCAAGAGTGTGGAGCGTCAGTCGTGCTGGCTCACCGTTGGATCTCTGATGAACGGAGTGTGTGGAGAGCACCGTGACCTGCTCGCCCTCGAGTCCGCTGACGAGCGCAAGTGCTCTCGTGACGTCAAGGAGAGATTCGTCCGTCTGCTGGAAGATGAGTTCGAGAAGGCCGAGACTCGCTACGAGAAGATCCTCGCCCTCAAGACCATCGCCAACTCTGGAATGGACCTGATCGTGTTCCCCCTCGAGAAGATCATCAAGGACGAGGGACAGGACAAGACCATCCGTGTGCAGGCCATCGATGCCCTTCGCAAGCTCCGTTCCGTCCTTCCCCGCAAGATCGTCTCCGTCCTCATGCCCATCTACAAGAACACTCGTGAGCATCCCGAGATGAGAGTTGCTGCCTTCCACCAGATCATGCAGACCATTCCCGAGAAGTCGATCATCGACCAGATCACCTACCAACTCGAGAACGAGCCCTCCACCCAGGTGTACTCCTTCGTCTACGAGGCTCTCCACCATCTTTCCCGCTCCGAGATTCCTTGCGAGAAGCCCATGGCTGATGCCATCAAGACTTCCCTCAGAATGGTCCGTGAGCAGCCCCGCAAGATGATCTCCTCCACCTACAAGCACTGGACTCTCTTCAACGAGGAGTCCAAGTCCGGTCTCTCCCTCAACTGGGCCACTCTCTTCTCCAACGACTCTGTGCTTCCCAAGGAGGTCATGACCACCCTCGAGACCACCTTCGCCGGACAGTGGAACAAGTACCTCGCCCAGATCGGATTCTCCCAGCACAACATCGACCAGGTGCTGTACAACCTCATCGAGAAGGTTGACCAGAAGGGACTCGAGGAGGTGATCGTCCGTGGAAAGAGATCCGCCACCTTCAAGCCCACCGAGGTCCTCCGTGGACTCTTCTCCAAGCTCTCCATCGTCTCTCGCCAGCAGAAGGAGCAGGACCCCCACGCTCTGGTCTACATCAGATTCCGTGACATGGACTACGCTCTTCTTCCCATCGACCAGGAAGTCATTCCCGAGATCATCAAGACCGTCATCCGTAATGGAAGAATTGAGCTCGGCGAGATCGAGTCCATCCTCTCCAAGGGATTCCGTTTCAACACTGTCCTCTCTTCCTTCGTCTACGAGCGCACTCGTTCCATCGTCAACTCGATGGGATCTCCTCTTGCCTACACCAGCAAGATGCCCACCATCTTCAAGATCGACGGTTTCGTCAAGGTTGAGCTCGAGCCCAAGAACAGCAAGTCAATCGATGGACTCCGTTTCCGTCTTGAGGCCCGTCCCACTCTCGCTTCCACTCACGTCACCAAGGCCGAAATGAAGCACCCTCTTGTCTCTTTCGGAGTCAAGCTTCTCCACTCTATCAATGTGAACGTGCCCCTCGAGATGACCACTGAGATGAACTGGGACAAGAAGTTCGAGGTCAAGACCACCCTCGCCCTTCCCAAGGAGTCCCGCCGTCTCGTCCAGCTCCAGACCCGCCCCGTCACCTTCGTTCGTGTCTGGCCCAAGGAGACTCGCGCCTACGTCGAGCCCAAGGACAAGACCATCTACATCGAGGAGCTCGAGACTCTTGTGCACAAAATCCGTTCTTCCCACCTTGAGAAGGCTACCGGCATCAAGCTGAACGTTGAGGGACACGTCCATGGACACATCTACGAAAGAGGAACCGAGAGAATCCCCTCCGCCCTTCTCATCGGAGAGAACAACATCGAGATCAACTTCGAGAAGACTGAGGAGACTCCCAAGGAGTACGTCATCAAGACCTGGTTCGAGAATTTCAACGAGGACTCGAGAATGGAGGAATCCGAGATGGACAGATTCTACGAGAAGGACAACGAGGAGCACTTCAAGACTGAGGATAACGAGGAGTACGTCGAGGATGAGGAGGAGCGTCGTGGAGCCTTCAACAAGTACGTCAAGTCCTACAAGAGCGACAAGACTTACTCCCACCGTATGATGGCTGAGATCAAGTCTGTCGGAGCCCGCAAGGAACGCAAGGCCGAGGTCGAACTGAACTCCGTCTGCGACAACAAGATGAGACACTGCCAGCTGAAGGTGAAGGGACTCGTTACTCCCTTCCTCGAGAAGGAGACCCGTGACTGGACTGTCGAGTCGACCATCGAGATGCTCTACCCCGAGATGCCCTCTACCCTCAAGGAACTCCTCTCCCAGAAGCACCGTGAACTCTCCGTCTCTGTCCACTCCCGTTGGGGATCCGACGAGAAGAACGTCCTCAAGATGAAGATCCAGGGCGAGCAAAACAAGGTGAGTAGGGTTACATATAAGGGAATGGATGAAATGAATGGGTGAACGGTGAATATGAAATGTAATTACAGGAGCAGAAGAGATGGATGAAGCGTGTGGAGGAGCTCAATGAGCGCAAGGAGTCCATGACCGCCATCGAGGAGTACTCTCGTCTCGTCGAAGCTTCCATGCTCAACCAGTTCAAGATTGTCGCCAAGTACGACATCAAGTGCCCCATGACTCGTTCTCTCGTCGAGAGACTTTACACCCTCGCCAAGGTGAGATTTATTTCTCATCTCTCTCAACATTAATATAATCCTTTCAGGCCTCGTCTCCCTTCTTCAAGTCCTCGATCGAATTCGGTCACAACGAGGAGAGAATCGTGCGCGCCCAGTTGACTCTCGAGCCCGAGACCCGCCAGTATGCCAACCTTACCATCGAGACTCCCACCGAGAAGGTGGTCCTCCGTGATCTCCGTCTCCCCTATCCCCTTCGTGTCGTGAACATCCGTCGCCAGTCCATGACTCCCATCCGTTCCATCTCCAAGCTCGGATCTTCCCTTCTTGAGGAGACCAAGGCCGAGTGCACCGTTGAGTCCCGCAAGGTCAACTCTTTCGATGACGTCATCTACCGCACTCCCCTGACCACTTGCTACTCCGTCCTCGCTAAGGACTGCTCTTCCAAGCAGCCGGCGTTCGCCGTCCTTCTCAAGAAGATCTCTTCTAACGGAGAGGAGAAGAAGATGAAGATCGTCTCTTCCGAGTCGGTCATCGAACTCGAGATGGACAAGAAGACTGAGAAAATGCGTGTCACCATTGATGGAGAGAAGGTCGAGAGAGTCGAGAGACTCGAGAAGGCCCGTGTCTACCAGAAGAACGAGATGGTTGTTGTCGAACTCGATGACGTCACTGTCCACTTCGACGGATACACCGCCCAGATCAAGATGAGCGAGTACTACAAGAACAAGCAGTGCGGACTCTGCGGACACTTCGATGGAGAGAAGA
Organism: Pristionchus fissidentatus; assembly: GCA_036245785.1. NCBI lineage: Eukaryota > Metazoa > Nematoda > Chromadorea > Rhabditida > Neodiplogasteridae > Pristionchus > Pristionchus fissidentatus. Next base: position 31,412,671 of record BTSY01000004.1, read on the forward strand.
AGACCGAGTTCAGACGTGCCGACAATGAGGAGACTGGTGAGTGGGGTGGGGATCGTACTGATTTAATGGGACGGTAGATGAGATACGGTAGATGAAGAAGTACGCTTTGCAGAGGACCTCGAGGAGTTCCACCGTTCTTTCCTCGTGAAGGGAGATGAGTGTGAGATGGAGGAGTACAAACTGAAGGAGAAGAAGAACTACCGTATCGAGTCTGAGGAGTCTTCCTCTGAGGAGGTGTCCATCTTCGAGACCAAGTGGGACAAGAAGACGAAGAAGAACGTCAACGAGAAGATGTACGATGACGAAACCGAGGTTGTCGGTGAGTTGATTGATTGTTAGATTAGCACACATTAGAGTGAAGAAGATATTGATCTACTCTCAATATTCTTCAGAGCCTATCAAGAAGACCCGTGTCCTCGAGTATTCCAACCGTGTCTGCTTCTCCCTCACTCCCGTCCCCGAGTGCCCTCGCAGAGCCATGGACAACCAGGAGAACCTTAAGGACATCAAGGTGAGTTCAATCAATACTTCTGATATCCTGTCGAACGATCTATATCCCCTTTGATCAATCGATAATCCATTGATTCCAGGTCAAGTTCACTTGTCTCTCCCGTTCGGACCGCGAGACTTCTCGTCTGATCCGTGAGGCTCGTCGTGAGGTTCTCAATCTCGACATCAACGAATTCCCCGAGAACTTCGTTGAGTCCATCGTCGTCCCCAAGACTTGCGTTGTCTATTGAACTCCCCATTCGGGAGCATTCTAGGTGCTTGTCTATAGATTGATAAACATTTCAAGCACTTCAAGCATATCTGGTTACATTCAATTAGAAAAAAAAGAGAAAAAGTTGACTCGATACATTCGAACAAATTGTCTGAAAAATCAAATCAAATATAGGTATTGTTTTTAATTCATTATAATAGATAACTAATAAACAAAATCTTCTCTATGAGCACATCTTTGATCCTTGGGAGAGAGCAGACTTGCCTTCCCATCTGGTCCAGAGGATTGTCATCTGTCATCCCCTGTTATCTCTCATCTCACCTGTCCACGAGAGATCACATGGAATTGAACAAACAATTGTTGTTTTCTTTCTGCGCTCTCTCGATTCACGTGCTCTCTCGTCACTGTCTAGCTCGCGTAAAACAACTCGCAGAATTCCGCGACCTTCTAAGAGGTGCGGCTAATTCCCGAGTTTATATTTTAGGTTAATTTCTTCTGCATTAGTACTTTCTTATGCTGCTCTAATGACCTAACGCAAATTATAAATAAAATAGCCTAAAACAAGCAAGAAAAGATGCGTGAAAAATTCGCGAACTTCTGACGGATTATAAGGGTCGTCTGTCTACATATCGTTTGAATAGCATAGATTAACGAATAACCCGTTATGATTATATAACATTCGGCCCATCTCGTGTTTCTACAATCGAAGCCACCTAATCATGTTTATTGCTTGTTTATTTCTAACCAATTATATCCCTTCCCAGTCTCTTATTCCCAATCCATAATAGAGTCCATAGTAATCCTACACCAGTCTGTTTCGGTTCGTTTGATGACTTGTGACCCTCTCTTCTCACCTTCTTTGTGTATTTTTCCCATCTGGCCGAAACAGTTGTGTCTTTCACAGTCTTTGGCAAGTGTTTACATCTTCTCATTGCTCTCTTTCTCTCAGAAAGGTCGTTAGTTCTACCCATTCAGTTGGAACATTCATTCCTTTCAGAGGCCCTTTCCTCTTTCATCCTAAAAGTAGCCTAACCTAGCTGTCTAACATACCGTACACAACCAAAAAGGGATTCTCTCAAGTACATGTATCTAAGATCAAGAAAAAAATACCGGAGAGGAATGAGACATTAATAAGAGGGAACTGATAAATAATAAAATGGAGAGCGGTCTTTTTGAATGCATAATCACACTCGCTTTTGTACGCTGGAAATTTGTGATGATTCTGCTTGGCATTTTTATCGTACACATGAATCAGAAGAATATTGTGAGAGCTGAATGAATCGACAAAAATTTCTCCGCTCGTCTATTGTTACAACAGTTTCTTGTGTCATATTCACTGTAATAATCGATCTCGCTGTCTCCTCTCCCATCATCGATCGATTGGTTCCACTAGTTCATCACAACTGTATCGACAGTGCTTATCAGTGGAAATAAAGAGCACACGTCCTCGTACAGTCGTGTATCAACAATGCGATTGATACTATCTTGCCAAAGAGAGACCCATCCCATCAGTATTTACGAAGTGATTGCATCTTCCCCCTCACATCATTTACCGTTCACTTCTTCTTTTCTTCTTCATCACTTCTGGGGACTGTACAATATGTTAGAAGTTGGCCAACTTTTCGTTTTTTCGCCAGTTTTTGACTTAATCTTAATTTCTCTTCAATGTTTCGAGAGAGCACGATGAAAATATTGGATATTGCTCTCTCACTTGTTTGCATGCTGCTCTCTCGTCACTGTCTAACTCACAAAGATGGCCAAGAATCAAAGTTGGCCTACTTATAGTTTTCGGCCATTTTAACACGGATTTGCTATCCACTAACAATGTATTTTATGTTCACTCCTTTGGTATTCTTACGTTTTCATCGTGCTTTATCGAACCATGCAAAGAAATTAAGATTAAGCCAGAAAACTGGCGAGTAAATATGGCCGAAAAGTTGGCCAACTTCTAAGCTGAAGCTGCTGAAAATCGTGTTCTGATTAGGGTTCCCTTATTGGAACTTATTGGAATTGGACTGATCACTACCCTCTCGATTTCATACACTCTCTCGCACGCGTTGCGGTCTGCGTTCCTTTGTTCTCCAAATTTCACAATTCCATTTCATTCCAATTAGAGAACCCTAGTTCTGATATTTTCTATTAAAAGGCTGGATCCACCCTAGGGAGTTCGGTATACCGTATACATACATCCCAACAAAGATATCTAACAGAAAGCATTCACTTTCACCCCGCCAGTAAAAGAAAGCTCTTCATCCTTGACCCTCAAAGGAAAAGAGATAGATAATCATGATTGAGTCGAATTTCTCCTTTTATCTCAGCTCAATTTCAATGGAAATTCTGCGAAAATAATGGCGTCTGTTAGCGATGCATCAATGGGTCTCTCTCTCTCTCTCTCGCTCTCTCTCTCTCTCTCTCTCTCTCTCTCTCTCTCTCTCTCTCTCTCTCTTGGTCACTCTTCTAATCCCATAGGATATTTCCCTCCTCCACCCCTCTCCCTTTCTCCTCCCCTCTCTCCCCCTTTCCCCCCCTCTCCCTCATTTCCACTATCTACTCTGGTTTTTCTCCCCCAACAGGGGACCACAAATCCCCCCATTGGTCTATCAACTAGGGATCCATTGGGGGGATTTGTGGGGGACCATTGGGGGACACGACCGTGGGGGACCATTGGGAGGGGAGGGGTTTCGTGGGAACCCATTAGGGGGATTTGTGGGGGACCATTGGGGGGTTCATGGAAACCCAGTGGGGGAAGGCTTCGTTTGTATCTTTGATAACGTGGAATGACGAATCAACAATTTTATTGCGTTTACAAACCATGTAACAAGTAGAGAAGGAAAATTTGCAACAAAACATAATAATCGATAACAACAACATCGAATTGACTACAAGTCATAGTCGGGCTAATAATATTGATTGTGTTCTTGAGATGAACTGAATGCAGGATGGTCCTCGTCGTCGCCGCTGTACTCCATCATCGAATCTCTGCAAGTTAAAATGACTCTCCAAATATGTTTCCCTCTCAACTCTAAATACGATATCGTGTTTCTCAATTTTATTGTGAGCGTGATCTACCGTACCTCGTTGGGGGTCGCATGTTCTCAATCGAGTGGTAGACGATCGGAGACGTCTCTCTTCTTCTGACAAACAAAACTATTTGTATATATCTCATATTCGCTATTTTCTTAGAGCTACATTGTCCTACCGTACCTCATTTCACCTCCTTCTCCTCTTTTCTCCATCGAATGGTCTATTGCTGGTGAGCCCATTCCATCTCCTCCATCAATCTGCGACAACGTAGAGTGAGTATGAGCGGGAGAAGACAGTCCGGATCTGCGAAAAGAATCGATATTATTCCCCCCAATAACCAATAACCATTTCATAACTAAAGTATGCCAAATCCTTTCAAACTATGTTTTCGTCCTATTTTCCAATCGTTTTTTTGAGAACTACAGTAATCTACCGTACCTCGATCGATTTCCTCCACCATTCTTCTCCTTACACTGATCATATGCAAAAGGATCTGTGAAGGGACTAGCGGAATCATCAAAAAATACCCACAATCATCTTATTCATGGAATGACAATATTCCGGTTTTCCATCTTTGAATACACATGCGCACTAATAACCCTAACCAGTAAACTTTTTACTATTGACGCTCTCTTTCACTCAGGGTTACTTTCTCACACCGCATTCAAACAAACTAACCAGGATTGAAGGAGATGAAGCGCCTTGTTCAGTGTCCGGTGCTGGGGAGAGTGGTCGAGGAGAGGGCGCTCTCGGAGGAGACGGAGGCGATGGAAGAGGAGCAATCATAATTGGCAGCTGGAAAAACAATACTTTTAGCACGGCAATCAGTTCCTCCTATTCATTCGTTTTCGCTATTTCGCATACCCATATTTATAAACGGGGTCGCATGATAAGAATACAACAGAAAGGGTTCAGGGCGAGAGAGTGTGCAAAAGTGAGAGAGTCTCTCTCGGCATCACACACTCTCTCACTTTAAACCCTGTTCTGTTGATTTTGCTGGCATGTGAAAAGATGTATATTGAAATAGCCACGATTCAATCGTATCACTCACTTGGTTCCTTGCTTGATTCCGTGGCGGTCTGAATCCGTAAAGCTCGAGGAGCTTTTCATCCTCATCATCAAAGTCGAAAGGATTGGGCGCCACTGAACAAGACATGAACAAATCGTGCGGAACGGAAACTAAACACGTTTCTAAATAAACGACATAGAAAAACGTGATTTGCCGCTTGTCGAAGCGATTCCAAGACGAGAAGGTGCCGCCCTCCTCATTCCACGCCAAAGAACACCTCAAAAAACGAATTGATAATTCAAAAATAACGACTTGATCGTAACTATGGTACATCGAAACAATTGCCCGGTATCACCAGATGGACGCGATAGTGACGACTTATGCTACAATATGGTACAAGAAATATTGAGAAACTCTGACGAAAAATCGATTAACGGTCGAAAACTGTTTCGAATTTCATCAACGCCAAGACGCACCATCGCCGCGCCTACATGCGCGGCTGGCGTGTTTGCTGATTGGGGGACCATTGGGGGGGGGGGGGGGGTTGTGGGAAACCATTGGGGGAAAAGTTAGGGGACCATTGGGGGGAAATCCGCTCCTCTACCCTCTCCAAACAGCGGGCGCGGTTCTGGTCCCCTGTTGGGGGAGGCTGACCACGCCCACTTTCTGTGGTCCCCTGTTGGGGGAGAAAAACCAGAGTAGTGTTGACCATCGATCGCTCTCACTCTCTTCCAGTCCCCTCGATTGCTCAATGAGTCTCCCCTTACTCTCTCTCTAATTACACTGTGTTCCTAACATGCATGCCATCTCTCTCTCTCTCTCTCTCTCTCTCTCTCTCTCCCCTCTCCCTCCCAATTCTCAAATTCCGTGTTGCCAGGTGCCCTTTTGTATGTCTCACTGCTCCCTTTTACACGATGCGCTATCTCACTTTCCGACGTGTCACCACCCCACTTTCCTCCTCTTTCCTTCCCTTCTTACACCTTGTTAGATATTCATCACGATTCTCTCCTTCCTCGCCCTTCTCTTCTATTTAACCAGATGTCCTTTGCTCGGGTCACTCATACGATAACAAGAGATTGGACCAGGAGATAAGATTGACTCTGGGCCATATAAAACTAATCATATCGTCTTGTGTGGTAAATCGACGCTATCTGGAGTTGGTATCAACCCAATAAGGAGTGAATGGGGGTAGTTTGGAGAGAGAGAGAGAGAATGGTCAAATAAGACACACATTGGATAAGCGGCTCCTCCACCGCTTTTGAGGCTCCTCCCCTCACTCCCAATCCAATTCCCGTGGGGTGGCCCCGATCACTCCCTCCCGCTCCCCACTCCTGCGAATGACCCATTATTAAATATCATTTTTAATTGAATTTGATTACAATATCGATTTCTAATTTATGTACTACGCCGTTGATAAGTTGAAAGCTATAGTAGGCATGACTGTTTCGCTCCCTTAGCGTCAGACAGTCATACCCCACATCATTCCATAGACCGGTCAACCATCCAGAAAGGCCTTTGGAGTGAGAGAGCGTGTGAAAGCGAGAGGGACTCTCTCACTTTTGTACACTCTCTCACTCTAACCCTGGTCTGTAGGTTTGGAATCATCTGACCCTCCCTGGGGGGGGAGCTCGTCAGTGACGGCCCCAGGAGTGATAGGGTCAATTGAACTTTTTTTAAACAAATAAATTCAGATGAAAAACTAGAATCTGATTTGCCGGAAAATGGGGTGTACGATAAATAAATAAATAGTCATATGGAGAAATAGGGACGATTTTGTCTCCATTCTACTCCAGTATTCCAACATTTTCTCTCTTTCTCTAATTCTCTCCATTTTCATCATTGTTTTCACTGTTCCCTCCGTGCTGGGCACGAAGTTGTTTACTCTACATATGTATCGACTTTCTCTGCGGAGGGAGCAGTGAGGTTTGCACTTGCATTGTCAATTCTCTCTCTCTCTCTCTCTCTCTCTCGCGCGCTATCCATCTTCCTTTGAACGAAGTCTCTCTTCCTCCTCTTTTTCCATTTTTCAATCGATCTTCTCGAGAAAGGCTGGTGAAAAGCTCCTCTGTCCTTTGAATTCCGAGTGAAAGTGTATTGATGTGATTGGAGGGCCAGTGGATGGATGGTGGGAAGAGCCTTGATAAATTCACTCTCAGAAACCATTTTCGATGAACACTATACATCTTACATCTGCAGCATTGCTATACGAATGGAAGGATAATTTGTTCGCTCCTTTCTTATTTCTCCCTTTTCTTCTCCAGTATCTGTTGGCAACACGCAATTCCTCTCTCTCCATTTTTCATTTCTCTCCCTTCTCTTTTCTCCATTCGTTCTTAGTGCTTTGACATCTGCCCTTTTGATAAGGACACATCTTGACAATTCCTCTCACGATTATCCTCTCTCGAAATTCCTCATAATTTCTCTCGATTTAACACTTACATCGTCCTCTATGCCCTCTAAAATATCGATCGAATGGAATATGTTCACCCCCCCCCCCTCTCCCCATATCTACTCTTGCTGCCAAAGCAAAGCCACCGATTCGACGGCGTCGACGGGCATCCTTCTCTTGCCCCTTCACAGTTATAATTCTTGTAAATGACTCTGACGGAAGAAATACAAAATGAATGCATTGTCGTATTTCGATTCGTCACTCTAACTCCATTCGTCATTCGTCTATTCCTAATCTTCGATTCAATCTCAACTTGCAGAAGTGAATCGATTAGAGTGAGAATTGCGAGAGGAATCTCTTCTTGGCTCATCGATCTTCCTTCTTCACTCGTCCTCATCAATCTGCCACAGTCTCGGAGATGTCGGAGACGCCAGATAGTGGTTCGTAGAGTTGTCAATTTGAGTAATTGATTGAATTCTCTCTTCACTCCACATACTCTCTCATCAACCGACCAGCGTAGAAAGTGTATGAAATGAAAAAAAAACAGATCCAAATATTTGCCCGAATTTAAAAATCTAATAGTTCGTGCTCGATTGCATAGTCATCATGCAACTAATCATCCATCCATAAACTAACTATGAAATTGTAGTTGCCTAGTGATGACTCAATTTCTCTTTCAGGCCTGAGCTCCCAGATGCAGCGAGTGAATATCTCGAGTGGATACGATTCAGGCAGTGGAGTCAGCGGAGGGAGTGGAAGTGGAAGTGGGAGTGGACCTCCACAGAGGAAAGCTGATCATGCGGTATCTTTTCTATATCTCAGAATGGTTTCAAAGTCCGACGTAAACTTGTGATAGATGCTCTCCAAGTATTTGTTATCGAAACTGCACTTCCAACGTAGGATAAACAATGATGTACTCTCTATAGCACGAATGATTGTAAACAAAGTATCAAGAGATCCTCTTCTGTATAAATTGAAAAAGTTAACAATATTTAGAGCAAAGTGAAATGTACTATGTACCATGCGTAAATTCCTCTCAAAACTTCTATAAGTACGACTGTTTCACTCCCTCTAAAGTAATGTGTGGTATTGCAGTACAATCATATGCCCCTGGCGGTTCGACCGGGAGAGTGCAAAGCGAGTCGCTCTCGCATCGACGTCGTCTCCAACTACTTCAGACTCAATGCACCCGTTCAGATTCGTGTAAGCTATCAATTAAATCAGTTGTCGATTACAGTCTCATTATCATATAATTCCTGTCTCGTTATCTAATCGGTCAAATAATACCTTCCATAATATGGTCTTTTCAGTATATCTCCTTCAGAGTGGATTTTGAGGTGCAATCGAGTCGCAATCGAGGACAGACTGAACCAGTCAAGAAGTGAGATTTATTGGCTTATTACGATGAAAGAGCTTATTTATTATAAAAGTTTAAAAAGTAAACAGTCTTCAACAATTGCAGGGAAAAGATGGCGGAGTGCTTCAAGAAGTGCTACGAAAAAAACAAGCACTTGTTCCCCAGAAAGTGAGAAGGATTTATTACATTAAGAGATCAAAGATCAACTATTTTTATATAACCTATCCAGCACATTAGCTTGGCCTTTGATCTGTGAACTCAGGGAATGTATAGTAAATCTATTCACGGCACATGCACGGCGTATATCAAAGCCTATTGTCCATACCTCATTAGCTCAAAAATGAAACTTTAAAACTATATATGAATATTTTGCAGGGCTGCTGCTCTCGTCTACAATGGAACCGATGTATTTTATACCCCCACTGACTTCAGAATCTCCGTCCCGGTGAGATCACAATTCAAACTACAATATCGATTGAGATGGAAGATCAAAGATCAACTGATTGCAGCACATTGATTTCGTGTACGGTCAAGGACCTCGTCGAGGCAACCGACCGGGACCAGAGATCATGGGAAGAATGATCATCACTCCACTTCCGATGGTGTCGGTGAGTCACATTATATATTATTGCATAGGGATGGCGTAGTTTACAATACTTAAGAATAATATATAACACTTTCTCGGTTTTTTCTCTTGATTTCTTTTTATCAAATATCTCTCTTTTTCTCTCCCACAATCGTTCCTGGTTCTATTGTTCATAATCCGGTTCGCAGTGATTGCATAGTGATCACGCAATATTTAACTCAGATCACGACAGTTCGAGTGAATTCAGAGGAGGATCGTTGTGCCCTGATGCAATTCCTCGATTGCGTCATCTCTCAAGATCATCGATTCGATCTCACGTTGGTTTTCATCTAATGTTAAAAAGTTTTTTTAAAAAGAAATACCCGATTGTACGACACTCAATTCTGTGCAAACCTGTTAACCGGAATTGTCTAAATCTAAAATATTGGATGTTTTCAGTGGACGAGCCGCAAGGTTCGTCCAGCACGGTCACTCGCTCTTCAAGATTCCCATGACTCCAGAGGAGAAGGTGAGTGAACTTTGATTCATCATTTATGTAGTTCGATCCCTGTAGTTTGATCTTTCCCAATTTGATCTATCTGCAGCGTCTGGATGTGAAGTCGATTGGGAAGGGAGAGGAAGTGTGGCTCGGTCTCCATTGTGCAGTCAAGACAGAATTCGACGAGCTCCTGTTGAACGCCGATAGTAAGTCTATGCTCTTTCGCTTTTGTAAACCAAGGAAGTATCATTTTTACATTTTATGTGATTCGTATAATTTTATATATTTTTTGTAATATCCACTTTTGTAGTTTCCATTTATCATAATAAAAAAATAAACCTAATATTTTCAGCGAGCGGCTCGATTTTCAAGTCGAGAAATCTGAATCTCATCGAATTCTACGCTCAGGTTAGTTGAATTGAGTTGATTGAGGATGGGATCCTCACAATAATCGACTAATTCTACAATGAACACAATTTTGTTTTTGTAGGTGATGCAAAATTACACGCTCTCTCTCGCCGATGTCGATTTCTCTCGTCTGACGATCGAGCAGCGCCATCTCTATGAAATGGAACGAGTCCTCAAAGGTAAATTATCGATTATCTATGATCTTTATAAGCGTTAAAATAATCAAATTCTCCCAGGAACGAAACTTCAGATGAAAATGCCGAATAAAGAGCCTCGCATCAAGAAGTTCGAAGGATTCTCGAAAAACCCTGCGAGTGCTGATTACTTCAGAATGGTGAGAACACACAAAAAATGTGGTGGAACAAATAGTGAGAAAAGAACTATAAACAGAGTCGCACGTTTCGCAAATGATTCATACATCAGCGGTAATAATGAAACTGGGGATGTATAATCTGTTAGAACTTGGCCAAGTTCTAACAGAATATTCCCCCCTGGTAGCATGATGGAATAAGCGAATGTGATCGTTGTTCTCCACATGATTCCAAACCTACAGACCAGGGTTAGGACGAGAGAGTGTGCAAAAGTGAGAGAGTCCCTCTCGATTTCGCACACTCTCTCACTCAAAAGGCCTTTCTGGAAGGTTGACCGGCCCGTGGAATGATGTGTCTCTGAAGGAATGAATGAAGGCGAAAAAGTGTTCTGCATTAGCGAGACTCCCATTATTGATCTTCAAATTTTCTTTTCTCCCGATATTTATTTCTAGTAGCAACTTATTCGTTGCAGGAAGGACAAGGAGAGATTTCAGTCGCAGACTATTTCCTCCAACAGTACCAATATCGCCTGGAGTGCCCGCACTTCCCTTGCCTCACGGTAAATTTCCTTTTTGAAATATCCGACATAGACATTATATTTTAATCAAAAATGTCAAAAGTCACTGCACAGAGCGCAAACTCTCTGACATGCGCCTCTGTAGATAGAGAACTCACGCTTTCAGTGAGTTAGAGAGATAGTGTGCCTTGAAGAGCTCTTGAACACTGAACGCTCTTGAACATAACTCACGGGGAAATAAGTCTACGACTTCATAAGTCTAAGCTGGCCAGCGACGACTTCACCCGCAGGAGAGCGAGGCGGTTAGACTTTGAAAGTCGTCGCTGTCCAGCCCGAAAGTCTAGAATGGTAGACTTATTTCCCTCTGATTGTGAGAACAAAGTAGAATTCCCTTGAGAAGCACATTTACAGAGTTCGCGCTCTGTTTGCTGAAAATAATGATCGTTTCAGTTCTTCAATAAGACGACCAGGAATACATCGAAGATCCCCATGGAATTCTTCTCGACTCTCGAGGAACCGACCAGATTCAAGGGAAAACTAACGGATATTCAATTGGATGTCTTCATCAAGGTACCCATCTTGGCACGACTACTTCAATTTCTATCAGATGTGCATGTTACCTAGTAATGACGCAATAACTGTGCAGGCCGTCTGTCAAACTCCGAAGGAGAAGAAGAATCGAATCGAGAGACTCTGTGCAGCTGGCCAGAACTACTTCGGAGACTCAGAATGCATGAGGGTCAGCTCGAACATTCCCAGTTTTTTTTATTGAAATGTGGAACGCAATGTTGGAATATTCATTGGATGTGTGGAATATTTAACCGAACCGTTGCGTTACAATATTGATTTCAGGAATGGGGAATTTCTCTCGACAGGAAGATGGTCGCAATCGATAATTGCCCTCTGCTACCGTTGCCTCACATCGAGATGGTGAGTGAAACGACCTCGTTAGGAGAGACAAGCCAGAGAGTGGATTCGAATTGACAAATATTGAGAACGAGTAGATTAAGATCTCATGGATAGAGATGAATGAATTATCTATATATTTCAATTATTTGAATATTCAGAAAGCATCGCAGCCACAGACGGAAGTGAACGGGGAGACAGGAGAGTGGAAAATTACTGAGAAGATTGATGGATATGAGAGACCGATTGGACCTGTCGAGGTACTCCATTTGGAATGGTCAACATTATGTATGTCTTTCTAGGTGCAATGTGAGTAAATAAAATCGCTGTTGTTATTAAATGGAGTGGAAGAAGTAGACGAAAATTCAGAAAGTAGCGTAATCACTACGCAAAATTTGATATTGCAGTCGAGCGCATCTCGTATCGTTCTCATCGTCACTTTCATCAACGAGAGGGCGCCGAGGAATGCTCGGGATGAGAAGAGAGAACATGGACCAATCAAATTGATTATGGAGACGATGAGACAGTACAAGATGAATGTACGTTTAATATCATCAACTCCCTAGGGAAAGCATTTCGTTTTTCACAGCTTTAAAACACTTTTAAAGAAGGTGTCCCACGAATATTTGGTCAACCGAGTTCTCAATGTGGGGCAATGGAGGTCGAATACCCGATGAGAACCTCGAAAATCGCATGTTTCAGTTTTAAGTTTGAAGAAAGTTATATTTAATAAACCGTCCAAAACGACCAGAATTCTTACAGTATCTTACATTGAACCTGCAATTTTTTCGTGGTGGGAGTTGGCATTTTGCGGAGAAGAAGTCAGAGAAAGGCAGAGAGATAAGGGGAAACGAGGAGGGTGCGCGAGGGAAACGCGCGCTGCATTTGTGTTTCGCCAACTACTGATAGCAGAAATGAAAACTCGAACATCGGGGAAAATAAAAGGCTTCAATCATTCGGGTTACGCCTTCTTTAAGAAATGATTAGCTTTTATTCCCCATAAAGTCAGGGCTTGTTCATAATCAACTCGCGTTTCAGGTGCATCCCATGCCGAAGATCTTCCATGAAGAACTGTTCAAAACCGAGGGAAGATTCGTGTCAACGAACAACCGATGGATTGATGGCACGATTGTTGGAGCGAACGAACATGTATGCATTAAAACGAATAATGAGATAATGAAGAGGAGAGAAAAAAGCGAAGGGCAAAACCACAACTGAAAATTAAATAAAATATCTTAAAATAAAATTAATATAATATGTTTATTTGATCGATTATAATTTACATTCAGTGTGCGAAATTGTCAGCGGAAGTGGGAGAGCAATGCATTCCCCTTCATTTCTACGTCTTCCCGAGACGACAAGCCAAAGCATACGGTACGTTACTAAATACGATTTTTTGGGCTTGAATTGCTGGTATCCCGATGTGGGATGGAAATTATTTGAACTTGGCTTATAACTGCTATTTGTCCATAAATCACAAAGGAGATCGGACGAGATGGGCCAGAAATAATAATAATGCTAAAGAAAAGTATTTCACAAATTTGGTTACAGCTGCAATCAAATACTATTGTGACGTCGTCCATGGAGTCGTGTCTCAATGTGCAGTACGGAAGGCATTCGATGTCAGTAGATTTAATTTTTTTTAAATATTTCATTATTTATTTGTGAATACTTCCCGTAGAATCCGGACAACATAATGAATGATCACTTTTAAACATTTTATATCTTCCGGCGATTTTCTATTCCACAAATTAAAGATTCGTGCATTGCAGAAACTGGATGGAAATGCTGTGACGAATACGAGTGCACAGAATCTTCTGCTCAAAGTCCGAATTAAATTAAATTGACAGTTCACAGTCAAAACATTTACATAATCTATGAAAATTAAATATATATTTTGCAGATAATGGCAAAGTGTGGAATCATCGAATACAGATTGTCTTCCTTCAAACACAAGAAGTGCGTTTAATTGTTCTTTCTCCTTGTTCGATTAATAGTTAGAATTATTCAATTATCTACCTGTCCGATGATATATCTTATCTTTGATCTCTATTTTCTTTCAGTATCGAGAGGATGCAAAACGAGGAGGATCCAGTGTTGATTCTGGGAGTCGACGTCTCCCATCCAAGCAGAGAAGAACGATTCGATGCCATTGTAAGTTATGAATAACATTTTTCGTCCTACAACATAACTAAATAAAAAAACGAGTATGTACATTGGAAATATTCAAAGTTTTGATAATTCAGGAGAAACACGAGAAATCGACGGGAAAGACTGCACAACAAGCAAATAAGTTCAGAGGAAGGCACGAACAATTACCGACTGCACGACCTGCCGGAGCTGCCATGTTCGCGGTACGGTAGAGGATACGGTAGTAGGGATAGGGATAGGGACTACGATAATAAGATACTTCCGGTAGCGGATCTTCAATGACCTTTGATCTCTACAGGGCATCAGCTTCTACGATTGTCCTCGATCGGTCGTTTCTGTCGTCGGATCAATCGATATCAAGGGAGCGAGGTACAGTAGATGAGAAATGATGTAGATTGCCGACTATTTCATTACATTACAATAGTGATGACGTCTAGTTCATTGAATTGAGTAAATGTCACCGTGCATTCTGCAGTATCCTCTATTACGTAGTAATGGCGCAATTGCAGATACGGAGTGTCTTCTCGTGTTCAACGACTCGGTCAAGAAGAGACCGTCAATATGATTGAACCATTCAAGGAGAGAATCAAGGACTTCGTCGAGGTCAGATAAAACTTCATGCAACTTTCTTCTCAATTGATCTCGAAATTTTAATAATTGAGAGCCTAATATTGTTCGATGGATTACGCCTTCCAATGTCTCATCTCATTCCAGAATGTGGGTTCTCTTCCCAAGCACGTTCTGCTCTACAGAGATGGAGTGAGCGACTCTCAATTGAAGAAGATTGCTTACGAAGAGCACTCGAGAGAGCACTCGAATCGGTTAGTCTACCCGACTCATCTTCGTAGTTTGATCTTTGATCTATTCAGTTCGATATTGGAAAGGGAGCGTGTACGGTAACCTACGTGACGGCTGTCAAACGTCACCATACGAGATTCTTCCGTGCCAACTTGGAAGCGATGAAGCAGCTGTGTGTCAATTGTTATCTTTCTTCAAAAAAAATGTAATATTATAGTTTCTTGCTTACAATGACTATTGACTATTGGCTCACAACACAGATTTGAAAAATTGTCATTGAGACTGAAAATTGAAATTAAATGACACTGTAGATGGACGGATGATGAGATTACAGTAGAATTGGAAAGTGGGATAAATTCACTCTTGTAATTTTTTTTATTGCAGTCCCAAGGGAGAGAAGACTCATTTCAATTGCCCGCCTGGAACTCTCGTCGAATCAGTGATTGTCTCCCGCAACAAATTCGACTTTTACCTCCAATCACACTACGGTAACTTGGTGAGTGGACTGATTACTGTAGCCCACTGGCGGATTACTGTCATCTAAAATCAATAATCATTAAAATTATGTGATTGGACCTTCCAGGGAACTGCCTCTCCCACTCGATACACTGTCGTCAGAGACGATTGGAATGTCTCCAGCTCCTTCATACAGGTATACGGTAGTCTGCGTCGGTCAATATTCAATCGACACTCATTTAGACCATAATCTTCGCCCATTGCTTCGGTAATCTCCGTTGTCCGAAGCCTCTCTCCATTCCAATCCCTCTTCACTACGCTCATTTGGCTGCCAAGAGGGCCAAGGTCCACTACGATTTCTTCAAGGAGTACGTTTCACACATGTTCAATGAACGACGTTATGTGCAGTTTCCTGCTGCTTCAATAGTGGATTATCTCATTGAAAAATGTAACTTTACTGGTATGCTCTCATTGCAGGAATCCATCTCAGGAGTACTCTACTTCGAGGGAAGATCTCGTGAGAGAAGTCAGTCAAGTATAATTATTGATTACCTTATAATGATACAATCTCAGGAGTACGAGAGAATCGCCGTCACTCCCAATGACAGACTGAAGGAGATGAAGTCACTGCACTACGCTTGATCGATCGATTTATTGATGATCAGTGTTAGTTCATAGTATTAGTATCAACATTCTCTTTCCATTTTCCCTCTGACACACACTGACGGATGTACAGATTCTCTCTGCATTTATTGATCTTCATTATCACCGTTCCACTTTCATTCTACCGTATTTTTTTCCTTTGATCGAGTCTCAGAACAAATTCAAGAGACATTATCGATCACTGTCATGTTCCATTCACACAATTCGTTTCTCCTTCTCACTTCTATCAGGTTCACTTTTTGTTTCTAGTTAGCCGCTGATTTTTTATCACACATTTAACTTTCCCTCTATCTTACTCAATTGTGATTTTATACTGTACATAATGGTCCGTGAGATCATAGCTGATCGTATGTTGAAATATTTCCTTTGTTGTGTCAATAGCAATAATAAACGTAGTTAAGTTGAGAGAGAAAAATATAATACATCGAGAAAGATAAATAAAAGAAATAAACAAAGATAATAAAAGAGAAAATTCAATTTGCTCTAAGTACGGTACCTGGAATCCAACTGGGAATTCAGAAAATTATAATTCATACTGTAATCAAACCCTGATATTGACTTTCCAATAGCACAAATTACAAAACCATATTTTTCATAATTTCTTCTGGGTTTTCTTCGGTTTTCGTTACTTTTCTGCTTACATGTTGCACAAAGATGTTGCCATGGCAAACTACCTACATTTTAGGCCAATGTTATAGTCAATGTCTCCTTGTATTCTTCATGTTTAGCCAGGAGTGGTTCACTGAACTCTCTTCTCTCTTCTTCCCTAGTAAGTAGGTCGCTGCTCCTCGTCTCTCCTGTCCTTCCACACTCTCTCATATTCTCTCCCCGTATGCCCTCTCCCTTTTCTCCACATTCCCTAGTCGGTGGTTCCTCTATCCCCCTTCCCGTCCCCTCCCCCTCTCTCATTCTCCATCGCTAGTCCACTGTCCCTCCCTCTTCCAACAGACACTTTGGGAAAGTTTCACGTGTTCCTTCTCGTTGTTTATTTATGTCCCTCTTTCACAACGATCGTTTGGTTCACATGCAATATATTTCCGTCCTGTTTTGATTGATTACCATCGTCCATCTCCCACTGTTATCTGAATGGTATTGAAATGAAAAGGGGATGAGTCATTCGCCTTCTCTTCGCGCAGATTTTGAGTGGTACGAGGCTGTTTACTCTCTATTTACTGGTTACTATAGCGAAATTTCGGCCAATCAATTCCAAAGAGAGTAACATTTTTCCTCCGCGTTTCGTTTCAAACTTCCAGGAAGGAATCTGCAGCGTGTGAAAGAATGTGAAAAAGTGAGAGGGCGAAAATAGAACTCTCACTCCTAAACCCTTTTCTATAGGTTTGACTGGGCTGCAATGATGTGACCACCATAGACCAAAAACTTCGTTCCACTAAACAAACCTAAGCAGCATTTTGACTTGTTTGAGAAGAAATTTCGAAAAATGAGACATTATTTTGACTATTTTAAGGTGAAATTTCGAAAAATGAGACATCATTTTCGGGTTTTTACAAAATCAGACAGCATTTGGGACTTTTGGTAACATACGTTTTTGGTATATGGTGACCACGGGTCGACAAGGTGGGTAGGAAAATGGCCGAAATGTGGGTAGGGGTCTTCAAAATAGGCCATGAAAATGCAAAAATGTAGGTTGGGTTTTCAATTGGGTAGGCTTTGTAGTTTTTACGTCCCTGTCAACCTATGGATGTGACAGCACATACTTCTCGTATCTCGTAAATTTGAATGCGCTTATTTATTACTGCTCGTTTCTTGTCGTTGTTTTTCCAATACGAATGGACTCACATTTATTCCATCCACCAATGCTCTATTCCAGATTGATCTTTGATCACTGACAATGTCGGACGAGGAGTATAATCAGGAGGATTACGTCGAGGGCGATGGTTACGATGATGGAGGAGACGGAGAGGAGGTACGGTAGATTACAGTAAGCTGATGGACCCGATGTTTACAGTACTACGAGGGTCAGGACTACCAGGAGTCCCAGGACAACCAACCTCAGTACCAACAACAGGAGTACTACCAACAGGAACCCCAATACGAGGAACCAGAGGTGGGCATTGACACTAATCCAATCTGATTTGAGTTTACAATGTGACGTTGATCTTTTAAGCCTGAAGAAGAGGGAGAAGAAGAGTACCAAGAAGAAGAACCGGAACCAGGTCAGGATGGTTATTCATTTGTAAACTTTATTTATTAGGCATGAAATGTTTGGAAAATTTTAATCATACGGTGTTCTAGCCAGTGTCCAAATTGAGAATAAAAGTTTGAGAACCGGGGAAATAACACATATACGGTCTCACTACAATGGCAATCATGGCCTTTCGCCCTAACTCCGTGTCTCACTACTCAATGAATCCATATTGCAGATCCGGAGGAGACTTACGAGGAGGAGGAACAGCAGGATGAGAATGAGGAGGTTAGTAGATGAAACCGGCTGTAGTTTGATCATTGATTTCTGATCAGGAACCGGAGCCAGAGGAACTCGCACCCGAGGATTACCAGCATGATGACTCGTACGAAGGTCAGTTTACTGTTGTTTGTCACATGTTGTTACGATTTCGTTTGCAGTTTGATCTATCTCCTTTTCAGGTGAGAATTACGTGCAGCCCGAGTTCGAAGCGACTGAGGAGGAAACAACCGAATTGGTCGAAGCTGCGACTAAGGGAGATCTGGTACGGAGAATACTGTACCACTGAATTACTGTAATATTATGAAAATAATGAAACCTGAATAAGAAAATACATAATACAGTTTATCCTTGTAACTTATATGGCACTTATACATTTCTGAATACGTTGTAAGTTATTACAAATGAACAATCATTATATTTACATTATACCGTAACTGATCTACCCTGATTACCGTATCCCCATTGCAGGAGTCGATCGATGATTCTGTGCCGGCAGCGATCATGCCGAAGAATTACGGAGCAGCTGATGGGGACGAGCCACCCAAGGCCCAATTCGCAAGCATGTTCAAGGGTTCGTTGCGTCATTACTAGGCAAGCGATACAATATCTCTGTTAAGGTGTGATGGACGGATTCGGAGGAGGAGGCATGCAGGGAATCATCGGAGAGATTCAGAATATCGCTGGAGGAGGAGGAGGTGGCGGTGTTGGAGGAAGTACGGTAGTATTTGAATTGAGACAATTACCGCCTGATTATGAGCGAAATTTAAAGTCTCCTCAAGAAATGGCCAGTTTTCGGAGGTGTTAAAACTCGCGCCAAATTCAAATGTTATCATTTCAGTGCTTGCTTCTGGTGCCTTGGGCGGTATGATGGAGAAGGCAATCACTGCTGCTGCTGAGAGGTATCGGTTGATTAGACGACGATTGTAGTTTGATCTTTGATCTCTCAGATTCCTCAACGTCGACCCCAGCACTGGCGCCATCATCGGAGCCATCGCGGGCAATCTGATCTTCAATCGGGGTTTGTAGTTTGATCCGCCTTACTTTGTAGTCTGATCTCCTCAGGTGGCTGCAACAATTCACTCGGTGGTATGGGCAAGATGATTCTCGAGAACATCATGAACGGAAAGTTCCGACGCGATGTGAGTGTGTAGTCTGATCACTGATGCTCGTAGTGTAGTCAGATGGTTGTAGTTTGATCTTTGATCTGTCAGGTGACTCCATGGAAGCCGCCAGTACCCGGTGCGGCCTCCTTCAATCTCAATTTCAATGCAGAGAGAGAACGCTGTCTGAGAGTGAGTCCATACATTTTCGTTGGCCGAGATTCTCGGTTTACACTTTTTTGAACTAGGCAGTTTAGAGACTCGAGACCCATCTAGGAATGCGTAGAATATCGAGTTTAGTAAGAAGTGTCCCCTATCTGACCTGTTTTATCGAACTTCCGATAGAAATCTGACGTGTTTATGAAGTATCTGACGTGTTTATGCTAGGCGAGAGAGTGTGTGAAAATGAGAGATCTCGGCCGGGCGAAAATGTATGAGTGAGTCCCAAGACGAATGTTTCAGATTGTACAATAAACGACTTTGGCGAGATTCATTTCTTTTAGAATAGGCTAACCTTGTATTTAATAAACAGAAAACGAAAGAAAAATATTGTGTTTGTCGATTGAAACCTCCTTTGTGCAGGAGAAAAGACTATTCGAGGACCCCGAATTCCCCGCCTGTGATCGTTCTATCTACTTCAAGGAGAAACCATCGAAGACTATTGAATGGATGAGACCCAGTGTGAGTTATGATAACCAATTTTTTTAAAAAATTGCCAGCTTAAAATAAGTTTCTGATTGTAATAAAGCTTTTGAGATAGCATTTTTTTCACACAAATATGTTGGTTCTCATTCAGTAGGTTCCATTCGACGGTTCTCGAGCTTTTTCGAATTTTCATCCGACCTAGTGTCACATGAATTACTAATGTGAAATTATAAATTTACATTAAAGCGATGTTTTCTCCAATTTTATTTCAATGTTTTTATCATTCAGAGGTCACTCTAATGTCTATTACAGGACATTGTTGACAATCCTCAACTCATCGTCGAAGGACACTCGAGATTCGATGTGAAGCAAGGAGCACTTGGAGACTGGTCAGATTAGATTATCGATCGATTCCTCCACTACTAGGAAATTGAAATGTCTGTCTGTTGGTATGTTTTTTTTTCCTTCCGCGTGACCGACCTTTTTTCTGAATAACTTTCTTCAAAGTTGAGCAATCTTCTCAGATCCTTTTGCATATGATAGCCCATCACGAAACACATCGATTTTTATATTTGAAAAATCGATAATTTCATGGCCAAGTCGGTAGCGAGCTCGAATTCAAATCCGAGGGTCGCAGGTTCGATCCCCGCCGGTGCATAGTCTTTTGCCGCATTTTTTCCAAGTGTCAAATGTGGCCCAAACCCATTTTTGAGTAACGAGATTAACATTTGAGCATCTTTTGCCGATTTTTGAAGTGAAATATCGATTGATTTCACTTGATTTCACGCGATTTCATGAAATTTTCGCACATTTCGTTCCAAATCATTCCTCATGCCGGCAATCTCGCAGGAATGGAGTTAGAACGAGAGTGAAAGGAAAATTGAGAGTGACTCTCATTTTGGCACACTCTCTCGCCCCTGACCCCTTTCTGGAGGCCGGAATCATGCATCCGGAAGCTTCCTAATAAATCGCTTCAAAATCGCTCTATCTTCTCGGATCCTTTTGCATACGACAACAGACCAAAATCCCTTTAAAATTTTGCAATATTTAATTGACCAAATCCACAGCCAAGTGGGTTACGCGCTTGACTTACAATCCGAGACCCCCAGGTTCGAACCCCGCCGCGGGCAAAACGTTTGCCGCATTTTTCGCAAGTGTCAAATGCCCTTCTAGCACGTTCTTCAGTAAGGTGAAACACGTTTTCACCTGTTTTGCCGAGTTTTAACATGGAAAATCGAAAATTTCGAAAAGTTCCCAATTGGATCGCAGAGCGTGGGGGATCACAGGAAAAGTGTTTTGCGATGTCGGAAACGTGTCAAACACGTTTTAACGTGAAAAATTGAAAATTTCGTAAAGTTTCCAAATGATCCGGCGAGCGTAGGGAATCATTGGAAAAGTGTTTTGCGATGCCACAAACGTGTTCGAAGACGCCATGGAAATCAACACACGGTATCCTGCGTTTCCGTTGAGAAAGGCTCGTGAGGCTGAGAGCGATCGAAAAAAGTTGCCACGAAGTGGCGTAGTGGCAACTTTTTTCGATCGCACTCAGCCTCACGAGCCTTTTGCAACGGAATAAGCCAGTACCTCTTTCTAGAGATTAACATTCCCCAACATACTAAGCTCCCCCCTGGACCGATCGTGGAGCCGGCTACTGAGTTCTTCTCCCTGGACCGCTCTACAGCAAGCTTCCAAACTCCCCCTGGACCGAACCTGAAGAATGCTACCAAGGTTCCCCTGAACCGTACCTGAAGAAGGCTACCGAGGTCCCCCTGGACCATACCTGAAGAAGGCTACCGAGGCCCCCCTGAACCGTACCTGAAAAAGGCTACCGAGGTCCCCTGGACCGAATCTTAAGTATGTTACTTAGCTCCCCCTGGACCGTACCTGGAGCCAGTTACCGACCTCCCCCTGGACCGAACCTGCACCCGGAACTATGCATAGAGCGTAGTGTACGCATAGAGCGTAGTGTATTTAACCTCAATACATCCCGGCTAGTTAAAGGAACCATATTATTTTTTCAGTTGGTTGCTGGCTGCTGTAGCCAATCTGACTCTGAGAGACGAGCTCTTCTATCGAGTCGTCCCTCCTGATCAGTCTTTCACTGAGAATTATGCTGGTGAGAGATTACGGTAGCGATTGCTGTACAGATTTAAAGTAGAGATGGGATGGGAAGAGGGAAACTTCGACACTTGAGGTATCTTCCACTTCCAATTCTGGCGATACGGTCAATGGGTCGATGTCGTCATCGATGATAAACTACCTACTGGTAAGATACATTATCGAACTAGTTGGACAATAGAAAGTTTGATACTCTTTTGCATCCTAAAGTGGTTTGACACCATCGCTCTCTTAGTATTCCTATTTATACTCTGTTGTTTACAGTGAATGGCAAGTTGTACTACATGCACTCTGCTGAGAACAACGAATTCTGGAGTGCCCTGCTGGAGAAGGCTTATGCTAAGTGAGAGATTGCATAGGGATATCGAAATCATCCTTTCTAGAGCACGGCGTTCTGGGCAAAACGCCAAAGTTGAATTAGACCATCACCCGTTTACGTACTATTTTCGCGCGCTCTCTCTCTCTCTCTCTGATTTTATCTGCTTCAATTTGCATAGACTCTTCAGAACGCAGTGTACAGTAGACAAACTTATTTTCTCTAACCAACGTCTATCCCCTTCTTCCTCAGATTGTACGGTTCATATGAGAATCTGGAGGGAGGTTCGACTGCTGAAGCACTTGAAGATTTCACAGGAGGACTCACGGAAAGCTTCGATCTCAAGAAGGTTAGACATGCCATCCTGGTCTTTTCGATTGTTATATTGCCCTAATATGTATTAGACCGACTAAAATGCCTATTGTAGGTATTTTTTTATTTTTAAAAAAACCTCAAGTTTTCTATTATTTTTTTAGTTTGATCTTTGATCTCTATCCTTTCAGACGGAGGCTCAAACAGTGCTTGCAATGCTCGTTCGTGGATTCCAAATGGGATCACTCTTCGGATGTTCCATCGCGGTTAGTGGTCGGTGGGGTTGGTGTGTATTAGTTATGACACACTTAGACTACCGTAACCTTCTCCCTCCACAGGCCGACCCTGCAGTCAAGGAAGCGATCCAACCGAATGGACTGGTTAGAGGACACGCTTACAGTATCACCGCCCTGCATACGGTAGGTAGTGGAGGTTGAGTTCCAAAATTGATTCTTTAGTGGCACGGGTTACAATAAATTTAAGATTACTGTAATTAATGTTGAGTCAAATATCGTATTGCTTGCAGGTGAAGAGTGGTCGGGGAGATCAAGTGATGCTTCGGATTCGAAATCCATGGGGAAATGCCGATGAGTGGAATGGAGCATGGGCTGATGGAGATTCGAGATGGGAAGATGTAAGTGACTCATTGTAATTTGATTTTTGTAGTTTGTACTATGATCATTGGAGTGTATAGTCTGCTCTCTCATATCTCAATATCTTAGGTGTCGGAGGAACAGAAGCAGACGATGCAAGTCGTATTCAAGAAGGACGGAGAGTTCTGGTGAGCAGATATTGGAGTTTGTAGTTTGATCTTCGAAGTAGCGTGTACTCTGATCTCTGATCTTTGTAGGATGGCATTCGAGGACTTTATGAGGGAATACGAGGAAATCGAAGTGTGCAATCTGTCTGCGGAGGTGAGGGAAAGGAGATTGAATAATATAGAACGATGAATGTTTGGGATAGAGTATAATTGATAAAGGATAACGAAATTACGTGTATGAGTGTGCAGAAGAAGAAACCGCTGTAATTTGTTTTGTTAAATCATCGATTATTGTTTAGGTGATGAATGAGATCTGTGAGATGACGGGAGTTGATCAAACGTGCACGTCGTCTGGACGAAATGTGCAGTGGAAGGAGGTCGGTGCTAAATCCAGGAAGTCCGCGAAGCGGAATCAGTGAGCATGGAATTGTTTATCATAGTGCATTTCAGGTGCAGCAGGACGGATCGTGGAGCATTGCAGAGAATACAGCGGGAGGATGTGCGAACCATCCCAGTCAGTTGATCTTTGATCTCTATAGTGGTCGTGATATCCAAATTCGTGGCGTCTACACCGGATTCTCTAGGCAGAAATCGGTCATGGACTGTCGTGCCCATAAATTATGAAAAAGTCAACTCAAAAGACTCCCACTCTTCCACAGTTATGAAAGGATTAACTCCTTTTGTCAGAAACCTACTGGCACAATCCACAATTCGGATCGAGATTCACTGTTACGAACGAGAGGTAAGCAAATATTTATGGTATTCATGTATCATTTATTTATTTAAAATCAATAATTCCGATTCTATTATCTCGAAGATGAGTGGTTTATTTAGGAATTCAATAATTTGCAGCGTTGAGCACGACGGAAAATGCACTGTGATCGTAGCTGTGCTGCAGAAATACAGAAGGTGAGATTATTGATTGATACCCGCACGACATCCAGCAAACGAGAGATTGAGTGACAGTGAGTGATTCCCACTCCATTTAATTCGATCCATTAACCTCTTTCTGGAGGTTTGAACGGTCTTTAAATGAGGGGGATATAGAAAGTGTGTCGTCATTTCAGAGAACTCCGTGTGGAGAACAAGGATTCCCTTCCCATTGGATTCTCCATCTACAGAGTGAGATTTAGTATTCGTATTCTATTTTCATCCAACTTCTAGTTTGTATGGTGTGACGGTGGTGGTATTCATCGTCGTTCTATCTGCAGGTTCCGGCTCTCTCGACGGCCCTCGATGAGCAATTCTTCCGCAGCAACAAAACTGTAGCGAGAACGCCCGTATTCATCAATCTCAGAGAGGTCAGTCAAAGTTGGATGGGATATGTCAAGTGATGAAAATAAACTAGATCAAGGACATAAAGTATGGAGAATATAATATATTTTCAGGTGACAATTCGTTTCCGTGCGGAACCGGGAGAGTACTGTATCGTCCCTTGCACTTTCGATCCAAACGTCGGTAAGCACTTTCACGGTAATTCATGAGTCCGAATTTGTCGTTTCTCATCAAATTGTGTTTGCCTTTCTAATGTTGAGATCTTGATTCATCATTAGGCAACCACTTGTTATGTTTCAGAAGCCGAATTCCTCATGCGAGTATTCGTCAATGGAGAAGTGCAGACTGAGTAAGTATTTTACATATTTAGTTTTTAAAAAAAATAATTTTTAATCAATACTTCGAATAAATAAATTCCAAATATTTTTTTCAGTCGCCTGCCTGCTTACCACTGAACGAAAGACTTCGAATCTCTCGATTTGTGTTATTTTATGTATAATGTTGTATCTAAATTGTGATTATTTTGAAGATATTTGTGATTCCCCAGAGATTATTTATGTGACGGTTGCTAATATGATAAATGGTTGTCGGTGCGGTATGTCAATGTTGTTCAAGCAAAATATTATTCGCAATTCTCGTTTGATTAGATTACAGGGCACATTGAGAGGCCGTAAAAAAGAGGATAAAAGGGACAAAGAAATTTTAATAAGAGCAATATTTTGAATTGATTTTCTCACTCACTTTCTCCGTTTTCCTTGAATGGGAGCGGTATTTTCTCCCATTTCTCGAAAATCAGAAGTGTGTAGATCCATTGAAGAAATGAGCAGAGAAGATACTAAAGCTGAGATGGTTTGCAATTTCATATTATTTTCTTTTCCCTAATATTTGTCTTTTTGAGAATTCTCATGAATCTGTAGTGGACAAATCGCCGAATATCTCAAGCTTCTCGAGGTACAAAATTTTTGTGTGAATATAAATAAAGAAAACTTGGCTTACGTAGTGCTGATGCAATCTCTATCAGGTCCAGTCGACTGAGGGTGAGAAGTGTGAACACGAGTAGAGAAGATTATTCAAATTCAGTGTCCTTCGATGAGGCAGCCGGTGAGTTGCGTAGTGATTATGCAATGTGATCGCATTAATAAAATAATTAGATTCGCCCAAGAAAGCGAAGAAAGAACGGTCGATCCATTCGCTGTCCACTTCGTATGGAGTGAAGAGTTTGCCCGGTGTGAAGGTATGTTACGGCATTTTTCAGGGGTGTAGGTAGAAGAGAAGTAGATCAAAGAAGATCCTGTCTCTCACTATAAATGAGTTTGAGTCTCCATTTAATCTCGAATGTACGAGAGCCGTTCAAATGTGTTCCTGCAAAAACGCTGTTTATGCCAGATAATGACTTCCTTTGTCATACTGGATAGCTTACTATCATCTACAGTATAATACGGTATCTTCTCAGGAGTACGATGGATGGATTCGTGAGAACGTCAAATCGGATGCCAACTGGATTCATGCCATTAAGAAATTCAATGCAAATGAGAAAATGTGGAAGAGACTAACAATGGTGAGACATTTGAAGAGCTTAAAGTAGAATTTTAGACGTTACTTTCTCTTCAACCGTAACCTTTTCTTCCTTTCTACCGTAACCACTTATTGTAGCCCGCTCGTACCACTCGTCGTCTCAATTCTGTTCTCTCTGGTCTCAAATGGACAAAGTGTGTGAGAGAAGTCTACAAACGGTGGGCAGATGTAATATTGAAGATCGTCATTCTTATACACTTTATCCTGTTGTCGTAATCACTATGCAATTTAGGTCAGAGTCGTCAGGTTGGATTGTAATGGAGGATGAATGGTCGAGTATTCCTGTAGAGATGAACACTCAACTCTTCCCTGATGGCCATCCAGTGATGAAAGAAGATTATGAGGAAGACAGTGGTATCCATACGACCCTTTTCTTTATCCTTCTAACCGGCCAACGTAGATAATTTCGTTTGCTGAAAAAGAGATACGATAGATTACATGCGAAAATTAGGACTATGTTGTATTTGTATTGCTTCCCATTTAATATAATTTGTTCATTGCAGTGCTACGATTGTCTAATCTGACTCTGGAGGTCTCGAGAGAAGAGAAGTAGACATTTCCCTCGGAGAGATGAGAGATAATGAGAAGGGAAGACAAATGAATTGTACATCATCCGCTCCTTGTAATAAAGTGTTTATTCAATACATGTGTACGATTTATTTTAAAATTATAATTTATATGAAAACAAATCAAATATTAAATTTTTCTTTAATTTAATTTGTGAAACTGACCCATCTAACAGTGTGTGACTAACCGAGCTCCTAAATAACATACGGTATTCTAATATAATTGATTATTTTTTATTTAGTCATCTTCAGCTCTGGAGATGTTTGTATTTCTTTTTTTCTTTTATTTTTGAAGTTAATTTGGTGCAACATAAGGGGTAGAATGCGTGGGAAATGTTTGTAAATCGATTCTTGCCTCTCCTCGATTGCTGTTTCGGATTGAATTTTTCGTATATTGTTCTTCGTATATCCAGCTAACCTTCCTATTTTTACTTGCTTCCAGATGACAGAGGACTATCACAACGGATTGACCATCGTTCGATTGGAATCAGATGCTCTCAGTCGATCAATCTTGAGGTATTGAAATCATGTTAAGCTTGTTCAAACTTTAATCGTGGTTATAAAGTGTTCGCCGCGTATCGTGTACGAACTCGCGTAAATTTGAGCAGGTACTCTTTTCTGCAGCATTGAAAAGATCCAGGCCAGCTCTACAATGGCATAATTAGCCTGAGATGCTCTCTAAAACAATGTCCATCTAGCGCCTTCCTTTCAGTGCTTCCTCTAGCTCCTCTTGTGAGCATCCATGGAGGAATTTGTTCCAACCTCGTAAACCACCCTCTCGTTCCTCTACTAAATGTCCGGAGAGTCAGCAGGCGCCTTCGTTCTACATGAATGATTCGTCTCTTCGTGGTCCTTCCTCTTCCAATCTCTATCGTACTCCGCCTGCACGAGCAAGAGGTACAGATTTTATCGACGCCCGAACGCGCAACGGGAAATGTGTAATTACGTGAAATAGTATATAGTATATTAAGACTCTCCATAGGGAAGTGCTGTTGGGGGGGTGTAATAGGGGTAAATCAGTGTGTATATCAATCGTCGTGGGCCTTACGTCCGGTTCATTTGTGATATTTGTGACGCCCAAGTAGTTTTATCTTAATATAATTAATGCAAGCCTTTACTTGTACTAATTGCAGGCGGCTGCGCATTTCGATCAACATCGTACGACTACCCCGGGTAATATCAGGAATGGTTGTATGTTTACTATGAAATTAAATAGTAACCATACGTAAGCTTGATATAATTTTTTTCAATTTTCTTTTTTAGCTCGATAGAAGTGCACGAGACGATTCGATTGAGCGACGTGGAGGCATTTAGAGCAAGTAAGTCAATGCAGTAAAAACTACTCTTAAATCTTGATTGATCTATTAGTTATTCTATTTACTTCATTCGTCCGTTGCAGCGACAGCAAAACAAGCAATGGGAATTCATTCCAACGATAAGAATCACAATAACCACGTGGATCAACTCACTGGTAATGTTTCGATCTTTATTAAATATTATATATATATATATATATATATATATATATATATTTATGCGTATTACAAGTAACAACGCGGTAACGAAATGGAAATGAAAATTGTGATACACGAAGATTACAGGAGAATACAAAGCAATTTCTAAATTGAACTACTCAATGAAACTGGTCATCTTTCCGGTTTTTGTGAAAAGCCTTGCCGCTCTGGGGAAGAAACTATACTGCCTGTAGTTAGCGGATGAAACAGTATTGGTGAAATTTATTCCATTTCGAGTGAAGTAATAGCGAAAATGATGCGGTTTCTTTTTAGAGATTTTGTATTTGCCTCTCAGAAGATTACTGACTGTCTTCAAATCAATTGCCTCTCTGCGCTTCTCTAATGAATCCAGTCCTAATTGAGTATTTCTAGCTGTTGCAGTTGGCATAGTTTGCCAATTATATTTGAGGCAACGCATGAACAATCTTTTAGTGAAATAGTTCTGCACTTTTTCAAGAATCAATTTATCACGTCTCAGATAAGGGTTGAAGACTGTAGACGCACTTTCTAGGATGGGTCTGATATAGATCGTGTAAGCTTTTAAAAGTATTTCTATGTTTTTAGTGCGTAGAGTTCTAAGAATGATGTGACAGGCAGTTGTGCCTTTTAAAGCTATTTTTAAAGCTACAGTGACCAGAGCATACGTCAAATAGGTCTTCGCTAGCGAAGATAGGCACTTCTGCACTTTGCATGTAAACCCGATTAACATAGCGAGAGAGTGCAGGGCAGACACATGAAGGCATTTATTTACATGCCCTGCCCTATGCTAATTGCGAACTTGCGAGAAACCCATTTGACCTATGGACCAGAGAATGTAAAAGACTTTTCTATTATGAAACCGAGATCCTTCACATATATTTACTGGCCTAATTCAGTACTCCTTATTTTGTATACGTTCATGGAGTTAGCCCTAAATGCAGCGAGTTGCACTTATGTGCAGCAAGGGGAAGCTACCACTCTTCAGACCAACTCGTGATGGTATCGACTGCTCTCTGTAGTGGGGCATGAGATTACTTTCCATTAGAATAGTGATAAAGATGATATATTCTAGTATCATGTTCAATGGACGCGACATTCACTGATTGCCTATCGTCCAATCGATATTTCAGCGGATCTCTCACTTCTCTCCACTGATTCTTCTCCCTCTGACTCCGCCCCTTCTGTTTCGTCTTCGTCCGATATCCGTCCAGTGATCTACCGATACATCGATGTAATCGAAAAGAACATTGCCCTCCTTGAGGCTATTCACTTCGAATTGTTTATGCCTGGTAAGTGACATCAGTACAAATATTATTAAAAGACATACTGAGCAACAATGAATTTTGGGGGAGAATAATTTCGTTAAGATCACTATTTCACAAGTTGATCTGTGAATTTGTATTGGCTCTGCCCCCCCCCCCCACATGCTACAAACTACAGTACTTTTCACTATGACCTATCCTTTGTAGATCGACCGGATCTCCGTTTCGTCGGTATTCCCTTCCATCACTGTCCCTCCCATCTCATTGAGGGCGATTATTGTACAATCAAGGAGGTTTGCTATTTATTTCGAACAATCTCCAAGTTAACTGATTAATTTACGGTTGCATTTTAACCCAGAGTATGCAAACAACGCCATACTGGGAGTGTGTGAGTCTTGTAGTTCCAATTCTACAGAAGTATTGTGTTTATCTTTGACCATGCATTCTTCAGGTTCGTCTTCTCTCTTCTCCTTCTTTCGCCGTTCGTATCGACAATATTTTCTATCCCGTTGTGTGGGAGGGATGGGATATGGATCTGATGACATTCAATGGACAACGAAGGGAGAATGGGCTTGCATACATCATCGATAGGAAGAGTAGAGTGAGTTGATATATACCTCATAGGAAGATAAGGCCATGACTCTAGACTTCTGGGCTATCGAGCAACGGCTTTAAAAGTCTGCCCGCTTTGATCAGAGGCAGGGAGGGACGGTTTTTTAGACTTTTAACGGAATCGATCGATAAGTAACACTTCTGGAGCCATAGAGTTATTTCTCTCTGAGGGTTACGTTAGATATATCGGAACAGGCTCAGTACATAGTGAATCATGTACTGAGGTCAATCACTGTGACGATGTTGCATGACTTGTGTTCTTTCAATTGATTATGCGATTACTGTATATGTGTTTATTGCAGACGGAAGGCGGTGAGATGGGAGTGGTGTCCTTCTGTGATCGTGGTGAACTCTTCCTTCGTTCTCCTCGCTTCGTCGATTCCTCTACACGTCGTCTCAATTCGATAGTTCGAGTATCTCTCCGTACCACTTCTTCCTCTCATTTGTATGCCGTCGAACCCCCTCCTCGTCCTCCTCTTCTTCTATTCGACGACGATTGTGATAGAGATATCCGAAACAGGAAGGAGCAACCACTCAGTGAGTATGCCGAGCTCGTCAAGGATATCCGCACCTCCTCTCAACGATCCGCCCATCTCGTATGCGCGGTTGACGCGTTAGATGCGGTCGAAGCCGCGCGGATCGACGACCGCCTGGGCGCGTTCGCTGCCTATGGGCGACTCGGCGACCTCCGGATTATGAACGATCTGTTCCAATTGGGAAGCGCGTTCCGCGTGAGTGTCGGACGGACGACTGACGCGTCAGACGCGGCTGAGATGAGGGTGGACGAGGGAGTCATTCTACGAACGATGAGAGAAGGAGATCTACCCAGTCTACAAGACTGTCGACCTCTTCTCGATGCCATCTACGGAAGACCCGACACTGTTCCTGTGGACACTTCGAATGAGAAGTACGCGGCACCGCGACGCGATGGCACGCAGTTGTTGCTGAACACTGAGCAGTCTCGTGTGGTTCGTATGTACACGGAGGAGGAGCGAGGCTCCGCCCCTCGTGTCTTCTGTGTGCTCTCCCCTCCAGGATCAGGGAAGACTACGGTAGCTGCAGCCATGGCTGCCGCTCTCGCTCGATCCAACTGCAGTGTACAACTACTCATGTCGGTACAGAATGTAGCAGTTGACAATATGGGAGCAGCACTGGCACAATTGGAGTATGGAGGGGCCAAGATATACAATATGAAGTCGAATCAGAAGTTGGATCCTCATCAACCAACTCCATTCGATTACTTTGACTCCATCGATGACTACGGTAGAAGACTGTGGCAGAAGAAGAAGGTACGGTATTATGCATCACATTGATTATGACGGTCTTGCTTTTTGTACATCCTTTTTGTAGTCTGATGCATCGTGTTTTAACTTTTTCTATTGAGGATGATTTGGAAGCAGAGAGAAGGTCGGGGTCGAGGAAATACCAGAATGTCGCCAAGAAATACGATGAGAAATTGACGGATGAGAGGAGAGACTTCGAGAAGACTGTAAGTTTATTGACTACGGTAGTCACGGAGACATATATTGTAGGCGGAATTATGTATTTCACTTGTGTTACTGTAATTACAGGCGTCCCCTACTATCATATTGTCGACGGTAGAGATGATGCTGTTCAAGATGTTCGCTGCCCGCTCCAATATAGCTGGAATAATGTCTCGCGTCGATAGAATCATCATCGATGAGGCTTCGCTACTCACGGAGGCCGCACTATTCTGCATCATCCGACGATTCCCCCATGTACAGTAGAGATTAGAAATTGGCTACAGTAGCATTTCGTAATGTAGTATAGAGGGTATGGTAGAAATATACGGTTGAGATGACCAATGGGTTACGGTAGCATTTCGTAATTTAGTATATATGGTACGGTAGTTAGA
Source organism: Pristionchus fissidentatus (assembly GCA_036245785.1). Taxonomy (NCBI): domain Eukaryota; kingdom Metazoa; phylum Nematoda; class Chromadorea; order Rhabditida; family Neodiplogasteridae; genus Pristionchus; species Pristionchus fissidentatus. The sequence continues at coordinate 31,444,780 of BTSY01000004.1, forward strand.
GAATACCGTACATTCCTTGCATCTCAGGCTCGTCTAATCCTAATTGGAGACGATCGTCAACTTCCTCCCTTCATGTACGATGAGAGAATCCTCGGTCACGAGCTGGCCGGTCGTCCTTCTCTTTCTGTCGCCATGAAGAATCGAGCTGCTCCCATTATTCGACTGACGGAAGTCTATCGAGCTCCGCCCTCTCTCGTCGAACCATACAATAGACTCGCATATGGAGGAACACTCAGATCGAGAAAGGTGAGTACGGTACAAAGTTGAAATAGCTTGTGCTACTACTGAAACGTCATGGATATTGATTGATTTCAGCCCGAGGGCGCGTATCCGCTGAGTGATCTCGGCCTCATTCCCAGTGGATGCCCTCAATTGCTATTCATTGATGTGCAGGGAAGTCAGGAGAGAGACTCGAGAAACATGTCACTGTCTAATGAGAATGAGAAGATGATACTCATACGGTGAGTTGGAATGAGTACTGTAAGAGGATTACTGCAGTATTGAAGATGTAGATAAGAACTATAAATAGTGCTTTTCAGTCTTCTCAAGAAGTTTCCTCGTGGATCGGAGGATCAGATAATGATTATTTGCCTGTACAAGGAACAAAAGAGGAGGTATACGGTAGATGGAATACTGTGGTTATCTATCGATTGATATTTAGAGTGCAAGATGTGCTCGGGAAGAACTACACGGTGCTCACTGTCGACTCGTCTCAGGTGAGAAACTAGTGATGGCTTGATTGCCTAGTGATGATGTAATCTCAGGGCAAAGAGAAGCCAATCGTGATCCTTCTCACGACACGAACTCAACACGCATCTGATATGGGATTCTTCTGCTGCGAAAAGAGGTAAAAGACTCATTTATAGTTCAATAATATGTATTATTATTATAAAATATTATAATAATAAATAATAGTTATAGATTGTGGTTGTTATCATTGTCTCTTCTTTACTCTTAATCGATAAATAGTCCCGATTACCGTAACCCTCCATTCCAGATGCAACGTCTCGATCTCTCGTCAGCAGTCTGCTCTCATAATCCTTGGCAAGTCATCATTGCTGACAGCCATCGAACCATGGAGTACGGTAGTGAATGGAGATGATTTCACTCGATTGAATGGTGATTGCATCGGAGTCAGATAGCTAATTAGATTATCAATTATTCCAGAATATCGTTGTTGTTCTATGTTCAATTTCTGCTTTCTCGTTGTTTGTTATCAATTTTGTTGTCTATATTCCAACTGTGAATGACGCTTTCAAATATTAGATATGCCGCCATTACACTTTTGTTTTGTTTGGGTAGTTAAATAGCGGTAAGTCGTTTGTCGTAATCAATTTTATAAACGGCGATTTTTAAACGAAATATTTATCTCAACGGGTGATTCTAATGAAAACCGCATGTAAACACGAACACACTAAACACCGTGTATCAGCTTCAATAAAAGTAAACAAAAAACATAAAATATAGACGAATTACTACAGTTAACCATATGATATAAACTGACTTATCGTGTGTGAAATAAACGAGGCTCGAATGATATTCTATATAGGGCAAAGATGGGTGAACATTTTCAATTGCTTCTCATCTCCTTTCTCTCCACTACTTCGATGGTCCAGCTTCTCCATTCATTTCTCTCTTCTTCCTCTGATTTTCCCTTTGTTTCCTTCTGTGTTCGAAATTCTTTCTCTTCTTAGCGTCTCCTCCTCCCATCTGAGAAATATCTCAATCATCATTCCAACCAATAACATTTCACTTCATACAATCCCTGAATTCGTAATCACTCTACAGTATCCAATCAATGACGCTACCGTACCTGTCCACCGAATTGGTTTTGTGCAGGTCTCTTGAGTCCTCCCTTCTTTGTATTCATTTCTCTCTCTGCCTCCAATCGATAAGTCTCAATCATTTTGTGTCCCTCTGGCCACAATGACAGAGGCGCTCGTCCCTGCATCACCTGAACACACCACGCCATTTACGTGTGATACTTGGCATACTAACGAAATGAATCGTGGTTGTACTGCCACAACATTCGACAACTTTATCGTAGTTTTTTTTTAAAAAAATCAAAACTGTGAGCGCCGCACCGTATACTCAGCAACCATTTCTACCGTATCCTTCTCATTACCGTACCTGCCATTGCAGTACTTTTCTTTCGTCGATGCCATGGAATACAGATAGGATATCGATTGGACCAGGCATTTTACGGGGAGCTTTGTTGAAGAACATTTCCTGCAAGTGGGACTGATGTTGATTCTCCAATTCGCCTGAATCTCCGATATTAATATTATATCATCATATTCCCTCGCAAACTGTCCTCATTCAATTCGATTTTATGTAAATAACAACTAAAAAATCCAGTTACATTTGCCCTTGAATTCTCTCTGAAGATAGTCATCTCTTCTTCACGCGGCGACACCTCAACACACACTCATCACATCCTTCATTCTTTCTATTGCCTAGTGATGATGAAATCATACCTGCAGTAGATACTCTCCAGGGTCCAGCATCGCCAATTCCTCCAGCAATCGACTCAGATGGCTTGTACGAGTGCTGAATCTGAAATTGAGTACAATAAATAATTTCTAGAGGCTACGACACAGTACAACAAGAAATATGAATAACATGCATCACGCAATAAATACACATGCATTATTACATCATGGCTATTCAATATTATCATAGTCAACTCACAATTGATGGAATCCTTCGTTCTGTTGATTGGACATGGGAATGGCTCGCGAGTGAGTGATCTGGGGGAAATAAAAAAGTTTCTCCCTTTTTCTACAGAACGTAGATTTTTGTTAAAATGTGTATCCTTATAAAACGAATGTGCATTAAAATGTCTGCATATTCCTGCTGAATTTAAATCAACCTCCACATTCTACAGTACCTCCATCTACCGTATCCCCTCCCTCTCTCCCTCTCTCTCTCCTTCTCCCTCTCTCACCTGCAATGCATCACTTGAGAATGGATGAACATGGATGGTGGTGCTATTGACCGCGCCTTTGAAGATTGTTCTACTTGACGTCCTGAATCATAAATATATTGAGTCATTCTTAGGCAACACCATCGTGTACTCACTCACTATCATAATAATCTAAGAATGACGTTGAAAATTCAACTTAAACGTTCTAAATCGTCAAAATTCTTTCTCCTCTACTCACCACATCATTTCCTCAAAAGTCTGTCTCATCGCGCCCGCATCACAAGCCAATTCCACCTGCAATCAATCAATATCTCATCATCTTTCTACAGTATCTTTCTGCTCACCTTAACATCGAGTGCAGTCTCTGTCCCTCCAGTTAATGGATTGCGAGGACACGGCTTCGATCGGATGATCAACTTCGTGTCTTGGCCCGTGTGCTGCAAATTACTACTTATAATTTACAATACATCAGAGCGAGTGCCCACTGATCACTTTTGTCCTCAACGATCTTTTTAACTAAGCTCTGGTTCGTTCACTCATAGATGGGCTCAAGGTATACCTTGACTACCGCCTGCTGGGGGTTACGGCTACCGCCTGCTAGCAAAACCCGAAAACAAAATTTTCACTGGTAAACAACCTAAAAAGGGGAGTGGGGGTCATATGACGACCGCCCGCAGGGCCAAATTGTGATCCGACCACTGCCTGCAAAAAAGTTGGATTTTAGATGCCCATCTATGCGCTCACTAATTCAGTGTATCACTGGAGTAGTCTGCAGTGTTATGCTCTACTCTGCCCATCCCTCACCGTAGGTATTGAGTAGAGTCCATAAGTGTGTCGGGCGGTAGAACTCTTCGATGGAATTCCTCCCATCAAAGAAGAAGAAGGAGCCATCGTGGCATTCAACTGAAATCCAATCAATAAATCATTTAAATAGATTAGACTGAGTTCAGACATGTCACAGTAATTTACAGTTTCAGATAGGGGATAACTGTAGATTCGTTTCTTCTTTACATTATTCCCCACTTCGTGTCATCCCATATCCTTATCTACCTCAATCGATCGATTAAACCCACCGATCCGAGTATATTATCGATTATGGACTCTCCTCCCATCGATGAGCTGCTCTTATCAGTTACCGTATCTTTCGGCTCGGATTTGGCTGATCTACTTGTACTCGGCTTCGACTGAGACTCCTGTAAAGAATTACAGTAATCTGCGTAATACTGAAGCCCCCGTCTCATATTTTGCAGTGGAATTCTCTAACTGACTCCAACTATGAAGAGTGATGAAAAATAAAACATTATACCATAATCATGCACCACACTACCGTATCCTCAAAACGTATACTGTACCTCTGGCGCCGTGGCAATGAAAGTGCTCTTTGCTCGATACTTGGCGACCATGTGCATGAGTGTGAGATTGGTGACTGAACTCTGTGGACGGGGCTTCCCGAGAGTCACCATACGGACGACCACTCCTGAATACCACAATGAGAGAGATTAATTGATTTATTTGGGGACATCAGCAAATTTTCCCATGCGTTATCGTTTTCTATCTTCATTTACAAAAAAATACTTGATGCGTACAATAATTCGCAGATCAACACTATATTACAATTGTACAACTTCTAGAAAGTTCCTCAAGATATGCCGCGGAAAATTATTCAACTATCACTAACTACAGTATTCCTCTACCGTACCTCCTCTGAACTGGTCGAATATCTTGACGGGGACGTTGTAAGTGTAGTTCCTCGGTTCCGCCGGTCTCGTCATTAAATGGACTGCAGTTGTGGCATCCATGGCAAATTTGACGCCGTTGTCAGAGAGAAGCGAGAGAAGAGTCTGGAGAGATATGAGAGTTTCGTCATCAATAGTCAATCACACATATTCCATAATCACAATGATTTTCAGAATGAAAACTAACCGAATCCTCATGGATGGTCGTACTTTTCTTCTTATTCCTCGGATCGTATGAATACGCGTCGAAATGGAGAGTAATTCGATCGTGCATAGTGGGCGGCAACTGAAAAGAGATCAAAGATGAGAGATACCTCAGTCACGCAATCATACTTATTATAAGCATCGACCAATATTGAGCGTGTCTCTAATCATCATTTGCATCATGACAATGTAATACTTCTTTCTTCATAACGAGAGAAAAGTCACCGTGAGTGTTGGATGGGGCGCGGACATGAGAACACGTTCCAGAACAGGTTTGAGAACGCCCGAAGGTCCTGAAAGAACACGATATGCATATCAAAATTAAAAAAAAATAATGTTGCGATCAGGGCTGGGATCAAAAAATTCAAAAAATCGACTATAACTTCTTACATTTTCATTCGTTTTTATCAATTCCACTTTTATTTAATAGATATTCACAATGCGAATTCATCGACACAACAAACACGTTGAGACGTAACGTAGATTTCATTTTATAACGATATTTTTTGAATTCATTTTTGACTTTATTTTAAAAAAAAAATTTCGAAACCCTGGACGGCTCACGCTTTGAAATCGTTTGTTTATGGTATTAATTTATTCGTTGGACGAATATCTATGAAATAAAAGTACAATGGATTAGAATGATTGAGAACGAAAGAAGTTACAATTGATTTTTTTTGAATTTTTTGATCCCAGCCCTGGTTGCGATACGAAAATTCATGTTTGTTTGAACATCAGTTAACATTATCGTACAATCTCATAGTTCGAAAGGGTTCGTAGCGGCAACTCGAAAATGCGGGTTGGGTTTGTCGAAAATGGGCATCAAAAATCGAAAATGCGGGTTGGGTTTGTCAAAAATGGCCATGAAAACCCGAAAATGCGGGTTGGGTTTTCATTTTTTTTCACCAAAAATTCTCAAAATGTGGGTTGGCTTCGTCGTATTTTACGTACCTTTCGACCTATGTACAACCTGGTCTATCAGCACAGATAATGGATCGATAATCTCTCACCGGGTGGCTCCGCCTTTCCTCCCCATTTGAACTGCTTCAATCTCTCGAATCGACGCTGATCACGCAAGTAACGAGAACCCCAACGAACCTGACAAATAAATGGATACTTTGACTTGTAAATACCCTAGTATACGAACGACTGGACAAGTTCATCCTTCCACCTCTAATTCCATTCTCCATCCCTTCTCCTCCATCGGTAGATCCCTCCTTCACTTCCCCTTAAGGGAGTTTGGGAGCTCATTGGGGGGAGCCTACCCACACCCACCTTCCTTGGGATCCCAATAGAACAGGAAAAAAAAGTACTTCTCACCATCACATGTTCCACTTCCATCTGCATATTCTGCATGCTCAAATTGGTCGATTTCAATTTATCTCTCACTATTTTGTCGACAATCGATCGTTCCGATGAGAGTCGCTCGTCGAAATACTGAGAAGAGAAGAGCAATATTATTATTTCTCCTCTTTCATTTACCTCAGCAAATAGCACGACAAACATACTATTATTATTAATATTTGTGGTGGATACCAAGGAAGATGTTGCTCTTTCGAATAGAAAAAAGGGAGAAACAAAAAAAAGTGAAAATAATGATATCTATACAGGTGGAGATAAATTTGGACCTTCTCTCTCTCCTTTCTCACCTTCAGATCCATTTTATTCTGTTCGAATCGCGTGTGTTGTTCCATCTTGTGGAAGTTGGCAACGATCGCCACGTATCTCAAGGATAAGGAATCAGATCATACTACCGTATCCCTTCCCTCGCCCTTCCTTCTCCCTAACGTACCCTTCCCCCTCCCTACCGTACCTCTTCTGTTCATCAACACTAAGGGCGGATCGTCGTTCATCTCCGATAGCAGGCGCAGTCTTCAACACTGGCTGCCACGGTCGCTTCTCAAATAAGAAATTGCATTAAGAAAGACAAATTAAATGAATATAACAACGAAAACAGTACAGAAAGCATAAAATAGCCAGCAATCGTTGAATCATTTCGAGCAGCTACTATCTGCCATATTTAGCAAAAGCAGAAAAACTACTTGGCGGCACGTTTTCACCTGGAATTTGTTCGCCGGTGCATCAGGATTCTGTCTCTGGTTCTTCATTTGCTCTTTCACTTCCACCTTAAATTCCGGTAAATTTAAATTCAGCGTACTAATTCAGGTCGAAACACATCGCTGACTAGAAATATGGAAGTGCCTCATAATCATCATCAAACAGTCGTCCACTTCCGCCATCTCTCACCTTTTCCTTCTCTCTTTCTGCTTCTTTTCTCTTTAGTCCAGCTTCCTTCTTCATCTCCAGTCGCATTTGTGCTGCCTCTGCTCTACAAATCAGTAAATAATATAATTAAACGAATAAAGTTTCATTGCCCGTCACTCACCCTTCCACTTGCATAATCTTCCTGATTTCGAATTCCAGATGTCTGTCTGACAATTGACCGGCCAACTTTCGCAGTTCCGCTTTTTTCACTTCCTGCAACAAAACATTCAAGAGTCCAAACAATTACAAGGAAGCCACGACAACTATTGACTACAGAAAAACCTATATTATAGCTTTTAATATGTCGGCCAACATATTGTCACAAATTGGGTATTTGGAGAAACAAAGTCGTAGGAGTAGTATAATAGGGTAGATGTAAGATGCTCTACACAATGCTCATTACAGTATGGTTGTACCGTACCTCAGCACTGGCCCAATTGACCTTGACTCCGCCCCCTTCTCTCTCTTTCTTCTTTGCAATCTCTTCTCTCTTCCTCTCCATTTCTGCTCGTTTCTCCTTCTCTGCTCGTATCTCAGCTTCTTTCGCCACTTGAGCAGCTAAAAAAAAAAACACAATTATTTTATTTTTATTTATATAATTAGAATAAGTTACCACTAGAAACGAAATTTTCAGTTGTGGCGCTTCGCTCAGCGAGATATTTAAGGTCCATATTTTACAATAATTTTATTAGATGAAATGCTTACATCCAGCATTCAAAATCGCGATTGTTCGCCTACTAACTACAGTAAAGAATCGAAAAGAGTACTGACCAACCCAACTGGGTGGTCCATCAGTGAATATCAGCTCCTCCCCTCTTCCGGCGTCTCTTATCTGAGCCCTGAGAATCACTCATAATTGTATTATCCTTACTCGTCTCTCCGCCGCCTCCATTCTATTCAGTCAAAGAATAACTTATCATGACAATCCCGTGGAAGGAGAAGTTACAATAACCATGGGACTGCCGATTAAAATAATAATAATATAATATTTAACAACAAAAATAAAAATATCGCACTCGATGCAGTCTGCACAGAATGCGTTGAGATGGTCGTAGACCTCGTCCAGATTCCTCATTTTTTCCATCACGTCACAGCCCGGCATGATTATGACTGAAATAAGAAGAAGGGGATTAGAAGGGTACGGTAAAAAGAATCGTACTCGGGTAACGCAGCAAGATGCAAAAGGAATTAGACGTTGTGCCCAAAATTGAAGAACGATAGTGAAAACGGGGGAAATAAGAGTGAATTTGAATAGCCCTCTATGCATTTCGAAATTGGTCGAAGGCTCTTCTTCTTTGTTGATTGTAACGCTCCGTCCCTCCATTCATTTCATACCTTCCCTCTCATTTCGGACGGTCGTCACTCATCGGCCGATCGATTGATCGACCCATATCGTATCCCCCGCCATTCCAACTACCGTAGTTGTGATCGTTATCGATCGATACTCGAATGGAGATCGATGAGGACGAGCGAACCCAGCACGAAACCTCGTCCTACCACTCGCTAAGGTAATTTAATTGATCAATCGATAGCATACACCTATCGTAATCATCAGGAGCTCACTGAGCTTGGATGATCTTCGAACCGCACTACACAACACGTCGCCCTGCACCACGTGAGTTCCTACCGTACTCTTTATGTACCATATCCCATTGATCAGAGCCGTCTCTCTCACTCGAATAGTCGATGGATCCCAGAGATGGCACCAGTTTCTGACTGAATCTGGGGTGGATCAGATCGATGATCTACCATCGGCCAGCAGGTGCAGTAACCATCCTCACGACACCATCGTTAACTGACGTTTCAGGAATCAACCTCAGATCGCCATTCAGCAAGTACTTGAGAGTGTAATCGCGAGAATTCATGAAGAGAACGTCGAGTGGGTTACTGTAATTGTGTGGTGCACAGTTCACATTCACTGACTACAGTATCACAGAGAGACTACAGTATCCCTTGCAGACCGAGTCTGAGAACTGCACGAAGACACAGTTTCCAACTGAACGATGGCGACACTTTCGTGTTGGAAATACCCTCTGCAGATCTGGATCAAGTCGATGGTACGGTAGATACCGTAACCATCAATGATCTACCGTACCCCCATCAGATCCGTGGGCGCCTCCCAACACTCCGATGGATGAATCGATCGAGATCAAGTGTACCACCACCTGCTCCACTATGGATTCGGTAGGAGATAATCTATTGCGTCATCCCTATGCAATCACAGGTTTCACCCTCTGCTTCGCGAGAAAGAATTGCTGGAGAAGTCGCCGAGTACTTGCTAATCAAGGTACGGTCGAAAGCGCCTTTAACATGGCAATTTTTCAACAAAAAGTAGTTGTCATCCAGTAGGTTTTCATCCGACCTAGTGCCGATTGCATATTCCCTCCGATACGAGGGACCTAAATCATACAGTGCTCAATTCTCACCCTCAGGGAGGGGCGTGGCACTCTAATGTGAACGATTCGGTACGTGTGGAGATGACACAAGAGCAACCCGATAAACAGAGAGGTCAAACACCCGATCGGAGCAGGTGTCGTAATCAATTCATGAAGTACAGTAACTCCAACAATCGTTGTAGGAGTCGCAGCCCACAGCGGATCGAAACCTCTACTTGTCGATGGGAAGGGAGCGGAGAGATACGTGACTGTGGCAGATGAACCACTCAAAGCGGGGGAGCCGGTTCCTTCAAGCCGGCCGGAAGCGGCCAATTGCCGGCAATCCAGTTCCGGCTCCACTGCTACCGAACCACCATCACAATCATTTCAATCTTCATCATCATGTAATCACTTACACAGATATACTGTATAAAACGAACTGTTGGCATAAATCGAGACGAGAAAAATCGAAATTGTCATGACAATCGACGACAATCGATGCCACAGTATGAAGGAACGTGACAAAGTGAGTGAGTGAAATATCAACAAAGAAGTTCAACAACTGATATTTCTAAAACAATCTGTAACAATCCACAAAACCCGGGAAATTTCTCAATTAACTCTGAATATACTGTACTCTAACAGAAGAGTAAAGAAATAACGAAAAGTCTTCATAACGATTCTATTATTACCGTAGTGGGGGTTACGGTAGTTTCCATCCTATTCGTCGATAATGAGGTGTTGTTCTGCATATTTGTGGATGAATAGAGCAGCAGTGACATGGACATTGAGACTTCTCACTCTTCCCAATTGTTCGATATGGACGATGGAATCGACCGATCGAAGGATCGACATTGGAACTCCTCTCTTCTCGTCTCCCATTATGAGCACTGTCTGCAAAAACAGACATTTAAATAGGGATACTATATTTTCTTAGTTTATTAGCCTTTCAGAATAGGAATTCCGAAATATTTAGAAAAAAGGTTGACATGACTTCTTCAATGCTCTCTAACTTCCGAAATGCATTCTATTGATATATTCTTATAATTTTTTCACAATTAGAAAACGATGATAACATTTCTCTTTCTCTGTCCGCCCTATCGAAATTTCCCCTTTCACCACTCATCTTCTCAGGGAATTGATATTTGTGTAGCGGTACACTGTCACTCGCTTGCTCTGCCGCCACAATCGAGTATCCGCGCGTCCGCATCTCCGCCACCCACGCGGGCAACGCGTCTGTCCGCACCTGGTTATAATAATTATTTATGCTATTTTATAGAAGTATAAGCAGTTCAATCAATTGTAAGTTACAAAAAAATACTTATCATAAATATTTTATAAAAACTACTTTTATCAAATTTGTTTTAATTTTAGAAAGAAGAAGAAAGTACCTCTTCAATTTTCTGCCAGCTCTCAGCGCTCATTGAGAGTGCCTTGAATGTCGAGTCTGACACAATTGCTGCATCGGCCACAACCAATCGATCGACACAGAAGATCTCTGATGTACGACAGAGACCTGAACAACCCAGATTACGGTAGAATTGAACATTAGCAGAGAAACTGAACTATCAAAGGTACGATATTCAACAAAAGTACCGTACCTCCTAGGTTGGCAGCCTTATCGATGAATGACGCTACAACGTATATCGATCGCCCCTCTCTTCTCCTCTCTCCTTCCTTCGGGATGATTTTTTTCTGTGTACTCTCTGACGAAGTGGCAGCATTGTCACCGGCTGCTACAATGGATACGATAACATACCGTATTCGTACCGTAAACTCCCTCCGTATATCATTTGACTTGCTACCGTACCTTTTCCATTCTCCGTCTCAATCTCGTCTCTTGTCTCTGTTCCTTCAGTCTCGAATGAAGGCGCGCATCGCTGGTTCTTCTCAAGACCTAAACACGAAAGATTATGATGACTTCCCTATCAACACAATTAGAAGAATTTAATTAATATTTTTTTTACAGATAACAAACAAAATAAACTCACTATTGTACACGAGGGATGGCGCTTCCTTCACTGCTACAGACTCTCCTCGAACTCGGAGAAGTGGGGGTCCTGAATGGAAAGAATACGGTAGTAGAGATACTGTAATCTCATTGATCGAACAAAGTGTCTCACCTTCTGATCTGGCCACAATCTCCTCCATCAATTCCACTGGAATAGTCTCGTCGAGTGGCAAACCAGTTCCTGGAAAATCGATAATGAGTTTGAGGTGTCGAAATAAACAACTTGATCAAAATGGATGGTTTCTTCCAACATCATCTATCGTTCCCTACAGTAGGGACCCTGCTACTATTAATCGATAATGTGCTATCGTAACCCACTCGTAGTGAGAATGCAACAAGCAGTCTCCAGATCGAGATCTCGGGCAGTATCGATTGTTGCGAAGTAGAAATCGACCATGAGATTGCCCACGATCTTCTGTGAATTCCTGAAACAATGAATTAGTCTCGCAACTCCCACTCTATGTAGTCATCACACCGTGTATTCCGTCATCTCGATCATATCCATCCACCAGTCGAGTTGAATACATTTGATATCAATAAGCATGTTTACATTGATAGATTATGTTTCAAAATATTTTAAAAAATCAACAAACCCGTTGGGTTCTCCTCCAAAGTTGGCAACCGCTTTCGCCAGTGAGTAAACCGGCTCGTCCTCGCTCATTCTGAAATTGATCGATACCGTACTCCTCAATTCCAAGACCGAAAAAGTAAGAGCTTCCAAATTGTCTCCATTAATTAACCTTTCCATAATGATTCGACACGCTGCGATGGCTGTGCAGCGGACGGCGAAGTTCTGTGCAGTGCACCATGGAAGAAGAAGATTGAGAAGAGAGGAGAGGACGGACGGCTGCAAGGGGAGAGAGATACGGGCACTACTGCTGTCTTTGGGACCAGCCATTCATACTACGTGTAGAGTCACTCATTTTTCTTCCTTTCCCATTTTCTATCCTTCTCATTTCTGGTCTATTCACTCATTCAAGAATGGTTGGTCCCAAACACAGCAGTAGTGCCGAGATACGGTGTGATGGACATCAACTACGGTAATACATGCAAGTCATCTTCACGACGATCATTGTATTATTGAAATAAAAAAAATATATCTCAAGCATTCGACTGAAAAAGTGACCTATTCACTCTACCTTCTCCGTCCTTCTCGCCATCAGAGTGAGAATGTTGATCCACGATGAGACACTCCCGATTCGAGTTTCAGCCATCTGACATAGCAACTATTCTATAGATGTGCGTCAATGATTTGATGAGATTGGCATTACCAGTATTCGTTAGCAACTACTTTCTCTTATCGAACACACATGGAGCACAATCAAGTTAATTCATACCTTTGCATCCAATCCCATCAATTTCCCCCTGATATCGTCATCTATCTCCGCCAATCGGGCAACCAGCCATTCCACCTGGTAAATCAATTATTCCAAAGGAGAAAAAGGTAATATAAACAATCAATAGAGTACGGTACCACAAGTTTAATCGAGAACTGCTGGCACGGATCAAGAAGCCAGTCGACGCACGACAAGAATACCGTAGTCGAAATGGACTGAGATAGAGTTGTGGAATTACAGTAGGCATTATCGATTAACTGGTCTCACCACAGACAATCGCTACCGAAACCCACCTTGGGTACTCCCCGGGACGACAAAATGAGCAAGAGTGTGACTGCTCGCGTCTTCTTGCGATGAGCCAGTGAAAGGCCAAAGGATCTGAGTTTCAAATTCAATTCAATTGGTTAACTTTGCTACGAATTTAAATAGCATTCAACCATCACGACCAAATCTGCTACAGAATGTGTCCGGTGTGTCACACTCATAACTCACTTGCTGGAACTCTTATCAGCCTCTGCAATCTGTCCTCTCACAGCCTCAATCAATCCAATAGCAGCCGTTTCTCCCCTCTGATCAACGACTCGAAGAGAAGAAAGAAGAGCATAGAGACGAGTACGACCTGTCGACTCGTGGACACTGGAATAACAATTATCGATTGACGGCATCTTGTTAACGTATTCTCGGTTCACGCTAGTTGAATAATCCTCTACCGTACCCCTTCGACTCTGGTATTTTTTACCAGTAGATTACTGGTAGCCTGACCACTAGTAGTTTCTACTGGTAAACTACTAGTATCCCACTGGTATACCACTAGTAAAGTGCTTACCACTGTTAAACTACTAGTAAAATCCACTGGTAAAAAAATACCAGAGTCATACTCACCGTAGTTCCTCTTCCTCCTCGTTCTTCTCTCCTCTTCTCTCTTCATCGATCATTCTCAAACACCGATGCATCACTACGGTCTCCTTCTTCGGAATCGGCCCGAATACAGCCAGTTCAGTAAGGATCGAGCACATCTGAGAGTATCCCTCTTATTTCATGTCCTCTTTCTTCTCTTCCCTCCTCTGGTTCACAAATTCTATTAAGATTCAACTGCATAATTCTATAATTAAAACCACCAGGATTCCCCTAGGAAGATGCGCGAAGACGTAAACAAACATGTTGGTAAACAAGAGACGGTGTGTGTGTGTTTGCGTCTTTGTGTATTTTCCTAGTGGTTACCTAGTGGGATCCTAGTGGAATCCTGCTCATTTTTTTCCTAGCAGGATTCTACAGTAGAATGCTAGAAGGATTTCCGAACCAGTGTGATTATCTCTTCTCACCTCTTCCGATTCCGTGACTTCCTTCGGCATTCGCTCTATTCCATCATGGATACTCCTTGCTAGAACGACAGCGATCGAAGTGTTGAGAGAGGCAGCATCGATCAGTCGAGTGTAGAGAGACTGAAACACGGTAGGTGAAAGCCCATTCATCTACTAAATATGGTATAATAATGGATGCCCTACCTACCGTAATCTGATCAATGAGTACTCCTCTCTGGAGGAGCTTGGTTGAGAGAGCGAGGAGTCGTGTGAGTGCAGGCAGATACTTGGCCGATTTCTGAATAGACGTTGAACATTGATGACGTCATCGCAACGCAATTTAAATAAAAAAGTATTCACTAACCTTTTCTTCATTCATGACATCTTCGGCCGATCTCAGCATCTTCTCTACCAGTTCACAATCAATGGAATCAGAGGGAAGACGGTCGACCAATCGAGTCATTAGAATGATCAACTGTTCCTGCACATAATAATTACACAGTAAACAATCAATTATCGATTATCAAGTATCTACCGTAATCCCTTCTCGCTACCGTACCTTGTGCTCGTAGAGACTGGCCTCGTAGACTCGTGCGAGTACTTGGGAGGCAATATCTGTCGGGTCGAATCTGCAAACATCGAGTGTCCATATAACGACTGTAATTGTAGGTTACATATCAATGACGTAATCGGTCGTGCTTACCTCTCAATCACTCGATCAGTGACTAATCGTAGTCTCGCCATCTCTGCCTCCTCTCTCAGCACACACTTCTCCTTACGAGTCAGCTCGCAACCACTGAAAAGGAGCACAATAAATTATCATTCCACTATTTATATCACCCCTTCTACATCGTAAACCAATAACTCTTGACCAACCTAGACACAACTGGTAACTCCTCGAAGAGGGGAAACTTGTGGAATAATCGATCCGTCAATTGGTCATCCGAGTTGCTCTCACTCACAAATCGGCCGACGAAAGAGAGCGAAAGAAGGAATTGCTCATTCTCAAAATAAATATTATTTCCGTTATTTAAAAAAATATCTAATGCACGTGATCGACAGATCATCACACAATGTCCATCGACCATGTTTGAAGTATAAAAAGAATATAAAGATGCGAAAATGGAAATATCCTTCTCCAAAGGTCTGTATTAAAATAATAATTAAAAAATCAAATAACTAACCGTCTTTTCCATCATTCGTTCCACTCCCTTCATCACTTTCCCCCTCTCCATTCCCACGTGTTTAAAAGCGGAAATCAACGAATCCATCAGAGGGAATCGATCTTTCACCTGCACATCAACACGACTGCAGTAATCTTACAGTCAAACTTTACGATTCTATCGCATACCTCGAAATCGCCGAGTTTCGACGTCAGATGAATGAGAGAGCCGACCACAGTCGGGTCTTTACTGTAATTGGTTACGATTACGGTAGTTCTTGTATTCAAGTTGGGGGAATTCAAACCACTTTTTGACCTGTGCATCCAATCTCTCCCAATATCTCCCTACCTGTCCAAGCATGAAGCTGCAGCGACAACTCGTGAGAAGGGGCGGAGCTGCGACAAGCTGCAGCCTCCATCGATGGTGGAACTACGACCTCGAGAGAGAAGCCACCACTCCTCCACCTGTCAGCCACCATCATCATTTACGTCACAATGAATAGCATATTTATTTAAATAATAATAATCTCACTCCGAAATTCTCCGTCTGGTTACTGCTCACTTCCGATTGTCGCACTGTCAGAGCATCGAGGAATGACTGACTGTAAACACCAATTACAATTTATTTAATATAACCCGGAGGAACACTACTGCTAAATTAATTACATCTCCCACGTTTTTATCGACCATGAAAATGGACCATAATTAGTGTGTGGGTGCTGATTCCTCACACCTCATTCCTTCCCACCTAAACGACTCGATAGTCTGCTGCATCACAGTGAATCTGTGAGAAGACGAGAGAAGTCGAACGATCCCACCAAAGAAAAGAAGAGAAGAATCGATAGATGCGCTGATTGATGGCTGCAATTCACAATTGTATGACACTTGCAGGTCAAACTACCCAAAACATGGCTACATACCTTCAAATGAATGTACTAATTGGCATTAATCACGCTTACCGTATCGTAGAGTCGCGCCATGGTCTTGAGCATTTTGGTGAATATCGTGAGACGGAGTGACAGTTGAGAGATGGTAGCAATGCGGACCATGCACTCTCTGTAACACAATACGTAGTATACACTATCACTCTTTCATCCATTGAATTTGCAAATCGATCCATTCATAGCATGAAATATCTGAACCGAAGAAATGATAGCTCATATATTTCTTTGTTTATCAGGCTAACATGGGAATGACCGGAAGACACATATCCCGATCTCCATGAAAATTTTACAGTAGAATCAGCGCAAAATTCTATCCGGAAAACTGGTTTCAAAAACTGCCAAATGACATTTTGAAATTTCCTACCCTCATGAAAAATCGATATTTAGGTCTAAAATACGTCAAAATAAAAATTCAAAAAAGCATTAACCTATCAATATATCTGATATAAAGCATTTGCAATAATATCCCGAGTCAAAAATAATTTTGCAAAATATTTTGAAATTTTAATATTTATTTTAATAATTTTAATAATACTTGAAAATGTCATTTGGCAGTTTTTAAAGCAGTTTTCCTGATAGAATTTTGAGCTGATTCTACTGTAAAATTTTCATGGAGATCGGGATATGTGTCTTCCGGTCATTCCCATGTAACTATTATTTATCCTCTTACATTAGCCTCAGCAAATAGCACGATAAACAAATTATGATTCCGTATCAATGAAGCAATGCCTCGTAGTAGGCTCGTAACTCATAACAGGGTGATCTTCTTCGTCGAGAATGGGAAGACTTGGAATGGAAGTGGAGAGACTTCGAACAAGGAGAACGATCGAGACAGGGCATGTGAGTGAAGAGAGACACGAAAGGAGAGAACGGATGAAACCTGAAGAGAGAAAGAAGAGAGGATTAAGAGAATATTATCGACGAGTATTAGTACTAGTAAGAATACTGTCGAACACTCACTCTAAGCAAGTCTTATCTCATAATGAACGACCATAAGACTACGGGGCCGTCTGTGGTAGGCATCAGCCATGTGCATTTTTTAAACGATAGATTGTACAGTAGTGCCGGAAAGTAATGACGCGTTTTTTCGTCTTAGTTTTACCTTTGAAGCATAAGACAGGAATCGGGATAGACTCGAGCATGCCCCGTACAATTATGAAATGTCAGTATCAGCAAAGTGTTCCCTGATAGATTCCCTATTTATAGTAAAACTTTCAGCTTGATTCCTCTTATGAGAGGAATCGCGAGAGACTCGATCGGCCATGGCCGGGACATAGAAATTCATAATTTTTAATTTGGCTGAAAACATAGCACAAGGTACTACAAACATCCCTCTATCGAATAGCGTTTTCAGAATTTTTTTTAAAAAAATCGTTTTTGCGTGAAACACAAATGAACCTGGTGAGTCGGGAACTTTTTCGAGAAATAGTAAAGTTTGAAAAATCATAAATATCGTCAAAGTGAAGATAAAAATCCACGGTTTGGTGTGTTAGATAGATCCATGACACAGCTTGTTTACCAACCGCTCGAAGTCATTCCTGGTTGATCCGCCGATGCGGGGTGGTCGCTTCTGCAAAAGTTGATCTAATTTTCTTAAAAGTAAAAACTGCTGGTTCCCTCTATGAGCGCTCTGGTGAGTATTATTGGTACTAACTACAATATAAAAATGAGCGGAATCGGGCCATGGATTGTAAAGATGGGACGAATTGTGTGACGTCATCCAAATGTAACTATTACTCACGAATCATAATTATGGATCTATTTTAGTGAAAACAATGTAAAACTAACAGAAAACAATATTCAGGTTATTTGTGAAATTTTTTATTAACAACTTTTTTGAGAAAAAAAAATTGAAAAATTTTGAACTTCCATTTTTGGATTTGCTGAATGTCTATATTTCGAAGTCGATATGAATCTTAAACATCTTCATATTATTAGATATACTCGCTGGGGGGAAGATCTTTCCGTAATATGTAGAGTATTGCACTTTTCCGCACGGAATTCACAACATGCAAGCGAAATTTTCCTACGAATATTAGAAGCAGTCCAATTCCTGCCACACTTCATCGTGACATTCCTCATTATAGGTAGACCAATTTCCTTTTTGGAAGTGAAAGTCTATCTGTTCGTAGAAAAGAGTTACAGCGCCTAGAAAATAGATTATACTGCGAAAAGCGCGTGCTCTAGCTTCTCTAGCACTCTCTCAATCCCCCCTGCTCTCTCGCCTGGGTTCGGACCCGAGCTGGAAAGAAATATTTTGCAAAGCTTCTGTGTTATCGAAATCACGTGAATTCAGCCCACAAACCACGGCGATGAATCAGGGGAGTACTGGCAAAAAAATTCTGCACAGCTCGGGTCCGAACCCAGGCGAGAGAGCAGGGGGAATTGAGAGAGTGCTAGAGAAGCTAGAGCACGCGCTTTTCGCAGTATAATCGATTTTCTAGGCGCTGTAACTCTTTTCTACGAACAGATAGACTTTCACTTCCAAAAAGGAAATTGGTCTACCTATAATGAGGAATGTCACGATGAAGTGTGGCAGGAATTGGACTGCTTCTAATATTCGTAGGAAAATTTCGCTTGCATGTTGTGAATTCCGTGCGGAAAAGTGCAATACTCTACATATTACGGAATGATCTTCCCCCCCCCCCCGAGTATATCTAATAATATGAAGATGTTTAAGATTCATATCGACTTCGAAATATAGACATTCAGCAAATCGGAAAAAATGGAAGTTCAAAATTTTTCAATTTTTTTTTCAAAAAAGTTGTAAATAAAAAATTGCACAAACAACCTGAATATTGTTTTCTGTTAGTTTTACATTGTTTTCACTAAAATAGATCCATAATTATGATTCGTGAGTAATAGTTACATTTGGATGACGTCACACAATTTGTCCCATCTTTACAATCCATAGCCCGATTCCGGTCATTTTTATATTGTAGTTAGTACCAATAATACTCACCAGAGCGCCCATAGAGGGAACCAGCAGTTTTTACTTTTAAGAAAATTAGATCAACTTTTGCAAAAGCGACCACCCCGCATCGGCGGATCAACCAGGAATGACTTCGAGCTGTTGGTGAACAAGCTGTGTCATGGATCTATCTAACACACCAAACGGTGGATTTTTATCTTCACTTTGACGATATTTATGATTTTTCAAACTTTACTATTTCTCGAAAAAGTTCCCGACTCACCAGGTTCATTTGTGTTTCACGCAAAAACGACATTTTTTTAAAAAAAATTCTGAAAACGCTATTCGATAGAGGGATGTTTGTAGTACCTTGTGCTATGTTTTCAGCCAAATTAAAAATCATAAATTTCTATGTCCCGGCCATGGCCGATCGAGTCTCTCGCGATTCCTGTCATAAGAGGAATCAAGCTGAAAGTTTTACTATAAATAGGGAATCTATCAGGGAACACTTTGCTGATACTGACATTTCATAATTGTACGGCGAAATTACGTAGTGATGACGCAACCGGACAACACTAGCTTGAAAAATTATTATTCCTTGGACAAAAATGTTGAGGTTACAAACTTTTCGGAGCATACGTGGGCGGGAGTGTTGCTAGCGATCGCACCCTCCCGCTTTTTGGCTCCGACCCTCCCGCTTTTGACCGGCCAGCGATGGAGGCCGCCCATCTATGTTTCGGAGCATGGAGACATTGCAATAAGCTACCCAGAAAAAAAGTTTCAAGTTGCTGCGATTTTTCTCCTTTGCAGCAGCCTTGCTGCAATATCAAGGCTGCAAACTCATAACTCGGGTCCTAGATAAGTTAGAGACCCGTTCTAGTGCTCAAAATGATCCTTATGGTGAGCCCAGGCATCTCTGAAAGTTTGGTGACGATTGCTCATCATTTATTTTTAAGTGCACAAAAAGTCACTTTTTCGCATACCCTGACTTTGACCGTGTACATCTCCAGGGGTGAATGAGCTAAAATTGTGGTTCCAGTGCAGGAACGACCCAAAACCATCCAAGAATCGATTCCTAACTTTTTGTAGCAGCAGCATTTTTTCCCTGCACAGCGCGATCGCATCCGTGGCGCGAGCCTGTGGAGAGGGAGGGGCGGGGCGAGCGTATGCAAAGAGAGAGGCGATACATTTCGAAACCAGGGCGCGCCAGGGATGCGATCGCGCTATGCAGGAAAAAAATTCTGCTGCTACAAAAATTTGGGAATCGATTCTTGGATGGTTTTGGGTCGTTCCTGCACTGAAACCACAATTTTAGCTCATTCACCCTTGGAGATGTACACGGTCAAAGTCAGGGTATGCGAAAAAAGTGACTTTTTTGTGCGCTGAAAACAAATGATGAACAATCGCCACCAAACTTTCAGAGATGTCTGGGCTCACCATAAGGATCATTTTGAGCACTAGAACGGGTCTCTAACTTATCTAGGACCCGAGTTATGAGTTTGCAGCCTTGATATTGCAGCAAGGCTGCTGCAAAGGAGAAAAATCGCAGCAATTTGAAACTTTTTTTCTGGGTAGCCTACTGCAATGTCTCCATGCTCCGAAAAGTTTGTAACCTCAACATTTTTGTCCAAGGAATAGTAATTTTTCAAGCAAGTGTTGTCCGGTTGCGCCATCACTACGTAATTTTGCGGTACAATTATGAAATGTCAGTATCAGCAACGTGTTCCCTGATTTCCTACTTATAGTGAAACTTTCAGCGTGATTACTCTTATGCTTGAAAAGTTACACTAAGACGAAAAAAACGCGCCAATACTTTCCGGCGCTACTGTAATACATAAATGAGTGAGTAGCGACTATACCTTCCACAATGTCTTCGTCCTCAGCAATCTTGACGAAGATTTGTGTGAGTCTCTCGTAGAAAGACTCCAGCTTCTCCTTAAATAATATTGTTATCTCATCATTCCATTCATTTGTGTTTCTGACAAATTTTGGACTATTTCTTCAGATTTCCCATTGACATTTTAGTACGGTGTAGCCTCTCCCAACAATTCAAACAGTAAAGAGTAACCTCATTTGGTGTATAATCTCCCTTACTACCAATATGTGATCACTCATTCATGTTCTTCGAATATCTAGATCAATAGTATTATCAATACTAATCAACAGTCAGCATAGATTCCCCCAATGCAGAACTGATATATCACCTCGATATTTGAATATTTCAATACCTTATCGACGAGTCTCCACAGCAAATCAGAGGCCGAGAGAGCTGGGAGAATGTGTACAAGCAGAATCTGAGTAATTAAAAGGACTAGTCGACTTAATTAAGCAATAAGAATACGATTCGACAACTTGCTCATTATGTTTTTGTGGCGAAATCAATATTGAAAAATCACACTAGGTGATATCGCAATGATATTCAGATATGCCATCATAGCTACTCCATCTTTCCTTTATTTCTTCCCAAATTTCAAATACTGCTGCCTCGGGCATAGACAAAATAGTCATTATTATAATTTCTACCTGATAATTATCTCTCATCAGTTTCATATCCATTTCCACCGTCGTCTCAATTGCCCACGATCGAATCCATCCATTCGTGTGGTGGAGGGCTCTAGAAAAAGCATAAGATTATAATCAACTTTTTTCTGAGTAAACTCTATTCATTGCCGAGTAGGCTCAAAGAACATGATCATTGAAAGACAGAAAAGATTAGTGCTCAGACCGGGATTCGAACCACGGGCCTTCCGCTTACCGGGCAGATGTCTTAACCACTGTTCCCCCAGAGCGCAATGATACAATGTATCTTGCGTAGCGAAGGATCACCCAGGCGAAATGCCTATCACATAGAGAGAAGACAGAGAAGAGCTCGGATAGTTCAGTGGTTAAAACGCGTTCTCTGTAAGACCGTAGGAGAGGGCAGCACAACTCCGTCAAAGTGATCCATCCGGGTTCAAACTTTTTTCACAATGAGTCTTAGGTACAAAGCAAATTTTAGTTGTGAGAAATTCACGAAATGTCAACTTTTGAAAAAAAAATTTTTTTCAATTTTTTTATTTTCCTGTCGTGTTATATATCATTCGAAAGAGCATCAAAAGTTATGTATAATTCCATATTTTCAGAAGGATTGGGCCACTATGAGCGAAAATCGATGAGCGTATCTTCCGAACTTTGCCGTTTTCATGAAACTTACTTTTGACTAAAATTGTTCCCATGATTTCTAGGTCGTGGTTCCGACAGATATTATGTATTTTTCATTGTAGAGTCAAATAATCAAGATCTCATTAGAAAATTCGTGCATAAAAGTACTCCAGTCTTTACCAGACCGACCCCACTCTTAATTAAGATTAAAACAATAAGTGTGTTGAAAACTTTTTTCAGGCTTTCAACCTAGATCACTTGTACACCATTCGAAAGAGCATCAAAAGTTATGTACAATTCTATATTTTCAGAAGGATTGGACCGCTAGGAGCGAAAATCGATAATAGCGCTCGTATAATCTGATATTTTTAGTAAGGCTAGATATTCAGCTCTAGTATCTTTCAAAGTTATCGACCAGGGCTTAAACTTTTTTTACTTGCAGTCTTATGACCATTGTAAACTTGGATCATGAAAAAGTCAAGAAAAAATAACTTTTGAAAAATCAATAATTTTTTTTCGAAAAAAAAAATTGAAAATTTTTTTCAACTTTTTCTGTCGTGTTATATCTCATTCGAAAGAGCATCAAAAGTTATGCAGAAAGTATTTTTTCAAAGAATAATGAGCTACTAGTACCGAAGTTCGGTGAGTTAATCCTCGAAATTGATAGTTTTTTAGCAATCACCGATTTTCGTTCCTAGAGGCTCATTCTTCATGAAAAAATTTATATCGGCATAACTTTTTGTGCTCTTTCGAACGATATATAACATGACAGGAAGATTTGAAAAAAACTTTTTTGATATTTTTTTTGAAAATATTTTTTTATCGATTTTTCAAAAGTTATTTTTTCATAACTTTTTCATGATCCATGTTTAATAAGGACATACGACTGCAAGTAAAAAAAGTTTAAGCCCTGGTCGATCACTTTGAAAGATACTAGAGCTGAATATCTAGCCTTACTAAAAATATCAGATTATACCGGTGCGATTATCGATTTTCGCTCCTAGTATTCCAATCCTTCTAAAAATATAGAATTATACATAACTGTTGACGCTCTTTCGAATGGTATGCAAGTGATTTTGTTTTCGAATGGTATGCAAGTGAGGTTGAAAGCCTGAAAAAAGTTTTCAACACACTTATTGGTTGAATCATAATTCAGAGTGGGGTCGGTCTGGTAAAGACTGGAGTACTTTTATGCACGAAATTTCTAATGAGATCTTGATTATTCGACTCTACAATGAAAAATACATAATATCTGTCGGAACCACGACCTAGAAATCATGGGAACAATTTTAGTCAAAAGTAAGTTTCATGAAAACGGCAAAGTTCTGTAGATACGCTCATCGATTTTCGCTCCTAGTGGTCCAATCCTTCTGAAAATATGGAATTATACATAACTTTTGATGCTCTTTCGAATGATATATAACACGACAGGAAAATAAAAAATTTGAAAAATAAAATTTTTTTCGGAAAAAAATTATCGATTTTTCAAAAGTTGACATTTCGTGAATTTCTCACAACTAAAATTTGCTTTGTACCTAAGACTCATTGTGAAAAAAGTTTGAGCCCGGATGGATCACTTTGGCGGAGTTGTGCCCGATACCTCAAATTTCACTGCGCTCTTACAGAGAACGCGTTTTAAGACATCTGCCCGGTAAGCGGAAGGCCCGTGGTTCGAATCCCGGTCTGAGCACTAATCTTTTCTGTCTTTCAATGATCATAAGATTATACGTGTGATGCTTATATACGTGTATTATCACTAATTACTAATTGTAGTATAGTATCACTGATAACAGGCCGGGTAGCGCAGTGGTTGTGTGCTAGAATGCGAATCGAATGGTCACAAGTTCGACCCCCCGTGCCTGCAGATCCATCCAACCAAGGGGGTTAAGAAATGTTGGTAGTGATTGGTAAATCACGATCCAAACATGCCTCACTGCACAGCCGTGGTGCATGCGCGCCCCGTGCGTTTCAAAACAGGAGCGATTCACGTGCACACAACACGAGAATAGCCTCGCAACAGGCCGCTGATCACCTCAGGACAGGCTCTCGTTGCTACTCAGGCATAGGGGTGGTCGAGACCGCCTTGCGTGTAGAAGATCTAGCACCTTTTACTAGGTAACTACGTGTTTCACACCACCATATGACAGGAATCGGGAGAGACTCGAGGATGGCCGACGCATAGGAAAATTCATGATTTTTAAATATTCTCATTTTTATAGGGGAGGTGCACCAACATCTCCTCTATCGAATTGCGTTTCCAGAATTTTTTTAAAGCGTCTCGTTATTGCGTGAAACACAAAAGTACCGGGTGTGTTTGGAATTTTTTTCGAAAAAGTCAAAATTTAGAAAATCATAACTCGCTTAAATATGTAGTTAAGAATTAGCGGTTAGGTGCGTTAGATAGAGGACGAACTCGGCAACGATACTAACGCGATTTCATCATTCTTGGCAAAGGCGGCTATGCGGAGCGGTCGCTTTTGCAAATAATCTTGCCAATTTCGTTAAAGTTAAAAGTACACCCCGCTTTTGTACGCGTTATACAAGCGATACTCAGTACTCATTATAATAATTTAAATGAGGTTAAACAGAGGGTGCGTTGTAATGAAGCGCTATTTTATGTGAGGTTGAGCGAAAACAATTAATGAATAAAATATTTTCTCCGCTTAGTTTGTGGTTGAAAATATTAAAAACAATTCAAAAACAATATTAAAATTGATTTTGCTACATTTGATTGATGACTTTTTGAATTGAAAAAAATTGAAAAAATTTAGACCTTATTTTTAGATTTCGTAAATTTCGTCTATATCAAGGGCTGAATGTGTTCCAATCATCTTCAGTTTTATTGTTAGTTATTATAGCACGTTGATCTGCACTTATTTTACGTTGCACACCGCTTTTCTTAATAAATGGAATTAATTTCGCTAAATAAAATCAATGTCAGTTAGGGCCTGTTACGAGAAAGCTAATATAATTATCATGTCATGAACAGTTTCGTTAATATGTGGAGAACATTTGCCTTTTTGGAAGTGAGAGGCTATCTCAACGTAGAAATCAGTTACATCGTCAAGAAAACGGAGCATCTCCACGAGGACGCACGCTCTGACTTCTCTACCACTCTCTCAATTTCACCCGCTCTCTCGTCATGTTCAGACCCCGAGCCCTGCAGAAATGTTTTGCAAATACTCCACAGATCCACCATCAGCTTTTACCGACGGGAATTTTCTATATTGGTATGGTAGAATGCTTTGGCAAAACATTTCTGCAGGGCTCGGGGTCTGAACATGACGAGAGAGCGGGTGAAATTGAGAGAGTGGTAGAGAAGTCAGAGCGTGCGTCCTCGTGGAGATGCTCCGTTTTCTTGACGATGTAACTGATTTCTACGTTGAGATAGCCTCTCACTTCCAAAAAGGCAAATGTTCTCCACATATTAACGAAACTGTTCATGACATGATAATTATATTAGCTTTCTCGTAACAGGCCCTAACTGACATTGATTTTATTTAGCGAAATTAATTCCATTTATTAAGAAAAGCGGTGTGCAACGTAAAATAAGTGCAGATCAACGTGCTATAATAACTAACAATAAAACTGAAGATGATTGGAACACATTCAGCCCTTGATATAGACGAAATTTACGAAATCTAAAAATAAGGTCTAAATTTTTTCAATTTTTTTCAATTCAAAAAGTCATCAATCAAATGTAGCAAAATCAATTTTAATATTGTTTTTGAATTGTTTTTAATATTTTCAACCACAAACTAAGCGGAGAAAATATTTTATTCATTAATTGTTTTCGCTCAACCTCACATAAAATAGCGCTTCATTACAACGCACCCTCTGTTTAACCTCATTTAAATTATTATAATGAGTACTGAGTATCGCTTGTATAACGCGTACAAAAGCGGGGTGTACTTTTAACTTTAACGAAATTGGCAAGATTATTTGCAAAAGCGACCGCTCCGCATGGCCGCGCTTGCCAAGAATGATGAAATAGCGTTAGTATCGTAGCCGAGTTCTTCCTCTATCTAACGCACCCAACCGCTAATCTGTAACTATATATTGAAGCGAGTTATGATTTTCCAAACTTTGACTTTTTGGAAAACAATTCCAAACACACCCGGTGCTTTTGTGTTTCACGCAATAACGAGACGCTTTAAAAAAATTCTGGAAACGCAATTCGATAGAGGAGATGTTGGTGCACCTCCCCTATAAAAATGAGAATATTTAAAAATCATGAATTTTCCTATGCGTCGGCAATTTTCAAAATGCTCGAGTCTCTCCCGATTCCTGTCATATGCTATAAGTAATGATTAGTAAGGCATCCAATTTACCCCCAAATAAATCACGAAGTATAGGTAATTTTACAGATTGGAAATGAATACAAATGTTCCATTGCCTATTTACTCATCGGTAGGCGCACCACAATAAATATTAGGGTACCTTATCTCACCCATACATTTTCGTCCCACGCGCAATGCGGCTTATTGCAAAATATATAAACTGGCCAGAAATCGCTATAAACTGACCAGGTCTATAGTGCAAGTCCCATAAAACTGGCCAGATTGGAATTGATTCTTACTAAACTCATCCTTCCGCGTATTTATATATACGTTTCGAGGGTCAAAACTGCCTCCTTCAAAAAAATGTTCACACACATTGTGTGTTATAAAATGTATCTCACCTGACTAGGACGACTTCTGCCCATGCGAAAGGAAGAGATCCCTTTTCGACCATTGAGATAATACGAGGAAATCGAGAGAGGAAGGGAATCACGATGTGCATCTGAAATCGATAGTAACATCATTTTAGAAAAAAATTTCGCTTCAAAGTAAACCCATTAAATATCATAGATGAGTAGCATCTATCTGAGGCATTCCGCTCATTTCGTGATTTTAGCAAAATGACGGCTATTTTTCATTATTTTTGCTAATCGGCAGCTTCTCTTTACTGCAGTGTACCTGTGGTTCTTCGAGTGCCTCTATCAACTCCTTGATGTCATCATTGCACACAGGAAGAGGGGCGACATCGAGAACTGCCACTACGGCCTTTCGATCGGCACGAGTCAGTGACTGACAAATTACCGTATTATATTTACTTAGAGTGAATAAACGATTGTATCCATCATCTATCGGAAAACTCTTATTCCGCTTAATATTGTTTGAAATACGGCAAAATAGTGAGATGAACTCACGGTTGCTTTGAGTACTTTCCTGGTGAGTGCATGCAGTCTCGAATGAGTCTTCTTCGAAGATCTACAATGTCATGTCGGCACTTCTTTACTTTAGGGGGTAAGCCCCGTCCCTTTCCCCTCAAGAGGGGTAGGTCAAGAGATCAAGAGGGTAAGCGAGGGGTGATGGTGGGGAGATAGGGGTGATAAGGGAAAGGGGCGGGGCTTGCCCCCTAAGGTAATGAAGTCCCACAATGTCTAATGTAGTTCCTATAGGTAAACTTATACTCCCGAATTAGACATCCGCAGTTTCATTAGCGGGTCATATGGAATATACTAATACTACCTTTGCTTAATTGATCGTGACAACACGGACATATTTAGTCATTATAAACATTCCAATTACCTTTCTGCAACGAGTGACAGGCACTGCAGTTTCACGGGGAGAGCATCGATCGATTCATCCTCCAGTTCGCTGAACTATTCATGATGACGGAAATCGAATATAGATCAGCACCAAGCACATACCGTGATTATATGATCATTTAAATATATTTTCTGATTTGTGTTACCGATTCTACATATAGTACTTTTCCTAAAGAAGATCGATCGCGTACCCTCACCTCACAATTTTCTCAGCATTCTCTATCGTGCACGACGAACATCTCTGCAGGAAAAGAGCCTTGTCAAAAGACGTCTCGACTTGGTCTAGTTCCATCTCAAATGATTCGTATCATCATATTTGCCACAGTGTCCGGTGCACTCTAGCACGTAATAGTGCACGGTCAAAGTAAGTTTCCTTACCGAAATATTACGGTAGGTCTATTACACGTCGAATAAGAAGAAGAGAGATATCATTTATCACATAACAGTAACATGGATATACAACAACAGAACACTATTGACTCTAAGCTGGAGGTGCTAGTACGATACATTTATGCGAATGAATGAGATCGGATTGGTTTGAGGGGGTCGAAGAGGGCGGGATCTCGCACATACTTGGGGTCCTTAACAAGAGCAGGCATGTATCCGGCACGGCGGGATAGCGAGATAGTCTCGATCAGCCTGAAATTAATATATTGCGCATTTGAAGATTGTATGGATTCAAAAGAGAAGTGTTGAGAAATTAAAATCGTAATTTTGATGAATAAAATATATAAAAAAGAGGAAATCACTTTTGTTGCTGTCCGTCGCAGAGTCTGGTGATGTGGCGGTCGTAGACTCGACCGGAGAACGAGGAGACAAACTGCTGAAAATTAAGTGATTGTGACTTTGAGAGAGGCAAACAGTACCAGAAAGTGCCACCGATCGAGACGCACTTATAAAATTCGCGTCGTTACAAAAAGAAGAAAATCATACCTGGAGCAATCTCGCATTTTTGTAGTTCAGTTCGACTCCGGTCCTGCACAGCATACACTTTCGAGGTTCGCGCGCGTATGGATTCTTCGTCAGCTCCACCGGCTCATCCGAATCTATAACATAGTTACTATTTATCTGATCATAGCTCTAGATAACGTTTCGTTGATGAAAGTAGACTTACCCGAAGTAGTGGCTGTAGAGGCGGTGGCATTCGTCGAGCACAGCCTGGGAGAATTCGCGACAGACCTAATACGTGATCGAACCAGCGAAGCTAGCTTCAGAGACATACTATAAAGCATAATAAATTGGCAAAAAATTTAAGCATTTTGCGACACTTACAAGGGGTCTGCATAACCTCACGGAAAGGTTTCCGTAAATTTCACTAAAATATGGAAATAAGTCCTAAGGAGCAACTCAAAACATGTTTCAAAAATAGCCCTAATCGATTTCTAAGGAATATTAACCTGGCAAAAGTAAGTCGCAAGCCCATCCACTCCTTTGCATACCTCTTTGAGTGACCTGCGAAAGTGTGATCCAATGGCTCAGGCGGTAGTGTGCCAGGGCTACCGATTTTGTCACGGGGGTTCAACCCCGCCCGGCAGTGAACCTTTTTGCTTCATTTTTGGAATATAATATTAGTGTAGAACATACTTTTTTTCAACGGTAGACACCCACATTTGCTAATTCATACCAGCCTGTGCATGATTAATTTGTAAAAATGCGCCCAACCGCATTTGACTCTTGAATTGGATAGATTGAACGGATTCATAAGCTACCACCCCTACAAAAATTTATTGAATGACGTCCGCTGACGTTTATTTTCCCAAGTTAGACATTTCCTATTCAACCTTCACCTATAGGTTCACCTATTCACTACAAGGGATGTCCAACGAAGTGTTGAATGTTGTGTTTTGCCTCGCCGTCTATAGTGTGTTCTATGAAAAGAAAGGTTGACAGTCGACTGATATTCGTAACAGATGAGTCGCAAATAAGCACAATATTTGGTCTGTCGTTATTCCAAACATTCTCGCACTTCGGAATGATTAAAAGTTCTCTTCCATAAAAGGCAATGGATATTTTCTTCGCGAAATCGATGCTAAAAAAAGTATGTTCTCACCAATATTATATTCCAAAAATGAAGCAAAAAGGTTCACTGCCGGGCGGGGTTGAACCCGCGTGACAAAATCGGTAGCCCTGGCACTCTACCGCCTGAGCCATTGGATCACACTCTCGTAGGTCACTGCAAGATGTATGCAAATGAGTGGATGGGCTTGCGACTTACTTTTGCCTGGTTAATATTCCTTAGGAATCGATTAGGGCAATTTTTGAAACTTGTTTTGAGTTGCTCCTTAGATCTTATTTCCATATTTTAGTGAAATTTACAGAAACCATTCCGTGAGGTTATGCAGACCCCTTGTTAGAGAGCACAAACAAGAACACAGATGCATCACAAATTAACCTAGTTCCGTGAGTGCTAGGACACACGGTAATGCTCTGAAGCAAGAAACGTGGTTTGCGAAACAGTTTGCGAACACCTGGCTGGAAAGCGAGTTGCAAACTGTTTCGGAAACTTCATCTACTGGCGTGAGCTTGGTGTCTCCTAGCGCATTTGTGGTGTTGCGCATTTGCTCTTCCAAACCCCGCCCCCTTTCTCTTCTTGCTTTCTCTGGTGAAAATACGTTGTTTTGCGTTAAAAATACCAGGTTTTGCGGTGCAATATATATTTATCCTTTTAAAGGGTATATGAGAAGATCGAGAAGGAAGTAATTTCACAAACAACGCATGAAATTTACAGAACAATTATTGAACAAGTAGAACATGTTAACAAGTGATAGTTACTTGTACATGTACGTACAGTTGGTGTATTCACAGATTTCAGATGGAAATAGCAAGGAATAAGCCATTCTGAATGGTCAAACTAACAAAATAAATGACGCAATATCAAAAAAAAATGAAGGAAAAGTCGATAATTACAGGAAAATATAATATAGAGACGAGTGAGCTAACGAGTGGCGCGAAAACGCAAATTCAAACGAAACTGATTCGCAAACTAATTCAACAGTTTGCGATCGAGTTTCCGGATCACACTACCGTAAACTACGTCACAAACTGTTCCGCAAACTCCTCCGCCGTGTTCGGAGTGAAAACTAAGCCACGAGAACAATGACCTCTAAAGTCAATAATGAAAATTTGAATTCAGAACCATGCTTCAAGTGCGCAACAGAGGGAAGTGCGTCAGTAAATCGTTGGCGCAGAAAGTGTTTGCTACAAACTACATTATTTTTTCGTTCCGTTACCATGGCGAACTACGAAGATAAAACTAGTATGCGTCGCGCTCCGAACGTGGCTTTGTTTGATTGGCCTAATTCTGTGTTTTTCTCTGTTATTTTATTTTATTTTGTCTTATTTCAATGTGTAATATTGCACACTACAGGAGCCAGTACCACCAGTACCCTCGTGCAACATGGGACGCAAGAAGAAGAAGGTTGAGAAGCCCTGGTGCTGGTAAGTTAATTTTTTGTCTTATTGGCTTATAGTGCAAAATCCGGAATTCTTTTATTATTTGTTTCATTTCAGGTATTGCAACAGGGATTTCGAGGATGATAAAATTCTCATACAACACCAGAAAGCCAAGCATTTCAAATGCCACATGTGTCACAAGAAGCTCTTCTCTGGGCCTGGCCTAGCCATCCATTGCATGCAGGTAGTGCTTTTTTTCTTACTTATCGGTACTCAAACGCGCTACATCAGGTTCACAAGGAGACGATAGACAAGATACCTGGCGCTGTGGTGGGTCGAGACTCCACTGAAATCGAGATATACGGCATGCAGGGCATACCAGAAGACGCCACAAGAGGAGGTTTGTATAATGGTTAGGCTAGAAAAAAGCTGAGAGAATGAATGCGAAAGCCGACAGAATTCGTCTGAAAAATCGGAAAATTCTGAAAAAACTTTTTTTTTTTATTTATAATAGTTTTTTTTCTTGTTTTATCAAACGTTAGCGTGATAGTTAGTGTTAAATCTCATTTGCCTGGAACAACAATGAAAACACCAAGCGAAACAAAGTACAATGTAAAAAAAACGAAGTAAGCAAAAAAAAGAGGGAAAATTGCATTTGTAAAATTTGAATATATAACCGCTTCATCCAAGTTTTTTTTCTGAAAAAAAAAGCTACAAAATATAATTATCATTGAGTATTGTGCGATTCAAAAGCTCAGCAGTCTCCGCCATTTTGGCAATACGGTCGTTAGCGCGAATTACTCCACTGCTATTGAAAGCAAATAATTAAATCGCGGAAATATTGCTTTGGAGTGTTAGCGTGCCTGACAATTTTTGCACAGTAGGTTCGTTATTAGCGGAACTGAAAATGTACGCACAATACAAACTCTGGAAAAATTATATTGCATTTTCTTGTCTTACATTGTTGAAAATCCTTTCAATGTCTGAAATTCGTAAAATATTTCGTCAGAGGGTCGGAAAATTTGGATACGGAAAACATTTTCGCTCAACTTTTGTATCAATCGTTTTCCTGTTTAAATTCGGCATGGTTCCCAAACATTGCCACCTTTAAGTAAACATATTCAGTCTTACGTATCAATAACCTATATTTCAGTTGAGTTCGATGATATGGGTGGGGCAGCGAAACGACCTCGCATGGATATGATGATGCCTGGCTCAACTGGAGGAATTCCAATGCCGCCCATGCCCGGTATGACATACTATTATTATTCCTCAATCGGCTGTGTTAATTTCATTTTTTTATGTTCAGGAATGCCGGGCGGAGCTCCTCCATTCATGCCTCCTTTCGGTATGCCTGGTATGCCTCCAGGAATGCCGCCGGGCATGCCTGGGATGCCACCAGGAATGCCGCCGTTTCCACGTCAGTAAATTATTTATTTGTAATAACGTTCATACAGTGCTCCAGAAGATTGGTGATTATCTCTATTGATTTCAGCTCCTCCAGGAATGGGTATGCCTCCCTTCATGCCTCCTCCTCCATTCATGGGGAGAGGGGGGCCTCCGGGAGGTCCTTGGGGACCTCCTGGGGGACCCATGGGTCCGCCTCCACCTGGTATGCCGGGCATGCCGCCTCCTTTCCGACCGCCAACTATGCCGCAGCCTCAGATATCGGTCAGTTAGAGCAAACACTCAAGGTGGTGAACTGTAAATATCAGGCCTCTCACGTAAGGCACGGGATAAGTATGGTACATTCAAAAAAATCGTGTTGTTTTTTTCTTAAGAATATCGAAGCACTTCTGAAACACTATCGAAAAAAGCATTAATTATAATTTTAGCATTTTTTGCTGCTGCAGCAGGCGGCTGCAAAGTTTCAGACGTCATACTTGGACCCGGTGGAAAATGGCTTCAAAATGCTTCAAATTCAATGAAATTTTTTTTCTGGGCATCTGTTGGTATGTTCTTAAAATACCCTGAGTAATTTTGCGATAGCTCATTTTTGAAATTCTGAGCAGTTTTTCAGTAATAACTTTTATATATGAAAACATTCACACCCAATTTTTTGATATGTTGTAGCCCTTTAAATTATCTATCGAAGTTATGTTTGGCATATTTCGTGAATCGTGAGTCCTGGTTTTGTTTCACCCGAAAAACCGCTGAAAACAGCCGAACCGTCGCATGGCACACAGACAGTCAGCGTTGTTGACTTGTTGCAAATGCATCGGACAGGCCTGGGTTCGAGTCCCAGATCCGGAAAACATTTTTGCCAATTTTTCAGTTCTTCATGGATAGAATTTGACATTTTTATTACGTATTTATTACGTTTCTATGCGCGCTGCAGCTGCAGCTGTCGTAAAGACTCGGAGTGGAGAGAGAGGCGAACCATATTTATGATATTCAGGAGAAACAAATTCATGGAATACAATTAGGATCAGAAAGGGAATAAAACAACAATTATATATATAGAAAATGTTCGATAAAGAAACCTACATATTTGAAATCAGCATAGTTATTTGAGATATTCAAAGTGATAGTTAAGTTGTGAATATCTCATCCTGCTTCTCCCTAAGACATTCTCTGAAGTCGCCTTCGTCCTCCTCAAGATCCAATTCATCATTGCCCTCCTGCTAATAATATTTATACAAGGAACTTTTATTAGTAATACCTCTTCATCTTCTTCAGTCTCCACTGGACCCTTTGCTCCTCTCTTCGTACCTCTTTTCGATCCCCCATGCGAGGTCTTTTTCCGAACAATCTTGCCTTTTTTCTCAGTGGAAGCTGCAAATATTTAACAAAAAAATATACAGTGTAATCTAACCATTTGCAAGTCGTTGTTTCTCCAGTCTCGAAAATAAGGCCATCAGCTGCTTCTCACTGTATACTTCTTCCAACTAGAAAGTTTAAGTTCAATCACATTTTAACAACTTTAAGAATCTGAGGATAACCTTGTATCTATACGCATCCCCTGTCTTATGATCTTCCATTTCCTGTGAACATGCTCATGGGCACGCTCTTCTCATTGGAATCATTCCTCGATGACGATTTACGACAGCTGCAGCTGCAGCGCGCATAGAAACGTAATAAATATGTAATAAAAATGTCAAATTCTATCCATGAAGAACTGAAAAATTGGCAAAAATGTTTTCCGGATCTGGGACTCGAACCCAGGCCTGTCCGATGCATTTGCAACAAGTCAACAACGCTGACTGTCTGTGTGCCATGCGACGGTTCGGCTGTTTTCAGCGGTTTTTCGGGTGAAACACAACCAGGACTCACGATTCACGAAATATGCCAAACATAACTTCGATAGATAATTTAAAGGGCTACAACATATCAAAAAATTGGGTGTGAATGTTTTCATATATAAAAGTTATTACTGAAAAACTGCTCAGAATTTCAAAAATGAGCTATCGCAAAATTACTCTGGGTATTTTAAGAACATACCAACAGATGCCCAGAAAAAAATTTCATTGAATTTGAAGCATTTTGAAGCCATTTTCCACCGGGTCCAAGTATGACGTCTGAAACTTTGCAGCCGCCTGCTGCAGCAGCAAAAAATGCTAAAATTATAATTAATG
Organism: Pristionchus fissidentatus; assembly: GCA_036245785.1. Taxonomy (NCBI): domain Eukaryota; kingdom Metazoa; phylum Nematoda; class Chromadorea; order Rhabditida; family Neodiplogasteridae; genus Pristionchus; species Pristionchus fissidentatus. The sequence continues at coordinate 31,479,654 of BTSY01000004.1, forward strand.
CTTTTTTCGATAGTGTTTCAGAAGTGCTTCGATATTCTTAAGAAAAAAACAACACGATTTTTTTGAATGTACCACGGAAAATATGAATTGTCCCGTGCCTTACGTGAGAGGCCTGATATACATTTTCATCGCGCTCGAAGTTGTTCATTTCACAAACACTCACCGAGTTGTGAAATCTCGAACTGGTTAGAAATATTTGTTCCACTAATGCCTTCAATTTTACGGGAACTGGATCCAGTGATTTTCATGGGCCCCGAATTCTGGGAGCCGCGCGAGGGGGTCTGACGACCGGGGGAGGGGAGGTCGCCAGAGCGGGAAAAAAATTGAATTTCATTTTTTTTAAAAATATTATCAACAAAAATGATAAACACAAAATTACAATTCAAAAAAAAATATTTTCAATAATCACTAATGTTGAGAAACACGTATACATTGATTTTCAATCAAGAATTTCACCATTATGCGACCCCCTTTAGCCCCTCGCAATCACTCTCCCATGTAACTAGAGTCTAGTTACTAGACATGCCGTACGACAACTCCTGATATGTGTAAGAGTCCCAGTTGGGATAAGTTTTGAGAAATTAAAGTCTACTTTGGCAGGTTTCACACTTTTCTTAAATTTAGACTACTCATATCTTCTGAACGCAATCATACTCCCACCTGTGCGAAGGGGTTTTCTTGTACTACTCGGCAAAACCTATCGACTGAAAAAAAAATTGATCGAAAATCTTTTTCCAAACGTGAGATATCTCATTCCCTAGAAACACCCGAAATGGAATATTTTTAGGGCTGATTTCGGGAATGCAATTTCTCGGCAGTAACACGACGTAACTTCGTACAAACAATTTCAAATCACATATATACAAAGTATAGGGCAAAAAGTTAAATATAAACAGTTGGCGATTCACTTCGTTCGGTATACTGTAAATCACTTCGTCTACCTTTGCGAGGGGGTTCCCTTAATCCGAGACCATGAAAATCACTGACTGAACCGAAGTGGGGTGATTTTTACTCACCTCAACCTCCTGTATTCCTAGATAGGATTCGATTCTCAAAACTATCATACGTTAAAAAAGTGGTCAGATATAGTCGCTAATAATATTAGTCATAGAAAAATCTCATTGAAAACATCATTGTTTTACTTGTTGAGCGGAGTTCGAATAGATTATTGTTTAACTTAAGATTTTCTTATTGCTCACATTGTTCAGGGTCAATCGACGGTTCCGTCCTCGTACTCTGATCGTCTGGCTCAGGAGCGGTCAGATCGAGCTCCGATTCCCGATGGACCTCTTGCACTGGGAGGAGGAGGAGGATATGATGATGGACCAGTGAAGAGAGAACATGAGGGAGAGGGTGACTGGGCCAACAAGGTGAGTGAAGGAGACTCCATCTAATCGATGATGTCTCTCTACTCGAGTGATGTGTTCTCTTTTGCAGGCAGCATCTCAGCTGAGCGCCAAGATCAGAATAGTTCATCCTGATGATCACAGCATCTCATTGGTACATGTTTGCTACATTTTGTGAAACCTATAATAATACATGATGATTAAAAAAACATTTTGGAGCGGTTTTTTACATAATTTTAGGAGGAACGTCGTCTGAACACGATGGCCACTCGTTCATCTTCGAATGCCGCCGGTTACAACTACCGTCAGTGAGTCCGGTCAAGAATATGACCCATCGAGCAACCCAAGGTAAGTTATTAGAGTATCACGTTGGTTGAAGGGCATCTAAATGCTAGAAAAAAAGGGTGTGGGAGGCACATTAGGTAATCCTTTCCGGAACTCGGTGAGGTGACAGGCCTGTGAGAGATGCAGCGATAAAGGTCAGTGAGCCGAAACTAGCCACTATGATTGATGACCTAATTGAGTTTAGTCGAATCATAGACAAAAAATATCAATTAATTTTTTTTGCAAATATTTCATGAATACCCAGTTGTGTGCTTTTAATCGGTAGAGTGGCTAGTCGGCGTTACTCGATTGCCAAACCCCTAAAGGTTAGTCTTTTCTGAATGAATAGAGTTAGAAACGCGCTGCTTGCAAAAGGTAGGACCTTCTTTTGGCCTTCATTCTGTGAAATAGATCTGGCCTGCTCTGAAATCCCCTGGGGCTCCCGCGCAATCAAAGGTTTGTTTACATGTATCGATTAACTATACATAACATAAACAAGGATACGTTATTGCTCCAGGTAGGATAGGTCGAAACGAAGAGAGAATTACAGAACCATAATCTTGTTCTAGATCAATGGCTCGACGACTCTTGATACCACCAGACATGCAGTAAGTCCAATGTCGTATCCACACATTCCCCTCCCTCTGATTGCTGAATCTTCGACTTCACTGTTCCATCTTTTACTTTCTTAATTCCAAGCATCCCACCTTACACATTTACTAATTATTCTATTTCTATTGTTGATTTGAGTTATACAACATACGCCAATGCGATAAATGATCTTGAAGTAACATCGTTCTTTATCATCGATGGACATTGCAAACTCAACAGTGAATTCGATAATTTAGCAGCTCAACGGGGAGAACTAGTGATATTGAATTTATGTATTTGGAAGCTAGTGGAATCCGAATATAAATCTCAGAAATGCATTTAAATTCTGAAGCAGCCAAAACGAACCCATATCAACAAAATCATCACAGTCGCTAAAACTTGGTTCGGAGAGAGAAACGGGAAGTTTTGAGAGATAGTATCGCAGAAAGGTTTTAAATCTACGGCATGCTGAATAAACACGAGTAAGAGGGGAGGGACATATAACATTTAAGTTAGTGGAGTATTGCTAGGAGTGGTACCGTATCTGCGATGAAAGCACAGTAGTCGATACGCATACCGTACCCCCACTAATCCTCGAGGAAAGACATGCTATCGTTGTTGTTCTTCATGAAACGCTTGTACTGCTTGTATTTTCCGGATGCCATATTCTTGGCTTGCTCGTCAGCGTCTTTGGCCAGCTGGAATGATTACACGGATAATGGCTAGTCAAATAATACTGCTCTTCAATGCGAGCGCATATTCGAGACTACAGTATACCTTCCAGGGATCGAAATTCTCCTTGACCCACAATTGCTTGCGGAACATCTCGTCGTGCTCCTTGTCAGAGAGCGACTGAAAACAATTGTTTGAACTATGATAAGCGATATTTAGCCAATATTATGGATTGTATTGGGAGAAAATATTACGTTTCACGAGTAGCAATGCTGTGGACTATTTGCCAGTGACGCGCAGCGAACTACTCTGACTCCGCCCACTCGATTTTTTTTTGATTTTCGTCATTTTTTTAAAGAAAAGAGTAGAGACCGCCAAACCGATATACTCGATACGCGAATGGCGAAAAATGAGAACCACACGGATGGGATATACGAATGACCGGTCATCCAAATGGAAAAATATATGAATGGATGAAATATATGAATGGCATTCGAGTATCTACACGTTTGGCCAATCGAGTATCATTGTTCGATGGTGAGAGGGGAGATGGTGAGCGACAGCTCTGTGGGAATGAGATATTTGAATGGAAAAGTGATAGGGGCGCCATCCATTCGTGTAACAAAGGATATCTGATTGACTCAAATCGATATCATTTTAATATCGGTTTCGCCAATTATTGGACGGTCTCTAGAAAAGAGCGTCGCAATTAAGGAAAAAGATTTTCACACGAAAAAAAGAAATTCCATAAAAATATAGAAGACGATCGATCGGAACACGATAATTTACGAAGAGTTTCCTTTTAATCCGTTCCGCGCCCTTCCGATCTTTCCTATCGTTTTGCAAAAAAAATCAAATTCGCGGGCTCGGTAACGGGCGTAAGACCATTGCTGAGTTTTTGAATGTCACAATAACAACATTTCTTAACCCCCTTGGTTGGGTGGACCTGCAGGCAGGGGGGCACATGATTCCAAATCTACAGAGCAGGGTTAGAGCGAGAGAGTATGCTAAAGTGAGAGAGCCCCTCTCGATTTCGCACGCTGTCTCATTCCAAAGGCCTTTCTGTAAGGTAGACCGGCCGGTGGAATGATATGGGGGGGGGGTCGAACTTATGACCATTCGATCCGCAGTCTAGCACTCAACCACTGCGCGTTTTTGAATGTCACAATAATACACTTACATCAAACTGATCCTGATCGAGTTTCATCCATTTCCTCACAATGTACATCTTGTCTTCGTCGCTGTACTCTTCCTTTCGCAGATTGTACTTTACGAACCATTCAGCCTGCAATACAACGATTTCCTCTACTCCATAATCATGACGTCGAAAAAAGTGTTTTAACTGCAATGACGTCATCACTAAATTGGTGATGACGAGACACTAATTAAGTTTTCTCACCTGCCACTTAGCGTACTTGAAGAGAGTATAGGGGAGAATGACCATTTGAACGATGAGAAGATTCATATGATCGGGTTTACGATATCCTCCCCTGGAAAGAAGAATGCATGAATAGTGTGGGAGAGTAATGACTCACTTAACGTCCATATTCTCTTCAATTATCGATTTGATGATTGCCTCGTTGTCTCTTCCACGTACCTTCTTCAGCTTGCCCTGTACATATGGAGATACCGTACATTCTACTGTTCACAGTCAGAAACAACTCACCGTCTTGTCCATATCGAGAACTTTCCTCTGCACGCCCACATCGATGGCTTTGTGACGGAATTTGCCTGATATGGGAGATATACTTGTTTATGACATGAATTACTTGCAACAAAAAGGCTTCTAATACATTATTAGGACTCTCAAACTCTCACCGGATGCGATGACGTAGGCCACAGCTTGCTCATACTTTTGCTTGGCGCTGATGTGCTGCAAAAGCAAAAAGGTATTATTGATTTCTTCAAGCAAATTATACAACCTGAATCCACGGCATTTCAAGGCCCGATTTTTTAATTTACTGCGTGTTACACCACTGAAAAAATAGGACAGCGCGGGAAGAATATATTTTTGAATTTAATGCTGTTTTAAATTCGCGGCTAGCAATTCTTAGCACTACAGGTATGCTGGGCTGCTACACAGTTGTTTGAAATTCGCGGGATTCCCTGAGATAATTCACGGTATTCAAGCGGTATTGAGTGATTTTGATTGATGGGCGTGGTCTTGGTTTAACGTGGAGCTGAAATGCCGTGTGAATCGGACCAATCGGTCGATTGACTCTTTTGTCAATTAATTTTTTCTTCGATAAAAAAAAACAAATAAATACCTGAACAAATGAGATTACGAGAATCGTGACGAGAGCCACCGGCCAGACGTCGACCTCAAATAAAAAAGATGATAATCATATTTCTTCACACACGGTAGAATGGATATATACAATTATAACGCTCAAAAATACCTTGACGATGGCGCGTCTTCGGTAGTACTGGTAGTAGTTGTAGAATCGCTCCTCCGGATGATCGAGGTAGTAGTCGTATCTGGAAAAGACATCTATCAATGAACGAATCGATATTCCACGTCTACCTAGAGAGCGTTATATCTATTGATACAATATAACGTTCCTAGTACTTGTATTGAAACCAAAATCATCAAAGTAGCTCAAGTGTTCACTCTGTTCTGGTATCATTCTCCTTAAGTGTCTCATACGCCGTCGCAACCACTCTGAATCGTTCTTCTTGCTCTGCCTTTTCTTCCTGCAATCAATATTGCTTTTACAATGAATTGATACCGGAATTCTACGAATGCAAAAACTAAGGGAGCACGAACCTTGCCCTTGAATCGATCCGGATGGTTTGCCTTAGCGACCTTGCGGTAGATCTTTGAGAGAGTAGATCTGAATTAATGAAGTAGGAATAGTCTTTTACATAAGGAGTATTCTTTAGTGCAAATTAGACTATGCTTTTATAAAGAAAGAGCATCGAATAACCTGTCAAACTCCTCTCTTTGGATGCCCAGAACGTCGTAGCAATTCTCCATGCCACAGTACAACTCGGGCGCGAATCCGATCGGCTGCACGGCTGGCAGCACCGCCAGAACGAGCAACGCCCGCAGCAGCTGCAGCCAGGCGCGCATTTTGTTACCCTGAAAAACGAGTAAATTAGGGAAACACAGTAATAAATCACGAAATACTGAGTGCTATACAAGGGAGTCATAGTAAATCGAAAGCCCGGAATCAATAGAGGACGCTTGACAACACGACAGTCGAAATTACGCAATTAGACGCCGATGAAAACGGAACGGAAACACGCGTGTTCGTCACAGACAAGAGTGGAATTTATTCCTATGTTTAGTGGCTGTGCTCCCAAACTGCATTTTCGCAGCTCATCTTTTAAATCTCGAAATAATTATTTAAATTTGATATACTTTGAATATGTCTTTGTTTAGCGCGTTATTTTGTTCGGCGTTGTGCCCATTATCTACTCCCACGTCATGGGAAAGCGTGCGCGGCCTGTTCAAAAACGCAAACCTGTGATAACAGCTGATAAGGCTCTTGAAATGGTTACTCACGCAACTAGCGGTGAGTTGTTTTGTTTTTACTTGTAGATGATCAATATGATTTGGCACTGCGTTGGAATGCTGACGCTTTAAGATCAAGGCGTAAGAATGGGCCAGACATTTTCTATCTTCATCGTCATGAGAGATTTCCGTCTCAAGTGACCGACCAGTTCCACTCTCGCTATACTCGCCTCCCTCTATTTCGTCTTTTGTTTCCCTTCTGATCCTTCTCACCAATATACGGGTGTGGATGTTGCTGGCATGTGATATATGTGGAAGTTGTGTAAAAAAGATCGGGTTTCGTAGATCAGAGTGGCCTATACCTAGCCGTGATTTGCATACTTCTGCCGCATTACGCTGACCCCGATTTCTTCCTAAAACCAGCCAGTAATAGAGCATCCCGCCGTAATTGTAAGCAGCTTACAAAAAAAACCGTTTCCGCACACTTCCCCTCCACAACTTTCTATGCAATCGTACTGTGAACTCATGGAACATTCTCCCTAATAATGTCGTATGTCTATGAATGCAAAAAGCTTCCGTTTAAAATTGCCAACAAACTCTTAGTCATTCCTGTTCTTTTTTTCTAATTGTGCCACTTCCTCCCTATGTTGCCTTGTTGTGACATAGTAATAAGTCATGCCTCGTTTAGCTACCGATTATGCGATATCCTAACCTTACATTCATGATAAACATTATCATTAGACAAATAGCTCCATTGATCCACGAATGTCGAGTGATATGATTTCGAGATGTGAGTAATACATAACAATTTTGAAATGATTTCAAATGATGTAAGCATCAATGCATTCGTTGTGTCAATGGCGTTGATCTACCTGATCAATCCTGTGAAATCGAAGTGTGCACAACTGTGACGTGATGGTTAAACTCCGTGCATGAAAAGCGAAAAGAGAGGATTTGGCTGGTTACGTACCCTAAAGGGGTCGAGAAGAGAGGGGAAAAGAAAGAGAGTGGAAGAGAAAAGAGCCACGTCGCACTTCTACAACATTCCCAGTTATTGTTGCCTCCTTATTTATCTCTGCTCCTTACCAATCCCTACAGTAATGGATCGACCTGGAGATGGTGGGTAGAATATCGATTGATTGAATTGATGTTATGACGTGGAATCTGACACGTGGTCAGATACATGAATGCGCGTATCTGTTTAGAGCGCGCCACTCTCACTCATCAGTCGTACTACATTCTCGTTATTTTCCCCATTTGAGGTTGTACGAGTTGCCTTTTTTTAGGAATGAAGGCCCTTATCCTCGTGGGTGGATATGGCACGAGACTTCGGCCACTCACACTCACACAGGTATTTGTCGATTGGTTGATCACTTGGAAATCATTCTATGCATAATTATCGTTGGGATTATATGACACTACGTTAGTCAAACAGTAAGCATAAAACCATCTCCCATTGTATTTAACGACAATGAAATCGATGGAATCAAATGTGTTTTTATTTTCTCTCTTTCTGATCCAAAACGTGTCTTTATTCAGCCGAAGCCTCTGGTCGAATTCGCCAACAAACCGATGATGTTGCATCAGATGGAAGCACTCGCTGCTGTTGGAGTCACTACAGTAGTACTTGCTGTCAGGTACGGTATCCGGAACTGATTAATCGATTCTCGCTGGTGATCCATTATCACGTAACTCAGCTCCTTAAATCTAATTTGAACTTCTTTGGTAATCGCTGACATAATAATCCATGCTATTGTTTACACTGGAAATGTCTTCGTTTCTATTTAAAAAAAGTAGTTTTGGAGAATAAAATTGCCATAAAGCTAGAAAAGTGCCCATGAATGTTGAAATGATTATGTAATTTAACAGTTACCGTGCGGAGGAATTGGAGCAGGAGATGAAGGTGCACGAACAGAGATTGGGAGTGAAGGTAAATAAGCATAAAAGGTAAAGTAAAGGGAAAGGTGTTAGGTCTTCTACATGCAAGGCGGTCTCGACCACCCCTATGCCTGAGGGACAACGAGAGCATGTCCTGAGGTGATCAGCGGCCTGTTGCGAGGCTAGTCTCGTGTTGTGTGCACGCGAATCGGGGACCCCTTTCGAGGCATGTTTGGATCGTGATTTATCAATCACTACCAACATTTCTTAACCCCCTTGGTTGGGTGGATCTGCAGGCACGGGGGGTCGAACTTGTGACCATTCGATTCGCATTCTAGCACACAACCACTGCGCTACCCGGCCATATTAATTAGTATTTCGTGTTTGAGTGTCATGTATATGAGCAGCAGTACGGACCTGTCTTATTTCACTCATCCAAATATTTATGATTCTTTTTCTTTTCGTTTTATTTATATTGTCGGTTATGGACTAATTAGAAGAAAGTAGCATTAAACATAGCAATTTCTAATTGCTGGTCATTGCAGATTCACTACTCACTGGAGGAAGAGCCCCTGGGCACAGCCGGACCACTGGCACTTGCAAGGTTAGCGCAATTGTCGGCACGGTCTGTCAAATACAACAAAAATATAGATTTTAAAAAAATTCCTCAGAAAACCCGTACTTTTACCCGTGCGGTTACCCGTACTTTTTCACCTCAAATTTTCCCTGTAACCCCTCTTAAATCGCGGTGACACGTAGAAATATTCATTTAAAAAAACAGCCGGGGACTCGTATATTTTGGAGTAAATGTTTGTCAGCTGGACATCTCGCACAGGTAATACCTGTCAGGTGTGCTTGTGATAGACGGCGACAGCGTGAAATGTATACTTGATTGCTTTGCATCGGCTGTACTCAGTCATTTCACCATTCCTATGTAATCTCTGTTCAGGGAGCATCTGGATGGGACGGATCCGTTCTTCGTTCTCAATTCTGACGTCATCTGTGACTTTCCCTTCGCAGCCATGATTGACTTCCACAAGAAACACGGAGCGGAGGCCACTATTGCAGTCACGGAGGCAAGTATCTCGAACAGAAAAATGTGCAAAACACCTAGAGTTTGAAATTCGGGTCAATAATTGGATCTGATCTCTTCATTTCACACACGTTCTCACCAATAGACCGACGTAGAGACTGTATTAAATGAAGAGAGCTAATCCAATTATTTACCCGAATTTCAAACTCTGAAAACACCTCCAATATATTTTAAAATATAATTGTTTTCGAAGTGGACGTGTACACGCACTGTGAGTGTCGTGCCAGTGAGACAATCTATATTAAATTGTTTGTGTATAGGTGTCGGAGCCATCGAAGTACGGTGTCGTCGTCTTCGAGGAGCAATCGGGGCAGATTTCTGAATTCGTTGAGAAACCACAGGAGTCAGTATTTTTTATATTTTGAAAATAGGTTTACTATGTATTCCGAATCGATGATGTGTAATTTATCTGCTAATTTGAGATACGTTGGTAACAAGATCAACGCGGGTCTCTACATTCTCTCACCCTCGGTTCTCAATCGAATTCTATTGAAGCCGACGTCGATCGAGAAGGAGGTCAGTATATAATTGTTGTATTGTTAAATTTAATATTTTTAATGTAAAAGAATGCATTTTGGTTCAGCGAATTATTCTCCGTAATATTTACCGATTCTTGGAAACTGAGTACTACATATATGAGAATCACTGTTTGATATATGGTACCGTAATCCATGACTTCCTTCAGGTATTCCCCAAGGTGGCCGCCGAGGGAAAGTTGTTCGCCTTCGTGCTGCCCGGATTCTGGATGGATATTGGACAGCCTGTTGACTTCCTTAAGGGTGAGGAGACATTGTGAATTAGACGAGACTAGTTTGGATAGATAAAGGATACTGAACAAGGAATCAATTCCATTTTAATTATCAAGCTAGTAAAAAGAAGAAGGGTATTGATTGTTGCGCTTTGATTGTGTGAATACGGGATCAGACATATCAATCCACACATGGGCAGCAGGGGGCAGGGGCACTGTGCGAATGTGGGCTGGGATTTTTCGGGGCTCTGTGCAAAAGAAAAATAGTGAAAAGTAGAGCTCATTTCATTGATTTTTTGTAAAAGTACGGCTCGGGAACTGTGTGCAAACGCAGTAGGCGATCGGGGGCGAGCTGCAAAAGGCCTCGGATAAGTACTGCCCACGTATGTATCAATCGATTGAATATCATTATCACTGCAGGTCAAACTCTCTATTTGCAACACATTCGCAAGACTGCGCCAGAGATGCTCGCGAGTGGTGAGGAAATTATCTGTGATCTTTGAACCTTACTCCTATTTCTCATTCGTAGCAGTCACTACACAAATGGCACAGTACACTTTTTTTCTGTGGACTGATCCTCTCAATCTCTCACGCCTTTGAGGTCCTCACATTCGTGGCAACGTCATCGTAGACCCAACTGCCACCATTGGATCCGATTGTGTCATCGGACCCGATGTCGTGAGTGCATACTGTAGTCGAGAGGGAGTGGAGTACGGTATCCATATAAATCAATCGATATCAGGTGATTGGTGCCTCTGTCCGTATCGAGAATGGAGTCCGTCTTCGTGGATGCACTGTACTGGCAGAGACGAGAATCCAACCGAATGCTCTCGTTGCTCAATCGATTATTGGAAGGAAGTGCAATATTGGTGAGTGAGACGAGGGGAGGGAATACTTATCGATTGGTTTATTCACTCATGAGCAACACTCAACGAAATAGAGGATATCACCAGATACAAGTAGTCCCGATTTTGATAACATCTCGAACAACACAATTTATGATATTTTTTTATATTTTCTGCGTATCTTATATAGTGCACAATTCAGGTTCGTGGGTTCGTATGGAAGGTCTCTCGGTGCTGGGAGATGACGTCGTTGTCAAGGAGGAACTCTACCTTAACTGTGCACAGGTATCGACATCTTTCAATCACGATAGGCCAGATAATACGGATTGTTAGGTATTGGTACAACAGTATTGTGATCCATCTCAGGTACTCCCCAACAAGTCGATCTCAACCAGTGTGCCTCAGCGTGAGGTCATCATGTAGATGGATTTATCGATTGAAGATTTTATGCCACGCGATCGCTGCGCGATTGTTGCAACCCCCCCTGCCGCATGATGTTTACACGAGAATTGCTTGTGTTTATTGAGAGATAGTCGAGAGTTATTCGTATTTATTACCATTCGACAGTCACATCATATGAACTTATAGTATTGCCTCTTTCTTTTGTACACTGTACATAATTATTTTAGTCAGTTAATATTAACTTCCATGTCAACAAATTATATTCCTAATAATTTTCCTCTGTTTAGTTGTTTGCATGCCATCCTTTCTAATCTAATTTGAGCCAACGGTACGCCCTTTTATTGATTTGCATTTCACGTGCTTCTTGTGATATACGCCACTTTTTTTTCTCTTTCTAAGAGCGACGATTTCCGTATCCTCAGTTCATTCAGGGCTTTCTAGTCCTTAATTATCGATTTATCCCATCGACCGTATTTCTTTCGCTTCGGGGCTTCGCATTATCATTCCTTTATTCGACAAATTGAATCGATAAATAGTATGGTCAATCGAAGGTTGAGTGTTGCATCGTGTAAACACATCACTCGAATACTTCTGTATGAAACCGAAACCATGAGAGAGAGAGGCACAGAGAGAATGAGTGTGATCAGGAGTACGCCCCATCGTACGACCTACCGTACTCGTGGACGGTAGTCGACATGTCGGTGCGTTCGTCGTCATTGATGGATGAACTGGACGATACTGCGAGTTGGCTGGGATCGATTGGAGATGAGACTGGATCGATACCCACTCTGTCTCTTGACGACGTTTTGAAAGATGTGAGTGATGGAGAAAATAAATGGGAACAAGAGTAGAGATTTAATTACCCAAGTTGGAGGGTAATTGCTGTCACTGATGATGGGTTAAATAACCCGAAACGCGTTTGACTAAATAAACCAATTATCCATTTTCGCCGTGGCTTGATTCAGCACTCATACTAACTGATTCCACGTGAAGATAACCAAGTTCTCCCTCTTCTCACAAGGGTAGATTATTGATTGCAGTGCTCATGGGAAGAAGGCGGATCGGCAGCTGGACTACTTGAAGGCGTCTCATTCGGAGATGATGAGGTATACGGTATTGATTATTCTGAATTGGTACGATAGTAAAATCGGTCATTGACTTGAAATTGAGCAGAGTTCGCTAGATACGACAGTCTATCGAGTATTGATTGATACTTGGTACTATCAGTTGTCCCTTGTGGAAGGAGGTCGTCCCCTCTCTTCTTCTCTCTCTTCCACTCCTTCTTCTGCTCACTACTCTCTTGATTGCCCCGTTCGAAGTCGAATGATGGGTCAGTTATCGATTGCTTCTTTTGAAACTACGTTTTTTTCCGATGTAAAAAGTCAGCTTCCTAAAAATATATTAATGATCGATTAGTTGAATGGATTCGGAAAATTCGGATAAATGCTGTGCGATGAGTAAGGCTGGAACCAGTTCAGTGCTGGTATAGATCTCGATTCATTGCTTTCATTTGCAGATAAACTGTCGTTGCTTCTCATGGCGCACTCTCAGTTGGAAGGAGTTCCGACTGCACTTGCCATACGGTGATAAAGGATTGCATAGTGATGATGAAAATTATATTTTCGAAATTTTGTATAGAAATGTCGCATGGTTTGCCAATTGATCTGTGATATCGGAATTCAAGATTCTGAGATATAGGAACTGGCAGCCAGATTCTGGCTGTCACCTAGTAATTTAGAAATTAGTGGAGGAATTGATTATCTCTATAAAAATGAAGGATTTTTTTTTGTTGAAACAATAACGCCTCGTATTGCAGGGAAACTCGACTAGCAGTGTGTACCAGTAGAGGCACCTTGCTCATATTCTCTCTCACGGTCAGTTGGCCAATCGATTCCCACCCCCAGATACCGTATTCCATCGTCAAAGGATCTACCGTAATCCGTTTAGACCGAGAATCTCGAACGCGCGGTACGTTGCGACGTTGTCGAATCTGCAGCCTGCTGTACATTCGCGCACGATGGACGCACGATTGCTGTGGGACACGCGAAAGGAAGAGTCAGGGTACGGTAAGGGAGGAATACGGTAGGATGAGAGGGAAAATAGGTGCTCCGTTCGCGTGATAGAAGTAGCGTAGATGTTTGATAGTTATCGTCCAAAGGATGTTCCACAAGTGAAACGCTTTGTTAGTTTATCTTTTGTGCCATATGTGCGACTGGTTTCACATTTTCCTGTCTTGTTATCAATAATTAATTATATTTGAGTTGATCAATGCGTCCACGGGATCGATTGAATTGACTACGACGAATGTCGTTCAGATGGACAGAGGAATACTGCACATTTCATTCCTAGGGTGAGATTGAGAAGAATTCATGGTGCTTATGGGTTTAGTAGTATCGTAGACTACCACAGACAATTCGTGTTCTGGTCGAAATATATCGACCTACAGTAGCGACATGGCCACGACCTACCTAGAAAATTTTTTTCAAGTTGCTTCGGTGTGGCTACTTGGCTGCAGCCATGCTGCAAAATCGAGGTCGGAAAATCATATCTCGCCTTCTAGACATCCCACAGACCCGATTAAAGCACCAAACTGATCACCATGATGACTGCCGATGATCCTGAGAATATGGTGGCGGTAGGCCACCATTTGCCCTCAGGGCACGTAAAAGTCACTTTTTCGCATTATTGTGGTCTCACCGAGGCCCCCCCCCCTATAGGACTTGCACTAGAGATCTGGCTTGGGCGTGGATTCGGTAGAGAATCTATGGGAGAATCGATTGCTAGAGGCAATAAGCGTTTCGATTGGATTCTTGCCCGCGGCGATCGATTTCCGGAAGGACACTGGTTTGGTCACGCTCATGTTCAGCCCTTTGACAAGGTTCCGACTTTTGAGTGTATCTCGGCTCTGAGTTAACGGAGAAGGCTGGCATACCCATCAATGGAATCAGCGTGGCTTGCTCTATAATCTCATCCACAAATTGCATCATCACTATGCAATATTTCATCATCCTTAGGCAATACTTTTTAGAATGGTAAAATGCTGCATATTAGTGACATAATTTGTGCTCTAGAGTGACGCAAAGATCACTTTAATGTCATTAGCATCTTTTCCGCCGTTGCCGGTTGAACTACCGCTAAGAAAACACTGAAACTCGGAGTATTGCCTGAGGATGATGAAATATTGCATAGTGATGATGCAATTTGTGGATGAGATTATAGAGCCAGCCACGCTGATTCCATTGATGGGTATGCCAATAATGCGAAAAAGTGACTTTTACGTGCCCTGAGGGCAAATGGTGGCCTACCGCCACCATATTCTCAGGATCATCGGCAGTCATCATGGCGATCAGTTTGGTGCTTTGATCGAGTCTGTGGGATGTCTAGAAGGCGAGATATGATTTTCCGACCTCGATTTTGCAGCATGGCTGCAGCCAAGTAGCCACACCGCAGCAACTTGGAAAAAATTTTCTAGGTAGGTCGTGGCCATGTCTCAACACTCTGAAAGTTAGGTGAGCTGGAAAAAATCCATGTAAGAATAATGCCCATTCAAAAAAATGCGTTGATTGCGTCATCACTATGTAATAACTGAAAGATTTCGCAATACCCCAATAGTGGCATCGTAATCTCCAATGGATTTCACTTACTACCCTTATTAAATCAAAACCTCTTCGGGTTTAAAAGTTTTAACAAAAAGAAAAAGTGTCCGGAAACTTTTGACCGCTACTGTAGATTCGAAATAACTAGAACAATGCAATCGAGAGTAGATTGGAATTGTAAAGATACTTTCCGAATAGTTCTGTGAAAAATATCAGCTTTTCATTTTCGAAAATAATCAATAATCTACAGTAATCGATCTCTGCTCGTGTTGGACAGTGGTGGAAGTGTGTACGAGGTGCGACAGAAACGAGGAATGCTGGGAACACGGAAGGAGGAGGTACGGTAGAGTGGATCAGTTATCGATTTGTATCAGTAGTTACCGTAATCTGTGTTCAGTCTCGTTGTGTCTTCTCTGGTTGCAATGGGGAGGTTGTCCATTTTACTCTTCCTGCTCCCTCAACCAAACTCAATCTTCTCTTTCTCGTTTCACTCACAAAGGTGAGCACAAATTTCAGCTAATTTTGAAATGTCATCGCTTATTCATGATATGTTCTCATCTTCCCTATCTCTTGTGTGCAAAATATCAATCTTCGCTGATTTTCTCGGATGAATATATTTTCTTTCTGTACTCCCCTTCTCTTCTAGTCGATTCTCTCCATTTCAGGTATTGGTTGTCTCTACTCGCCATGGGGGCGCCGTTCTCTGCGCCTTCCCTGCACGCGGCCCGCACGATGCGCCACCCTTGATGGACTTCAGGTGAAAGAGGAATACGGTAGATACATTAATTGGATGCATAATACGAGAAATGTTTCGCTGATTCAATTGACTCAATACGATCTGTTCCTTTTGGACAGTTAGATGTTAAACCGATTAGAATTTCGCTTCATTTACGATTTTTAACTAAGAGGCGGTAAAAAGGGGTATTATGATTATGTATCGGAAATAAATAAATGAATTGTTGATATTATTCAGAATGGATTCATCGGCTATCTTCTTCCTTCTCATCGGCCGAGGGGACAAATTATCTCTCTATCGAATTGTCGTGTCGAGATTGGGAACAACCAAGAGGGCTGCCACTCTTCATCGAACGGTTACTGTAGAGTGAGTAGAGGGATACTGTATCCGGGAAACGATTGAACTACTGTAGTCAGGAGAGAATATCAACCCGATAAGAATCACTGTAATGCACTGATCGTTAGTATGGCTTGTGATAAATTACCGTGTGGGTGGATACGGTAGAATGGAAATGGTATTCGATTTGCAGCACTAAACACCCGCTGGTGCAGGCTCGTTTCCACTGTGGATCTCTCGTGACTGCAATTGATGCACAAGTGAGTGGGACTATTCAAGAGAGTAGGAAAGAGAGGAGAGAGGGGTAGTACTGGCTAAATAACAAAATCAGTGTGACAATGTCAATGAGAGTGCAGTGGAGATAATAAAGTCTTGTGGTATTTTCTCTTTTGTATTTCGCATATACCCAAGGGAAGAAATAGAACACCAAAAGAAATTTTATTATATTTCTTCCATAAAGCAAGATAGTAAAATATCAAATGGTTAGCGATGCGAGAAACGTCAATCTTTCTCACAGGAGCGAGTTCTATCAATCGATCTCGACAAGGGTACGGTAGTAGAGGGAGATCCAGAGGAGGCTGCCATACAGTGTGTATTCGCCACCGCTGATTACAAGGCATGTCCACGATTTAGTTTGTCCTAGGGAAGAGAACAATTTTCGAAGCGAACTTATTTCAAATTCTCCGAAAGTGTTTCATTGTTATCATCACGACATTGTTTTCTATCTATGTATGTCTTTGAGGGACTTGCGTACGGTGGGAATGTGAGTGCTGCAATGCGGACAGTGGCAGAAAACGCCGCTTACTCTTCCGTCGTCCGATCGGGTACGGTGGAGATACAGTAATCCAATCCCACTCGTCCTCTTATTGATCGATTACCATAATATTTCCAGGATCATCTTTATACGTGCTTGGACCGTCGATCATTTACGAGCTTACAGTAATGGACGAGCATCAACAACTGGAGACGTACTACGATAGGTAAAATCATTAATGATGTGTGGCCACTATTTATTCAAGGATATTGATGTATGCGTTACTGTAATGATCTCTAAATTGAGGAAAGAGTACATTTCTGCTGCACTCTTCCTTCTTGATCTCGTTCGTGGTCGAATAAGAGCGCGGGATCCTATCTTCATCTCGCATATTCATATCAGGTATGCGGTAGCTGATCAATCGATAATTGTATATCTGCTTCAGGATTGCCGAATGTTTGAGACTACTGCTAGACGATACTGTAGCAGGAGTTGGCAGTGGGAGAGTCGTCGAGTTGATCGCGCATTATAGAGTTAGTTCTCATCGATATTACTTATGCAGAAATCCTTTTAGTGGATCTTTCTTTGAAGAAATAGTTTATAAATACAATTTCCTCAAAGGAAAAAATCGGCAAAAATGTGCCAGCCCGATGCGGGGCTCGAACCCGCGACAGCCAGATTAATGCTGCGCAAATTTCATGGGGTGCAAGGTGCACATCACTTTTATGCACCCTTTCATAACTTTTTTCCTAGTGAAGCTACAACTTCCAAACTTGATGCAGGGCCCAATTAACAGGAAAATGTTCCAAACGTGGCTTGCAATCCCTGTATCAAGTTTGGAAGTCGTAGCTTCACTACGAAAAATGTTATGAAAGGGTGCATAAAACTGATGTGCACCCCATGAAATTAGCGCAGCATGAGAGTCTGGTGATCTATCGACTGAGCTAACCGGGCACGTGCGATCAGTTGTTGGTAACCGGTAGAGAAGTGTATTTCGCGAGTGAAGACACAACAAAGGAATTCCCCCCATGAAAATTAATATTAAAGGAGGATGAAGACCACCAGTTCCTGCATGGAATTTTCTTAGCAACAGGTGTTTATACTGTAAAGAAAGGTTGAGGATAATAATCGCAAACTGGTTGCTCTGCTAAACACAGTGAGACTTTTGGCGATTCTACCTGTTCCTCCCTTCCCTAATCCCTCGTTTGCATGTACTCTCTTCCCTCCTCCATCCCTCTTCCCTGTGGGGGACGAGGGAGGCGAGGGAAGAGAGTGCACGCAAACTCGAGAGGAGAGTAAAAGTTATTCGAGTGATTTGCTTACTCGCGCATGTGAGAGAATGCCCCCTCTACCGTAATCGGCACTTGACCCTGATTATCCCTTAGCTATTGTAGTTTCTTTTCGCGCGCGCATCTCGGTTCAGAGGAAAGATAGAGATCTCAAATTTTTGATTTCTATTATCGTTCACATGAGAAAGCGATTAATGCCAACAAATCGATATTCTATTTTTCGTGTTCCTCCTCCTTTAAGCGCAACATCGACGTGCTCCTTCGAGTTTCCGTTGGCTCTCGTCTCTTCGATGTCGTCTACGATGAGATTTACCCAGTGTGAGTCAAAGGTGTGAGACAATTTAGATTGATGTTGGCTAATATATGAAAGAAAATCTGTGACAGCTTCATTTAACATCAAGCCATGACGCAATGTTATTTCAGTCTGGAGAAGGACAGTCTATCGAAGGCTGTTCTTCTCGAATATCTGGATGAGTACGTGTTGGATGGAGCACTCGAACGACCGCCTCCTCTCATTGTATCGGACTATTTGAGTGAGTGGAGGGACAAAGAGACGACGCGAATGGGAATTTAGTTCACACTTGGAAGCAGCGTAGATGGAAAATATGGGTTAATCAAACGTGTGAGAGTTATGAGTAGTTATTCGCCCTCAGGCAATCTCATCAACGAGGGTCACTTCTCACAGCTCCAGTCGGCCGTCGTACGAATTCCCATTGACTGCATCGATCTGCACAAGGTATACGGTAGTTACACATAGATCAATCCGGCTACGGTAATGTTTAGGTGATGACGACGTGTCGTCAGAATGGGCTGTACGATGGCGTGATCTACGTGATGAATCGTGCACTCGGAGACTATCTGGGCCCATTGGAGGTACGGTCAATAGAGTACGGTAGGAAATAATTATCGATTTATTTCAGGAGATGTTGGACACGGTATCCTCCTTCTCGGGTAGAGGTGATCTGCTTTCGGATCACGAGGTTAGTGTCTCGGAGGAGTAATTGGGCAAATAAGCAAGGAATCGATAATACGGTGGATTGATATTATCGAATGGTTTATTGATGGATTGTTGTGCTGCAGGTGCAGCAAGGTGCTCAACTGCTGCTGTATCTTCACTGCTGTCTGGCTGGTGCAGCCTATCCGATCGGATCCCTCCCTGAAGATCAGGAAAAGATCGTACCAGTTCAGGTACTGCTGGCGCACTTTCGAGCTGGCACATTTGTTGTACTGCAACCAAATAAACACGATACGAAAATAAACAGAATTGGGGAATTTATTGGCACATTTGAGGTGTACCGCTGCATCACTTCGGTGCATGGGAAGGAAGGAGTGGGGAGGCGAGAGGAGGGTTCCTACCCCCATCTGAGATTACTCCTACAGTTTGATGCTCAACAGGTAATCAATTACAGAATGCAAATGAGATAACGGTAATTACGAGTATGACGTACCAAAAATATTGATATCCAGTTCCTTCACGTGGTATGCACGTGTGCCGACGCGCCCCTCTTCCAGTCAGAGGACAATCGATTGCAGCGACTCACTGAGGTACGGTAGCCTACTGTACTATGAGGTCGATCACCGACTGAGTTTTGGCATTTTTCCAGATTGTCGGTATGCTCTCATTGGAGTGCAAGAGCGCCCCGATTCTCTCCGAGTATCTCAAGTGAGTTTACAGTTGTTGAGTACTAATGATGCAATAATGCCCATCTGATTGCCTAATGATGACGTTATCTGAAATTTTTCAGATTAGTTGCAAATCTCGTTGCGACGGATCGGATATCGACGCCGACTGAGACTGTCAATCAGGTAATATTTGAAAATTGATTTTAGCTTTGTATTATTGTAATCCTGCTAAATACACGGGAAATGTTGTCCGCATAACCTGAAATGCATCAGTGAATATATTTGTGAATAGGAAATCCTTCTTTTTTCAGGCCGTTGAGGCGCTTCTTCGACTTCCAACGTTGACACAGGGAGAGGAACAATCGGTGGTCGAGGTGAACTATGATCTTTGATTTTTTTTGCCGTGTTGGAGGTTAATTTAGTTTGTAGACGATACTACTTTGAAAATTCATGATTTTATTTCCATAGCTATCTCAATTAGTGATCTCCCGATTCTCCCGAATTGATCTTTGATCTCTCTCTCTCTTTTCAGGTCATGCGCTACGTCACGGGAATCGATATGGAGCGAGTACTGCGATTGAGCGCCAAACCACTACGGTATTGATTTGAGATAAATCGATATTGTGTAATGAAATATGTCAGAGTGATAATCTGTTCGCACATATATCGACTGCAGCGACGATTCGTCGATCTCTTGAGATGCTATCTGACGCCACCTGTGAATACGGTAAGTGACTGACATACTGTAGTATAATCAATCGATTAACTTTTTCTTTCTATTTTCTACTTTTCTATTTTCTATGCTTCTATTTTCTAATTGAAGGGATTCATTGACAACTTGAGCTAATTTCGATATTCCTCTCAGGAATCGTTCTTCGATGTCTCCAATCGATTATTGGTCTCTGATCTCACAAGAGAAGAGAGAAAAGCGACTGAGGAGTATCTCAAGGATGAAGTGGAGGTGGGGATTGCATATGGATGATGTAACACTTAGTTGTATTTCCATCATCTGGTTCTAGGATCTGGCCGTTCTCTCTCATTCTTCCACTGCTTCTCTCATCGTTGAACATATGGGAACCTACTGGGCGGATCTCAGAAGGAGGTATTATTGTATTTTTTACATAAAAAATAAATTCTTGAATATGTACACCTCAATCCCTTTGACCGCACATCACTGATCCAGTATTTGCTGGAGAGTGAGGATGACGTCATTCATATGCAATTACAGGACGACTCCCGATCAGCAACGAGCTGTGCGACAAAAGTGTGGAGAGTTGATATCAGAAGCATTCCGATTACGGTATGTTGTGAATTCGAATCGATTTTTCATGAAGATGCCAGATTAAAGTGGGATCAATTTACCGTAAATATCTGATCTACAGTATTTGCCTTGTTTTAGTCGAAACCGAGGCGAATCTTTTCTGACGGGCGACGACGATCTGGATGAATGGCTATTCGAGACTGCATTCGAATGGGCGGCTATTGAGGGGAAGAAAGAAGATGGAGAATTGAAGGTAAGCAATTACATTGGGATGATGAAATGGAGAAAAGAGTATATGTAATATTGTCTAGCCTGTTACCGCTCGCAGCTTTTCTTTAATAGATCGTAATTCGTGTATTCTTTGGAAGGGAAAGGGGAACAGAGTTTTCTCATACAGATTTTTTTTCAAATTGTGACTTTGCCGGTTGAAAATGTGTGCATTACAGTCTCTCCTTCTCTATTGGCTTCCACTCGGATCGAGAACTGACGTCTGTCTCAATGCAGCTGCTGCATCTGGAAATCGAACTTCCAGTGTTGTACTACTGTTGGAGGTACGGTAGAAAGAGTACGGTAACTGCTGATACGATATATTCATGGACATAATGGTATCAAGTATAGTAAATAGACCGTTTCTACAGAATACTGTAACTTGGGGATAAAATATTCTTACGACCCTTACAATCCGTCAGAAGTTCGCGAACTTTTCACGCATCTTTTCTTGCTCGTTTTAGGCTATTTTCCTTATAATTTATGTTAGGTCATTAGAGACGCATAAGAAACTACTAATGCCGAAGAAATTAACCAAAAATATAAACTAGGGAATTAGCCGCACCTCTTAGAAGGTCGCGGAATTCTGCGAGTTGTTTTCACGCAGCTAGACAGTGATTAGAGAGTGTAATGGGAGATCTGATTCCTATAATATATGTGAGAAATACTGTTGGTTCTAGAGGTGTGCGGGGAATCAGAGCTCGCATTATTGATTAAATTGATTATGTACCCGAGCTTCCCTATGCACGTGTTATGTGTATTCGCATGTGAAACAAGTAATGGGCAGGTTCTATTATCCTTTATTCAAGTCAGTATAACATTGGTGTAGAAGGTTGATTGGGGATGATGGATATAGTATTGTAGTAAGTGAAAAGACTAAGACTGAGGTAGAAGTGTAGATGGAGAACTAGAGTAGAAGTCACATTTCTGTGAGCTGGATGAAAACTAGACTGAGGATCACTTGAGAGGCTTCATGTGCCAAGTATGCTTGACTCCGCCTACTCCCTTAGATACTCATTATCTCTCATTCTCTCTACTTCTCTGATCATTCTTGAATCATCGAATCTCTCGTCAAAGTTGCACTTTGACCTGGTGACTCATCCAGAGAGATATTTCGTAACTCGATGAAACACTGATATTTCAAAAGATCAGAGATGAGTCATCTAAGATCATGATGAAATAGCTTCTTTCATGGTCCTCTTACTAACTGATACTAATATCACATGACAAGAGTACACGGAACGAGGAGAGGGAAAAGTAAGCTATGTTGTTGTTGTATTTCTGCGCTCTCTCTGTTTACGTGCTCTCTCGTCACTGTCTAGCTGCGTGAAAACAGCTCGCGGAATTCCGCGACCTTCTAAGAGGTGCGGCTAATTCCCTAGTTTATATTTTTGGTTAATTTCTTCGGCATTAGTAGTTTCTTATGCGTCTCTAATGACCTAACATAAATTATAAGGAAAATAGCCTAAAACAAGCAAGAAAAGATGCGTGAAAAGTTCGCGAACTTCTGACGGATTGTAAGGGTCGTTAGTGTATTACGGTATCTGCAGGCTCGTGGTCTTCTTACTCGTGCCTTCTCTCTTCTTCTAGATCAATTGGATGCTGCAATAGCAGAAGGAAACGATGAGAGGCTGTGTTAGTTATTATATATTTTTAGTGATTTTCGAAATTGTTCGGTTCTCACGAATTGGAAATAGAGGGAAACCATGAAGAGTTGAACTGAAAAAATGTGCAGTACCTGGAGATTTCTTATTGCACTGAACCTTTAAGAATAGCACTTCCTGAGCTCACCAATTTACGATAGTCTCGCAATAGTCAACGCTAGTTTGTTCTTTGATGATACGTGTTCACTGTTCTCCTAATTCTTCTATCTCGTATTTGAGTATCTTCGACCGATTCAATCCTCTCCCTCTCTCGTTCTCATCCCGATGAAGCCACTCAACACTCGTGGCTACTCACTCTATTCCATCGAATTGTAGATGCAACTCAGATTGGAGACGGGAATGGAGGTGAGAGAAATAAAGGGAAGGAGAGAAGAAATAGAATACTGGTTGATGGATAGATTTAGTGCCATCGTTGCGATGCTCTGCTATTTTTTCTAGCTGGAACTTTGTCCGATTCCAGACTGAAAATATAGATTATGCCGGGCATACATGTCGGCGCCGACAGAAAGTGGGCGGAGTCTGCACGGTGCCTACCAAAAAAAGCATGTATCCCTCCCTATACATGGGTGGTCGAAAAGGGGTGGTAGGCACCGTGCAGCCCTGTATAGGAGTCATGGTCCAAAAATGGGTTGTGGGTTGGTCCCACCAAAAGTCAAGTGACCTACTGTAGCATACATGT
The DNA here is from genome assembly GCA_036245785.1 of Pristionchus fissidentatus. Classification (NCBI taxonomy): domain Eukaryota; kingdom Metazoa; phylum Nematoda; class Chromadorea; order Rhabditida; family Neodiplogasteridae; genus Pristionchus; species Pristionchus fissidentatus. The sequence continues at coordinate 31,503,215 of BTSY01000004.1, forward strand.
GGTGGTCCCGCAACGACAACAGACTACCGTAACCTGGTCTACCGTAATCCGGAAATACGAAATTGAGAATATTGACCCGGTATACGTTGCATGAGGTAGGCCTCGAGTAGCAATTAATCGGACGGTATACCGCGGTCCCGGCACGACAATGCCGATACCGTAACCATGTCTACAGTATGCTGAAATTTCAAATTGAACCAATCGACTCGGGATTTGTTGCATGAGGTAGGCCTCGAGTAGTCATTAATCGGATGGTATACTGCGGTCCCAGCACGACGTTGCCGATACCGTAACCATGTCTACAGTATGCTGAAATTTCAAATTGAGCCAATCGACTCGGGATTTGTTGCATGAGGTGGGCTCGAGTAGTAATTAATCGGACGGTATACCGCGGTCCCGGCACGACATTGCTGATACCGTAATCAAGTCTAGAGTATGCCGAATTTTCAAATTGAGCTAATCGACCCGGGATTTTTACTGGAGGTGGACCTTGAGTAGCTATTGATTGGAGGATATACCGCGTCACTCCTACCGTACCCAGGGCTACTGTAGCGGGGTTACAATATGACCTATTTTTTATATTTGATCTATTCGAGTCGCGATTTTTGCAGGAGCTAGACCTCGAGTGGGAAATGCCAGAGGGGAATATCGTATCGATTTGAGCGTACCCAGGGTTACTGTAGCGGGGCTACAGTATGCGAAAATTTCAAACTGACTATATCGACTCGCGATTTTTTACAGGCGGTGGACCTCGAGTTGTCATCGCTTGTAGGGTATACCGCCTCTGCCCTAACATACATAGGGCTACTGTAACAGGGTTACAATATGTTAAAATTTCAAATTGATCAAATCGAGCCCGATTTTTGCCGAAAGTTGGCGGTTCATTCACGACCATTACAAAGCGAAAAAATATGAATGCCGCTGATTTGCAATTAGTCTTTTGCACAATAAATTCAGAGTCTTTTAGTAATTTTTTCAATTTTTTTCAATTTCGTTATACCGTGACCACGCAAAAGTAACCTCGAATACAGTAGAATCAACCCGGAATGCATCGTAGAAAACAACTACTCGACGTGTGCCTCCTGCAAAAATCGCGACTCAATTAGATCAATTTCAAAAATTCGTCATACTGTATCCCCACTACAGCAGCCCTAGGTACGGTAGGGCAGACGCAGTATGCCCTCCAAGCAATGACTACTCGAGATATTTCTGTAAAAAATACCTACTTGATTTGATCAATTTGAAATTTCAGCATACTGTAACCTCGCTACAATAACCCTGGGTACGGTGTAATCGATACGGTACTCCCCTCTGGCATTTCCCACTCGAGGTCTAGCTCCTGCAAAAATCGCGACTCGAATAGATCAAATTTTAAAAAAATAGGTCATATTGTAACCCCGCTACAGTAGCCCTGGGTACGGTAGGAGTGACGCGGTATATCCTCCAATCAATAGCTACTCAAGGTCCACCTCCAGTAAAAATCCCGGGTCGATTAGCTCAATTTGAAAATTCGGCATACTCTAGACTTGATTACGGTATCAGCAATGTCGTGCCGGGACCGCGGTATACCGTCCGATTAATTACTACTCGAGCCCACCTCATGCAACAAATCCCGAGTCGATTGGCTCAATTTGAAATTTCAGCATACTGTAGACATGGTTACGGTATCGGCAACGTCGTGCTGGGACCGCAGTATACCATCCGATTAATGACTACTCGAGGCCTACCTCATGCAACAAATCCCGAGTCGATTGGTTCAATTTGAAATTTCAGCATACTGTAGACATGGTTACGGTATCGGCATTGTCGTGCCGGGACCGCGGTATACCGTCCGATTAATTGCTACTCGAGGCCTACCTCATGCAACGTATACCGGGTCAATATTCTCAATTTCGTATTTCCGGATTACGGTAGACCAGGTTACGGTAGTCTGTTGTCGTTGCGGGACCACCACATGTATGCTACAGTAGGTCACTTGACTTTTGGTGGGACCAACCCACAACCCATTTTTGGACCATGACTCCTATACAGGGCTGCACGGTGCCTACCACCCCTTTTCGACCACCCATGTATAGGGAGGGATACATGCTTTTTTTGGTAGGCACCGTGCAGACTCCGCCCCCTTTCCTACAGAGTTCGACATGTATGATGCCGGGATTCAACAAGGAAAAAATACCAGAGTAGATGTGATTCCATGTTTCAACGTTGAAAGGGCAACCCCCAAGCATAGATTGCCTAGTCATGACGAAACTGTGTTCCTCTCTGCAGAGATGCACGATCGACTACTTCACACTGTGGAACGAGTATTGGAGAGTGGGACAGAGCGGGCGATCGATATCATCCAGAGTCTGATACAGTATCCATCCTTCTGCCAGGCCTCGTACAGGTTGGCACACGGTAGTCCGACATATTGGAACTGAGTACTAGTTATTCAGTGAGCACTCGTCTCTTCTCAATTCGATGATTGACGCGTGTGAACACGAGAAGCGAATACTCGATGCATTCAATCGAATTCAAGCAGCTGAGGGAGCAGCGTCCTTTAAAGAGATTACGGTACTTATTGGAGTTCTGTAGTTCAATGGGTCAGATTCATGATTTCGCAGGCACTTTCGTCGCGCCGAGTGGAAGCTGTTGTGGCTCCAGAGTGTGCAAGCTGCGAGCAGGGAATCTCGCGTGCTGCCTATCTTTACAGGTGATTTTGATTTGATTTTCAAATTCCCAACAAAATGCGAAAAGTGGACTTTTTTTTCATTGCAGCTGCGGTCACATGCAACATCAAGAGTGCTGGACATCGAAGGAGAAAATGTGTCCCGTCTGTTGCGTAAACGAATCGATGAACAACGAGTCGACTACCGTACCCCCGCGTCGTGCGTCCGTACACCATCCCGGTGCACTTAGCTATGCGAGAGATGACAGACGACAGAAGAAGCGGCGGAACATCTTCGATATGTGGGATCACGAATCGTATCTCGGGCCTGCGGGAGAGCTGTAGATATACGGTATTCAGTAGAGAGCTAATTATTGATTTACCCCGAGTGATAGTACATAAATTAATGCATAATATAGAGCCGAAGATTCGTTTCACATGTAACTAGAGCAGATCTTAATTATAATATCTATTTTCCAAATTTGCAATATCAATAGTTATGATTGTTTTTATGAAGGTTCTGACGATACGGTCGAAATTTGTGATAAATTATTAATTTAAAATGTACAACGCCTTCAAATTTCACAATGATGCGATAGAGTCGGACAAAACGGACAGTAGAAAATATGAAATTTGAAATAAACACTTTCAAAGGTGCTGATCACAATTAAGTATGTGTCACTCATTAATTTCTCTTCTCAATGTGATCCTTTCGCTGTCGAGTGATTTCTTGTTGATTTCTGAATGATTTCTGTTATCTCGCTATTTTTAATTAACTCGAGATTTATGGGACTACATGATTTCAATATATATTATTCACTTTATTGATTGATTTTCCTAATCCTCTCGGGATCTTTCATTTGCCTACAATTGTTAAACTCTCTTCTCTCTTCCTCCTCCCATTCGCCTTCTTACTCTCCGCTCCGAGTGGTCAACAATGGCCCCTCCCTCGCAACGTAAGTTGAGGATCTCGAGATCTGGGGATCTCAAGATCTGAGGATCTTCGATACACTTCTTGAGTTACAGTAATCTTTGTTGCAGAGGATCAGAAGAAGAAGAACCTCGAGAATGCGGAGTGGTACCACGGCTTCCGACCACGCAAGGACGCAAAGTGAGCACCACCTACCGTACCATCCTCCCAACCTACTACCGTACCTTCACCCGGTATCGCCCCTACCTACTGTACTCTGCCATACAAAGGACTGTCGTATCTTACCGTAACTCCCTAGTGCATCGTCTTTATCTACCAAACCTCTCAGATTTACCGTGCTATTCCACGTCCTATATCGTAACCCGTACCCACCCCTACCGTAACCCCGTTGTATTACAGTCGCCTCGTGAACGAACCGGGCGAGTTTCTAGTTCGTGCAACCGACACTGGTCCGAGCACGGATATCGTGATTACTGCTTGTGATGAGAACCGGAAGAAAGTCAATCTGACTCTCAGGTACTGTAGATTACGGTAGTCTGGTACATCTACCGTATGCGTATGCTGACTCTTGATATTGCAGAAACGACGGGACGAACTGGTTCATCCAGCAGAACAATCCCAATCACCCCATCAAAGTGAAGTACCCAACCATCGTCGACTTGGTCGAACACTATCGAGTGAGTTACCGTATCTAACTAGTAAGAGCTACAGTACCTAGCATATTGCACTAACTACACTCCTTAAATCCACCGAGTGCACCAATGCACCTCATTCAGATGACAACAACCGTATCCCTCCCTATCACACAATTCCTTACAGTACCCTCCCCCATTGTAATCTACCGTATCCCTCAGGCTCATCCTCCATCCAAACATCTCAAGTTATCGAAGGCGATTGTGAGACCGGTGTGGATGCTCAAGCATGAAAACGTTGTGTATGAGGAGAAGGACAAGTTGGGAGCTGGAAACTTCTGCTCCGTTTACAAGGGTACGGTAATCGGTACGGGTTACGGGTGCAAAGGTCGACATACGGTAGCCGGTTGGGTACGGTAGCACACTGTGGGCATACGGTAGCTACAGTATCCTTATTCAGGAATGCTCAAGCGCACCAACGACTCCCCCATGCCTGTGGCCGTGAAGATCTCACTGGCTGCCGTTAACGCCAGTGAAGCTGAGACTGAGGATGCGAAGGTACGGTAGGGTTACTGTAGCTAAGATTACGGCAATTATACGGTAATATCTATTAATTGTTGAGGAGGCACGCAAGGCGATGATGCATGAGGCTCAAATCATGTCCTTCTACACGCACGACCACGTGATCATGGTACGGTATTATTGATTAATTGGGGGTATTACCGTACTCGTTCCAGTTACCGATTGATTGTGGTGATTACCATACTCTTTTCCAGTTCTGCGGTGTCGCCTGTGACCATCCGCCGGTTCTCGTAATCATGGAATTCTGTGCGGGAGGCGACCTTCTCTCTCATCTGCTTAAGCATGGAAAGAAGACGGACGAGAGGGAGAAGATGGTCTACCTCTTCGAGGTACCGCGTCCTCCTACCGTATCCCTCGGCCCCTACCACACCCTATTACCTTATCCCTCGGCCCGTACCCTACTACCAAACCTTCCTACCGCATCCCTCGGTCTACCTCTTCGAGGTACTCTACCCTTCCAAATCGTATCCCTCTGTCCCTACTACAGTACTCTTTCAGGGAGCTCGTGGTATGCTCTTTCTCCACACGAAGAAGTGTGTGCACCGTGATCTGGCTGCAAGGAACTGTCTCATTTCCAGCACCGGACGGATTAAGATTGCAGATTTTGGTGAGTACTACCGTAGTTGTGGATACCGTAACCCCATCGATACCGTATCTTGTCTCAGGTCTGTCGAAGCTGATCGACGAGGGTGAGAATGATGGTGAGGCTGGCGCCAACAACAGCAACGCCCAGGTGCCCGTCAGGTGAGGAGTACGGTAGGGTTATGGTAGGATTACTGTATCTACAGTTATCGATTGATGTTGCAGATGGATGGCGCCCGAGACACTGAAGAAGCCCGCCATTTACTCGCTGCGATCGGATGTCTGGGCATTCGGAGTGATGGCATACGAGGTATACGGTAGATGATCGATTGATATTTTTGATTTCTCAAGTGATTTTTGATGTCACAATCTGCTATTTAATGGGGGAACATATGATTCGATCTCTCTTTCTGATCATCCCTTATCTATTCAGATCTTCAACAACGGCGTCAAACCGTGGCCCGATGACCCGGTGAAGTACGTGGCCACTCAAATTCGTAAGGGAAACATGCCCAAGATGCCCGATGCGACGCCCACCAAAGTGGTCGATCTCGTGTCGAGAATGTGGTGAGTGAGGGTAGTACGGTATATGGGATACGGTAGATTGTGGATCAATCGATAATTGCAGGAACAAGGAACCGGAGAAGCGCCCGGGAATGCGCGTGATCGCCCGCGACGTCTGTGTGAGTTCACTTTACCGTACGCCTATTCTACCGTATCCATTTCAGACGATCATCAAGGAGCTTACGGCATCTCAAGGCGCGCTCAAGAGCGACAAGATGACGATCAACAAAATCAAGGGCGTCAACAGAGAAGCCTTCTTTGTGAGTGTGTGTGTGTGTGTGTGTGGTGTGGTCCAGTGAGTCCGAAACGTCGCCAATCGCTTTTTGTTGCAGGAGTTTGACGATTCGTCCGAGTTCGAGGAAAGTTCGGGATCGACGATTGAGAATGATCATGTGGATAAAGTGGAGAAGAGCGGAGTGAAGCGGTGAGAAGAGATCAAAGATCAAAGATCAATTAGTTCGAAGACTAGCGAAAAACTAGCTTCTCTCTTTTTATCTCTTTATTGTTCAACCTGGTCTTCGAAGTTAGGGGTGTAAGCGATCAAAGATTATTTTAAATGAAAGATCAAAAATCAAAGATTACTTAGCAGTTCTCGTCCGTCGAAGGGAGGCGGGGGCACGGCTCGCAAGTGTTCTTCCAACCGTGAGAAGCCCTCTGTGGACAAGTGAAGCAAGAGAAGGCAATAGAAGGCACGAGTTGAATCGACACACAAACTCCCGCACTAATTGGCATAGAACAATAAACAAAGTGTGGTGTGTGGTGTGGTACTCATGGCAAGATGAGGGTTACGATGGAAGAGAGTTGCATATTTCTTGTATATTTCGTTTGGATGTTGGCTACACTGTTTTTATATTTCTCAAATTTAGATATTATTTGGCTTTATACATACAGAAAAGAGTCAATGGCACCTCGTCGGTAAGTAGTGGCAATGCAATCTCATCTCTTTGAGTTCTGGCACGAAAATGTGAGAACTTTTGGGGGAGAAGGACTATGGTACCCGTTCAGTGTCCATTATCGATCGGCACTGTCTGTTGGGGCTTATTTGGTGATTATTTTTAGCTGTGCTAAGGTCTAGTCAGACTAGAATTCTCGTCATTTGAGTTACTGTCGATCGAAGAATATTACAGTATCGGTAGGTCGATGTTTCCCGATGAATCGACTGAAATGGAAGAGATTAAAGATCAAATTACAACATGATATGAGTGACTTACGATCGCATCTCGGTCCTCTCCATCCCTGCTCACACTCACACGTGTAGTCGTCTAGATTGAGCTCCAGATCACAACTATAATGCAGTTTGATCTTTGATCTTTGATGGTTTATCTAACCTGAGTGGTTCGTTCACTCGTACACATCTTCCTCTGCCACTACATCGACCTCTCGAACAGAATTCAGCACGAGATCGAACGGCGTCCAAATAACTGAGAAGTAAATTGATATTGATGATACACTCCGGCAAGTTTTTACACATTAATTATTTCATAATGATGATGCAACTTACGGTCCGGAAATTTGCCCAACGTTAGCAGCGATTCGTTCACAACGAGAGGCGTCGAGAGATCTGAAAAAGGACAGTTTAAGAACGTTTTATCGATAGTTATCCAGCATCACACGACATACTATCTAGCTTTGTGAAATGGCGATATAAATAACGATAAATGGAACATACTTGTCAGTACTCCAAATCAAAGCTCCCTCGGCTCCGAAATCAGTGAGTTGTCTAAGAGAATTGCACAGATCTCGCTGAAAAAAATATCAGAATTTATATATTGCTTGAGATTTGTGAATATGGCCTAGTGCTGATGTAACCTACCTTGGTGTAGAATGGCGCAGTTGGATTATATGGATTGTATTCGATTTTTGTGTAGGCGATGATTGGTAGATTCGACATCTTAAAATATAAATTCACATGAATCAGTTATTTGAAAAAAATATAACATAATTTGTCAACTGCAATCTCTATGAAATAAAAACAAAACTGACGAGACTCTTTTGGATTCTCTTCGTTTCTGCTAGAATGGCATGAATGTACAGCATATTGAGATCAGGAGTTGCTCCTCTGCAAAGAAAACAATTAAATTAGAAATAAATTGTTTGATTCTGAGTGAATGTTATTATTCTAAAAAAGTATCCCTGTCTACTAGAGTGCGCAATGTGAGACCACGGTCTCTTTATTTCACATACTCTCTCGACCGATCGGTTGGTGAGAGAGTGTGCGAAATGAAGAGACCGTGGTCTCACATTGCGCACTCAACTGTCTACTCACCCGCTGATGTAAATGGATGGGAAGAGGCCGGTTTGTTCAGCGTACAGCCACTTCATACTGAAATAGTCCATCTGTTTCCAATTGTTCATTCGATGTTTCAATGTTACTTCACTTCGTCACAATCATGATTCATCACGTGGAATCACAACACGCATTCATACAAAACTCTCATTGCAATCCGCTTTCCAGAGCAGAAAATGGACGTATTTCACGGAAAATATCATGCACTCGACACATGATTTACACACACTCATTCATTGACTTTTTAAATTCGTCTATGCCAATGATCTTTAGTGTGAAATGTGAGATGTGAAATCGTCATTTCGCACACGATAGAATGTGCGAAATGAACGGATCGTGGTTTCACATTTCGCAGTCATTTCTCATTCATTGATCGTATCTAACAAAAATGACTGTAACTCACTCGTCATTATATTTCCTGAATTGATCTGAGCACGTGTATTCGGCATTGGAACCTTCAACGAAATTGTTCCATAAAAAAAGAGAGGCAGTTTTCTCGGTCACACTAAAAGTTCTTACAAACCGCCGTTCCACCACTGTAACCACTCTCAATTTGGAGTTAGTCACTCGATAATTGTAACGAAAAGTTCTAGAGCCAAAAGGAACGCTAACCGAACAAAGAGTACAATGATTTCTACAGAAAAAATTATTCGAAATGTGTTACCTGCATCATAATTACAATAGGGGAATCCATAGTATCCCCATCTCGCTCGAGGTCTCAATCGTCTCGCAACTCTCAACGTTTCCACCAACATTTTCCTGGAATGGTCAACTTGGAATCTCTGGAGGTCTGACAGAACTTGAGTTCTTTATATGGCCAGACAAAGTGGATCAGACTAGAAGAAACAGTCATGCCTATTGCATTTTTAATCACTATTACTTGTAATGTACTAGACATTACATATGTATTTTGTAAACTAATTCGATTAGATGTGAATACCTCGCAGATTCATCAAATTCGAATGCTCCATATGCCACTGCTTGTTTGTCGTTGAGTGTCGGATTGTTCTTCTTCGCAAGCCTCGCTGATTCCTCTCGATAGACCTGAATTGCGTCATCCCTATGTAATATGATAATCCCCAGAATCCACTCACCTTCTTCACTCCCCAATTCAGTACGTAGGTAGGTCGCCATTCCTGAAACATCAAAATAAGCCAATCATCAATCATTCTTCCTACCGTACCTCAACGTCGAACATTGCCGGTCCATCGAAATTGGGATCCGGGAAAACCTCCTGGATGCGAGTCTCGACAAGCCTCAGATGCTCAGCGAGATTGGCGAGCTGAAAGAGATTGCATCATCGCTATGCAATCAGAATTATAAAATACAGTAATCCTACACAATCATCACACATAAAGTGCATGTGCCCAATGTGGATGGATCAACGAAGAGGCGATCTGTGAAGTTACAATCGTCGACCTTTGAGTGAAATTACCTGTGGAAGTCCCCCATTGATTGATTCTGATGAGTTGTATCTCTCGAAGCGAGGCCACAAGCCTATGGTGTACTCGTAGAATGTTGAAACCTACAACCAATTCAAGATCAGACCCGACTCGAACAACTCTCTAATAGACTTCACACTCAGGAGTATTGAGCTAAGGGAGCGAAACAATAGTACCTAGCAGTTTTGAACATATAATTTAATATCACACGCATCTCAAGACATTAGTAAATTGTTTCTATCGAAAGTGGATCTTACCTTATCTCCTATAAATTCCTGTCCTTTGTTGCTGACAATATTGAAGTGTTGAAGTGGAATGGACACATTGAACTTCTTCAGACATCTCGATGTGGGTGAATTCCAATACACCTCAAATTGAGAAATTAAATCATGAAAATGCATTTTGTTCTCACCTTTAGATAATCACTGGTTTTTCTCGCTGAAATTTGTGGAAGAACGAGTAGTAAAAGGAGAGGAAACATGACTGGAAATGATCGATTTATGAGTGAAACGCCGTCTGATTTTGGATCAGAATATTGGAGAATGAGAGAGAGGAGAGAATGGGGGAAGATGGAGTCAATATAAAGAGTTATGAGTTGCATGTCACCATGAGTCAACTTTCTCTCTATGATCGGATTTGATCAAATTCTGTGCTCGAAATGGTGAAATTCTCAAGGATTCATTGGAACATTTGCGTTATCTGTAGTTTCCTGGACTTGCATAGCAATGATATCCGACATCACGCTCATCTCTGCAGGATCCATGGATCAAACTACTGTATAAATTATGCTTAAAGGATCGCAGCAAAATCACTCTCATCATTTTGCACACTCTCACACCGGTCTGACCGACGAGACAGTGTGTCATTTCTTGCGAAGCTATCCCTATTCACATCATTCCACAGGCCGGTCGACCCTACGGAAAGGGCTTTGGAGTTAGAGAGCTTGCAAAATTGAGAGGTACTCTCTCACTTTCCCACACTCTCTCGCCCTGACCCTTGCCGGTCTGTTTGGAATCATGTGCTATTATGCTGACCTACGATCTAGTGTGGAAATCTCGAGAGAAAGTGGTGGTTGTGGTCACCTCCAGACGACGATTGAGGGTGCTAAGTAAAGACAAACAAGAGTGACAAAACCAGCGGAAATTCAGGAAGTAGATCAAATGTCGCGATGCTCTCTCGAGTAGGCACAGTATCTCATCAGTTAGAGAAGACGAGAGAGTGTGCAGAATGAAGAGAGCACGTTCGCAACCAAACAGAAACACACGATATCTCACGCGCGTAACTTCCTTTTTGGCTTTTGTTTCCGAGGGACGAACCCAAAATGGTCAGAGATGAGAGGAAAAATGAGAAGAGAAGAAGAAACGAACGGAATAACGAAGAGAATGAATGAAAGTTCTCTCAAAGGTTCCAGGGATCGAAATTCTCAAGCAAATTCTCCAAACTCCTCGTGAGTTTCAGCACTTCCTCGATGGTGTTAGAGAGTTTTCTCTGCGCTCTCTCCATTTGCCATGTCTCTTGTTCTCTCTGATCGATGAGAGAGTGGTCACTACTCTCCCAGGTTCTGAGCGGTACTTACACAGTACGCGCTGCGTTCAAAAGTTTCTTGGGAAGAGCAATGAATCAGGTGATAAAATGAGATAAAGATGATTCTCATCGGTATGATTAGTATTGAATCTAAATTGAAATATAAAGACAAAAGAGATTATTTCCAATTCCGAAGCAGCTGAATTCCTCTGACTGGGGCCAAAGTTTTGCGAAAGTTTTAATTCTGACGGAAAAGCCGGAAATATATATTGCATGAAATTCGTCACATGATAAACAGCGATGGAAAGATTTGATAAGGACTTAGAAGGTTTGCATAAGAATAGAATAGAAACAGATAGAAACAATCAAAAGTGACGCGGTATTTGAGCCAAGATAATGCATGGGATTGTGACATTCTTCTATTGAAAAGCACTGGCTACAATTTATTCTCTTCATTTTTCCTTCTGCCCATAAATCAAATTTGAATAATCTTCTGAATTTGAGTACTTCGCACGCAGAGAAAACAAAGTTCCCACGAACTTTCCCCGCATTTTATCCCTCAGGTAGAAATTGTGATGAAAATTGATAGATCAATTACGTGATACCAAGAGAAATTATATTTCATCGAAAGGACGGTGGAAGTGTTGAATTCGATGGATCATTCTCGTATTTATAATAAATTGTGTCCCGAGGGAGAAACAAGAGTGAAAAGAGGGCGAATCCTTTATTTGTCCCTGGATCAACCGCAGATTTCCCACTACAACAAGGGACGAGGGCTGAATCGACGGAGAGAACACAAAGGGGGGAATTAGACAATATCAGTAGAACACGCGTCAAATAGACATCCATCTCTGATTTCTTCCTAGACTATACCGAATTGGTAAAATGATAGCCTATTTATTATTAATAGGCAGCTAAATCGAACTTTTCGGCATGTTCATTTTTTAAATGGGCTTCCGAGTCTCGAATTGTTTGAAAACTCAATTACCTAGTGATGATGCAATCGACTAAAGTTCCCCTCTCCTCTGTTTCGGTCCATCCTATCTCTCAAATATACGCAACCCGACTAATTTGTTGAAAGAGTCATCTAAACCGTTTCTATCAAATATTTCTTCTCTCTTCTCGATTCTTTTCTGTATTTCTTGTCTCCTTCATCACAAATTCCCCTTAACAATTATTTATTGAGCAAAGCCTAGTCGAATCAATCAAAAATGTGACAAAGTGCAGTAATTTCAAAAGTGAGTTCACATTTCCCTTGAGATTCGAATGAGTATCACAATAAAGAAAGAATAAGTGTTCAAATTAGTACCATAGGTCTCGTGAGCACATTAACCACCAAATTAGTCACAAACTCAAACATAAACAATTGAAAAATCCCGTGACGGAGGAACCAAATTAAAGTAATTATTGATATAAGTGGAGGGAGACGACTAGAGGGTGCGTGTCGTGGATAGTCTAGTTGAAGTAGTGCACGGTAGGGAGGGGAGGAGTACGGTAGTCACCATCTTATTGATTAGTAGAAGATGGAGCGAGTACGGTGATAGGGAATGTGGGTCTCGACTGCTTCAGAGTGCTCACGTCTGCAAAGATCAAATGTTATGTCAAATAGTTTATAAATGTACTTTAGATAGACTAAAACAATAGAGCTAACTACCTTAGATCAAACTACGAATTCAAAAGATAAAAGAATGTTTGCCTGTACTGCCACAGCCAGATGTCGATGTGGATGGGATAGACGAAACGAAGACATTCCCAGTCCAAACCACCTGAAGAAACAACCAGTCAATAATCAAATACCGTAGTCATATTAAGGTAGTTAGCAACTGGAGACTACGGTAGCAACTTACCGTATTCGGCCTCGCGCAGTCGTTCACACGCGAGATAGATGAGCTGCAAGAGATAAATATTTCTAATTTAGTGAGACTATAGATTACAATGTTCAAACGACGAACAAAATGGAGAAAATGAGTAGGGGCGAGTGACCTGGACTGCTTGGATAGAGCAACCACGAATCTCCATCTCCATCTCCGAATGATGACTGATGATCTCCTTCGTCTTGAGCCTCGCCCTGTAAAGATCAGACTACAGATATCAAAGATCAAACTACAAAGACTCACGTCAATTCCTCAGAGTACTCCAGGGCACCGAAATAGTTGAGAACCTGCGGGACACGGTAGTCGGCGAACATGGTGAGTACACTGAATGAAGAGTTTAGGGATCAAACTAGAAAGATCAAAGATCATACTACACTTGTCTCACCCGAGATCTTCGAATTTGACGAGGTCGGCGTATTGAGGGTTGTTGCTGAGTGCACTTTGTACATCGGAGACGAGGATCTGTGCTCGTTTGAGGAAGGAAACTGAAAAAGAGGAGAAGTTCAAACTACAAAATGGAAAGATAAAACTACAAATTCCACTGATACATTGCATGAAGAGCACAAGCATTGATATAGAGAGGAAGTAGATACTAATAAAGGAGATTCGATATATTCCCTCTTTTCCCACTATTATATTGGCACTCACCTTTCTTTCCTTTGTAGAAACAGATATCACGGAAGGATTCAATGTAGATAACGGCTCTGCAGTTTGATCTTTGATCTTTGATCTTTCCTCCATTCCTCACCTCAGGAGAGCTTGCGCACTTCCATTGCACTTTTTTACCATCTCGATCGCTTCTCCATCGTACTTCTACAATTGGCTACAGTAATCACACTACCGTAACCACTTTACAGTAGTCGTTATCGATTACCTTGATTAGATGGTCGGCCGTCTCATGCATAGCAATCGCACGAGACTCCAGCAGGGGAATCGAATGACCTGTGAGGATTACTGTATGTCATAGAGAAGAGAGGTATACTGTAACTCATGGCATAGAATCGATTGGCGAAATTGGGTAATAATGACGACATACCAGAATCGGATTTGAGTATTTCGTCCAATGTCGATGGCGGGCAGTTAGACATCCATTCAGTCGATGTGACGTCAATTCCAGCATCGTGCGCCTGTGAGTGTGTTCATTGGCGGCGACGTCTTCCGAAAAGCACCAAATACACCGTAATCTACACCCACCTTGCAGAATGCGGCACAGAGCGCCAGGTATCCAGTCTCCTTCTTATCCTGTAATCGATTTATCAATACTACAATAATATTAATTCTCGTAGTGTGCTGGACCGTGCACAGAGTGCGTTCCGTCCTCCGTCATTTCCCACCTTGTAAGTCACGTCGTATAGCTCTCCATCATTGGGCCAAAAGGAGAAGTTCAGAGTATCGAGCAGATAGATCCTGATATGGTCATGGTGTGGTAAGTGGGAAACGGCGATATGCACAATTTCAAATCGTGTACAAGATTGCACCGCGTGCTGTGATTGGTATTCGTCGTCTTCCCTCACCAATTGCAAAGTTGCTCTGCCGTCAGACCCTGTGGACAGAGAGGATTCGCACAGTAGTCGATCTTGTCGAGCGAATCATCGATCACAGAGTCAAGCACCTGAGAGAAACAAAGATCAAAGATCACTAATGCAAAGATAAAGATCAAAGATCAGACTCACCTTTTTTGCCACCTCTTCGCATTTCTCAGCGTTAACTTTGACCTACAATCGAATCATTGAACGTTTTAGAATGGAGATTCAAATATTTATCAGGCACTGATCATTACATAAATACATTCTCAAGAAACAAACCAAAGATCACAATTCGAGTCTCAACTTCTCATCAAAATTCAATCAATACTCACATGCTTACTGTTTCTCGAGATGAAATCGCCCGATTCCATTGGATTCAACGTCAGATCCATCGTGTATCTCAAAGAAATGAGCTATTACGTCATCACTACGCAATCGGAAGAACTAGAAATAGCGATGAGCAAAGTATTGTATGGCGTGGATTGCATCATTGCTAGGTAAGATACGAAAGAAGAAAAGGACACGGATAAACTTCAAATGTCTGGCCTTTCGCATGAACTTTCTCTCCCCAGACACACAACTAAGAACTCTTTCTCCCTCCCACGGGGATCGAGTTGATTTCAGTACGAAAGGGCACGTTAACACGACAAAGATCACAAATTACAAGGAATAACGAGTGAATGAGAATGGACGAGGGACTATCAATACAATCGTTCGGAAGGACGGGACACTTTTTCTAGCTTTCCCCCTATTGTAAAAAACCTCCCCTCCCTCTCTCATCCTTCTTTTATGCCGTCTAGTCAATGCTAATGGGTGAAATTTGGTGCAGAAGACCACTCTCTTTCTCTAATCTCTCTTAATTGTTCACACTATCTCGTCTTCTTTCCCCTACTTTAGAGATCACACAAAAAAGGGAAGATGGGAAGAACAACAAAGAGAGAGGAACACGTAGGGAAAGAGTGGAAAAGTGAGAAGTCGCGTATCTAGGATGGATAGACCCCGCCCCTTTGATCTACCAAAGAGGGGGAGAAGGCATGAGATCTCGTGGGGTAAACAACATCAAGTAGATCAAAAGATGGGAAGGAGACAACGTGCGAAACAGAGATCACGTAGATCAATTTTCTCTCAAGACAAGAGAGTGTGGCGAGAAGGGAGAGGGCAGAGAAGCAGAAACAGAGGAAGAAGAGGATTGGTGTAGAAGAGAGTTCAGGAGATTAATCGAACGATTTGTGATGTAAAAAGGGGGGCGATACATGGGATGATTGGAAGGGAGCATTCAATCTGTCTACTATCTCTTATCATTTTATGCCACTCTCAGAATCTCCCATTAGAATGGACGAGAGAGTGTGGGAAATTGAGAGAATTCTCCAATGGAACAATGATAAGCACACTCTCATCGAATCGCCTACTCTTTCGTCGGTTAGAGGAGACGAGAGAGTGTGCAGATAAGAGAGAGTAGTACAGAGGACATGAATTATCAGGAAAGTGGCACTCAATTGGAATAGGACGGATAATCGATAAGTGACCTAGGAGGATAGGAAGGGGTACTGTAACGAATTACTCGAGAAAACTGGAGAACAGGAGAAAGAAGATGTGAACGTGAATGGGAGAGAAGAGAAGAGGGAAAGAACTCTTCTTCTTTTACACTCTAGCAAATCATCTCAACCACACGTATACTCTCTTTTCTCTATTCGTTTATGCACTTTTTGTGCAGCCAAGGGGAGGTTCAATAGATCAGACGCGACCTAGCGGAAAGTTCACGCGCCCCACGAGCCAGACACAAAGAAAAGCGAGAATACGTCTGAGAAACGAGGGAGAAATGGCGTGAAAAGTGGGGGAGAGAGCGCGCGCTTGAGAGAAAGAGGGGAGAAAGAGGGAGAGGGAGAGAAGGGAAGAGACGAGAGATTATGTAAATGGAGGAGAGTGCTCTCCCTCTCGACCAAACTAGAGATGAAGAAGATGAAATAGCCGCAGGACTCGAATCGACTGATGAGATACCGTATGCTTATGGGTATCGATCTGCCGTGGTACTAATTCCTCTCAATGAGACAACTCACTTGTCGGTCAGAGACGACTAGAGAGTGAGAGAAAGAGAGAGAGGCAGAGAGCGACCTACAACTCACTAGTCGCCTCGCGAAGGTACCGGCAAGTGAGTTGCAGGTGAGAGAGTGAAGAGAGTAGTAGGGAAGGGGAGAGAGTCAGAGAAAGAGAGACCTATTGCACCTCTCCTTGCTTGGGGGTGCTTCCCAACAAGTGACCGTTCGCTTCTCGGCCTCTTCCCTCTTCCCCCTTATCTCTCCCCTATCCCCTCGATCTCTCTTGTTGGACCAGCAAGTGACCTCTTCCTCTCTCTCACACTCTCGACATGCGCTCTCTCTTTTCCACACACTCTCTCGGTCATTTCTAGCGCAGATCTAACAGGTCACTTGTTGAGGTCCCTTTTTGGGATTTAGTACCACGGCTGAATTGGATTGAAAAGTGTATAATGAATCTCTTTATCGCTCTCTGTTTAGATATTTTCTTATCTCTTGTACGGTCGTGGGAAACAATAATCAATAATACTAATGTGGAAACAATCGCATAAAACATGGCAGGGAATGTGTCAATGAGGCAGTGAATGGATTTCTCTAGCTCTCTCACTTTCACACACTCTCTCGCCATCTCTGACTGGCGAGAGAGTGTGGGCAATGAGGAGAGCGTCGATCGATGGCATCAGGGTTACGGTAGATCTACCGTAGTCTCAGAAGGCCATCGACAGTGTGGTGTCGTTGATTTCTCGAGACTGAAAATGGATTTTTTTTAAAATAAAGATATTTGAGGATTTTTTCTAATTTCAAAGTTTACCGCTCTTCTTCTTGTTTAACCTTTAAATTCAAACTTTTAAATTTTTACCTTTAGACTTAGATCCAAATAGGTGAGATTCTAACCTTTCTTGTCTCATTTTTGGGTTCGGGAGTAACTTCTCCTTCTCTTCCAAAGTAACATTCAGGCATTTTAGAATCACGAGTGGCGCCATTTCGAAGTCTGAATAGATCAAAGATCAAGTGGGGCGAGATCAAAGATCACTGACCGTCCTTCCTCTTCTCTAACCCAACTGAAGTCGATATCTCCAGTTGATCCACCGAGTCGATCAGAGGAAGCAGCGGACGAACTCCAATTGGAACGATCCACACTAAAATAAATATACTATTTTAAAAATAAAAAAAAAATCATTTTGCAATACAATCCCCATAGTAAGCTACAGTATACTTCATAGATTGACAAACCGTCTTTCGGTTGTCGTCTTTTCCCGTCCAGTTGAGTGAACAGCAGTAGATGATTGAGCCCTGCAGAGATCAAAGATCATCCAATGATCACAATGTGAAAGAATCAACCAATATAATAGGAGTCACGAAAGGATCGAGACAAAATCAGGGGGTACTAGTTGTACAATTTCTGAACATCGCCGTCAAATACTTTTTTGATAGCTCTCATGGTGATCTCAAATTTTGCTTTTTTACGTCAATTTTGAAGTCGGCAGACTCTGTTTACCTTCGAAACCGGAAGGTTTTGGCAATCTCGAAAACGTTGAATAGTGAATTTGGTCTTTTTGAGTGCGCGGCACATATCGAGATATGTGCTGATATATGTGGCGTTTGGATATCCTAAAGATCAAAGATCAAATCTCTTTCTATCTACCTTCTTGTGTCGTCCATCCACAGTGACCGTGGTCGTCCTGCATTCACATCAATTCGATTAATTCGAGGTGGAGGAGAGGTACATCTGTGAAATTACTTAAATTAATTAATCTATATATAATTTTTATAGATCTCTCATACCGTATGATTTATGCATCGAGAGCGCGTACTCAAGTTATTCCTTGTTGATCTACCCCATTATTCAATGATTTTCTCACCTCTCAATATGTGTTGTGGTAACTACTCTGTGACGTCGCTGCCAGTCCAATCGGTCAGTTTCCTGCAAGGAAATCGATAAATTTCCATAATCAATTGATAATTTGCTACAGTACACTCACACTTCGGGCGAGATTCGTTGCGGGACCAGAGGGCGGCCGAAGAGGTGGAATATCAGAGATCCATGATGGATTATCGATCGTGTTACTGCCTGCGATCGATCGATATTCTACCGTATCTATGCGAACTTTTTTTTTAAATTTAAAAGCGGGTATGATTGTTCACTTGACCTACCAGCAGATGATGTCATAGGAGAATCGATTGATCCATTAGGTCCGGTTGATCCCCATCCACGACTGAAATTTGCTTTAGTTAGTATCTTTCCTCTTTTATATAAATAATTCGATAAGTTCTAATGCATCGAGTGTAGAAAGGCGAATAATTACTTTGGTTTTCCACATTTTCAATAGAACAGAAAGTCTTTTTAAAAAATCGTAAATCGTTTTCCATTCCATTTCTCATGCCGCTTTTTCCATTTCTTCTCTTCCATTTGATCTCTTTTCCCTACTACTCCATAAATCCGCGTTCCTATCTCTCTAATGTTATCATCCCATTATCATCTCCCTTCTTTTATCTCTAAACCGGACACTCCCAGCCGTTCGCTCTCCTCTTTCTACGCGCTCTCTCATCGGTTAGACAACGCGAAAGAACGAGCGAGATGAAGAGAGTCCAGAGACAAGGAATTCTTCCTATTTGCAATACCTTTTTTGTGGGTGCTAAAATGTTTGCGACATTTGAGGGCATATTGCAACAAATAGAAGCAGCCTACACAGTGGTCATGTCAGCTTTGCACTTTTCGTGATTAATAAAAATCAAAATATTAATGAATAAACTCACGTATTCGAACTGATGGGCCTCCTCTGCTGCATCAAATCCTCTCGTCTCGTGTAAATTCCATATTCTCTGCAATTAAAATAATAATAATATTATTATGACTCTTTTTTTCCTTCATTTCAATCCCAATCCTAAACAAGAAGCCGTCTCACCATCCCCATTTTCGTAATTAATTACTTTATTACACTGAGTTCTTCCCATTCAGCAGACCGTAATCTATCCATTAACTTTTATGATCTTCTTCCACTTCTTTGATGACCTTTTGAATTGGTCGACCCATTCCTCCCTTGTAAAGAACACTGTCACCACATCAAATCACTACCTATCTTGTTGTATCCCCTGAGGCAATTTTAGAAGATCATCGATTCATTTTATCTGTCGGCATTATTGAAAAAAAAACTATACAAAAGATTGTTCTCAAATATGCACGGAATTTCATCCAAAAAACATGCTTCCACAAGTCAATGTTTTGGTGCCTTGCAAGTGTAAAGACCGAGACAATAATAATTACAGAAGAGGCCGAGAAATCTCTCACTTTTGAGCACTCTCACGCCTTGGCCCCTTTATGTAGGCTTGGAACTATTGTGCGAATAGGTCTAGCCATGTAATCGTCCATCCCTGGTACTTTGTAGAACACCTTTCCCTTCCCTGTCCACAGTCTCACTAATGATCCTCCTTTCTCTCGTCGGTTAGAGAAAGTGAGAGAGTGTGTGAAAGTGAGAGATCCTCCGTAACTACTGGTTGTTGTAGTACAAAATTGGTCTCTTCTGCTTTACTCTCTCCATTTCGCACACTCTCTCATCTCAAGCTCGATAAACGGCCAAAGATGTGAGATGAGTGATAATTGGATAGCTAATCTACTCGTTTTTCTCCCTAGAGGAAAGGTGTGAAGGTTCTCATGGAAGGGGAAGAGAACTATTCAAAAGGGGGCAAATCTCGTGATCTCCCTTCCTTCGAATTGAGAGTGACAGCTAGTGTTGCATAATGGTGCAAGGTTATTTGAGAGAGACAGACAGTCAGAACCTCCACTCTCTCCATTCCACACACTCTCTCATCGACAGACGAGACAAGAGAGCACACGGAATTGATAGAGCGCAGAGCGGAATTCAAATTCATCACTGTTCCCCGCGTTAGTGTCAGTGATTGATTGTCCACTCGTTTCGCCTCTTTTTTTCGAATTTTGGCACTGAGCCAAGAAATATTGGTGGGAACGAATAGTGCTCGATGAGGCGTGAATGTCCAATGGTAGTTAGTGTGAGATTGAATGACCAATGGGTTATTAGTTCCCTTCTATGGATGTACGAGAGTCCGCATTGTGCGATACAAGGGTCAATGGGAAAGAGAAGAAAAGATGATGAACTCTCTCCATTTCACACTCTCTCTCATTGGTCAGAGGATACGAGGGAGTGTGTGGAATGGAGAGACAGAGACAAGTGGAAGCAGAGATAAAGTAGATCCATAGATAGATCGCATACTCATCTACACCCAACCGGAAATCTACTTACACCACTTGGCATTCCATGGGTACAAAACGCGTAAACAAACGCGGTGCCGCGCACAAATAACGGAAAAGTCGGACACACCTGTTGAGGTTGTCGATGGAGAAAGTGCGCGGCATCGGCGGCATCGATCCCGGATGTCCAAGGGGAGGAGGAGGAAGACGACCTGAGAAAGACTCTCTTCAATTTATGTACTCTCTCATCGACAGAGAGAGAGAGAGTGAGAGAGTGTATGGAATGGAGAGAGTCTCACCCGCAGTTCCCACTGGAGCAACGATTACTTCCACTGGAAGACCTCGCATTCTCTTCAACAGTTTCTTCTGCTCCTAAACAATTGGAAAGTTGCCAAGAATCAATCGATAATCGAGTCAACCTTGTGAATTTTCTTGAGCATTTTCGGATCGGGAGGAAGGACCATCATCTGCTCGTGAGGATCAACCGCATAGGCAAGATCCACTCGGGATCCTGCAATGAATGGGGCGGATTACGGTAGGACCGGGCCGGTAAATGCTCACCTGCAAGACTCATTCTAGAGCCGGCCCATCCAGGGGCTCTGGCTATGGGAGCCGAACGACGATCCCAACCTGTAATGGAGAAAGAGATGGAATGAAGAAGATTAGTGGTCAGTGAGAATATGCCAAAAAATAGCGAAAAAATGTATGCATTGTCAGATGTTATTTTGACCTATCCTACAATATAATCAATATGACCGTACCCTCATCAATCGCTCCTGGTGGTGGGGGAGGATGATGCATCGGGCCATGATGACCGGCGTCTCCTTCGCTCCAACCGAATGGCGGAGGGCGGGCGCCAGGAGGATATGGATAGGGAAGAGAAGACGATTTGTTACCCATCTGAGAGGGACTCGAACGAATGAAGAGTCAATGTATACAGAGAACATGGACATTGATGAATAATGTGAGATGGTGAATAAGTGTAATGAGTCACTCGTGTCTTGCAGTCAAAGTATCTACATCATCAAATTGAGGGAACAGTAAAAATGCTAAGGGTAGATAAAGGGGACGAACCAGTGGGGGTGGTCAGTAAAAACTATCACTCTAGCTGGATAGGGAGGGGGTTCAAAGGGGAGGAGAGGGGTGGAGGGTGAAAGTGGGAGGGGAGGGTACAGGAGGGGGGAGGGGAGGGGAGGGACAGGCCAAGGTTGGATTGTGGGGGGATACCCTCCCCCTCCGGAACAGACCAAAAGGAAGAGAGATCTGCCGTGTCTCTCAGAGGTCAGGTGGTCATAATAATTAGAACCTTCACTTGGCAGAAAACGAAGATTTCCCTTTTTCGGCCTTTGAGGGGAGGAGACCGAAGGAAATGTGTGTTGTGAGTCATTTATCTCGGATGAATAGACTAAAAAACGGAGTTGGCCTTCCTTTATCCAAGAGAAAGCCGGTTATCTCTCTACTCGCATGTCAGTTCAAATCAGCCCCCATCCAATGTATTAAACTTTCTTGGTATCGAACATGGGAAGATCAAATATCATCTCTATCACATCCAAATTCCACTATAGTTCGTCCTGGATTCGAAAAGGTCAATGAGATATCTGGGAGGGATAAATGAGCTTGATCAACTTGATGCTATCAGTATTGACCCAATCTCCGCTTCTCTATCGTCTCTCTTCATTCACTGCACTCTCTCACTACTTTAACACTCTGTCCTCTCTCGATTCACCCCACTATCTCTCGTCCATCGTACTTTCGCTGTTTGTGAACTCACAGATTTCAATCTGGAGACGCTCTCTCCATTTCACACTCTCTCTCTCTTCTCTGATCAGTCAAAGGCTCAATGAGGAAGAAATCGGAGCTGGATGGGTCAAATAGAGGGTCACTATTTATCACAATACTTATCAATACTTCCTGAAAGTGAATTAAACAGGAAAATGAAGTAGAAGAAGACACAGTCTCTCTCGCGACTCTCATTTACCCTGCCCGAGGGTCACTATTTATCACAATACTGCACCCTCGCCCCAACCACCAATCGATTCGTCTGGAGACTGTGGACCTCTGCCAATTGCTATATCGACAATGATAGTGAGAGTGAGATTAGGTCATCATTAGGGAATCTACCGTATTTTCAGATGGACAAAACGGTGCAGAGGGCAGAGAAGACAGCCCTGTCACTCCTCATACGAAGAATAGAATTGAATTGAGTTTATCGAGAGATCTCGTGAATGGTTAAGAATGCGTGAGTATAAATGCGAAGTGAGGTGTAAATGCTATGACAGAAATAGATCAATAAATGCGAATCCCCGATGGAACACACTATCCTACAGTATCCTCAGTCCTACTGTATCTACCGTACCTACACACTGATTGGCATGAATGGGAAGACATTCAGACTATTCTCGCTGCCTCTCTCAGCCTTTGCGATTCCCGATAGAAGCGACATCCCACCAGCCCATCCCTGCAATGCGGTAGGCCATTACGGTATCAGAGTACGGCATCGTAAATCAATAAATATCATTTGTATACCGTACCTCGAACAGCGAGACGGGACTGTCGGGAGTTCTCTGCGCCCTCTGGACGGTCTTATCCATCTGCAAAATACGGTAGATTACCTAATGATGACGTAATCTCACTCTCACCATCATTCGTGCATAGCATTTGGCACGACGGAGCCATTGAGAGTCGTCCGTCGCCCTATAATTATCCATTTAGATAATTCTTTGAAATTCCCATGTCATTTCGTCGATTCTGAGCAACGAGGCGTGAACTTTCGAAAGAGAATTGATGACAGGTACTGTAATTACCATACCCATACACTTGCAGCAACGCCAGACCACTTCCACCCACTCCATGACATAGACCCGGACCTAAATGAGGGGGTGATCTTTGATCTCTGGCCATCTACCGTACCCTTCTTGAGTAGTCCCTCTCGCCAGATCAGTTCTCCTGCCCGCAGAGCGGCCTAAAATTGATCGATAAAACATCGTTATTCGCGGAGGGGTAAGACATTCGAATATACCGTATTTATGACCTACCTCGAGATACTTTTCATCCTTGAGAACTCGATGAGCTGTGATCAAGAATCCAACCATTCCAGTTGCGCCATGGCACCTGCATTCACATATTCTATTTCGAAATGAAGTATAATTCAATTTGATAATGCTGAGTTTCTTGTCGCGGAGGGGTCAGAGATGGTCTCGTCATTTCGTGTGCCAACCGTTCGAGATAGTTTGTGAAATGACGAGAACATTTCTGGCCCCTCAACGACAATAAACGCACCATAAACACGCAAGACCTAATGAACGCAAGACCTAATGAATCCTTGAAAGAGGCAATTGGATAAACGCACCAGTGCACGAGTCTCTTCTCCCTTCCACTTCCTGCCAATCTCACTGATGACTCCCAGTGCCCCGCACAATCTTTCTCCTCCACTCTGCAAAATGAGTTGCATCATCCATATGCAATCGTGAATAGTTCTTGGAAGGACTCACACTGCCACACACTATGCAGATATGAATAGTATATGCATGTAACGGCCTCTCAATGTAGTCCACAAAGGAGATTCGTGGTGAGCCCATCATCCATTCAGATGCTATTTTCGCACTTTCTAACTGTCTGCATCAATTTTGATATACTCGCCAGAATTGCGAGGTAATTCCCTCACCCTCTCATCCATTTCGATGTTTCCTCAACTTCTTTTCTCTCCGTTGGTTGAAGTTCGTTCCAATGGAGTAGCAGTGAGTGAAGAATTCCAGCCGCCCCATGAGCAGCTCCCAGATACTCTGTGATTGCATAGATATGACGCAACAGGCAATGAGAAATTTTAAAGTCATCGTGTCTTCACTATCTAGATTAAATGCACACCACTGATGTAGTCTCCCATATACAGATAAACATTGCGCAGCACATCATTCCACAGTCCGGTCAACCTTACAGAAAGGGCTTTGGAGTGAGAGAGCGTGTAAAATCGAGAGGGACTCTCTCACTTTTGCACACTCTCTCGCGCTGACCCCTGTCAGTCGGTTTGGAATCATGTGGCAGGGTTGTTTTTCAAGTCTATTTACAGTGTTCATAACACAAAAAATGATCTACTAAGTACGGTATCAATAGTATCTATCATGTACCGTATGCTCACTTGTTTTGTGCCAGCACCACATGAGGGGGGGTCCTCCTTCTCCTCCTTCTTTCGCACAATGCCGTCCATTAGTCAGTATCTTCTCAATAATAATCCGTCCCGTACGCGCACTCAATACTGGACGACCACTGATTGATCTGAAGAGTACGGTAACTACGTCGCTTAGACGGTGATTCTTTCATCTTCCTCAGAGTCTCCTCCCATCGAATTCTGGCTAATCTATTCAAATTGAGGCAGGCGGTTAGAGAGTGCGAAAATGGGCGTTCGTCTCGCAACGAATTCACTTTTGGTATTTTGCCCAGAACGTTGTGATCAGATTCACCTACCGTAACCCTATCTCATGAAATACGATAAATGACTAACTCGGCCTCCTTGGCAGCCATGAGAACTCCCGCTCTTCCATACAGTATCTCATCGGCAGTTCGATCGTCAAGAAGATCATCCAAGTATCGATCGATGAATCTAGAATACCGTAGGGATTTCTCTAGGTACCATAATGTATGAGCACCAGTATGTGTTTATCTGGCATCGTCTGCCTTTTGCTACAGAATCCTTCAGTAAATGATGCGCTATAGCGGACTACAGGAGAACGATAAGGTAGGTCAAACTGACTGGGTGACACTGTCACTTCCGCTGGTCCTGTCGAGATGCAGTCTGGCTACCGTGTCCCCCAATCCACCACACAGATATACCGGCTGACGGACGCGTGTGGGAATGAGGTTACGGTACTTCTGGATGATCGACGTACCCCTGAAATCGATCGATAATTGGCTTTTACTGGACGGGAACTCGCCTATCCTCAGACAAAAGACCCGCAGAGACAGCTTGCATCAGAGAAGTAGCAATGCCAGATGGACCCTATAGGAAGGATACTGTAGATCAATATTTATTTAGATACAGTACTCGAGATTACGGTAGTCAGCCTACCGTATAGGGGCCGGCCTCGCTGGACTCCTGATGGTCGGCGACATTTTGATCGATGAGTCGATCAATAGAGGCTGCAGAATCTGCCAGCCAATCGGCATTTACCTGAATGATGAAGATCTACCGTATACTATAGAGGAGTGATCTACCACAATCGATAATTAAATTTTATCAAATGCAAGTGGCTTTATTGGCAACAAACAGAACTTACTAAGAAAGAATGTGAAACAAGAGGGCAAAATGGGAATTGAAGTACATGAGTAGATAACCATATTTTAAAGGAGCTTAAAATGCGATTTGCTTATAAAAAATAGTTAACCTCATTTGAGTACTGTTCCTCCCTCCCAATGCAGTAGTTATCGATGAAGCGAACGTCCATCGATTCACTGAAAAGACAGCTGTGAAATGAGATGGTAGGTCACGGGGAATAGTGATTAAAAAGAGCCGCGAATTTCGTATCTCGTGTAGTGTGAATGTGCGCATTTGTCATCCCTCCTTTCATTGATCTTTCGGTCGAGGGATCAAAAGCACAGCAAACACAACCTCTGCTTGCTTGCTAGATTTATCTCGTTGCAGGAGACACAACCGCGACGCGGCAGGCGTAACGCGTCTGCTAGGGCGCTCCTTGTTTGTTGTGTCAGATGTGTGATGTGAGATAAACAGGATCAATGATATTCATCTAGATCATGAAATAAATACAATAAAAAGACATTGTGGCACGGGCTGAAAAGGGGTGGTGAGAAGAGTGAGGGAGAGAGTGCGCGGTGACTGCGTGCACATCGCAAACTGCCGATAGCGACTGGTGCAGTGGTTTTAAGGGCGAGAGTGATTGAGATCCACCCCGTGATTGTGTTGTGTGAGAGTGAGATCGAATCGAGCAAGGGGACGGTTAAAAATCAATAAAGTGTGAGGATACTGTACTGGCGGTTCTCGGTTATGGTTGGAATTGGCACACTGTAGGTATACGGTAGCAGGTCGATGAATCGATCGATAGACTGCGACTAGACGAGAAAGAGAGAGAGAGAAGAGACGACGATTACATAGCAGATCTGAAACGCGGTCTTGAGTAGAATGTTGAAGGTTATGGTATTCTGACCTCTTTCCGAATCGAATAAGAGGAGCTGATGCAGTTCGGCCGAAACGGACGAATGGAGCAGTTGAGCTACGCTTTCCAAAACGAATTAGAGGGGCAGATGCAGGGGCACGACCGAATCTAAGAGGATTACGTCATCATTACGTAACTGTGTGTTCAATTTACGTAATCATTATTTTTCAACAATTTAGAGTTGAGATTACGTGATCACTAGGTAATACCTGATGAGAGGGGAAGTATCGGGTGAGCGCTTTCCGAAGCGGATAAGGGGCGCGGATGCAGGCGCACGAGCGTATCTGCAGAGTATTACATCATGGCTATGCAATAGGCTGATCCGGGTACCATTGCTCTACAGCAATAATATTTTAAATTGCGTATTCCGTGGTCAACGGATGTCTGACACCACGCAGAGGCGATCCATGCAGTAGACCAAGCAAAGAGGAATACAGCGGCGCGCTTCGCAAAAACATACCCAACGATCTCCATCCTCATTGGACTCTCAATCGTCACTAAATTTCAATCAATTTGCAGTATTCACCACTCACCGTTCCATCAAATCTCCGTCATCCTCCATAATCTCCTCTTCAGAAGGACCACTTCTCTTGCCGAATCGAATGAGAGGACTGCCCAGACCCTGCTGAACATGGAATGTACACTCTGCATGAGACGCCAAACATGATCACAAAACTAATGGCACTATACGGTTAGAGACAGAATGCAATTATGAAAATGGATTTTCTCATTTCTTTATTTACCTCTAGTCCTTTCTCAGTTCCGGGTTGTGCTTTACAAAAAGTGCAAATTTTAATTACGATTGGTGAAAAGAAAAGAGAACACGTACGTCTTGTCGCACAGTTCGTGCCATTTCCTCATCGTTGATCGATCGTTTCCCGAATCGAATCAGGGGCGCGGATCTCTTGTCTGGAACATGACAAATTACGGTAAGACTTGGTTATCGATTTACGGGAGTAGAACTGTGTTCATACTATAGATCGGGTCTGGTCATTTGCTAATAATTGCTCATTTCGCGTCTTTCACTTCGAACCCCACGCGAATAGCCTCGGGGCACTCTTTTTTCTCATCAAAACCACGAGTTATTATTATTATTGCAGCTATTTCGAACGGGCGGAAGTAGCCATTGAGAATCTCATGATATTCAACTGAATCAGTATTCAATTCCAGCCAGAACTCTCCTCAGATCTCTGGTTCAAGAATGTGTTCTGTGCTTACAATAGGACCTCTTCTCTTATTCCAACCCCCGTCCACTCTCTTCTTTTCACACACTCTCTCACTCGGTGCCTGCAACCCGTTTCGACTTTTTTCCATACCACAACAAACTCCTTTCCTCCATTCCAGCATGACTCGTATCTGACATCACCTCTACTCTTATTTTGATCTATCTTCCTATTCTTATAGTCAAAGTACAGAGCAATTTTGTTCACGTCCTTTTAAGCCAGAGATCCGCTTCTACCGTAGTCCCAATCGTATAGCGAAAGCATCGGTCGGGCACATTCAATATTTGTAATCGACGATTGGCCGAGGGCCAATTCGACGGATTGCCAATTAGTGATGCATTCCATCCCAGTTTCATCCGCTCTCTCATTTATCCCTTCTCTCTCAACTCCTGACTTCTGTCCATTCCGAATATGAAGAGTGTCCGCAAACATGCCGTTTCCCATATCGGATTTCCCATAATTACCTCATTCGTAGGTAATTCAAGTACGTGCGTAGTGTTTTCCAGAAGAAGGAGAAGGAGAGGAGGGAGGGGGGGGTGGTACTTCCAAAATACGGCACTCTCCCATGACTCATACAGTGAACACACGTACGCCATCATTCTAATGGGTTCAAAGGGTGCTTCATCACTATGCAATACCAATCATCCCCGTGACTCAAATCCGTCTCGTGTATCTCCCTCATTCTACCTACCTTCACTGCTGTCATCGATGCTCTCTACTGCAGGTGCAGGAGCCATTCGAACAAGTCGAATGGACCCGAGAACTTCCCGGATCCGGTCCGTCTGCCGTCTAGTTCGCAGTTCTGATCCAGAGGACGGCTGCGAATGCCGGCTCCGCAACTCTCGAAGTCGAATCGGCCCGAAAGGATGGCCGAAGGCATCGATTAGTGAACCGGCTGGAAGCGGCGTGTCGTCGTTCGATCGAACTACGGTAGCGAGTGCGACGAACCGAGGACGACTTCTTCGAAAGGGCGGATAACGCAGGAATCGACGAGGGAATGCCGGTGCGAAGGGTTAGTCGGTAAGATGAAATCACTACTACTGTATGTTAGTGTACGGCATCTAGTACGGTATCTACAGGCGCTGCGATGGAACCCAACCATGGGGGATTGATAACTGAGTGGCGCATTGTCAAACCCGTCTCGAGTAAATCACTGTCTTCACTCACATTCATCCTGCAGCATCCGAATTTCTGTGGAGTCGAAGGCTGCTGCAGTCGAAGCGAGGAGAAGAAGAGCAATCGAATAGTTGACCATGACTGAAAGGAATGACGTATCGATGAGTAAGTAGTAACATAGACAACACCTTACCTATGATCACGTGGGGACCTAGTCTGAGCGCTTCGTAGTAGCGTCTGTAATCAAGTTCAAATTAGAGTGGGCGGGGGATAGAGGACAAAGGGGCGGGGCTTATTCAGTGGACGTGGCAGTTCGGTATTGTTTTTAAAGGAAGATTGAGCGGATGAGCAAAATTATGGGACGGAAAAGGAAAAGGGGAGAAAGAATGAGGAACTGTGGGAGAAGTGACAGAATCATCTGAGAAATATTTCAACTCCAGGCACAATAATGGACAAATTTATCAGATGAAATGAGAGATGTAAAGTGACGTTTCCAGTAGACGAATCACATTATGAAGACAAGCGAGATGGAAAAAAGGAGAAGAAGGAGAAGGGGGAGAAGGAGGGGGTCATTCAAATGAGAATGATGTACCAGTGAGAGGGAGGACATATGTGCAAATGTGGAAGAGAGAACTGATGAAATCGTTTTTATTATAAGATACTGTAGACTGCTGCTGGAAGAAATGGAGAGACAACATTCTCTCTCTCGCAATTCCTTTCGTTGTAGGAGGCGCATCAAATGAACATTACTCCAAGTAATGGCACACAAGACAGAGGAGTATTTATGAAAATAGAGAAATGTGCTGTGGACCTTGGGATGGATGAGACTCCGCCCACTCTCGGATTCACTCTGTCGCCCCGCCCCTTTCACTCTAATGCGAAATGGACTTTACCTTCCCCCATTCTTTTTAAAGGTTTCCATCTGTTCGTCGTTTGTTGAGACAAAGAACGTGCAAAATGTGAGTAGATCAGTAAGAGGAGAGAAGAGAGAGGCAGAGATTGGCAATAATCTTGCCCCTTTTTGAAATGAGAACACTTGAAGCAGCCTAGGAATGATAAATGGCACGGATTACAGGGAAATGGGGGCAAAAACAGTCGTTTTGCAGTCGTCGGAACTCGTGTAGAAAAAGACGGAAGAAGAGGACTCAGAGAGGTTATCCCAGGAGGAAAATATGGAGGACACGGAGAAGAAGTAATGGTCGTCAGAAATGTATGGACTGCGCCGTCTCTTTGAACGTCTTTCGTCGCTTTTTCCGCTGGTTTGAATCCCTCCACTGAGATCGTCACTTTTTGTGTGTGTTGTAACTCATGCGAACGACTTTTGGTCGCGTCATTTTAGGTCGGAAGAACCCCCAAAATATGAATAAATAAAATATGAATAAAGTATTGGTCGGTGGTAGACTGGACTTGCGTGTTACTGCAATGATAAATGAGTGTATTTTGATGGTTGAATGAGAACTAAAAAGAGATGGAAAAAAGAGAAACTCGATGAAAGAGAGTGTCCAAATGACATTTGGATGAGGTCCCTCAGACATATAGAAATGCACGTACACGAAACAACTTTGACCTGCTGTATTTACCTTATGATGCATTTATTATTGCATAGGGGGTCGGAAATATCATCATTTCGCACACCCGCTTACTCACTCATAGATCGAGAGGGCATGTGAAATGAAGAGATCATTTATGGCCCCTCATCACACAGTTAACTCTATTCAAAATATTTTGGACGTAGGTCATACCTACGCAGCAGTTTCAGTGTTCATCGTTTATTGCGATAACAGAAAAGATTCTAACGGATTTTCTATTTGGGGGACTCTGCCCATCAAAATAAACCCTCCTCACGGAAATATACTTGGTAGTGTCGTTTTATGAACACGCATCCGAGTTGGGCGAATTTATGAGTTGCCCAGAAAAGGTCTAGACTGTCTGGTGAATGGTGAGGACTATAGAGAGAGGAAGAGATCGGACCAAGGAACATACCTTGCTCCCCCACTATTCAACCCTGCACGCTTTCTGACGTATCTACGTCGATACAAGCTGACAAATTTACATATTACATTACGAAATCAAATAAGGAAGAGGCGTTATTTACTGCAGTCGTCTCGTCCCTCTGAGAAAGTGTCTCAATACAATTCGAACAGTGTCGAAATGCCGTTCGATCTGAGTCTGACACTCCTCGTCTTCTCTTCTTTTCCATCTCATTTCGAGATTTGAGAGGACCCGAGAATGAGGGACAAACGACATGAGAAAATGGAAGGTTCTTTTAGCCTTTTGACCAGTATCTCTTCTTTGCTGCAAAGACTTTGTACTCATTTTTTACTAATGGGTCTTTTTTTCAGTGCTAAAATTAGAGTTCACGCGCATTTTCGACGTTGCCAGATTTTTTTTTGTTCTTTCTGAAAACAAAACAAATTTTCCAGGGATTGCGCGCGTTTCCGGATGACAGCTTGCATTACCACATTACGACACGAGTGTTATTGGAGTGGTTGGTCGGAGCGGATAGGACACGAATCTCTCACTTACACACGCTCTCTCACTCACTCTGACCGACGAGAGAGTGTGGGGAACGGAGAGAGACACAGGGAGGGGAAATACAAAAGCACTGAAATCTCTGAGCATTGACAGAAGGCATGGGAGAAAAGATAACACAGGCAAGTAATTGGAAATTCCGTCGAGGAACTAACGAAGTGTGTCTAAATGTTGCAGAGATAAGAATAGAGAGAGAGAAAGACAGAATAAGCATCGAATCTGGGAATACTCGAGATGTATGGAGAAAAAGCACTTGAATCTATTGAGGACATCGAATCACTTGAGCTTTCTGATGAGTCTACGTAGTCTCAACGATTTCTATTTAAAAAAAAAAGTAATACAGTGTTCTTTGTCTCAACCACACATTTACAACCCCTTCTATATATCTCAAATAACAAAGAACATTTCTTTAATCAAATATCTTTGCGGGGGTTGGATCTCCGTCAGTCGGGAGATTTCAGTGAGAACACGGAAGACGCCGCCGAGATTGGCGTATTTACAAGTGCATTCGTGCATCCGTGAATAGCTTCCCTTCTGGGAATAGAGACAATCATGAATACTCGATTCTCTCCTCTCGAAAACATCTTCGACCCTCTACTTACAACGCGTGTATCACTGATAGCGTCATCGTGGCAAAATGAGGAGCATCGACGGGGAATCGAACCAGGCACACACTTCCCGATTGGGAGGCGAGGCCACAACACATCAACTACGTAGTTTGAGTCAGCGGGCTATTATGAAAAAAATAGCGATGTCTCTCGATGAGTCTTGCCTCTGCTACTTATAAGTAGTTGGTGTCGGAATGACTTGCCATGCATGAATGTTTATCAGGAAGTTGCGAAAAGGAACTAAGTGAAATGCCCCCCGAGGGCTCTCTTCATTCTACTCTACAAAGGAGTTGCAGGTGCGGAGACCGCATCGCCACTTATGAAGATGAAATAACGAGAATCCCTCGAATAGTTCGATGCACTCTCTCATTTTCGCACACTCTCTCGTCACCGGAAGTGGAACAGACTGCAAATGAGGTCTGAGCATGATAGATTTACGACGAAAAAAATGCACCTGACTTTAAAGCGTATGTAGGTCGTCTACTAGACTTTCACACTCGAATTACACGGATTAAATGAGTCTACAGCACAGAAAAGTGAAGTGACGTAGAACGACCAAATATCTACAATGGACAATTACAGTATACTGAATGAAAGTGAGTGTGCAGCACAGACACTCATCTTTCGGTAAAGCCTTCATAAAGAATACTACCGTCATTCCTGAATCGGGGGGATAATTGGGTCGTCTCATGGGACAACGTGTTGACACGACGAGACAAAGATTGTGTGCACCGATCGACCGGCGACCGAAATATGAGACACATTGACGAGGACTGTCCCACATATCGAAATATATCCTCCATCTCCGACCCCGCCCCCTTTCTGCGCCCTCTCGTTTCTCCACACTATCTCGTCTTGTCGTCCCGACGAGAGAATGTGCGGAAATGAGAGAGCGGGCAGTCAGAAGATACTACGCAAAGAGGTGGCACTTGAGGCCGCCCGAATTTTGAGCACACATAATTTCCGGTCTCGAAATTCCGTAGGATGAGGGTAATTGGGGGCAAAATGTTCAATGAGATCGAGAGAAGAAATAAGAAGAAAGGGGAGAAGAAAGGAGAGAAAGATAATGGCATTCTTCTGAAGGAACTGTATAAATATATTAGAAGTTCGACCGAACTTCCAAATAATTTTTCACGTCTGAGCACGTATCTCACTGCAGAAAACAACAGAGAACACAGGGAAAATAAAATGGATGGGAGATAAATAATAAAGTGTCGCTATTTGGACAACAGTCTAGACTGGCACATCCCACATAGAAACATTTCCGGAAAGAGGCGGCACATTAATGAAGTCATTAGAAAATGAGAACCCTGATCCTTTCAAATCTTATTTGTCTAGGGTCGAGCAAGATGTCTGAACCGCTACAAATGTCAGTCTAACAAGAAACAGGTGAAAGCGTCTGAGAATCAAAATACTTTGTTCAAGATAGTATTCTGAAAAAAAATGCTGCAAACCGAATCGTCGTGTGAAGTGCGAAAAGAGAGGTTCCCACGATTTACGAATATTCGAATAGATGAGAGTCTGGCGAGATTCGACCTTTTCATTCTAAGTTAATTTCATTTTCATCTTGATCAAACAAGATGACTCCTTCACTCCCCTCTTCCACCTATGAAACCCAAGTAGAAATGAGTAGGCGAGAGTGAAGTCACGTCATACAATCTACCAATATTGCCTCCCAGTCCATTCTATCTCCAATATCGATTCATGACTCAGTTAAGCGTCGTCTACAGTAATCTCATCTCCGAGGGAGAAAGTCTACCCACTCAACTATTGCAACCAGCACTCATCCAGATTGACTACCGTATCTCCCCCGCATTCGAATACTCTCTAGATCTATGGCAGGAGTGACAAAGAGAGAGCTACAAGCCTCATTTCACTGAAAGGCTACAGTATTCAATTAATTTCCACTTGTTGTAGTCATTTCCTAACGAATTCTCCCCAATGGCCGAATCTATTCGCCAAAGGGCGCATGTCTTTCTTTGCTCACTATCTTTTGCACACTTTTTCAAGCGATCAATTTCGAACAATCTGATTTTATTACAAATACAAGAGTAGAGAGGC
Source organism: Pristionchus fissidentatus (assembly GCA_036245785.1). Taxonomy (NCBI): domain Eukaryota; kingdom Metazoa; phylum Nematoda; class Chromadorea; order Rhabditida; family Neodiplogasteridae; genus Pristionchus; species Pristionchus fissidentatus. Next base: position 31,537,750 of record BTSY01000004.1, read on the forward strand.
AGGGAACGGTACCCTGAATATCGTACCTAGATTATAATTCACAATCAAAACTAGAAACAAAAGCATTAATGAATCTATACTACATTCCATCAGGAGATGGCATTTAAAACAGAAATGGGGGAAGGGGGGAACTACATGTTTGGGCAGACAAATGTGGTGCATGCGTGTTTGAAATTCGATTCATATACTGCGTAGTAGTTTGCTTCCTCCCAAAGAGGAGAGATTGCATAGCACTTTTGTTGAGAATATCAGACATTATCTCATCCCAAACTGACGAAAAACGAATGGAAGAGACGAGAAGGAGCAAAGGTTGGCACGACTTACTACTTTACCTGGTGCTATCAATACTCAAGAGGTGATGGTGTGTGACACCGGATTACGGTAAGAGGGCGGTGTGCCGTGTGTGTGCGAGGTGTGGGCAAGATTCACTAATCGATTGCGCGCGCGCAGATAGGAATACTGTAGTCGACGCTTGGCAACAAGAATATTCAGAAGATACTGTGGGCAAAATGGGTGGGAATGTTAAGAGAGCAGGCAAAAGCTTAGCGATAAATAGTGAAAGATAGCTTGCAGCTGGGTAGATTATAGATTACTGTAATGGGAGGTCGAATCAATCGATGATCAATGGGGGCGGGATACAGTATCCTTACGAGCATACGATCTTTACTCTTCCTTGAGATCTTCGGGTGTAATCTCCTCGAAATCTCCCGCTCCCGAACTCGTCCTTTCGTTCTTGGATGCATACTCAGGAGCTGATAGAGAGAACATCTGCAAGAGGGGCAATGTTTAGCAAAGATCGTCTATCATTGATGATGCACTCACTGCACCACCGCATCTACCGTACCTTCTCGACCGACTGATAAACTCTGCACGACTCGAGTTGGCCGACACCGTAGTAGTGGAACTCCGTCTCCTTTGCCCATCTACGCTTGACTCGCGATCTGCAAAGCGACAATTGGAAAACGTCGTCGTGTAGTGGCACACTCTATGCACCACCCATCACACCATCCACTACCGTATATTTACCTAAGGGTGACGTTGGGATTGACGATGAAATCGTAGATTACGTGAACCCAACTCGTATGTTGCTCCAGTGTATCGTAGTACTCGGGAGCGATCGCACGAATCTACACAAATTTTTATGATGACAATTATAGTAAACCTCGTCGTTCAGACTGCACCACACTACCGTACCTTGGGCAGATTGACGCCACACACAAAGGGGAAATCGTGGTGTTCGACGTGGTGGCCGACATTGAACGTGAGCATGTTGATCGGACCGTAGTAGCTGCAAAATAAGAAATGTCGATAGGTCGGCCTATTCATAGCTCAAAAGGTACGTAAAATGCAACGAAGCCAACCCACATTTTGCCATTATCAAGGCCAATTTTTGAAAGATACTACCCATATTTTTGGATTTTGAGAAAAAAAATGAAAAAATCAACCCACATTTTCAATTTTTCATGACCATACTTGAAAAACCAAACCCGCATTTTCGACTTTCCCCAACGCACCTTTTTGACCTATGGGCCTATTAGACTTCGCTCTCTGCAACACTTCAGGTACACCATCCCGAGCTGCATACTACCGTATCCATTTTCAGTATTTCGTGACTAATTCGTACAACGTCCATCTAATATTTTTCTCGTTCTACTCTATCTCTCTCTTCCATTATATTCTCTCTCTTCTCTCTCATCTCAAAGAGATCACACTTCAGCGGGGGCGCAACCTTCTACTCTCATTCCGGTAGTCCCAATTCCAATCTCTCACTTTCACACACTCTCTCACTTCCTCTAAGAGGGGAGAGATCACGTGTAGATGAGAGTGCGCCCTCTTCCGGCTCGTTTCTTTGCTGTCCCAAAGGTCTCTAAAGGTGACGAAGCCGTCAAACAGAAGAAATAACACCGAGTATTTCGCATGGCACGCTGCCAGTATGGCGTCATCACTATCCAATCACCACTTACTATCCAATCACCACTTACTCAGTCTTTTACACGACTGCAAATTGAGAGCGTGGGCACAAAAAGCATGGGAATAACTGAATTATTCACTCTTACTAATGGAAAAGGAAAGTATTAAATAGAAACGAGGAATGAGAGTGGGTGAGACACTAATTATCTCGATGAGTACGTTTTTTGCAGAACTCTGCAACAAAGCTGCGCATAGGTTCTAGTCGGTATCCAAATGTAAGACGAACAAAATAAAATATATACTCCACTACGAAATAATGAATAGTTGACGAAATCACCGACACAAAATGATATACAGTATCCGCCCTCCCTACTTCACTAGAGTATACTAGTTGATGGCTTAATTTGTTTCTCCCCACAAGACTCTCCCTTCTACAGTACTCACCTGGTAGTTTCCTGTCCCTCCTTGAATACATAATGGTCGGAGATGTAGTGACCAGCGAGAGGATGAAGACCACTGCCTGCAATGAGAATAAACCAATCTACGGGTGCATCACATCACTATCATATCAAATTCTAGGATACGTAGTTCCAAATACGATCTATTCACATTTGCATATTTTCCTTTTCTTTATATGCAAGTACTTCGGGTAGACACGTGGAATTGAAAGGGCAGGCGGGATTAATTCTTTCCGTGGAAATACGCTTTTATATTATACGTTTTATAAGGTAAAATGAGTAACAATTTCAAATGAATCAAAGGCTCTCAAAAATTCTCCCACAAACTCAAGCGAATACAGAAAGAATTAGGAGCTCCCTTTCAAAAATAATTATTTTAAAAATTAAAAGAAAAATCGTATCTTCTGTTTAGAACTCTCGGATACGATGGTCACATGTCCCATGGATTCTACTTGCACCCAAAATAAAGTTGAGAAGTACATATAATAGCCAAAAAAGGAAAAAAGGAAAAAATGATGCCTGATTTTTCGAAATTTCATCTAAAAAAAGTCCGATTGCTGTCTGGGTTTGTTCCGTGGAACGAACTTTTTGGTCTATGTTATATATGTATTTTTTAAGTGAAGTGAATTATATCAACTGACCAATGAAGAATCCGCCCAAGAGATAAGCGATCGACTTCCAACCACACAAACTGAAAGAGAAACATTGGCAATATTACTTGCATTATCACTACTATTATCGTGTTTACGCTAACAATTATAATCATGTATCTAATATTATACAATATACTCCGTCAAATATTACATGACGCCATCCTAGTATTGACAATCATTATCCCAACAAGGCAGCAAATAAATAATGTGTACTCACTACCACACGATGATGTTGAAAACGAGTTGAACGAGGAGATTGGTCACTTCCAGATCAGTGATCGCCTGAAAATGAGGCATTTTAGAAGTTTACAAATTTAGAACCATTAAGCATTTAAATTACGGTAGGTCGAAAGGTATGCGAAAAAGACGAAGCCAAAAAAGGATTTGGATTTTTTATAAATAATTCCCAAAGCCCAAAACTAGAATTACGATTTTTAAGTTTAAAAACAATCATACCAAGATTTCGGCATTTTCTACCTAATTAGGAAAATCAGAAAAAGACTAGCATTTTCATTCCTACCCTACATGTGGGAAATAATGATTTTTTTTTCAAATTTTGGAAGCTCGCAAATCATGAATAATCTCGAAATGTTTTTTTAGATTCTCACCTTGGGATAGATGGCAAATGGTCGTAGAGCATAGAAGATTGGCTGGAGGAACACCCAAAGAGCCTGCAAGCAAGAGGAAGATGAGACACCTTTCAGATGAGACACCTTTCAGCACGGAATCTCTGTCCGTCCTCAGTATTGTCGAATAAAAATACGCACTTCAATTAATTAACGACTGATCACAGTGGGAACAGAAACACGATAATATACCGGAGTGGTCAGCATAAATCTAGCTACTCCATCGAGTGACACCTCATCAAATCAATCTACCGTACCTTCAGGGGCGTGTTCGTGAAAGTGTTGGCCTCCCATTCCGTCGGAACATCCGTATCGATCATATCCTCTCCTCAAATGGATTTATGCACACGTTGGATTAATAGTACAGCATAACACACGTAACCATTATATGCGATCGGTAACACACGTAGTAAGCACTGGTATTAGTCCAAACCACACAACTGTTGAAAGTGCCCTGTTTACAATAACTATACCGATATTTGGCGAATGTGCCATACCTAGGTTCCTGTGATGTTCCAAGTGGTATTTCTTGAAGGAAACAGACATCGGTACGAGAAGAGGAAGATTGGCGATGAAACCGAAGAGGCGATTCTCAAATATAAACGAGAGTGAGATATCAACGACTCTCGAGATCACCAGAGCAGCGGTCAACCGAAACTAGAGTTTACTGCTCTTTTTTCTATCCTTTTCAGTAAATAAAAAGAAGCGCTTAATAACACGCAACCTTCACGTTCACTCGTTATTTAGAAGTTTGTAATGTGCCCATCCATTAAGAAAACAAGCTGATTACAAACACACGAGACTGGAAATTATCGGACAAAAAAGGTTTAACTAACAGCAAGAGGCCGTCCACATCCATATGCTTGATTGTGTGATATCTCGTGCACTGCGAGAGTGAGTGAATGGTTGATCGTCCCTCCTACGAAGTATGCTTGCAACCACACAAGACCCCAATCAGAATCTGCAATTTCCTTGTGTTATACGTCATTACAAGATGATGATCATATGTCTCGTAAAATAATTATTCGAGAATTCAATGTAAAATAGGTTGTACAATTTCACAACGACACTCGTGGTTTCACTTATGAATCACATTCAATGCACTCTTTATGTCCATAATTTCTCGTCTATCTCCTCACCTTTCAGTAGATACGCGAATAGCAGATTGACCATGACCATAGCGACGACCGTCGGTTTGAATGCGGGATCGGTCCCGAAGAGATCTTTGATCTGCGGATACTTTGCCAGCATCTCACGACGTCTGCAATACAGTAATCCGTGATTACAAAAGTCAGCATTTCCTGTGATATGATAGACACTGTGAGAAGCGATTCCATATCAACGAAACAATTGACATTAGCATAATCATAGTGAACGTCAACTCATACTTCTAACTGGGCATAGCGACAGACCTGGTTGCGTGTGGTTCCTCATCGTAGGACCAAGCAAACTCGGTTTTGGCTACTCGTTGGCCCATACCTGCAAGGTACAAGATAAGGATGACAATACGACAGATCAAACAACAAGAGATTCAATCGATTAATGACGGAAGGTGATGATTTGGAAGATAGACAAAATAATGGGAGAAGATTAACAACGAGAGAATAGTATGCAAATGACCGAAGTACAAATTCAACGTTTTTGCATGTAGGCAAATGTGCGAAACAGACGTGCGAAAAGTCAGCGGAATTCATTCCAAATCACGCCACTCGTCCTGGAAAGGTGCGGAAGAGTTGGAAGAGAAAGAGAGAGAGGAGAGAGAGAGAGAGAGAGAGAGAGAGAGAGAGAGAGAGAGGAGAGATGCCATTGATATTACACGAAAGCACACAAACCCGATACAGATCTCCATAAATGACTTCCGGTGAAGAATGAGATAATGATATAATCTCGTGATATTCGGTCTGAATGAGCTCTATCTCTCACTATAAACCTTATGCGAGTCTTTCTCCATCACACAGTTATCATCGACTTATCAGTGAGGGGAATGAATAGAGGACGAGACAGTGTGCTGATTAGAGAGAGAGAGAGAGAGAGAGAGAGAGAGAGAGAGAGAGTCAAGCGGAAAATACACTTTGACACGCATAATCACGTACTCGAAAAACCGTCAATCAGCCCCAAATTTCGGCTGAGATCTCACGCGTTTGGCCACTTTTAGCACGTGAGAGAGAGGACTAACAATGTTGTTGCCAAATCGTTGTGCTACACAATACTATTTAGTTAATCATACGAAGGTGAGAAAAGGCTAGAGAAATAATGTAAACATCCTGTTTTCATCGGACACCATTGCGCTCTACAACAACTATGCAAACAGAGCTGGTACCATGCTATCAGTAGGACTAAAGGCATAGATTAAACGTGGTCATCTAAAGACAAATAAGCGGGGAGAATAAGAATTCAAACCATTAAGTCAATGTCTCGTCAGTCTAAAGTGGGCGCATCTCTCTCAAAAGGAGATCTTCTGTGTCTTTTACCTTAAATCTCTATGGAAACTCTGAGAAACCCTCCTCTCTCTACATTCTCGTGTGTTTGGGAAAGTAAAGTTAACTAAAGCGCGGGGAATATTAGACTCTTGGTCCACTCCTTCCCCCGGCCTTCGAGATAAAGGATTCACCATCGTCATCTACCCACAAAACTTGTTCCACACTGAACAAGGAGTACTCAACAATCGCGAACAAAGTTTTGACCGAAGCAAATTTTCGTGAAATGCGTGCAAAATCGCGGATGAAAAAGATATGAACTGCGATGGAAAAGTGGCGCGCGCCAATAAAAGAGGGAGAGAGAAGAGAGAAGAGATAGGGGGGCAGCAGACAAAATAATGATAGGAACAGACAGAAGAGAAAGGGAGAGAGAGAGAAAGAGAGAGAGAGAGAGAGAGAGAGAGAGAGAGAGAGAGAGAGAGAGAGAAAGGGAGGGGATAGAACGAGCACTCTCAAAAGGAGAGAGAGAGAGAGGATGGATAGAAGAGAGGAGAGAGGGCGAAGGTCACTCTCACACTCACAAAAAGAGAACCATCTGGTATATCCCCTCATCGTGTACTAATCCGATCTATCGTAATCAATTACCCGGACATGACCTACATGAAATGCCGTAACAATAACGGCAGCGCAGACAACACAATGGAGGACACGGCACGACACATTTTAAGATATTTCTCTGTTTGGTCTTGTTCGTACCAGTTGAGGTGGTCAGTGAGTCAACAAACATTGAGCAAACCATGCAATCAGCAAAAGATTTACTTTTTAATACTCGAAAAGGCCAACAATCAACAAATCGTTAACAAATCCTAAATTCCTATTTAGTATATGCTACCTCTAGAAAGAAATCGAGTAAATACCCGCCGTATTTACAAAAATAATCGACAGTGAAAAACTTAATAATTGATCACTCAAAGAGCTATAGTACTCCAGACGATATAATAATGAAAGTTTCAGATCAATCAATAACTATCGAGTCTACATCACTAATGAAGGGGATATGGTAGTCCAGTCGAGACTCCGTTCATGCAGATGCAGCTGCTTTCTCTGCTTCTCCATCATCATCGTCATCAATTTTCTTCTCCTCCTTCTTCTTACCCTTCTTGTTACGACGACGCTCGAGCTGCAAACATAGAGTATGTCACCCGTGATTTATACCCTACTTTCGATAAATGTAAACCGTTTTTATTGCCATAGGTGGGCAGCGCATATACGAGCCTTTTGTACAGTGCCCCCGAACCAGTTCAGTTCATATTCATGGGGAACTCCAGAAAATTCAAATTATTTCTTCCGCCTTGTCGATTTGAACTGTTTTGAATTTTGAACAGTGCCCCCGAAATTCCCGACACTCATTTGCACGGTGCCCACGTCTGTTTATTACCTTCTCGAGTTCCTCTTCTGAAGGGACGGGCATCCATGCATCCACATTGATGGCATAGTGCTCCTCTCCTGGGACAGTCATAAGTAGAGCTCTGTAAAATATCATTCACCTATTCCGTCTATAGAAAAAAATTCATAATTTAAAAACAAGGACAATGACCGTGAACGTTTTGACACTCGAAACCTATCTAGAAATGCGCGCACTGTTTCTCATGTACCTACATTCGGGAACCCCATCGCGCGCGAGGGGATCGCATAGGAGCGGAAGTTTTAAAAATCACTGTTTTCAAGAGATTTTATCGAAAATGTTGTGATGACTGATGCACCCCTTCCCTGTATTAACGATCCTTCCGCACGCGTAGATAATGCGAGGGGTCAAAATTTCGGGATTGGAAAATGGAACCATGAATATCATTAAACAAGAACTGTACCTACACCTAGTAACCTTACCTGTACCTAGTAAGAATAAAATGAGATAAAACTTTTAGGGAACTTAAAATATAGTTCTGCACGGTTTCGTGCGAAACTTGGCCAGTTTAAGAGAGGGGATCGATAAGATTCGACCACTCCCCCCCCCCCCCCCGGACACGTTGAGCTAGCAATGAAAGCCGGGGATCCATACTCGAGTATATAGAGTACCTTAAGCCCGCATTACTCAAAACGACTCTCATTTCCTGGTACTGCATCTGGGCTAGGAGAAATATAAATTATCGTGAAAAAATGATGAAAAATGAAAATTTCTCAACTTGTGAAGATAGACTCAAATATTCATTTGCTTTATGTTTGGGGTGTCCAGATGTTGTAAAAACCCATTTTCAAATTGATTTTCGGCTAGATTAGAATATGATTTTCTGATTCAAAATTTCATGTTTTCGAAGGAAGTCGGCACTTTTTGGAGTTTTTGGACAACATGTCCATATAGGTAATGTACCTCGACATAATATGTATCCATATCGCTCATTTCGGGGGAGTTCCCGAGATGACGTTTTTCAGAAAAAAAATTTCAAAATTTGAGACCCGTGATGACCAGAATGAACTCTGACATTAAATTTTAAATTGTCATTTCCTATTTTACACTCTATGCACATAATTATATTACAAATATGTAAAAATATTTTCTGAGTTGTTTACATGGTGTACTTTTAGGTTTCTGACTTCTTACTTTTTGAAAGTTCCACCACTGTTTCAACCCTTAGTTCTCCGGATTCATATCTCATCCATCTCAAAACCAGGGAGAATTTCGTGATTGTGGATGAGCACAAGTTGTTTAAAACTCATTAACAAACAATTTTTTCTCTTGTAAGGGTTATTAGCATACATTTTTTTACATTTTCATTTTTTTTTCCGAAATGAGCGATATGGATACATATTATGTCGAGGTACATTACCTATATGGACATGTTGTGCAAAAACTCCAAAAAGTGCCGACTTCCTTCGAAAACATGAAATTTTGAATCAGAAAATCATATTCTAATCTAGCCGAAAATCAATTTGAAAATGGGTTTTTACAACATCTGGACACCCCAAACATAAAGCAAATGAATATTTGAGTCTATCTTCACAAGTTGAGAAATTTTCATTTTTCATCATTTTTCACGATAATTTATATTTCTCTTAGCCCAGATGCAGTACCAGGAAATGAGAGTCGTTTTGAGTAATGTGGGCTTAAGGTACTCTATATACTCGAGTATGGACTCCCGGCTTTCATTGCTAGCTCAACGTGTCCGGGCAGGGTCGAATATGGTCGAGTCTTACCGATCACGTCTCTTAAATAGTTCCCAATACGCCGTGTTGTCAGAGATTAAAAAAGTGATTAAAAATTATTTAAAAATATTAAATTCTAACCTATTAATGAATGGCCCGAGTGCGGCACTTCTGTGAGTGCATGCAGCAGCTACGACTGCTGCAATGTTAGCCTCCACTTCGGCATCCGACATGTTCAGCTGCAAAATAATTATAGACTCGTCAAAGGAGAGGACTAGTAATAAATATTATCGCACATAGGTGGTTGTTTTATCAACAACAAAATTTTTGATATGCTCGATAGAACAGTGAAATATTAAAGATACCGACAAAACAAAAAAATGACTGTTGATTATTAATTCGAATAAGAAAACGCCTGAAAATAAGCCCCAAATTTACTATAAGCTCGGAAAGGGTGTCCCTGATCGGCAATATTGATTTGTATACTCAAAATTCTTCTTTTCGTTTTTTCTGCGATTTCACGGTACAAGCCATAGGTCAAAAAGTGGGTAAATTTCAAGATAACCTGCCCGCCGAAGGCGGGTGCGAAAAATAAATTCCTGATCAATTAGGCCCCTAAAACGAAATCAGCCCGTCAGGGTCTCCTAAAACACCGCCGAAATGTAGAAAACAGCACGGTAGACCAAAAAAAAACAAAAACCTGCCCGACCAGATTTCCATGCCTCTTTACTTTTTGACCTCTGGTACAAGCTCTTTCAAATTGACATTCAGGCAATTGTAGTTGCATCCTGAAGATGATTTCACGCAAGAAATGTCAGTTTTAAATAGCAAAAATATGAACAGACTTTTTTTAAATACTTATTGTGCCATTCAAGAACTCAGCAGTCTCCGCCCACTTCTGGCGATCCTCTGGTTATTAGAGAATTAGACCAAGATTAGCTTCGGACTATGTATTTCCCGCCGTGGTTCCTCGGCTTATATCATGTGGTCAGAGAGCGCGCGCTACGCGAGCCGGGTTGCCCCGCCGGGAGAGGGAGCGGGCGACGTTGAAGTCAACAACGTCGTAGGGCGCCAACCCGTCTCGAGTAAAGCGCGCCGAGCCATGACCTAACCCGAGTTTCGAAGCATGGCGGTTTAGTTACCCCAGTCGTCAAACTACGGTAGAGGGCTAGTATCGACCTCTACCGTAATTTGGCATAGGTGCAGTGGGCGGAGCTTGTGCACAACAACTTCGCCGCAGCTGCACACCTTTTGGCGACACGGAATTCTTAGGTCGGAACTGAAAATTTTCGCACAATACTCTTCAATGAAAAAAACTAACCCTTCCGACAACAGCATCGCAGAGTCCCCAGATGGGATAAACCGGATCAGCCTTGATGTTCAGTTTGACTCCATTCTTGAACATCTCGATCATTTGTGGAAGATCCGTCCCCAAACCACCTGTATACGGCCATTGTTGGATAGGCAGTATGTATTAGACACATTTGATCGCTTACATCGTTTCGGAGGAAAGCGTTGACTAACCATTGATTCGAGTGGGGAAACGCGTCTTGAGAATGCCTCTCAGGGGCAGAATATGAGTGGCCATGTCCTGATGGGCGACACAGAAATCATAGTCGTCGATACGGAATTGACCCTTGATGATCTGGAAAAAAATCAATAGGGAATCGGCTCTTAGTGGAACACACTATTCTAATGATAGATCGTCATAAGACGTGCAAAAGTATAATTAACCTTTTTGATCATGTCCTGACCAACTGAGATCTCAGCCCCTGTCTCGACTGCCACTTCCTGAAAATAACATTCTGTTGAAAAATTAAATTCAATGTAATTGCAATATACAAGGTGACTTTATTAGGTTCTTCTTTAACTACCTGCAGCTTGAGATCGTTAGCGAAGGCAAGGATGGTTCTCTTCTCGTTGTGGGAGAATGGATAGGGCACGGGCACGATCTCATCCGAACTTCCCACCATCTTCGTCTTAAAAATGATAGATGAGATTTTTTTTAGATTTTAGAAAATTATTTCAACCCCCTTTTACTTTGCTATTCCGAAACAGATGGTGCCCCTGATCTCACGGCCATAGGTGGGCAGCGCTTATCTGAGCCTTTTTACACAGTGCCCCTAGTACCATTATTGTCCGTTGCGGGGTGCTCCCGAAAATTCTTAATTATTTCCTCCTTCTGGATGTTTCTCCTTTGACTTTTGCACAGTGCCCCCGAAAATCCCGACCCCCATTTGCACAGTGCCCCTGCACCCTCGTGCCCACCTATGCTCACGGCTGAAAAAAAGAAAATGGCCGGAAATAAATCTTCGAATTTATATATGGATTTTTAAAGTGGCCTTAAAATGCCACGTGCGAAATTCAAAATAAAGCAAGGACGCATACTATCCCTAGCACGTCGGATTTCAATGAGAGACGGTAAGGCTCCGTCCGTATTAGAGATGTCACATTTTTGTAAGATTTGAGGAGTAAAGAACACTCATAAGATAATGGAATAATCGAAAAATATGCGAAGGATATGCTTGAAAACTAGGGCAACCGTATGAGGGTAATTTTAAAATGCACTTGTCTCTCCGTTGTCATGTTTAGTTCGAGTCGGAGTCGGAGAGGTGCCTGAAATTGCACATTCATAAGACAGAAGCAATCATCGCATTATTTTTAAAAACACAAGCTAAGCGATTACTTGAATGATCATACCTTGGGATTGTTGTAGATCGAGGGATGCTGCAGCTCCCTATGCATGGCTAGAGCTTGTGCGACAGAGTAGAACTGAGATTTTACATGTGATCTGGAAAATGACTATTCAATAGTAGAAGACATTTAAGAACATTACCTTATGAACACATTAGTGAGAGGCTGTTCAGGTAGAGCGGCTTCATCCTCTCTGTTCAAGCGGCCAGGATACTGCTGCGATGGTGAGAGCCTGCGAACGCGAGGCGTATTATACATATGATAATCAGCAAGGAGATAGTGTCAACTCACAGACTCTTCATACGACGAATGTTGATTCGTTCCATGAAACTAAACTGCTTCCTAGCCGCCTCTCGCTCCTCGCGCTTCAGACGTCTGCGAAGGACAGTATATAATAATATTATTCCGAAAAAAGTAGACTCGCAATTTGGGAGAAATGTTTACACCTTTCCAGCTTTTGTTGTCTGGTGATTGTTTGCTTGAGAGCACGTTTTCTACCGCGGACATTGATGATCTCCGAGGAAGTAGGGACAAGCAGATCACCCGTGAAGGCCGTTGTTCGGCCAAGACCACCAGACCAATTCCGCAAAGCGGATAACATCCTGAAAGGGCATTGGACATCTTCGTGTAAAAAATAAAGAAAATAAAACACTAGAATGGAAAGAAAAATCAATAATTCAATTCATTCTAAATCGTAGTTTGTAGCCTTAACGATTACCGTAGTCCCGTGAATTGTAACGTCATTCCGGTTGAGAGTAAAACACATTTAACAAAAAATTCAAGCAAACGTGTATCTCAAACGGAAGAACTATAAGATTACAGTAATCTCATACTTCCGCCTGTTCAGCCACTGTTCGAGGCCTTCTGAAGGGTTTTATCGTTGATGCTGTGTTTTCTCTGCACGTTGATTACATCTTCTCGCTATTTGGTGTTGCAAACGTTTTATTGCATGCTGCAGGTAACGCCGAATCATGCCGGAGGCTAACCCCATGAACGGAGGCGATCTCGCCGAGCTTCTCAGAAACAGCGGATACAACTTCGACAACATGGGAGGCATGAACCAGAACTTCGTGAGTGCATTTAGCTCATCGTATGAAAAAATCTATCGAGAGTATTCCCGTTTTGATATTGATTGTCTATTTTGTCACATGACAATAATTTCATCACGTGATGAAATGTACTTTCAGGAGATGCTCTCCAAGCTGTCCGCCAAGGTCAAGGCCCGCGTCTCCGCCCTGAAGGCCATCCAGACTAAGTCGATCGACATCGAGGCCAAGTTCTACTCGAAGGTCCACGAGCTCGAGAAGCAATTCGAGGCCGAGTTCAACGCAGTCAACGAGGAGCGCCGCAAAATTGTCAGCGGCGAGTACGAGCCCACCGCCGAGGAGTCCAAGCTCCCCCTGATCCATGGAGCCACCGAGGAAGAGATCAAGGAGCTCAATGAGAAGAGCGAGGCCGACAGCGTATGCTTGATTTTTTCGTATCTTTTAAGATATTTGATTGTGCGTGCGATCGCAAAAGACGCAAAGTCCTTTTAACTTTTTGCCCACCCCCCCCCTTCCATAGTCTCCCCTCTATGTGATGTGATGCCCACTATACAGGGCGAGAAGGGAATCCCCGAGTTCTGGCTCACTGTTCTCAAGTCTGCTGAGAACATCGGAGAAGCCATCCAGGAGTGTGACGAGCCCATCCTCAAGTTCCTGACCAACATCTCGACGACTGTCGAGCTTGAGCCTGCTGTGAGTGGTCATACTTCTACTTTTTGTTTTATAATTTGTTTGTTCGAGCCAAACAGCTAACTAATGCGTATTTCAGGGTTTCACTCTCGTCTTCCACTTCGCCGAGAACCCCTACTTCAAGAACAGCACCATCAAGAAGCAGTACAAGCTTGAGATCAAGCCCGATGCTGAGGAGCCTTTCGAGTACGACGGACCCGCTGTCACCGAGACCACCGGAGACAAGATTGAGTGGCACGAGGGCAAGGACTGCACCAAGAAGGTCATCAAGAAGAAGCAGAAGAAGGGAGCTAACGCTGGAAAGTTCCTCACCAAGACCGTCAAGGCCGACTCGTTCTTCAACTTCTTCGACCCCCCTAAGGTTGATGCCGACCACAAGAACGAGGAGGATGATGAGGACGACGAGGTGAGATATCTATTTCCTCTTTACGGATGGTTTTGTTACTCCTGAACTTTTTTGTTTGAAGTTCAAGCTAAAAATATCTTTCGTTTGCAGACTCAGGAGCTCCTCCGTGCCGATTTCGAGATTGGACAGATCATCCGTGACCACGTAATTCCCCGTGCCGTTCTCTTCTTCACCGGAGAGGCAGCCGAGGACGATATGTTCGACGACTTCGGAGACGAGGGAGTGAGTTATACAGTCCGGTCAGATCCCCATGTGAAAACGGGGCGCCCGGGGCGACCCGAAGCGACCCATTGACTTTCACAGCAAGGAGAATGAGAAATTCACGTTGAATTAAAGTGAGCTGTGTTCTAGAGGTCATTACCGAACTTTTCATGTATTTCACATAAATTTTAAAAATTACATTAATTATAAATAAATTATTTAAAATGGTTTAATTTACGAATCATAAGTGCGCCCAAGCCGGACTACCGTAGTTGAGAGCTTTTCTTTTCTACAGATCCTGGTCTTGGTGTGTTGCTTTCTTTAATTTAGTCCTCTTAACTACGGCAGTTTAAATAATGTATTTATAATTAATGTAATTTTTTAAAATTTATGTGAAATACATGAAAAGTTCGGTAATGACCTCGAGAACGCAGCGCACTTTAAATCAACGTGAATTTCTCATTCTCCTTGCTGTGAAAGTCAATGGGTCGCTTCGGGGCGCCCCCGGGCGCCCCGTTTTCACATGGGGATCTGACCGGACTGTATTTCCTCATCTTAATTTCAATATTGCGCTATGATGATTCTCCAACTGACACCTCAAATGCTAGTGTTACAAGACACGATGATTTCGCTCTGTTAGACTGTTATAGTGGAATTTTTTAAAAAGAATTTCTAAAAAAATATCATTCATTTTTTCAGGACGAGGATGATGATGAGGATGAGGAGGACGACGAGTAAGCGTACGACCTTTCCTGAACCGATTGATTGATTTTGATTGTACTGAACTGAAATTTTTTGCACTTTTCATATCGTCCTAAATTAGTTCCAAGTTGTTAGACAAGTGCACTTCTCCTTCACCACTTGTAATGTTATCCGTCTGTGGGAGGAGGGACTTTCGCAACAACTGTTTAATTCCTTCCTCCTTGGCGTCTTCGTTATCACACAAGTTGCCTTCACGTTGATTTTATTCTGTTCGTCCCATTGGTTAATTCAAACCAATGTTCGTGGACGCCGAACGTTGTTTGAGCTTCTCCCTAGTTTCCGTTGTTGTAGGGAGACGGTTGCGAGTTTGACCATCCGAGTTTGTCTGTCCCCCGTTCATGCGCTTCTCATTCCCGATTCATAATCCCGGCTTTGATAAACTGCTCTTCCGTTATTTGAGATCGCATAACTACACGGGTATTATAACCGTCACTCGATACATTCATAGTTTATGTGAAGGGATTGCATGTACACTTTCAGTGGTGAATTACAAATGAGGGAAGACACCATGATATTGGGGAATCCGCTTTGGAAGGTATACCACTGTAATCAATTATCTACAGTTCTTTGTACTTTGAGGAGTGTATCCATTTGTGGATCAATAGAAGGCTTGATATTTGCAAGTTGAAATGTTCCGATCGATCTGTATTGACAAAGCCACCCCTCGACTGTGTCCCTGGCTCGAGTAACGGTATGGAGAACTTTAGAATTCATATAACTGGTCTCTAGTCAGACAGGCAGTGGTTCGCTGGGTCTTCATCGTTGCTACCTATTTCTGAGTCTACATCGCATCGGAACGACCTATCTACCCTACTTGCCAGAGTGTTGATAGCCGCTGTGATTGAAAGAGGTATACGGTGGGTAGACTAGACCGATCATACCTGGACGACCAACTGGTTGAAATAGTTGGCGCAGGGTCTTTTATTTTTCTCTAGTAAAAATGTTACCCAAACTGGAGTGGGGAGAGGAGCGGGGAGAACCGCCCGTCACGTGGTACAGAATGAAGAACCCCGTATTTTTTGAATAGGTACCCGTACACTTACCAGTCTGTCAATTCATAAACCGAAATTCCAAACCTAAAGAAACGAGGTAGGGCGAGAGAATGTGCGAAAGTAAGAGAGGCCTTCTCCATTTTATTTACACATTCTCTCACTTCAAACCTTTTTTTTGCAGGGTTGCTCGGCCTAAGAAATGATGTGTAAAGGCATTTCAGTTATTGCAGATTCCGGAAATTCGTCGTTGTTTTTGGAGAGAGCTGAGGAATTGTGTGAATCGTCACTGCATGAGACTCGTCCCTTTGATGTTGCCGAGCTGGCTACCGTAACCTCCGAAGACGACGACGAACTAATCGTGATTCTCGACGCGATCCTCCGATTGAGGGACGGCATCAGGTTGGACGAGATTAATATTCCTACGTGAAAAGGCGTATCGTAGGAATTGTCGTGTTTTTACTCGGATAGATCACTATCACTACGCAGTTCTTATAGGTTTGATATAGAAAAATATCGGGACATCATCTGATGCATAAATATAAGAGAGACTATCTGAGTGGGTCGACTTAGTTTTGGCACTGGGCTACATTTTCGTTATGAAAATGACTACTCTATAAAATAGTGCGTTATTTGAGAGTTACGAATGTGCCTTTCCAGAAGTTCAAAAACGCGTCTACGCCTCATGGCAAAAAATATCTGTTTGTGACGTCACAAAACTTTTTCGTCAAATCGATTCGAATCCTTTCCATTTCTAGTACGATCGATAGCCCATCGAAATACAAATATTTTTTACTTACGCAACTTTTTTGATTAGTGCTCCTACAAACAAGTTATTCGGCATAAACTAGTTTAATGCCAATTTGCAACTATGCTCCTGCTACTGGAAACTTCATATTTTCATAGCGTATTCCTTAAACTGAGGCACACATTCACTGAGAAAGTGGATATTTAAAAGTGGCCCAAGGAAATTAATTTAGGAAAAAAAAGAAAGTGTTGCGGCAACTTGAATAGTACTCGATTGACATATTTTAATTAATGATACGGTATGTATTCAAATTTTCTTCATCTAAACCGGTTTGATCAGAAGATTGTTTAAAGATTGTTTTCTATCACAATGGGCAAGAGATGAGTAAGAAACGCTGAAAATTTGAATATTTCTTCAAGTCAATTGCATACGACGCGAAAACTTAGAGTATTGTGCAGTTCAAAAACTTAGCAGTCTCCGCCCACTTTGGCGATACGGTCGTTAGCGCAAATTAGTCCATGTTTCGGAACATTATATTCCCTACTAATGCAGACATCTTCTCTAAAAATATTTCATTCCTATTTCATAAAACGTGCATTCCCCTGCTATTAAAAGCACACAATTAAATCACGGAAATATTGATATGGCTTATTAGCATTTCGCCGACATTTTGCGCAGTAGTTCCGTTATTAACGGAACGGAAAATTTACGCACAATACAATTGCTGAACATGTGCAAGCGACAAATTTCCTAAATTAACTTCCTTGGGGCCACTTTTAAATATCCATTTTCTCAGTGAATTTGTGCCTCAGTGTAAGGTTTACGATATGAAGATAAGAAGTTTCCAGTGGCAGGAGCATAGTTTCAAATTGGCATTAACTAGGGTTGACCGTTCCGTATCGGTATCGGGATTACGGCCCCCTCGCTTACCCTCTGGCAGTCTCAATCGTATTCCGGGAGAGAGAGAAGAGAGGGAGGGGTCAAATGCCGTATTACGGAATACGGCGCCGTATTCTGTGAGAAATGGAGTATAAGATGACTCAGAGTAGAAGAATCATACATGTTCCTCTTCCACCTACCTCAAAATATGAAAGGTAATCGAATTAGCCATTTCCCGATCAAATCACCTCGGCAACTGATAGAGGGGAATGGCTTGTATCGCTCTCTCTAGTGTGAATGAGATGTGGTGCACTTGGCTCAGGTGGTTAAGCGCTTGAGTCTCAGTTTGGCTGTGACTTGACATGCGCAGTTCGAGTCCTTTTGGAGTCCTTTCTCTTGCTTTTATTTTTGTCGACTTTACACAAACAATGAATCGAGAACATATCCCGGATTTTTCATGGCAGAATGAATGTCTATGCACCTCAAAATTGTCGTCAAAAGTTGAGAGTGCGCTTGGGAAACGAGACAAAAGTTTACTGAAAAATGAAATAGCAGTGACACGGAGAGGTAAATCAACATGACCAGCTCTGTTGCGACAAGAAACTAGTGAATAATTTAGGGAAGTGAAATCGAATCCACAATTTCTCTTCAAATAATAAGGCTTTTTACGGAAGTTTTCTTATCTAATTTACTCCGTTTGGTTATAAACTGAAATAAATTTAAAATGCAAGAGAAATGACTCCAAAAGGACTCGAACTGCGCAAGCCATGTCACAGCAAAACTGAGACTCAAGCGCTTAACCAACTGAGCCAAGTGCACCACATCTCATTCACACTAGAGAGAGCGATACAAGCCATTCCCCTCTATCAGTTGCCGAGGTGATTTGATCGGGAAATGGCTAATTCGATTACCTTTCATATTTTGAGGTAGGTGGAAGAGGAACATGTATGATTCTTCTACTCTGAGTATGCTTATCCTGAATTTCTCACAGAATACGGCGCCGTATTCCGTAATACGGCATTTGACCCCCTCTCTCCCCGGAATACAGAGTGTTAGAGAGAGTTGACCCCTCCTCTCCCTTAATACGATCGCGGGAGGTCAAGAGAGCGAGAGATAGCCGTTTTACGAATACCGAACCGACAACCCTAGCATTAACCAAGTTTATGCCAAATAACTTGTTTGTACGAGCGATAATCAAAAGAGTTGCGTAAGTAAAAAATATTTGTATTTCGATGGGCTATCGATCGTACTAGAAATGGAAATGATTCGAATCGATTTGACGAAAAAGTTTTGTGACGTCACAAATAGATATTTGTTTGCCCTGAGGCGTAGACGCGTTTTTGAACTTCTGGAATGGCACACTAGTAACCCTCACATAACGCACTATTTTATGGAGTAGTCATTTTCATAGCGAACATTTAGTCCTGTGCCAAGCCCCCTGAAGAAATATGTCGATCCTCTCAGATAATCTCTCATATAAGGGTTGTTGCTGGTAGATCAAATATTAGAGTTTCGGTGACAAAATCTGGTAAATTTGTGAAAAAAGCGATGGGGTTCGATCCAAACTAGTGATGGGTTTAACCGAAATCGTATGGATTTCCGGCTAAAAGAGGGAGAGTTCTGCTACTGCCTACACTCTTGCACATGTATGATCTGATGTTAAACTGAATTGGAGATTTATTTAAAATTGGATAGAAATATTAACCGCAATGTGCATGCACTAGATAAATATGGGATTCGAGATGATGGTGAATGTACTGTAGACAGATACTAGTAGATCATAATACTACTTGAGACCCGAGAGTCCATTGCATCCACAGCGACTCGTTCTGCAAGTGATGACTGCCAATGGATTCGAGGAAGGGGTACGGTAGAATTAAACTTATTGACGTACGAGGCCGTTCGTGTAATAATCGAACAGAT
Organism: Pristionchus fissidentatus; assembly: GCA_036245785.1. Taxonomy (NCBI): domain Eukaryota; kingdom Metazoa; phylum Nematoda; class Chromadorea; order Rhabditida; family Neodiplogasteridae; genus Pristionchus; species Pristionchus fissidentatus. Next base: position 31,557,294 of record BTSY01000004.1, read on the forward strand.
CCAGCTGAATCTGGAACAGTTAAAAAGATCTTTTTTTAATTACAAAAATGCTTCTTTTCGTAAAACAAATAAGTACGATAATCACCACAATGAACCCTTGTGTAGAGACAATTCCAAAGAGTTCAAGTAAAAGAGGCAGTTCTCCCCTCTCATTCTCCCGATTTGATAGCATTCTAGTTCTGCAATTGAACTAGCTTTTTCCCTCCCCTGATTCTTAGACAAACGACCTCATATCGATGAATCACTTTTTTATGCATCAAATGGCTAATAGTAAAATTGTGCATAATTGATCTACTCTGTATCTATTGTCTGAATTAAGTCTCTTCTCGAATTGCTCTTTGACGACGAAAGTGGAGCGACCGCTGCTTTCCCCATGATCTCTCGACTTTTCGAATGGGCGACGACCGATCGATTGGCAGTTGAGGGCGCCGCGAGGGCGTGGATCGGACGCCATTTGGGCGCCGGACGATGGGAAGAAGGAGTGAATGAGGAGGAGGAGGAGGAGGAAGAGGAAGAGGAGCCGTGTAGCAGGTACTGTAATCAGATATTGGCTATCGATGAGTGATGGTTGTCAGTGGATCGATAGAAGGGGAAGAGGAGGAGGAGGAAATGGATGAGAGTGGAGAAGAGGTCGATCCTGACTCCGCCCCTTTCTTCATTCGAGTAGTGCAAATGGCGGGTGAATTGGAAGAGGAGAAAGTATTCTTGCTGCCGGCACTTGAAGAGGTATTTGTATTTTTTAAAGGAAAATATTTTGATAGAAGTGGAAAAAAGCTAAGGAAGCGGAGAAATCAATATTTAAATGAAAAAATCAAATACTTAAATTTCGGAAAACGCAGACCTGATTCCTGATCCCGGTTTACTGTAGATAATCTCGATTTTATATCCCAAAATGGGGTTGGGGTAGCTCCCCAAAACAACAAGAGGCCTACGGTAGTAGTAGAACGGCACTCTGAGCATTGTGGCCAACTTATCGTAATAGTAACTAGGATTTCTTAAATTGTGATAATTATGCCATTGTTAGTTGCATGAGGTAAATTTTGATTAGTCAATGCTTGACATTTTTTTGCAACATAATTAACAATTACATGATTAGCATACTTTCAGAAATCGGGTTAGGTTGGCTACAGTACTCAGAGAGCGGTGGTATTGCTACCGTATGCCACTTGTTGTTTTGTCTACCTACCGTCCCCATTTCGGACCAGGAGTATATTCATTGTGTAAAAAAATGATATGATCTACAGTATGTATACGGGGATACGTAATCAGACAAGTGTTTTTTTTTCGGAAGTTATCACGTGATAAATAGTGTTTAAAACAATTTTAGCCGCTTTCTTACAAGATCCTCCCTAGTTAAAACACAAAAAGGTTGTGCATATGCCGAAGGAAACCCTGCTTAAAATCAAAAAGTTAACCTTTTTGTGCACATTTAGTTTTTTTAAAATCTATTTCGTTGAAAACAACATTTATAAAAAAAATATTTAGATAAATACGGTATGCTGAAATCCCACCGAAAATATTTGTAATGCAGCCTCGACGACTCATCCGACCGACTCGAATGGAGCAGCCGATGGATGCATGGTCGCAGCTGCTGCAGATGTCCCATCGACTTTCACGAGCATTGCAGAGACATGTGAAGTAAGAAGAGGAACGAAGCAATATGTTGATTTGATTAGTTGTCAAAAAATTCGATGTGCGTTCCTGGACGATGTGCGATTTAGTTACCATCATATGTCATTGCTTAATTATTCCAGATTGCGCGGTTCGAATCTACGGAAAGAATGCAGAGAATTGATCAATGTCATTGAGACTTTTCTGAAGACTGCCGAAGATTGAACAGATTATCAAATACGATTATTGTTGTATTTCTAGCAATTCTGAGTGCGATGTACGGATGAAACCTGATAAAGTCTTTCGGATTACTCTAATTATGTCGATATATCACGTTATTCGATTTCGAGCTACCATTACCTTATCTGAGGATATTCTAGCAGTGGACAATAAATTGTGTCTTACAGGGGGTACTGTAGGAGCATGTGCTCGGTAGTAGGCAGGAAAGCTCTCGGGAAGATTGTGAAATCGACATCGAGGTACCGTATTTATAGAATATATAGATCTAATTAGTCCATCTTAAATTATTGAGTACTGTAATATTTACGGACAATATTTTCTAACTCATCTGTCAGAGGTAATTGACATTGAGTACTTCCAGATGCATCTACGAAAATTTGGCATATGAGGAACACCTTCTGAGGACACACAATCCAGAGAAGGAGGGAGAGCTACTCATGATGTGGAGGTACGGTAGGAAGGGGAATATCGATTGATGATGTACTTGGAGTGTTGATAGCGTCTCGTTCAAGATAGAGAATGTTATAGTAGAATTATGATTGTTATTGATAGTGTTTAGCGAACACTTTTTCTGCAAACAAATGGAATATACAGTGAAACGCATTAAATAGGGGGTAAGCACGCGGAAAGTGAGGAACTCTGCGTTGCTCCCGAGATACGGTATATCATTTTCTAAAAAAAGTCATGCACTTGTGAAAGTTGTATTCATTTCGCCGGAAATATTTCTTTTCACTGTCCAAGATATGGATAGGAATGTTCGATGATCATAATATATCGGAATGTAAATCAAGTTCTTGAATTACGGTATCTCATCCTCATTGTACAGTAATCGTCCCTCTGTTGTGGTCGGTCGTCATCAGAATCCATGGTCGGAGATTTCTCTCACTGAGGCTGCTCGACGTCAAGTATCGATTGCACGACGACACTCGGGTGGAGGCACCGTATACCATGATGAGGGTGAGAGACGGGTACTGTAGGGTTACAGTACCTTATGTATTTCATAGGAGTACAACGGTAAAGGAGCAGTGTTATAACAAAGATATCACAAAGATATACATATAAATTAAAATATGAGACTGTATTCTTGTATTATAATATGACATCGCTAATGGTCTATGGAAAATTGTTTAGTCTGCCAAATCAACCAATATTTTGTTGGCTGAAAACTAGTGGGACTGCTTCGATCATATAGCTGGTTCAGGCAATCTCAACATCTCCATTCTAACTACACAAAGTTCTCATTGTCGCAAGAAGAATCTGCAATTGATAGCTGAAGCAATCAATGGACGATTTACTGTGAATGTGAGAGAATTACGGTAGATCAAAGTCCTAATCAATGTGGTTAAACCGATTCAACACGTGCACCAATTGGGTAAAAATTAATTATTCTCTGACCACCATCCACCAATTCAAAGAGGTCAGCACACATTAAATAGTTCCGTTAGCCGAGAAACCTACCTTGTCGCAAAGCTATTTATCGGGACTTTTTCCGTGCACTTTTGCATAAATCAGACTCATGGCCTATCGTTGACCTTATTTCAATTTAACTGTTCGTGGTTTGTAGATCGCCAGGACAAGGTAGGCCCCCAACGGTGTGATTTTTGGTGGTTTCATTGCTGCCCTATTGCAAATGAACGTTGATCTAGCTGCCGAATACGTCATTAATAGTTCAATCAATACTTGATGATGTTACGTTCATACCCATTTTTAAGAATTTCGTTTTTCTTTATTTAGTTGAGTACAACCTTTTCCCGGGTTCCAAAATAATTTAGAATCTTTCCAGCATAGAATTGATCTATGTTTCATATCGAAATTGATGGCCCCATCTTCACTACAATAGCTCATTTACAGGTTGTTCCCACAGCTCGCGACGATCTCGAGATGCAACCGGGATCAAGGAAGTGCTCAGGTGAGCAGCGAGGGGATTCAGTCAAATAAGGAACGGAACCATAAGTGGGCATGTCGATCTACGAGTATCACCGTAATTGGGTGCTAAGATATTTCGGAGAAACAAAATGAGATATAACCGTCTCAGAAGACATATTCAGAAAATTACATCGATCGAACTCAGAAACTTACGTTTCAGAAAGTTTTTTTTTGTCAGAAAATAGATTAAAAAAAACTTTTATCTGACCTTTTATCGTTTATCTGAAATACCTTGCGAAATCTTCTTTCTAAAAATAAAATTTCGGAAGCGACCGTTTCTAAAAAAACATTCTCAAATGTCCTATTCTGAGATTCTCAAATGACTTTTCGGAAATGTTTTTTCTCAAAATGTATGTTCTCGTTTGTTTCTCCGAAATGTCTTACCACCCGTGGTATGGTGGGGACGTTCAGCATATTTATGGATGAGAATCCTGCGAATAGCAGGCTGCAATGAATGATTCATGATTCAAATTGATGAACCTCTTATCTCTCACAGGTACGGCTGCTCGAATAGCTCGTGGTCGTGCATATCATCACATGACGATGTTGGTGGATGTCGACCTCCAACGATTGAGTGGAATATTAAGGAGTGAACTGCAGGTATACTGTAGATGATGGTAGATTAATCGATTGATCGATGCATCAGGAGCGAGTTCGATCGACAGCGACACGCAGTGTGCGCGCACCCGCTGTTGGGTATCTGCGGCAGGATGACGCGCGCGACGCGTCAGTTGACGCGCTGGCAGAGTGCGTCGCAGATGCGTGGAGCACTCATTTTGAGGTAGGGGAATTGTCGATTGAATTATGAGTGATGTAATATGGCAGAGAGTGGAGGAGTCGATTGTTGATGTGGAAGGAGCGAGTAGAGAAATCGATGGAGTGAGGAAAGCAATGGACGAACTCCAAGGTATACTGTAGAATTGAAGGGTACGGGGCCGGTTCTTAGAGTGTACGGTTGAAGAATGATATGGGTCAAACAGAATTTGTATCAAAATATTACTGAAGATTGTGGAAAATAGTTAGGATGAAGGACGAACGTTCAACGTTCAAAAATATAATCGTTCGGAAGGATGATATGAGAAGAAAGTTGGTGTGATTCATAAAGTTTCAGGATCTGTTTTTGTTGGAGGCAGAGAGAATAAAGGCCTTTCTTGCTCACAATTATCGATTTGTTCAGATTGGGAGTGGATCTACGGGCGGACGCCCGCCTTTGAATTAGAGATTAGAGGAAGAGAAGTTATCAAGATTAAGAATGGACGAGTTATCGAAGTAAGTATGACATAGGGATGCATAGTGTGAAGGAAGAAACATATGACTGTCTATACAGAGATAGAGATTAGTGCAGTAGGTCTGAGAACGGATGAGGAGTGAACAATTGATTCGTTTAGTCGCTTACAACGGCATTGGATTGAATTACCTAATGATGACGTAACTGTTTCAGGCGGTGGATAAATCGATTGTGGGCGAGCGACTCACTGAAGAGCTCCTGTCGAGACTGTTGTGATCTACCCACTTTATAGAATACGGTACCCAGTTCATTATCGATTGTTTGTGAGAGTGAGCTTATACTGCCATACCGACGTTTCATCTGTGATTGTGTATCATACTGTAGATTAGGAATCGATAAAGTAGTGTATCCATGATCTACTGTTGATTATTGATGTTTTCCTCTATGCTCAGTTCGGCGCCCTTTCTGAATTTGAATCGTAATCTCAATTTCTCTCATTTCCTCTTGGATATTCCCCTCTGGTTAAGCGATGGTACACATAAAAAGAGTCTGATTCACCCCTTTCCCCCTCTCATCAGACAGTGGCCATCTATACTCTTTCTTCCTCTCCTCCCTCTCCTTTCTCTCGTTATCTGCTCTCTCCGTGAATGGCACACTCTCTCACCAGCCAATCTTGCTCCTTTTGAGGAGAACCACCTCTAAAGGTGTGCACTACGGTAGGTAAGCCTAGAGGAGGCGGAGCTTACCTGGGCCTGTAAACTATCGTAGTTTCTCGGTGTTTTTTGATAGAGAACAATACTTTATCGACTATTTTTTGAATTTCTGAAAAGAGGGCGGGGCTAGTTGCAGCATAGACTGTTGGAAAGGGGACCCACTCGAGGGGCGAAAGTCATCAGTTTCAATGGATCGAATTGGTCGTTTCCTCGAAGGCAGAGAGTGTCCTCTGCACCCTCCTTCTTTCCCACACTCTCTCACTCTTTCTAACCATCGAGAGAGTATCGAACCCATTCCTCGTCCAGTTCTCGATCGATTCTCGGTATCGAATCTCGACTCCCAGCAGTGCTTCCAACATCTCACCTACAAGGTCTGCTGTGATATATCCATCAGGAGCTGGTACCACCCTGAACGTAAGAGAGGTATACTGTAATTATCTTTCAATCGATATCCTTCGATCTACAGATGTCCTCGTTCATGGAAGGGCAGCAGCTGTCTTTACGACGTTGTGGGCAGTCTGGAATCCAGAGGTGAGCGAGTTGAAAGTCAGAGGGATACGGTAGAAAGAGTACGGTATGGTGTACGGTAGATCAGAATTTATTGGAAATTAATTAATATTGAGGTCGAGGTGGCGAGATTACTCGTCAAATTTTGCATGACAAAAATCATCTTCGAAGCCGATCTCGACCAGCTCATCACGCAGTTGAATAAGGTACGGTATACTGGTACACTACAGTACTAAATTAATTAATTATCTTACACTGTCAATTATTGATCGATAGATTTGTAGGACTAGTCAATGATTCATCTAATAATCAACATTGTTTGTATTCTCTCGTCTCCACACTCTCTCGGGTAGAGAGAGCGAGAGAGTGTGTGAGGACAAGAGAGTATTGATTCCCTCTCTCTTCAGTACTACGGTCGCACTATCCCTATCTCATTCGTGGAGGCTGCCATCGCATCATTCCAGAACCAGGTATCCCGATTATCGATCTCCGTAGTCAGTTATCGATACCGCACTTTCAGAGATGCCCTCGGTACGGTAAGCTGCCCGGGCCGAGTTACAGGTGCGACACCTGTGGCGGTGCGCATCTGAAAGAGAGATGTCCTCTGGTATCTTCGGTCTGAATATCATTTATTGAACTAAGAGAATTCTGTAATGTTGTTGGGTTAGATGCTTGCATCTCCGTTTCTTCAGCTCCACTCAACTCATTCGTTCAATGAGATCATTGGCATCGCGGAATTCTGTTGTGAGATCTGCCATAAAGAGTGGAGATCGAGGTTAGTTATAGTGGAAACTGGGCTGTAGACTCTTCTTCTCATACTTTAAACAATATTTTTTGCTGAGAAAGTGTAAATTTTTCAACTTGTGATTTTTTTGACTTGAAACTAAAGTCAAGTTTCAAGTTTATATAAACATGCATTTGCAGCAGCACTGGAATCGCCGACAGGGTGCGATGCTGCATGAGATGCAGGCAGAATAAGGTATACTGTAGATTGAACGAGTGTCCAATCAATAATGCCCACTATTGTTCAGGGTCTCCGACGCTGGTTCGTCGAGACATGCACGTCGTCTTGCCATCAACACTGCCCTCGAGTGACGCATGCCGTCGTGGCGCCGATTGGCGCCCATCTGCGGCCGTCCCAACGGTCGCCGACTCCGCCCTCTTCCGATGCAGCAGCTGCAGCCAGTATTGGTCCGTACTGGAATCCGCCGCCTCCTCCTGCAGCAGCTGCAGCAGTGGTCCCTCCCCCTCCAGCATGGGATTCAGACCACATCAACTCCCCCATGCCCCCCTCGTGGTACCGTATGTAAGAGCACAATTTGGAGGCATAATTCGTTGATCAACCACCCCCTCTCTCTTCTTCCCTCCCTCTCTCTTATTGTCTTACTTGGGTAATTTTTCGTTAACCAGTTATCGCGGAGTATTCATACTAGGGTTGGTAAAATCGGTGAAGCCCGGTACAAGGTCTTTTAAAACGTGAAAAGCTCGCGAAAAGCTCGACCCCGAGCCGGTTCACCGTGATCGAGAGAGAGCGCGCGGTCCGAGCCGCGAGCCCGAGGATCACCGCCGGCTCGCAGAAAGCTCGCGGCTCGCGGTGGACTGCGAGCTTTATTTTCACCGTCTCGGCATAAGAACTTCCTGATTGCTCTGATTACCAGAGAGACTACCGCTACAGCCTTCATAGCCCTATAGTGGTTAAGTTTTTGCCCTTTCACCCGAACGTCGGTGGTTCGACCCCGCGTCGATGTACTCATTTTTGCTCCATTTTCATTCAGATTGCGCTCTATGACTACTGATGTTTATATCCCTTTTAATGGTTTTGAACGTTCTACTCAGTCCTCGGCCTCTTGTCTGCACTAATTTGTGAATGAGAATGCTTCTTTTTTTCACGCATTGCGAAACGAGTGAGGCGATTCCGCATTCCTTATAGCATAACGTGGAGTAGTTCTTATAGAAACCGTCAAAAGGGATATAACACGCCTCTCACGAGAGGCTCGGCTCAGAATAGCATTATTTCGGCACAGAGCCCATTTTTCGATAGTTTTTTTCCCACATTTTTGGTTCCCACTAGGTCCAACTAAGATCCTCGTGAGGTATTATGTCACAGAAATCATTTTCCGCTTAGATACAGCTACTGTAAGCTGCTACCCTTGAACTTCAGAGCCGTTTTTCGATGTCCTAATGAAGTTTCTGAGAAAACTTTTCTCTTAGGGCTAGGGCTACTTTTCCATGCTCTTTCGACCTATTTCGTTTGTTTTTCTATAGGTCTGTGAATTTACATAATAACTATCAGGTTGGCCGGAAAGTCTTGATAACTCTTTTTGTTTTTCTACTGTGTGCCGCGTTCGAACTTTGGTGTCCCTTCGTTCCTCACAAGTGACAAGGAGACTAGGGCCCTTGTAGTAGACAACTCCCCATTCCCCTCTCTTTCTCCGTGCTGAAGTTAACGCACGATGTATATTCCCAGTGTAATCCACATCCGCCATGTTCTGCTCTACCTCTTCCTATCTCACACCACGTTGAAGGATTCGGAGACTCTCCTGAAGAAAGTTTATGACCAACATGCTCCCTCCTACCCAACCATACAAAGATGGTTCCATTGCTTCAAAGAAGACGACTTTTCACTCGATGACCAGGACCGCTCTGGAAGGCCCCGTGAGTTGGATTTGGATGCGTTGAGAGCCCAGGTGAATTCGGATCCATTCCAAAGCACTCGTGAACTGGCATCCACACTGAAGGTTGTCCATAGCACTGTTGAGGAAGGCTTGAAATCTCTTCGGATGAGAAAAGCTCTTGGTCGATTCATACCCCATGATCTGACCCAGGACCAGCTGGACCACCGAGTCGATGATGCATACAGTCTTCTCACTCTCCACGGCGGCGATCGATGGTTGGAACGGCTGATCACTGGAGATGAAAAATGGGTCCTCTACGATAATCACCACAGGCGAGCCCAGTGGATTCAAGAAGGAGAGACGCCACAGGATGTCCCTAAACCCGATTTTCACCCCAAAAAAGTGATGCTCTCAATATGGTGGGGAGTGGATGGGCCCATCTACTGGGACCTCCTTCCCGAAGGTCAAACCATAAACGCCGACCGTTATGTGAAACAACTACGTAATTTGAAGAAGGAAGTCGATAGTTCAGCCCTGAAAGATAAGAAAATATATTATCAGCATGACAACGCTCGTCCACATGTCGCCAAACTCGTCAAGCAGGAACTGGGAAAGTATGGCTGGATGATTCTCCCTCACCCACCGTATTCCCCAGACATCGCCCCAAGTGACTATTGGCTTTTCTCGGGCCTGACCCATGCCCTTAGAGAGAGATCGTTCACAACACGAGGAAGTCTGGAGGCCGCACTGAAGCAATATTTCGCCTCACGCCCAGCAGGGTTCTATAGACAGGGCATCCACAAGCTAACACAACGTTGGCAGTATATCGTCGATAATGATGGAGCATATAACCCATAATGTACTTGTGTTTGCTTCGAGAAATAAACGAATGAAAAAGTTATCAAGACTTTCCGGCCAACCGAATAACTTTTGTAAATTTAAATAAATCTGTTCGAAAAAACCCGCATTTTTATTTCACCATAGCCTCCAGAATGTCACAAGGATTCGAATGATATGTCTAACCTCCCCCAACTCGGGAGATGATCGCATATTTCATGTGAAAATGTGTCCACGCTATCGATTCTCGACATTTCACACCGAATCACTCGTCTTTCAAGTGAGAAATGACTCGTCCTTCCATTGTTCTCGCACGATCTGAGCACTCATTTCACGCGAATGAAGCGGTGCGATTGACAACTAATGAGCGGAAACACTATAAATAGTCTATTTTCATATGAAATGTGGCATCATCTCCCTAGTTGTGGGAGCATAGACATATCATTCGAATCCTTGTGACCTGCCGGAGGCAATTATAAAATAATAATGCGGGTTTTTCGAACAGATTTTTAGAAATTCAAAAAAGTTAGTTATTATGCAAATTCAAACATGAATGGAAAAATGAGCGGCATGGGTCGAAAGAGCATAGAAAAGTAGCACTAGCTCTAAGCGAAAAGTTTTCTCAGAAACCACTTTGAAACATCGAAAAACTGCTTCAAAGGTAGCAGACGGCACCTTACAGTAGCAGTAGCAACCCGAGGAATGACTTCTGTGGCATAATAGCTCGCAGGGGTCTTAGTAGGACCTAATGGCACCCCAAAAGGTGAAAATCTCAACATTGAAATTTACAACTGTGCCAAGTCCAGTCCGAGCTTCTCGTGAGAGGCGTGATAAAACGCAGTAGTGATAGAGAGGAATCAGAATGAAAATGGAGCAAAAATAAGTGCATCGACGCGGGGTCGAACCACAGACGTTCGGGTGAAACGGCAAAACGTTAACCGCTGCACTACACGGGCTATCTCGGCTGAAGCGGTAGTCTCTCTGGTAATCAGAGTAATCAGACAGTTCTTCTGCCGAGACGGTGTTCACCCCGCTCTTTCCTCCCAAAAAGCTCGCGGTCCATCGCGAGCCGCGAGCCTTCTGCGAGCCGGCGGTGATCCTTGGGCTCGCGGCTCGGACCGCGCGCTCTCTCTCGATCACGAGCCGACCACGAGCCGAAGTGCACCTTTGGCTCGCACCGAGTTAACCAACCCTACTTTCTATGCTTTCGAGTTTCCCTATCGGATCCATGATTTAGTAAAAAGATGATGTAACGTATTTGCTTTAGTATTTACATGTGAATTGTATTTATTTAATATTTGGATAGATTGTGCTACCACTTTGAGTATTTCATGATTTGTGATAGACGTTGCTCATATAGTGAAATGATAAACGTTCATCAATCGATGGTAGATCATTGTCCTCCCTTCAATCAGTCAACCTTGACCCATGTGATCTATCAATCTATCGAACTTCTCTCGCATTCTCACTGATCACTTACGATTTCTTCTGCGAACTCGATCACAGTTCGGCTAAGAAGAAGAGGAGACGAAACTCAGCGAATGCATTAATGAACTCGCTCATTTCTATTCCCCCCCGCTTTATCAACAATAAATTCTCGCTTATTGGCTACAACTCAGTTTCCCTGTTCCTAATATCTCCCTATCCTTGTTTACTTCTTGTTTCGGTAGACCAATTTCTTCCCCATCAGATCATGCGACTTCTCATCGCTGTTTTACTCTCATTCTGCATCGCTTCTGTGTTCTGTCAAGGTGCGCTTTCTTATCTTATTGATAGTATGACCCAGCGGAATACCGTAATCCAGGTCCTCCAGGTGGTAGAGGCGGCGGAGGAGGAAGAGGCGGAGGTCGAGGAGGAGGTGGTGGAGGAAGAGGTACGGTAGTCAAGTAGTGGCATACTGTAGTGATATAAATAAATAAAAGATATCAACGATACAGTAATCAATCGATAATCTCAGGAGGAGGAGGGGGAGGAGGAGGTGGAAGAGGTGGAGGGGGCGGTAGAGGTGGAGGAGATAACGATGGAGGAGGAGGATGGGGAGGAAGTGAGAATTATTGTTCACATATGTTATCTTTATCTACGTTGAGTATTGTTTCTTGATCTACCGGTGATTTTTCTTCACATTCCACTGACTCTTCCTCATATTTCGTTACCCATTATTGACTGCATTTCAGATAACGGAGGCGGTAACAATGGCGGTGGATGGGGCGGAAGTGAGTCGTATTTCATAATTGACCTACCGTTCCTACCGCACTCCAAATTGTACCTCTTTTGACCTACCAGCTCTACATTATATTTACCGTATTCATTGTCAGATGGTGGTGGACGTGGTGGAGGTGGAGGATGGGGCAGAGGTATTTCATTATTCGATCGATCGATAATTAGTCAATACCGTAATCTCAGGAGGCGGTGGATGGGGCGGCGACCGTGGTCATGACCACGATCACGATCATCATCATCACCATCACGGTCCTTGGGGAGGAAGAGGACCATGGGGAGGACCATGGGGACCTCCCAGACCTTTCTGGGGTACGATAGTTCGCCCCAGTTATCGATTACTATTTTTAATCTTTCAGGTGGAATGTGGGGATAATCTACTGTATCATTGCGCTCTTCTCACGGGTTATCGATCGTCATTCTATGCAACGATGAAACAATTACATTTATTGATAAAAGGAGTTTATGCATTATCTGGCACACGATATACCTGGGATTTTCTCGTTTCGACACCGATGGAAATACACAATCAATAATCAGCCGGCTCCTATACGGAATATCTCGCACTATAATCACAAGGGGAGAGAGGGGATTATACTACAATCGGATAGATCAAACTATAAATCTCACAGACTACACTCTAGTTTCGAGTGGACGGCTTTCTTTCCACCCATTCCTTGATGAGACGATGGGCGATAGCTCCTTGTGGAGGCACAAACATCAACTCATTACGTTGAGTCATGTCTCGAGGCAGACCCTGTCAATTGTACCCAAATAATGAATCTGACCAACCGAGAATCTTTGATGCTCTACCGTAACCCTACCATACCTTGAGATGGGGATCGGCTTCGGTCTTCTTGAGTGCTTCTGCGACCTCCTTCCGAGTGAACCATCGAGCAACTTCCAGCTCATCAGGACACACTTGGATCTGTATCATGAATTTGACTTGCCGTCTGACCCATTCGGACTGGCTACCGTACTTTTCCGTCCATACTCGCGATAGCCTCGTGTGCAATCATGAGAGAGGAATCAGGCATCGGCCATGGTTGAGAGACGTCCAATTGACGGATTGAAGAGGCTTCTAGACCAACCTAAAGAGAGAGAGAGAGAGAGAAATAATCTTTGATCTTGAGGAGGTGGAAACTAGCCGGGATGTGTTGAGGTTAAGTACACTACGCTCTATGCGTACACTACGCTCTATACACAGTTCTGGGAGCAGGCTCGGTCCAGGGGGAGATCGGTAGCTGGCTCCAGGTTCGGCCCAGGGGGAGCTCGGTAGTCTGCTCCAGGTACGGTCCAGGGGTAGCACAGTAGCCTGCTCCAGGTTCGGTCCAGAGGAGAGCTCGATAGCCTGCTCCAGGTTCGGTCCAGGGGGAGCTCAATAGCCTTCTTCAGGTTCGGTCCAGGGGTAGTTCGGTAGCTTGCTTCAGATTTAGTCCAGGGGGACCTCGGTAGCGTGCTCCAAGTACGGTCCAGGGGGAGTTTAGTATGTTGGGGAATGTTAATCTCTAGAAAGAGTACTGGCTTATTCCGTTGCAAAAAAGGCTCGTGAGGCTGTGAGCTCCCAGCCTCACGAGCCTTTCTCAACGGAAACGTAGGAACCGTGTGTTGGATTCCCGGACGTGTTCGAACACGTTTCCAAAATCGCAAAACACTTTTCCCCACGCTCTGCGAATCAATTAGTAACTTTTTGAAATTTTCGATTTTTCATGTTAAAGCGTGTTAGAAAACGTTCAGACACGTTTCCGACATCGCAAAACACTTTTCTTATGGTCCCCCACGCTCTGTGAATCAATTGGGAACTTTTCGAAATTTTTGATTTTTCATGTTAAAACTCGGCAAAACAGGTGAAATCGTGTTTCACATTACTCAAGAACGTGCTAGAAGGGCATCTGACACTTGCGAATAATGCGGCAAACGTTTTTCCCGCGGCGGGATTCGAACCTGGGGGTCTCGGATTGTAAGTCAAGCGCGTAACCCACTTGGCTATGGATTTGGTCAATTAAATATTGCAAAATTTTAAAGGGATTTTGGTCTGTTGTCGTATGCAAAAGGATCCGAGAAGCTAGAGCGATTTTTTAAGCAATTTATAAAGCTTCCCGTTACGCGATTCCGAGCCTCCAGAAAGGGGTCAGGGGCGAGAGAGTGTGTCAAAGTGAGAGAGTACCTCTCGATTCCCCTTGCTCTCTCGTTTCAAACCCCTTCCTGCGAGGTTTGCCGGCATGTTGAATGATTCGGAGCGAAATATACGAAAATTTCGTGAAATCGTGTGAAATCAAGTGAAATCAATCGATAATTCACTTCAAAAAACGGCAAAAGATGCTCAACTGTGAATCTTGTTACTTAAAAACGTGTTTGAACCACTTTTCACAATTGCAAAAAAATGCGGCAAAAGACTATGCACCGGCGGGGATCGAACCTGAGACCCTCGGATTTGAATTCGAGCTCGCTACCGACTTGGCCATGGAATTATCGATTTTTGTAAATAAATTTTGAAATGTTTTCTGATGGGTTATCGTATGCAAAAGAATCTGAGAAGATTGCTTGAGTTTAAAGCGTTTTATAGCGAAAAAACGAAAAAAAATGTCCGTCACGCGGAAGGAAAAAAACATACCAACAGACAGACATTTCGATTCCCTAGTAGTGGAGGAATTTGAGTTAATATCAAATGTAGCCTCCACTAGAGATGTTCGGAAATGTACATTCTCAAATGTTCATTCGAATAGACAGAGGAATACGATCATGCATGAGGTAGCTCACAAAGAACAAATAATGTGGCGTTAGTTTTCCGGAAAAGCTCTTGGAAAAGCAATCGAGAGTGTTAGTTTTTCCGCGAGCTTTTCCGGAAAAGCAGTAAGATTTGTATTCCCGCATTTTCTGTATCTCGGCTCCTATTGAAGCTAGCATTTAGAAAATTTGTTTTAGGGTTACTTTTCGAATTTGGACTTCACGGAGCAAGTTTGGTAAGCCTAGCTGCACTGGGAGCAGAGTTATGGCCGAAAATCAATAATTGCGGGAATTCAAATATTTAGCTTTTCCGAGCCCGCCGTGAGAAATGGAAAAGTAAAAACTAACACTCCTTTTAGCTTTTCCAAGAGCTTTTCCGGAAAACTAACACCGCATAATATAGGGATTTGTAACTCCCACATTTAGAGGTCGATCTGCCTGGAGCGATGGTGTTCAATTCTAACTAAAACTCTAGTCCCGTACAGTTTGTTTTCTTTGTGAGATACTCGTCCCATTTGTATCATTCACTATTATCTCTCCACTTACCTCCTCTGCCACTTCTCGCTTCGCACATTCTCCGAGCGACTCGCCTGACTGAAATGCGAAGTGTCGACGTTTCGGAAACCTCACCACCCACAATGCACCCACGCACACTCACCAAGGCGAATCCCGCAACACAAGTGAACACTCCAGGTACACTTCCACGATGACGAACGAGGAGAGCGTGAGAATCAGCTGGATCCCGAATGAGAGTGATGGCAACGGGAGAGAGCTGAGAGAAGAGTGGTATAGGGTATTCCTACTTTAGCTAGAAGACAGAGAAAAGTATCAAGAAAGCAAAGCTACTTCAGCTGTATAGGCCTTTCTAGCTACTTCCTAGCTGATTTCTTCCTTTAGCTGAAGTACATTAGATATGCCTTCCGCCAGTTATACCCCCCACGATCACTGAGAATTGATCAAAGATAAGTTACAGTACTCCCATCCCCTACCGTAGGATAGAAGTGTCGTCTACACGGCGGGCACTCGGCGGCAGTCTTCGATTCGCGCCGGCGCAGTGCCCCTCCACAACACGGACAACGACGGTAGGTGGAGGACCATGACGAGAGAGTTTGCAGCTAGAAAACGACGGACCTCTGCTAACTACTATATCTGCGATCAACGACACAGATACGAAGATAATAACCCTCTGGCAGAACAAATAATGGAATTGAATTGAAAAGAGAGAGATGAGTGACGTCATCAATTGATATCAAATTGATCTTGCACAACAAGCTCGAACTTCCTTCACTATCACATGGTTTCACTTCGTTCATGTGGGTAATCTCTAGTTCAATGACGTCATTACTATGCAACTCTCCTCTCTTTCGTTCGTACCTTGGACAGTCGATTTCTCTCCGTCTCTTCTCTCATCACAAGCATTGCCTTTCTCAAGTCGATGAATCGACCACCGAACGACGAAGCCATGTCCTTACGGATCTTAACGGGAAAAGAGGAATATTGTACTTCAGTTCAGTTATCGATCAATCGATATAACTGGTGAGTAGAAAACGAGTGCATTACATAGAAGTATAGAAATATTAAGCAAAAAGCGAGAAAGATCGAGAGAGACAGCGTACAGCAACCGTTATGATTCACAAGGAATTACTCTAAGGAGCACGATTAATACTGTATTTAAATGTACTGTCCACTAACAAATTACCAATCAATATTCTTACCGTATCGATAGAGACAGGGGCACCAACGGGAGGAACTGCGATGGAACGAAGTGAGCAGCCGAAGACTCCCTCCTCAAACGAACGAAATTATGAAGTCAATAGCAATGGCTGACATCAACAAATAAGTTATTTTGTAAATCAACCCATACAAAACGAGGACCACATTTGGAAATTTAATATGCAATAGTTTTTAAAATTTCGTGCGATTTTCCCTAGCATGAAAACGTCGAAGACATTTGTGAAAAGATAATCGTGAAACGGGAGCGCGCCTTTCGCATTTTGTTTGCACAATTTATTTACTTTTAAAGTTTCGAAGTTTCGATTCATTTCGATTTTTTACATTCGAAAAAGAAATTGTTATTATACTCACATATTCATCGATTCCTTCCTTCGTCCTTCGACTCTCAGCCTTCTGCAGATCGAGAAAGACCTGAGAGGAGTAGAGATCAAAGGTCAACGACTTTTGTATCATTACATATTCTTCAATGTAAATTTACATACTACTGTCTGGAGTTTTCTGATAGTTGTGAGGAATACTATTTTAAAACGGTCGATCTCACCGAGTTCTCCAGTGTCAATTCGAATCCCCACTCTGCCAGACGCGCCTTCAGCTCTGTAATTATCGATCGATATTGAGATCTACCGTAATCCAAGTCTAATTACTACAGTAACATCTCCGGCCCTTACAATCCGTCAGAAGTTCGCGAACTTTTCACGCATCTTTTCTTGCTCGTTTTAGGCTATTTTCTTTATAATTTGCGTTAGGTCATTAGAGACGCATAAGAAACTGCTAATGCCGAAGAATTTAACTTAAAATATAAACTAGGGAATTAGCCGCACCTCTTAGAAGGTCGCGGAATTCTGCGAGTTGTTTTCACGCAGCTAGACAGTGACGAGAGAGCACGCGGAACGAGGAGAGGGAAAAGTAAGCAATGTTGTTGTTGTATTTCTGCGCTCTCTCTGTTTACGTGCTCTCTCGTCACTGTCTAGCTGCGTGAAAACAGCTCGCAGAATTCCGCGACCTTCTAAGAGTTGCGGCTAATTCCCTAGTTTATATTTTTGGTTAATTTCTTCGGCATTAGTAGTTTCTTATGCGTCTCTAATGACCTAGCATAAATTATAAGAAAAATAGCCTAAAACGAGCAAGAAAAGATGCGTGAAAAGTTCGCGAACTTCTGACGGATTGTAAGGGTCGCTCGTCTACAGTATCTCACCATCATGTCCCATCACAATCAGATGAGTCTCTCCCGTTTCGTCGTCTACTCTCACGAGTGCTCGTTTGTCCAGCATAACGATGAATTGAGCACGAGGGAATTCACTCAATAATCGCAGTTAGAGGGAAGAAGTAGGCGTCGATTAACTAGTTACTTAGTTACCAGTAAAGTTGTCTACTTTAAATATTGAAAAAAAGAAACTTAATGTTATCGAAAAGGAGACACTCGCAAAAGACATAAAATTTATACAATTAGAGAGCTATGTTTTCGCTCACTTCTTTTTTACAATTGGTGATTGAAATCAATCTATTGATTGAGAGGAGTTGTGACTCACTTCGTGACTGCCGTGTCATTCTGTGCATAGTAGTCCATCATTCGTGCTCTATAGACGTAGTCGGAGAGCGCGCGCCGCGTAAGCTTCACCATGGGGACGCCGTTGCTGCGTGCTTTCTGCAGCAAGCTGCTGCCAGATCTTGCTGCAGATAACAAGAGCCCACAGCTCCGTCGCATGCTGATAACAAGAGACATAATTTATTGATCTTTGATATCTAAATACTCAATCAGTGCTCTCACGTACACATTTCCACCATCATTATCATCTCTCATAAATTGGAAGCATTTTATCGCAAAGTAACAACGTGAAGAAGATTAATACACGGGTGTTTACCATTCTCAGATCTCGAGTAGGAGAAAAACATCGCATGTATTTCAACTGGGGGGAGAAAACCCGACAATATAGAGGTGAGTAGACTGCGAAGTGAAATGCGCCTAGTTGATAAGAATTACTGTGGTCTGATAGTGGAGGGGATACTGTATCTCTTTGAATCACAAAGTGGGCGTATTTGCACCAAACAAAGGGCGAATCGAGGTACATTTTGGATCTAAATCAGTATGAGTCATCAACCAATCAATAAATACACTAAATCTGGGATATACTCTGAATCTCGAAGCAGGCGGAAATATCGCACAAAATACACACAAATCTTGCTCTAAGAGAAGATACAAAAGAAAGCTCAATACTGCGTAATCGAACAAACAAAAATACTTATTACAACTTTACAAGTTACACACAAACATGGTACAGGTTAGCGTACAGGTAAAACCAAATATTTAAAATTCAAGATAATTAGGGGCGCGAAATTTAAAATGTTTAAATGACAAATTGAGCGATGAGATTGGCCACTCCAAGAGCCATGATCGAGTACATTGCGTATTGCTTTCGTTTCGTCAATTGCCCTGCATAGGAGAATATAAATCAGGTGTGCTACCGTATCCTCGTCGCACCGTTACTATTACTATAAATGCTTACCGTCCATCTGCAGTTTCTTCATGTACACCATGCAGGGAAGGGCGAAGACGTAAACCAATCCGGAGAAGGAACCGACGTATCTGAAAAGGAGGTCGTAGACACGGTATCAGTATTTCCCCATTTCATAGTCATGATGTAATAGACGACAACTGACCTTAGAATGGATCCAACTTTGGGATAGAATATGGCCATGGACACAGCGAGTGAAATCACAACTGCGTTGAGAGTACACACTTTGGCCAGGCTGAAAAAGGAGAGAGATGATAGTAATGAATGAATCGAACTCTTTCGTTCCTCTCATCTAATAATAATCGATACCGTACCCTGGCCAAGTCGTGCCGAGAGTGGCGTAGAAGAACTGCGTCCGGATGAGGTACATGAGCAGCGGTAGCACCGTCAGCATCTGCAATTAATCAATAATTAGAGGATATTACAATTTAAAATTTAAAAAAAAGCGCGCTAAATAAAAATATTCAAACCTGGAATAGAAGGAAGAGGCGCGCCGTTGCACTCATGACGTCACCCGTTCCGAAGTTATTCAGGAAATTCTGCAGATTAGATTATTTTAAAATCAGAACTCCGTGACATATAAAATGAATCGATAAATATAAAATGTGCCTGCTCACATCAGAAATGCAGCTTCTCTGGACGGGGAAGGCGGCATAGAAGGTGAATCCGATGAAGACATAACAGAACGCAGCCAGACCGTACCCGATTGACAGATCTCGAGCCTCAATTTAAAAAAAAGATGGAAAATATAAATAATGGAAACGAGAAGAGAGGAAAGAAATTTGAAAATTGTCACATTATTTTATCCTTGTCAAATAATTCTCATCAATTGTGTCATTTGTGTATTTTGGAATATCTCAAGATATGAGTTATGACACATCGCACTCACATTGTTCTCTGGATGTTTCTGATTCCTCAGAATGGTCAACACTGCATTGTGGATGAAATACGAGAGAGTGAGAGTACCCGTGAGAGCAGGGAATCGCCATGAGAACACTGCAATCAATCACACATATTAATTTTAAAACCAACCAAATGATTTATAAAAATTAAAATATTGAATAAAGTAAATAAATTATGAAAAGAAGTGTAATAAAATACTGACTGGAGGCATAGTGGATGGATGCCTTGTTAGAGAAGTCGAGATTGAATCCACATTCTGCCAGTTTGGAAGCAGTGAAGGAAAGGAGATAGAAGACAGAGACTGTGCCTGACAATGAGAGAGAACACTTTAGACAAGACTATTGGGAAGAGGAGATGATAACCTTCAATCTAATTTATAGATTTGATCAAGTGCCTATCAACTATTAATTACTTCCCCAAACAAATCAACATAATCATTCGGCGTAGCCGCGATTCACTTTGATAAATTACTATTTTTTCGGCAAGCTTGATATTTTTCATAGACTAATAGTATATTTTCGCCTACTCACCGAGTACATTGAATTTGGTGAAGAAGGTGGGCGATTTGAAATTAAGGAGAGGAAAGCAGAGAACGGCGAGATAGATGGGAACCGTGAGCTGGAAACAGAGAGAATGGATAATCAGTTTACAGTATGATCTGAAAGACTACCGTATTCACCTACAAAGTTCAAAGATCAGACTACACACCTGGAGCTGCCAGAGCGAGTCAAAGTCCCAGTTGCTCGTGAAGACTTCGCTTACTGCCTGAGAGAGATCAAAGATAAATTATGATTCGAGACTACAATCGGACTACGGGAGAGGGCAGAACATCGAAGATATAGAACCTGGAGGGAGAATTCTTGGTCCCTGTTGCCGTACTGCTGAGGGTCGGGACAGTAGACTGAAATTGCATCATCATTAGCTAATTGTTGTCTCTCAAATGCGTCAAAGATTAGTTCTCGTACATCCTAGATGAAACTGCAAACTACAATAATATAATTATAAACATACTATCGCAAGTGAACGTCTTGTTCTCCATGATCGGGATGGTGGAGCTGTTGGGCTGGAGCGATTCTGTAAGAAGTCAGAGAAATCGATCATGATGCAGATCAAACTGTGAAACACGCAATTCGTGTTCTGCACGCACTCACCATACACGACATTTCCAGTGTGGAAGAGGAAGTTGGACATGAGCACCCAGTACACCATCACTCCTCCCAGAAGAACCACTGCAAGAAAGCTATGATTCTCGTCGCAATTGGAGAACTGCACGGTTATTTTCTGCACCACTCATCGAAGGCAATTCGTGAACTGCACCATTGTGTACGGCGCACTCACCGACTGAGAACCACACGCTGCATCGCTCGCCCCACGGTCCAAAGAGATAACGACAGACGTCGGAGAACTCGGCCGCAGCAGAGTCCACTTCCATGGCTGAATAATGAGGGGCTACGGTGGTGTGGTGGGAAATGGCAGAAAGGGCGCACGCAATGGTGAAAGTTCAAGAAATGGAGCGATTAGTAAATCTCACCGAGTCCTTTGGGCGACTGCACGACGAGATATGCGGTGAAGAGACAAATGGCGGCGATTGAGAGCATGAGAGTGATTCCGAGGACGAGACCCGCCTGCAGAGTCATTGGGTACAACATCCATCATCATACTTGTTCAATTGCCGATAGTAAGACAAAATACTACCTAGAGTGGTGCGAACAGAAAAAGGAAATTTGCAACAGAGAAGCACCGTTTAAAACTCATATCTTTCTTTAAATTTGTCCTCTCCACCAAAACTTAAGAAAAGATAACTCGGAAACAACCAAAAAATATAAATGAATCATAAGTTACATTTACCGCATTTGCTTTTAAACTCCAGTTCGTGATCTACCGTATCATTCCTCCAACTACCGTACTCCCTTCTCTCACCTGCTGTATCGCCCACGGCATCGCGAGCAGCGACGTCCCCATCATCGTGTTCCATAGGGAGAATCTACACAAATAAATAATCAATATTACATAGCGATGACGTAATCTCATTATTTTCCAACCACATGCAACTAAAATATATACCTAAATATTGTTTATACAATTTGTCTATGCAGCTGCAATCTTCATTGACATTTTTTTTCTATTTGTATTTTTTTCTTTGGAAATGATAGTAAATGTAAATGCATTAACTCATAATAAACATACATGGTGACGAAACTGCCTTGCTTGCCAGAACTGTCCATGAAATCGTCGAACGGAAGAATAGAGAAGTATTGAGGAGGAATTACGTGGTCTGGCATTCGCTGCAAAGGCAACGCGTTTATACTTCAGCTTCCGGTCTAGGCTCCGCCCACTTTGTTGTTGGAACTCTGCCAGGTTTCGACAGGTCTTGTTCAACGTCTTTATATTCGTAATGATGGGCATGCATGACTAGCATTTAAGAATTCATCGAAATATATGAGAAGAGAGTTCTCTCTCCAAATAAGTTTAAAAATACAATAAAA
Source organism: Pristionchus fissidentatus (assembly GCA_036245785.1). Lineage (NCBI taxonomy): Eukaryota > Metazoa > Nematoda > Chromadorea > Rhabditida > Neodiplogasteridae > Pristionchus > Pristionchus fissidentatus. Next base: position 31,579,551 of record BTSY01000004.1, read on the forward strand.
AAACGTAAAATTATCTCTCCTCAATCTGTGATGAATCATATTCTCCGACGTGCGAACGCTTCTTTTTTTCCGCAAAAATCAAAACAAAAAAGGCGGAAGCCAACAACAATGACGTTCCTTATTGTTTCTTTCTTGCGACCCCTCGCCCACCTTACGGCCTCGTAATCTAAACTACCACCAATTGCGTATCCCTCATCAATTAACCAACTTGCTGCCATCTGGCTGTGTTTACTTCTCTCTCCCTCTTCTCATTCCACTCACCAGTGTGTTTCCTCCTGGGTCGAGTCGATTAAAGAGTCGATATCGAATGGCCATATTCTGGTCTGCGTGCGCCCGCTGCTGCAACTGTTCATGCTGCAACTGCACGTCCTCTGATGACGTCACTGTAATTATTATCATTAATCCAATTCAATCACTTTATCAGAATTATGCATAGGGGATGGGACATGATCTCTGAATTGAATTGAATATCATTAATTGTAAGACACAAAATAAACCATGGAACACTGCATATACATCATGGAGCATGACGGCCAAGATTATGATCGCTCATTGGTCAAAATCGTAGTTTAAAAAATACAAAAAAATGTTTCTGACCTCCACTATTGCCTGTGGACGGACTCATTGCACCCGCACTTCCAATTCGATTGAGTGATGAGGTCGACCCTCCCAGTAGGGGATTGTCGAGGCCGATACCTCCTGAAATCACGAGATCAAAGATCATTCTTCCCTTCTCCATCAACATTATCATCAAATGAGGCTCAGAAAGTCAGCAATCGGGTAAATACAAACATCTCGAAAATATAGATGTATCAGTCTATGGAAAAGAATTCCAGTAGATAATGTAGATGAATGTACTCCCATACCAGTGTATAAATACGGTCCTCTCCTCTCCATACTTCCCACAACGGGGACATCTCTGGAGGATGCACGTCCACGACCACCGTCGGGAGTCGACTAAATAGAGAGTTACGTCATCAATAGGCAACATTATGTCGTCGCGTTTTCCAATATTTGAATATGACTCATTTCTACTTGGATACCACCCGCAACATTGTATCGATTTTTTAAATAAAAAAAAACACATTCCAGATAACAGAATTAAATTGCAGCCAACATGAGTTTCACCCATGAGATCTTCCAGGTCCTCTCTCACCATTGGTCGAGTGGCTGAATCTGCAGCGGATGCGACTCTCCTCAGTCCACTTCCTCCTCTAATCGATCGATTGGCCGACTGGTTGGCCGAGGCAAGCAGACGATCCAATCTGGATTGAACAAGTAGTTAGAATAGATCAAAATTCTAGCCACTCCACAAATCAACATACATTTTCGCGCCACAACACAAGTCGTGACTTTTCTACTTGTTAGTACACATGTGCAACAACCAATTCACACACACTGTTAATTCCACTTCCGATTAGATGAAATTAGAGAGCAAAATGCAAGACCATGGTATCTTCATTTCGTGCACTCTCTACTACACCGGTCGGTAGAAGAGAGAATGAAGAGACCGTGTTCTCACATTTCGTACTATATATTGAATGTGAAAGTGTGTGCTCACTCATCGTGGTCATCTCCAATGGCACCATACGAACTCATTCTCTTCCTCTCTTTCTTCTCTCCTCTCCTTCCAATTTGAATACTTCTCCGTCTCTTCTCTAATTCAATGGAGAGATAGAGAAGAGGAGTGCGCGTCTGTCCGAATTCCAACCATCACAATCAATATTTAGGCGGGTTAATAGTGGCAGTCCTTCGTTTATCCCACAGTTCTGTGTACTAACAAATTAACAACAATTTCCGTTCATCTAAATACCAACCACCGAACCATAACCATCCATGCACATAAAGCTGATTGACGATAAATTCACAAAAGCGAATGACAGTCAAGTACTACAAAACATATTGCAGTAATGATAAAAGATTATGGTCCTAATCCCTATCAAATCTAGTTCACCTCACAGTGCTCTTCGGTTGTCTCTCTCCTTCTTCTCCTTCTCCCCTCTCTTCTCTGCTACTCCCACCGCTCTCCTCTTCTTCCTTGCTGCAGCAGTCGTGGAATCGACCTTCCTCGCAACTGCGCGACAGCTGACGACGATAGGGAATGAGCTGCAGCTGCTGCAGATGACCTGAACGGGATTGCATCATCTCTACGTCATTCACGAACAAATAGAAGTTCACAAGAAAGCCATACTATTACAAAATTGCCGTGGTGTACTCGTGCAGTCATTGATCGGTTAGAAACGTGATTTCCCGCGCGATTCTGTATTTTCCCAAAGAGCAAAATTCGCGCATCTTATCATTTTACAATTACAACCAGTGATGAGCGCTCCCCCTCGGATCGGGGTGCCGCTATTGCGAAATATGCTAATGCGCATTTCCTACGAGCTTCATACGTAATATTTTTCGACCATCTTTTCGTGTATAGTGTAGTGCTCGACGAGACAAGGAATTGCGGGACCGCGAAATTTTCAACTTGACTAAATTAGAGCAGCTACGGGCACTTTATTTTTCTGGAATCGGGGTACCCCCTCGGATCCGAGGAGGTCGCTCACCACTGATTACAATAGTAGAGCTACAGATAATTATTACATCATGACTATGCAATCGTTCCTCTCACCTTTATACACACTCTGGGGGCCCGCTGCTGCAAAGAGTGGCCGCGCGCCTCCCGGAGCTGTCGCCTGATGAGCAATACAAATATTATTTTCACATATCAAAACCGCTATAACCGGAAACTGGACGGACACGCGAACACTAGTGAATCAATCAATAAAGTGTAGTGATAACGATAGAGAGATTGCTCTCATCCTCTTTCTTCTCGTCTCTCTCTCTCTAGGGTCAATCATCGATAAGCCCTCTGATATCTCTCCGCGAAACGACTCGAGCTCTCTTCTCCATCCGTAAAAGTGCTAGCATACGCACTCCCTATCACTAATCACCACTATCATTTCGAGAGAGAGAGAGAGCAGGGGACGACTGATAGTGACCAATAGCACCCTCACTCTATCGTACCAGCTTGTTCCCCCTCCACACCTCAGTAGCAACCTTTTGGCATCGTGCAGCGCGCGTATCTTACCGTAATAACCAGTGGCGATGGCGTGTGCGGTCGTGTTGCGGGTGCACTTCGCATCTCGGGGGGGGGGGGGATACTTTTACTAGACGTCGCCGCGTCGATTTCGATACAAGATTGATGGCGCTTTTGTTCAAGTCGGTCACGAGTCGAATCTCAGCTGATTGAATGGGGGAAAGAGGGGGTTGCCCTTCTTAGACATGAGCTCATCGTTATCACGACACCAGATCTCTCTGGACTCTCCTCTCTCTCCACACTCTCTCGTCGTCTCTCACTCTCTGTCCTATCGACGTCCCTATTGACACAATCAACTGATAACTGACGCGATCGGGTGTCATCAGAATTATTTGTGTGCGCCCCATTATCGCCCCGCGTGAGAGTTGCCGCGTTTTTTAGAGGACCGCCCCTATCCTTCGATTGAACAATGATCAGGAATGCTCATCTATTTCACCTAAAGATCAAGAAATGGCATGACTTATAGAGAGAGCCGTTATGAAAAAACCCGATTCCAGTGGGTTGGAAATATTACAAGGAGAGATCAAAGATCAGAGATAACCGAATCGGTCGCATCCAAAGCATTCGTAGACTCAATATAGTCGAAAACAAGAAAAAAACAATAATTTATGCATAACAAATCTGTGCTACAGCCCATTAGTGCAACAAATGTACAATGTGATAAGTGGCGTCAAAGATCGAACAAGATCTTCTTTTAGATATAATTAGTGCGAAATAAATTGCAACCTTTATTACAACAATTGGCTTTGGTGTAACGAGATTACCTGACAAAAGCTAACAGAAAGAAAAACCAATATCACAACTCCCAAATCCCGTGGAGAAATAACACATAATACTGTATGGTGGTACGGTATTCATGGTGCGTTGGGTGGACGACTTCTCTCACAGATCGTGCTCCGACATGACCATGAGTACGAGTGACGTCCATCCAGTCATTGGATGTGATCCCAGTCCCTTGCCCGTTTTGTCGTCATAGTGCTCCCATAGATAACCAGTACGAGTGAATTCCTGCAATTCTGTCTCTATGTGCCACAGTAATCTACCGCAGTCATAAATATAGCCCATCTGACTATCGCTCATTGATAAGAAATCCGTGAAAAGATGTGAAGGTACCGTAGCCGGAGTAATGACTCTGACCTATCACAACCCCGTGATATCTCCTACCGTACCTTAGCCAGATTGCCTACGAGTGCCTTCTTGAGTCTACGATGGGTAGCCACCAATTGCTCTCTCAATTCGAATTCGACTCCATTTGCATTCGCGTATTCGCCCAGTGAACGAAGGAGAAGATAATTAATCGGCATCTGAATACCAAAAAATAACTTGCATAACTTGTCCTAACCTCATAAAAACTTTATCTTTATGTGCGTGTTCAATTTATTTGAGTGAATTTGACTGATCACATTTGTTATTTAGTTTCTTTAGTGAGCAACTATTGTACCCCCGTATCACCTGGTACAGAGGTAATAAACTAGTTAGAATGCTGAATCATAGCCATACGAGTACATGAAGGGCTCCGATTTCTACATTGGTCATTCCGGTAGACCCCTCCATGCACGTGCAGCAGAACATTATTGTAACGGTCGCTACCCCCTCACTGTCTCATATTCCAAAGAGCCCTTCACTCGTCATTCCATTGATTGTCATAGCTCTCTTCCTATCAGTCTGTCTGGTACAGTACTCTACATTGAACCCAATATAGTCAGACGCAAAGTTGCCGAAGCCCTTCTCATAAAGACCCACGACCCCCCTATCAACAGTCGCTACGAGTTGACTGATGATCTCACTCCCTTATCCCTCCTCTCTTTATCTCTCTAGCTTGACCCCACTCTCTCCTCACTCACCACTCTCTCCTCTCTCTCTCCCCTCACACACTTGTATTATCATCATCCTCAATCCACCTTCTTTTTCTCTCTTACCGATTCTGTATCCTCACGTTTTCTCACTTCTGTTTCTTCCCCAATGTATGTCCATTCTAGGTAATTTGTCACTGATGATGGGCCTAGTGCCCGAAACGTGTCTGACCCGATAAAATCTGATCCAACTCTTCATGTACTCGTATGGTTATGATTCAGCATTCTAACTAGTTGATTCCCTCATGAAGATAACAAAGTATTCCCTCTTCAATTCACAGAGGTAATACGCGAACTTGTTCACTCAACACGATTATATTGCAGTTTCACAACGATTCGTGATCTACTCTCTTCCCCCACTCACCCATACACTTCCTCTCCAATAGGGAGGATCGTGTTCCGTGTTCTTAGCTCGATAGTACGGAGATCGCGTCGATATCGATCGAATACCGTACGGAGTCCACAGTTCCTGTGATGAAAGCAAATCGTTATCATCATTATATACCGCATCCAAATTCAAATTACGAATCTATAGCATACATGGGCAGCAGGGGGCAGGGGCACTGTGCGAATGTGGGCTGGGATTTTTCGGGGCTGTGTGCAAAAGAAAAAAAAGTGAAAAATATAGTTTTAAAAAAATACGGCTCGGGAGCTGTGTGCAAATGCAGTCGCAGATCGGGGGCTAGCTGCAAAAGGCCTCGGATAAGTGCTGCCCACGTATGATCTATAGAGACCAAAAGATATTTTAAAATCGAGCACACCTCGGAATTATTAATATGTCCGAGAATGGCCTTTAGCTTGGTATGCTCCGTAGAAGGGATAATTCCAGAGATGAGAGGGAAAAGACCGACGTAGCCTGGAGAAGAAGGGGATTGACAAAATCATCACAACTTATTCAATATATTTCTAAAAACAAAATCTGCGTAAACATTTTTAAAGGCAGCACAGTAATAGTTTTATTTTCTAATATTGGATGACTTCATCGACCACACCCTGTTGGATATGAGATATACGATTGCAGCTACCGTAATTCTTGGTTGTTTCATCCTTTACCGTACCCATAGCATCGGAAACGTGTCTCTCTCTTGGTGGATCTTCCACCTCCCGCTCCGTCCATTTGTGCACCTCAATGAGAATAAAGTTGAGAATATTATTGAGAAAAAAACACGCATAAATTATAATTTCTAGCTATGTTTGATCATATCTCACACTGTCATTTCCCTTTCCGTCTCACTCACTCATCGTCTATTCAGTTACAATAATCACTGCAAACAACTAAATGAAACCGAATAGTGCAGTGCAACACACAATTCCGCCTGTGAGCCAGGATCGCCACTGGTACAAACGGCGAACCTGGAATAAGCATAACCACACCACTACCGTACTCCCACCAACCAATTCATAGGAATCAATACAGTATATTGTCCTCTGTCCTACAGTGCTCTCACAGTATCTTCTCCGCCTCCAATAGTATCAACTTCTCTTCCTTACCGTAATCCCGTGATGTCCTTGCACTTGCTTCTTTCTCTCCACGAGCCTCACACTCAACGAATGCAGACCAAAGTCCGCGAATTGCTTAAACAAATAAAATTTAGAATCGACACAGGATTTTTAAAAAAAAGCAATACCTTTCCATCCTCGGTCCAATGCCGCTTCACTAGGTTGTCAAAGTCAGAGAGCTCGGTGTACTTTCTGAAAGATGGTGTAATGGAGTTAATCAGAAATCTGACCCAGCAAACTATTCAGTGACATCTTTATACCGTAACCGACCTTCTGTAGCTCTCGGCCTCATCGGCAGTCGAGAATGTCTCTGCTAGTCGTGCGAGTACTCGAGAAGCAACGGCCATCCAACACCGGAGGTCCAGATGATACTCCTTAACACATTACCCATTTAGAGATTCCAAAAAAGAAAAATCTACCTTAACATGACAAAAAATCCATTCGGTAAACTATACGTTTTCTGTGAATAAACAAACTAAATAAACCGGTATCTATGAGAGACTATCTGAGTCGATCCAGATACGGCCGTGCAAGGCAAAACTAACCTATGCTGAAAAGGTGCTCCTAGAGCAAACTTTGTGTGTAGAGACCGAAAACGATCATGAAAATTTTGTAAGATCAAACCCGGCTGAGATATGTTTCACAACATGAAAAAATTGAAAAAAATATTTTTCGCAGGGTTTTCCCAGAAACCTTTACATAGGTATATATTTGGGTAGCTGGTGTCATTTTGAGCATTTCTTGTGTTGGAACTTATTTTATTCTTCAACAAAAGTTACGAATTTTTGAAACTTCAAATTCCAAATTTCGATATCTTTACACAGTGCACTTTTAGATAAGTTCATTCGATTGCGCGTGAAAAGTTACCCCTGGGTGCCCGGGATCATCAAAATTTGTTTTCTTCAATTTGACGAAATCGTTATTGGAATGCGGCCAATCGTACTATTACGCGAAGCGACACGCGACGCGCGTCTCGATAACGTAGACAAATGGTCTATTTTCGGAGCCAAAATTACGAAATCATTGAGAAATCCTGATTTACAAACAAAACACACTCAAACAATCCTTCCAATGTACACGTTTCGGATTGTGTGTAAAATCGGAAGAAATCTGAATTATCAATTTTTAAATTTTGATCATGGCGCTAAACTTCGCCCTACCAAGCTCATATAAATTCTTAGAGTATCTTATGGATCTGCCAACCGTAAACAACTATTTTGTGTCAAAAGAAATCGTGAAAAGGATGATTTCATTATTTTTCATTTTCATGAATTAATGAAAATCAGAAATTTCACAAACTTTCGAGATAAAGCTGATGATCTCAGGTGGTAGTGATATTTTCCATACTTCCACATGATTTGTGATATTTTTAACAAGGCTGGGTGGCCATCATAGTGCAATACTACTTTAAAATAGGAGCTGAAAAAGCACATTGTCAAGTATTCCAAAAAATTTTCAGAGAAAGTTTTCATGGTATGAAAGACATGAAAACAGTACTCCCAGCAACATAATATAATATTTAGAAGTTTCGTGAAGCTTTGGAAAACAAAGTGTACAGAAGTACCAAGTAAGTTTTAAATTTTTTGAAACACCGTTGTTTCTCGGAAGTCCGAATCAAATTCTGAGAAAGAATGTCAAAAATTATGAAAAGTTTTGCACATTATCAGAAAATACTTATATATAAACCTGAGTTTATTTTTTTTACCCCAATAGGGTGTACATATTATCTAAAACATTTCACAGTGTTTTTTCCAGTTCCTATTTAAAGTAGTATTGCACTATGATGGCCACCCAGCCTTGTTAAAAATATCACAAATCATGTGGAAGTATGGAAAATATCACTACCACCTGAGATCATCAGCTTTATCTCGAAAGTTTGTGAAATTTCTGATTTTCATTAATTCATGAAAATGAAAAATAATGAAATCATCCTTTTCACGATTTCTTTTGACACAAAATAGTTGTTTACGGTTGGCAGATCCATAAGATACTCTAAGAATTTATATGAGCTTGGTAGGGCGAAGTTTAGCGCCATGATCAAAATTTAAAAATTGATAATTCAGATTTCTTCCGATTTTACACACAATCCGAAACGTGTACATTGGAAGGATTGTTTGAGTGTGTTTTGTTTGTAAATCAGGATTTCTCAATGATTTCGTAATTTTGGCTCCGAAAATAGACCATTTGTCTACGTTATCGAGACGCGCGTCGCGTGTCGCTTCGCGTAATAGTACGATTGGCCGCATTCCAATAACGATTTCGTCAAATTGAAGAAAACAAATTTTGATGATCCCGGGCACCCAGGGGTAACTTTTCACGCGCAATCGAATGAACTTATCTAAAAGTGCACTGTGTAAAGATATCGAAATTTGGAATTTGAAGTTTCAAAAAATTCGTAACTTTTGTTGAAGAATAAAAAAAGTTCCAACACAAGAAATGCTCAAAATGACACCAGCTACCCAAATATACATCTTTTTCATATTGTGAAACATATCTCAGCCGGGTTTGATCTTACAAACTTTTCATGGTCATTTTCAGTCTCTACACACAAAGTTTGCCCTAGGAGCACCTTTTCAGCATAGGTTAGTTTTGCCTTGTACGGCCCCTGCTAAGGGAATCTCAAGAGACTCAGATAGTCTATGTCAGCTTACTGAAACACTAAACAATCTGTTTTGTGTGTAAATTCGAAAGCAACAGTACAAATCTCTTTCCTGTTTCCTCTAGTATATTATTGCACTTGTATATTCTTGTTTTCACTTTCCCTATCCATTCAATGTGAAATACTATCATTACCCTAATCTTAATTTTTCTCTCTCTCACTTTGTCATTAGGATGACTCGCTCGAGGGAAGTCGTCCAGTCCCGATGCCAGAGTCTTTGGATTCAATTCCGTCGTCGTCGTACCGTTTCGACCTCGCCATCTGGGTCAATCGATATTATTCACTGCTACAGTACCCCAAGCTTTTTGTAACTAGATAGGGTATTCCCTACTTTGTCAATCACGTGTCATGGGGGAACGCGGTACAAGTATAGATTAAAAGGAAGACAAGTCTTCCTTTTAATCTATATTTTTACCGCGTTCCCTCATGACACGTATAATAATAATAAAATTCATGAACGGTTCAGGGGGACCTCGGTAGCCTTCTTCAGGAACGGTTCAGGGGGACCTCGGTAGCCTTCTTCAGGTAAGGTTCAGGGGGACCTCGGTAGCCTTCTTCAGGTAAGGTTCAGGGGGACCTCGGTAGCCTTCTTCAGGAACGGTACAGGGGGACCTCGGTAGCCTTCTTCAGGAACGGTTCAGGGGGACCTCGGTAGCCTTCTTCAGGTAAGGTTCAGGGGGACCTCGGTAGCCTTCTTCAGGTACGGTTCAGGGGGGGGGGGAAGTAGGCAGCTTGCTTGAGCTTCGGTCCAGGGAGGAAGACTCGGTAGCCGGCTCCAAGTACGGTCCAGGGGGAGTTTAGTATGTTGGGGAATGTGAATCTCTAGAAAGAGTACTGGCTTATTCCGTTGCAAAAGGCTCGTGAGGCTGAGAGCGTTCGAAAAAAGTTGCCACTACGCCACTTCGTGGCTCCGTGGCAACTTTTTTCGATCGCTCTCAGGCTCAAGAGCCTTTCTCAACGGAAACGCAGGATACCGTGTGTTCCTTTCCCGGGCGTGTTCGAACACGTTTCCGACATCGCAAAACACTTTTCCTGTGATCTCCCACGCTCTGCGAATCAATTGGAAACTTTTCAAAATTTTCGATTTTTTTCATTTTAAAACGTGTTAGAACACGTTCAGACACGTTTCCGACATCGCAAAACGATTTTCCTATGGTCCCCCACGCTCTGCGAATCAATTGGAAACTTTTCAAAATTTTCGATTTTTCATTTTAAAACTCGACAAAACAGGTGAAATCGTGTTTCACGTTACTCAAGAACGTGTTAAAATGGCTTCTGACACTTGCGAAAAATGCGGCAAACGTTTTGCCCGCGGCGGGGTTCGAACCTGGGGGTCTCGGATCGTAAGTCAAGAGCGTAACCCACTTGGCTATGGATTTGGTCATTTAAATATTGCAAAATTTTAAAGGGATTTTGGTCTGTTGTTGCATGCAAAAGGATCTGAGAAGAAGAGCAATTTTGAAGCGATTTATTAGGAAGCTTCCGGATACATGATTCCGGCCTCCAGAAAGGGGTCAGGGGCGAGAGAGTGTGCCAAAGTAAGAGAGTCACTCTCGATTTCCCTTACACTCTCGTTCTAACTCCATTCCTGCGAGATTGGAACGAAATGTGCGAAAATTTCATGAAATCGCGTGAAATCAAGTGAAATCAATCGATATTTCACTTCAAAAATCGGCAAAAGATGCTCAAATGTGAATCTCGTTACTCAAAAATGGGTTTGGGCCACATTTGACACTTGCAAAAAATGCGGCAAAAGACTATGCACCGGCGGGGATCGAACCTGCGACCCTCGGATTTGAATTCGAGCTCGCTACCGACTTGGCCATGAAATTATCGATTTTTGGTAAATAAATTTTGAAATGTTTTCAGATGGGTTATCATGTGCAAAAGGATCTGAGAAGATTGATTGAGTTTGAAGCGATTTATAGCGAAAAAACGAAAAAAATTGTCCGTCACGCGGAAGGAAAAAAAACACACCAACAGACAGACATTTCAATTCCCTAGTAGTGGAGGAATACTCCCTCACCTGAGACTATCGGAGTAGCGTCCGGCCTGGCTGGTTATCAGCCACTCGTACCATTTGGCTGCCTTGAAGTAGATGGCAGAGAAGGTGGAACGATGTTGATTGACAAACTGACAAAGAGAAATTAATGATGAGATGACGGACAAATCAAGTTCTCTCTCACACTCTAATTCGGTGGTTTTTAAATGTACTGTCACCATTCAAACACATCATGAAGAACAAAAAGAACGAAAAAGAAAGAAAAAAAAGAGTGACTGCTCACCATTGAGTCGCGAGTTACCGTATCCAACAGATAGAAGAAACTGGGTGGATTGGCTACTGTAGGATGCTGAGCAACATACTCGGAGGGCACCTGGAGAAAGAGAGTCAATATTGCGTAATTACAAGAAAATCATAATATTTTCACGCAAACACGCTCGATTTTTGCATAGAGCAAAGTTATTTGTGGGATGACAGATCAGAGAACATCGTTCTTAACACTGATCTATGTAACACCCTTGCCAGTTGCAATCCGAAATAAAATGAATGAATACAGTAACAGTCAAAAAGATGGTTCTTTTGTTTGTAGCATATATAATGCACTAATACATAGTTCATCCATCACTCCCGTCATCACTATGCAATACCTTAGCCTCAGCCTCTGCACTCAAGATCATCTCTCGTGGAATCCATCCATTCACATTCATCGTATTCAGCCATGTCGTGATGCACTGTAATGTTAAAATGAATTATTTCAATGAAAAATCGGAGACAAAAACCCCAAATTCAAGATAGTACGATGATCTTAAATTGAGAAGGAGATGCTGGGCGAAGGAACCCCCCCCTCCTCATTTGGAAGAATCTGACTCATTTGCACACATCATCTGATTGAGGTTTGTGGCCTTTAGTTTCCGAAGCTAAAAAAAGTAATACCATAGTTGAATACACACATTTACCTAATACCAGTGGCCAGTACATGTGGTAAATTTGTTTTGCTATTGCAAAGCTACACCGCTACATAACGGAATATCAAATTACCTCGAGTGATAACACGGGATCGAAACGAGAAATGAGCAGCTGGTGGAATCCTTCATCCCTCAATTGAAAATATCAGAAACGATCGAATGCACTTCAAACTCAACGAACAACGCATCATCGGCTCATATTCACGAAATTGCTCCCCCCCATACAGTCGTTATTATGAATGAGAACTAACCAGAGAAAACCTCTAGGGAAGAATGGTCGAGATGGAACTGCCGAAAGAAGATAATGGGGACCATAGGGGACGGTCTGTCCACTGCTGCCATGTTTCACCTCAAACAAGGAAAGATGAGATATAATTATTGAACCACTTATCATACATTCTTGAGCCATTTTCATTAGATGTCATCATATTATGTATACACATCATAGGCGTTTGCCATATTGCTCCATTTCGTCGTCATTAGTCAATCTCCCTTCTCACCTTATTGTATCCATGCCACACTCCAATCGATCCGAGCATGTTCGACAGTGCTACTCGAGCCATTCTTGACTCATCGGGGGAGTACTTCTGCAAGGAGACAACATGTATTCACCACTTGTAAAATGTACTTGTACGATATTAAAATAGATATTTATCTGAAAACATAGAATCCATCTTCACACTATATGTTTGAAGTATCCAATAACCGAAAAGTTATAAAAGCGAAGAAAGATATGCAAACCTTCTCAGCCAATTCAAATGCAGCTTCGAATCTCTTCTCAAATTGTTCCATTCTCTCATTGAGTCTCGCGTCGAATGCCGATCCCGTGGGAGGCTTTTCATGCGCTGCCGATCGACTCAGAGTGATCTGATACAATGATAACGATTATATTTGAATCGAATCGACTCCTTCAGAGTTGAACAATATTCTTTCGTCATCAAGTTGCAATCTGATAATAATTCAATTAGCTAACCTCAAACTGTGCGTCAGCAGGGGCGTTGATCGCCATCACGGCGAAAGTTCCTTCCTGAAAACAAATTACTAAATTAATTTTAAAAAAAACAGGAAGCGATATCACCTCTTTCTTCTCCTTTCCTTGTGCGAGCACGTAAGCGATGCCGTGCTGCGTCTGACTTACTCTCTGAATAGAAGGATTGCATCATCGCTACGAAATATCCTGTCTGTCTTACTCTCACAAATGCCCATTCTACTTGACCACATCATGTAGTTTCAAAACATTCCAAAGTTATTTTATTTCTGGCGGTTGGCATTAAAAAATACACACTTGCAGGAACAAACAAAAGATGATCACTGACCATTTTATGCAGTAAATGGTCGTTGATCCTAGCCAGATCAACGTTCGATGTCACTCCATCGGGAAGAAGAACGTCTGTGACGATCGCCTGATGGAATACATAAAAAGTGGAAGACTGTGTCATGTTGAACCCTCGATGAGGGATTTAAGATCAAGCCTTACTACCCCTCTCACCTTATCTCTGTCGCTACTCTCGATTTAAGATCAAGCCTTACTACCCCTCTCACCTTATCTCTGTCGCTACTCTCGATTTAAGATCAAGCCTTACTACCCCTCTCACCTTATCTCTGTCACTACTCTCGATGGTCAATTTAAAGTCTCCCAATTCCGCAGTCTTTCCCTCAATGGCGATTTCCTTTGATTGAGGAATGCGAAGAGATCCGTGAGACGACGACTGAAGGATGAGAGATTATTAATATAAATATGTTCTTTTTAAAACGTATGGTTAGCGCCTATTTTACTGAGAATTCTGCAAAGATGTTTATCGTGAACTCTTCCCAGTCATTCTTCCTGGAACATTTACAAATATCATTACCGGTATCGAGTTTTTGTTCTATAATCTCCGTGAAATGGAGACAGCAATATGGCCAACTATCTATACGCCCAGATATCGCCGTTGTTCTAACATTCTCCTCAACATATTTCCCACATACATGAAAGAAGATCCAGACATAAATATTTCGAAGACGGCTAGCCAAAGGGAAATGCATTATGAAGTGTAGATAATTAAATGCAGTTTACAACGCATGACATTACACAATGAAATGGCTTGAACATTTCATATATTCCATCTCACTTCCTTCTGAGCAGATGGCAGATACGTGTGGAGAAGAAAATAGCGTCGTGGTCAAATATTAACGTCCAGATGATTATTTTCCGCAGTTCCCCAGAATTCTCGACATTTAACAAAACATTCCACATTGTCATTAGAGAAATGTGTGCAAGACGCAATTTCACGCTCCTACTCAACTCCATTATCCGACTATTTATGTGTGTGTCACAATCACTTCTAGGTCGCCCTTCTCTTTCTCCCTCTACATCCAATGTCTTCTTCTTCTAGGTCGTCCTTCTCTTTCTCCCTCTACATCCAATGTCTTCTTCTTCTAGGTCGTCCTTCTCTTTCTCCCTCTACATCCAATGTCTTCTTCTTCTAGGTCGTCCTTCTCTTTCTCCCTCTACATCCAATGTCTTCTTCTTCTAGGTCGTCCTTCTCTTTCTCCCTCTACATCCAATGTCTTCTTCATCGTCGACAGATATTGTCAGTGTCATGTATGCCCTTCACATGACCATCGACATACCAGCTCTCGGCGCCAATATCTTACTGCTCATCAGTGTATACAGGTGTTATCAAGCGGGTAACCCCATTGCCTAGTCATGACACAATCGCTGTTCAGTGACACTCCGGTAACACAACGAGCCTACTCAAAGTTGATTATCGCTACTGCGTTTGTCGACGTTATTCTGGCAGTATCAAACTTTCTCGTCATGCAACGGTTGTTCAAATAGAAATAGAATAGAATAGAATAGAATTTGTCAGTGTCGCTTCGAGGGTTCATATAAAACAAATGTAATTAATTACAACCAAATTTCAGTTGGGTTGTATCAGGATACTCCATGATCTACGTGTCCTACGGTACTTCAGATTATTAAAAAAATTATAAATATTGTTGATCAGGTCCGTGCCCATTAATCTCCCCGGGTGCTTGTTATCACATCTATGGCTTCATATTCTGCTCTGTCGGCACGGGGGTCAGTTCGGGCACCTACCCACCATTGCATGATCCATATGCAATCCCAGTGTCTACTAACTCTGCTCTTTCTGCATTCGATACTACATCCTTCCCCGTTCTGCCATCCGTTCCTCTACAATCCTCACTGTTATTGGAATCGCCCTCGTTATCCCACTCATCGTCAATGTCATTTACACATCCCTCCTAATCTCCACTCTCACATTGCAGATTTTATTCCACTCTGCACGTGCAAATGATGGTGAAATGATACGAAGATTACTCAAGATACATCCTACAATAAACATTTCCGAGGCCGCCGTCACTGGTTTTCTCAACTGGTTTGAGACATCATTTTGAATTCCGTTCAGGAAATGCCGACATTCGAACGTTTCCAATGAACTGGATTATGTTGGCAGTTTACACGGGCTTTGTTCCCACGTATGCAATCATCCTCATCGTGAGGTAAGGGCAAAATTAAAGAAATAATTATCATTTCCCTCTCAAGAAATCGGATGCTGGCCCATATCCGCAAGGCTTCCGAAAACAAATTCAGTGAAAATATGCAAATGCTACATCGGAAGTTTGTTCAGGTACCGATGGCTGTCATATGTCAAATAGGTCTTCGCGTGCGAAGATAGGCACTTCTGCACTTTGCATATAAACCGGATTAACGTAGCGAGAGAGTGCAGGACAGACACATGAAGGCCTCTGTCTACATCCCCCGCCCTATGCTAATTGCGAATTTGCGAAAAACCCATTTGACCTATGATGGCTGTGCAAGTATGTTCCCTTTCCCCTAAAGACTCTACAGGTTCTCACCATCCAAGCAGTGCTTCCTCTCTTCGCACTCAATTGTCTCATCTCACACACATTAGGATTCTTCAACATTCTACACCATCCCGTCGTGGAAGTCTCAGCATTCACAGTCAATATTATCTTTCGAAAGTTCCCAATCACTCATTTAGTTGTCTTCCGCATCCGCCCTCATCTCGCCCCTCGCCGTCTTCAGACTCATCCCTGTCTACAGAAGGTGACGAGATATCCATTTCGTATGGATGACGAAAGGTTGCAGGTCCCTCCTTCGCATGACTGGTATACAAAGTGTCGACTTTTCGACTGTCGCTCCTTCAAGCAAACGGGGATTCTGACACACATAAAGTGTCAAAGTTGTACACAATTAAGAGAACGGCGAAAGTCGTTCTACTCATTCATAAGGTGTGATATCGTGGGGTGAAATGTGATATTCTAATCTCTTGCACGACTATCGACGTCATTGGTGATTCAATAAACAACAATTGTAGCCCCTTTACCTCCCCCCTCTCTTCTTTTTTTTGGCTACATTTGCAATGCAAGAGAGTGCCTCGTTAATTAAAGTGCCTCGCCTTTTCGAGCCAATGGAAGAGCACTCTTCCACGCTCCCGTTCCCTCTTATTGTAAAGCAACCCATTCGTTCGATTGTTCTTGATGTGTCGCTCTATTCCTCGACGTATATATTACATTTTACTAAGAAAAGGACATGTCCTATGCTAGAAATTAGAAAAAAAACTGCTATGAAAGAGGCGTGATTACCATCTAATAGGATATGAAAACGTCTGATTGCCTGTTTTGTTTTATGCTTTGTCGGTACGTTCGCAAAATTATTGAATTTTTTCGCACCAAATTCACACAAGTTCGTCACAGCTTTTTTCCCCCAATATTCTCAAAACATCTTTCCAATTTTACGAATATTAAATCTAAAATATGTCACGCAACGCAACATTCAAAACAAACGGCCGATGCAATAGCCAAACCCTTTTACGCATTTTTCGCAAGTAATGCCAACACATTCAACGTGTTTTGCCGAATTTTAGAGCGAATATCGAAAATTTCCAGAATAAATCGGGGGGCGGGGATCATAGGAAACATGTTTTGCTATGCCATGAACGTGTTCAGACACGTTTTGACGTGGTCCAGATTTAAAACACACGGCATAATTTTTTCGTTGAAAAAGGCTTCTGAGGCTGGGATTCGAAAATGTCCGGCCACAGACCTCCGACTAGATCAAACCTTAACCCGGAAATACGCGTAGAAGGAGATACATTTAGTCTCGAAAGAGTGGTAGTCGGAAGTAGTGACTCCATCAATCCCCCCCCCCCCACATCACCTTCCCCCTGCACAGAATTTACATGTTAGGAAATTGCTTTCCTTTGCAGGAGGGTCAGTGCACTAACAACAAGGCAATTTTATTGGAACATTTATCGTGTCATGAACTCCAATATATTTCAAACGTTATAGGTAAATAGACAAATGCCTTTTGCGTTCGGTAAAATTTGAAATGAAACACGCTTTAATCTAACGTCTGCATGCTATGTAGACACAAAAAGGGCATCGTTACCCTAATTTGACAAAAGGGCATTGGTCCTTCCGAAGAGGCTACCAACAAATGTTTGAGAGCAGAGATAATGGTGTCTGATCTCGTGTTCTCTATTGCACTGCGCGAAAAAAATTCATCCCGCATGTAATATCGCTTTATGTGTTCTTTCCGTCACAGCGAGAAAGAGGACAGACAAAATAAGCGCGCTTTCGACATTTGAAGATACGGATAATTTCACAGACCGACGTGCAATTAACAAATCGTGTTAGTCCACCATTTCCTTCCTAATTGCTCCCTCCCACGAATATCTCTTCAATTGCATGTTACAGATTATTTTTGTCTCACGTCATCCATCTCACGAGATTTCATCGACTTCCGTGATTCTTTTGCACAAATTCAAGGATTTCGATATGGTCACCTTCACCGACGGAGTCATCACAATTCACTCCATCTACGCAATCATCGGGACTATTCTCGTGAGAATTCACCGTAACTAACGGAACAATCCCAAGCAGCATTTCGACTTTTTTGAGATGAAATTTTAAAAAAAAAACATAATTTTCGATTTTTAACCCAAAATTGAAAATCAGACAGCATTTGGGACTTTCAGGAACAAACGTCTTTGGTCTATGTAATAATCGCGTAATTCAGAACGGCACTCTCCTCTACTGCATGTTCCGCTATACGCCTTCGTCATTTCGGATGTTCGGAGTGCTCATGAAGGTGAGACAAAAAAATAAATATTATCAACAATGAGATAAGCAGGTTCACACCGTCTTTGATCTTATTGGAACACTCGCCAATTTCTGTGCTATGCAGAGGTGAGTCGACTTCTCAGTCAGCAAAGACTACAATCTTTCAGAATAATTCCATGTCGATGGTCATTGCTCTACATTTCGTACGGCCCTTGTGGTTTAATCGGTTCAACCGTCTGCTACGTTTGCTACACTATCGCACTATTCGTCTATGTTGTAACTGTAAATTGAAAATCTCGATTCCCATATAATCTATAATTCCAGTTCTACATCACGCTCGTTTCATTTCTAGCTCGTCTTCATATCATCAAGCATGGATCGATATCTGCCCTTCGTACAGTACTACTTCTCATAGTAATTGCTACTCCCGCGCCAGTTACATTCGCCGTGAGTAAATAATTGTTTCGCATTCGAATGTGAACGAGAACTTAGATGGGGAATACACCCTGAGATGTTTCTGTGATCTCAAAATATATGATTTGCAGGTTTCTTTTCTCGTTTCTAAAAGCGATGATGCGAAAATGCGAGCGATAATGCAAGAGAAATTCCCGGGAACGGAATATAATGTAACCACTCATATGGTAACTGGTACGACGAAAAAAAACGCACAGAAAACTAATTATAATTTAAATTTTAGGTAATGAAAATATCATAACAATCGCCATGTTAAACGTAATGATCATAGTCACGATTCTCATCACTCCACTCTACATCGTCATTTTGATCATTCGGTAGAAGCATTGTCCAATGGGTTGAACTACGTGAAAATCGATGATTGCAGGTCAGCAATTCTTCGAAGAATACATGCTGGCCGTCTTAAAATGTCCGCTCGCACTAAACACATGCATACACAATTTGTGCGGGTCAGTTTTGACACAGTGAGAAGCACTACTAAAGGACAAACTTCAGATGCTGACAGTTCAAGCTGCTCTACCACTAGTGTTGATACTCGCAGTTTTCACATTCTGTCTTGGTCAATTCGAATTGGTTAAACATCCAGCAATTGAATCAGCCAGTATATTAGTTAGTTCTATAGTCAATTGCCAACGTAATCTTCTCTTCGTAGATCGGTGAGACTCCATCTCTCATATCGCCTATCGTTGTTTTCTGTCACATCCCATCGTATCAGAGGTAAAGTCACTTATCATATTCTCTCAGTGATGCTCACGCCAAATACGACGCCACGAAGGGAGGAGGGGATTTAGTTCGCGTAGAGGTCGAAATTAATATCCTAGTATGTTCGATAGATGCAATTAAATATAGTGATGCTCACGTTTCCTTAATTAGGGGGGGGCGACCCCGAGCGCGTGGGGAATTCCACAACGGCTATACAAATTTAGATAGCGAAATCGGGAAATTTAGGGAGCAGTGAGTATTAAAGGATCTCCAATTTTTTTATTACAGGGGTTTGCAATCGATAATCAACGGCGACGTGTTTATTTCTACCGAGATCAAACACACTAGTCAGGTTGTTGGTTTGCATCATACATAGGTAAATTTATAAAATTCCAGGAATCGGAGGCACAGGTTTCAACAAAATCTACTAATCATATTTAAAGTTACCGGGAATCCACGGAATAATTTTGAATTCGCGGTATTCCCTGATGATCAATGGCGAGCGTCGCGTGTCGCGTCGCGGTCTTTTTTGAAAGCTCTTTTTCTCATTCGATGTTTTCGTTACATAAATTCTAATACGACGATAAATTTCAATAAATAATGAGGCATTGAAGTAAGCAAAAAAAAGAAGCGAAAAAAGGCTGGAGCGCAATAAGACAACATGATGAAATATTCACATTTGAATTTGCGCGAACTTTCCTGATGTTCAGTGCTCTATTTTCGGGCATTTGGAGTTGTGTCACGGCCTAAATAATGGTTTTTGACATTTTTTGCTTCGACAGCCTTTCTTTTACGGCAATTGTCTATTCGATTCCGTCGTAAGATCAGACACCAAAAATGTGGATTCCCGGTAACTTTAAGGAGGCCAAAATGAAGAGAGAAAAAACAGGGAAAAAATAAAATACATTCATTCTACCCATGCATCTACCACTTTCTTCACATATTTTCCACACAGAAATGGATAAGATATATGTCGTACCTCGAGTGCGAGATAGAAGTAGTAGTTAACTCTCGGAGTGTCTTCGGTCTTCTTGTGAGGCTTGGAGATGATACGAGCAGAAAACGTCGATTCATCAGTGTTAACCCAGTCGGTCTGTAATTAATTTGATCCAAAAAGTAAAGCAAAAACGTCCTATATCAGTCTTTGTTAAATCTGACAAGTGCACACTTTTCACAATAAGCCGTATTGTTTCGCTTTTGAAAAATTTGTTCTTTGTTAATTCATAATTCTCTATTATTTTATAAAATTCAAATATTTGTATTTCATTTCCTTTATTCAATTGATTCAAGGCAAATAGTGCGACACAAATGTGTGATTAAATTCCTACAATAACTGTTTATGCTTACAGTACCTGTAGGAGTACAGTAGTATCGTTGATAGTCTGCTTTCCGAATGTCCGTCCATCGGCGTGCGTCCATGCGTAACTGTTCAAGCCGTCTCCTAAAAGACATTTTTTTCATCGTCGATATTTAAGATATCGATCAACTCAGGTAGGTTTAGAAATTGAAAAAAATTAAAACGCAGATATTATATTTTTTTCCCCAAAAAATATCATAAACAAATTACTAAGTGATCGATTACCTTGATCGCACCAGTGTCGGATCCTCGGATTGCCTCCTTGAGGCTGATCAAACCACATGAATCCGAAGAGAGGCGAGTGAGGATGACGTGTACGCAGTCCGAAGTAGTGTTGAGCACGGAACGTCCCCCATGTTAACTGCAATCCAGATTACATCATCACAACGTTTTCACATAATCCAGGATTTCGAGAGAGAGAACATTTTTTTTGGAAACCGTGATAACATACTCCAGAGTCATTGACTGGTGCTGGAATTGGTGGCTGCAGTACTTCAGTGTCACTGCCTCGCGTTGCACCTCCCATAAATTTCAACGCTAGACTGAAATCATCAGGTAATTAATATATCCACTCGAAAACATTTAATATAGGCTTTTAGCGAACACACGTCGGAGAGAAAATAAATTCAGCACGTGCACCCATGAGAACGAAATAGAGATGGGAGAGAAACGTAAACTAACCATGCGATAACAATGGGAGATCCTAGCACAAAAAGATAAAAGAACGGTCCAGAGAAGAAGCTGGACGAACTTCGTCCTCTTTCCTCATTCTTGTCTGGCCTCTGTGGCAGTAGTCTCGGACGAGTGCTTTTACCTGAAACACATTTTGTGAAGAAAACGGAAGAACCGACAATTCAAGGTCAAATAAACAGATGAGATCTCCAAAAAAAGGAAATAACGCACCCGTCATGGTTTTGTCCAACACGAATCTGCCCCGTTGAGTGGAGGACGATCAGCGGGACGGCGTGAACAAACTTTAATAACCACTCGACGTCTATTTGAGCCACTGCAAGCCTCAAGCGCTTTGAATGTGTGGCAAGTCTTTACGGGCAGTTACGGTAGCCGACAGCAGACACGCACGAACACCTACTGATTTTATTTATTTTCATGCGTCGCGGCACGCGCTGCGGCCCATTGCTCATCCTATCTCGCTCGACTCTTTCTTGCTTTTCATTGCTTTAGTCTTGTTGAATGGGCTCTAATAAGTGCTGAGGGAGTGCGCCAGACTCACCCGTCTCTCCTCCACGTCTTTGCATATTGGTTCTTGTTAATTCGCCACTGTTTTGCCTCCAGATGTGATCGATTTTTGTAATGGTCTCCAGTTGCAGCTCATTTTCGATCATGGCCGGCGGTGAGGGAGCCATTTCTGACAGCGAGAAGGTGCGCATCGCCTCCGATTTCCTGCTGCATGCGCCGCCCGGCGAGTTTAACGAGGTATATACCACTTTTTATCCGATTTTCTTATATTTTGTTGTTGTTTATTTCCACTTATAAGTACATATTCCTTGATATCCTTGTGTTTTTCATTATCTCGATTAAACGTTCTCTGTTCGAGGTGTTCAACGACGTTCGTATGCTTCTGAAGAACGATACCCTGCTAAGGGAAGGCTGTGCCCCCGTATTCTCTCAGTACAACAAGGATCAGTTCGTGCCTGTCAAGTTGGAGGGAGTCGAGAAGAAGGCGAGCACTTTACTCGTTTTTGATATTGGTCCTACGAATTTGCGAAACCATGAAGAGTTTAAAAAATATTTTGTCTGTAATAATATGTATTATCTCGAAAGTCAAATGACATCCATATGGACATTTAATTTGTGTTAATTCAATGTTCTCGTCAATAGGGACCACCAAACCAAGTTTTTGACCGGCATTTAGACAAGGATGGTGTGTTCCTTTCCTACATTTATTTTTTGCGGCAATTCAAATAGTGAAAATCATGTTTTTCGCGAATAACTTTTTTCCCGCATATGGGACAACCCATATTTTTGTGATTTCATGATCACCTAGAACACGCGCATCGCTCTATAGGTATTTTGAGAATGCCATCAAGTTCAATTTTTTGCTATGCGCTTCCAAAGATCGGATATTGTTACTATTCAATCGGTAATTTGCGTATAACTTTTTAACTAGCATATGGGACAACCCTTATTTTTGTGGTTTCATGATCACCTACAGCTACCGCATTGCCCTATAGGTAGTTTGAGAATGCCGTCAAGTTCAAATTTTTACTATTCGCTTCGAAAGGTTGGGCATTCTTACAGTGAACTTGAATTTTTTGCGTGTAAGCTCGATCAAGTGCTTTCTGTGCCCTTTTCTTGCTGTGACGATCATCTGCAAAGCATGCTCTACAACATATCGTAAAAATAGCGTTATGCGCTCCGCCTTGGACATGCTGCAACGAAAACAAGACAGGACATTCAGTAATTCCTCGCTTACCCTTACTGATCGTGGTTCAAACTGAAAATATAGAAATATCTGTGGCTGATGCAGTGTAGAAGGCTACTAGGTATCAAAAACAAATCTAGTGACTATACTAAATGAAAAATGAGCTAAAAACGACGGATCTGACTCAGCGAAGTCTAGTTGACCCAGCGTACAGCACGTTGCGGTCGCGCTAAAAGAGCTTCGCGTACGTCATAAAAGGAGTCTAATTGCAACGCAATTTGTTAAGTGATAATAGAAATTGCGTGAATTTAACTATGAAAACAATGATTCTCTATACCGTCAGCAGCCAACAATGCTAAAACTGGAATTTTAGAGTCAGTTTCATTGCGCCTTTGGGGGTCCCTATCTCGTCAAACTATCCAAATGGTCATAAGAATGTACATCTATAAATATGAGCTGAAGCGAGTATCAGAGACAAATCGAGATGAGTCATTCCTGGAACAGCTTGGAAATGATTCCGAAATCGATCGATTTCTCAACTCCTGCTTTGCAGACTCTTATAACTCCCCACAATGATCTGGGAAATGGTCGATTCGTCGATGATCAGTCAGGAAAGACGTTCAAGGTAGACTTATTTTTTATTACTTATTGGTAAATCCAATATTTATGCTCCGGATGTGGGATTCGATATTGTGCTCTGCTTACATTAAATCGTAGACTGTACATTTTGATTTTTGAGATGAAATTTCTAGAAAAAGCCACCTTTTCAATTTTTTTTCAACCAAAAATCGTAAGATCATACAATATTTTGAACTTTTTGGTAATATCCGTTTGGTCTATGTTTTAAATACTTTGAATTTTTACAAATCGTTTTATTTAAGTTCGATCATCTTCGTCGTGAAGCAGTCGAAATCGCCGATGCACCGGCCGTCGATGGAAAACTGGAACCATGGAGAGCAGCACTACAGACTGTTAGTCGCATCTAATTGCATTTACCTATTTTTTAGTTATGACGTTTCTCTAAAAGCCGTATCTATTGACATACTAATTTAAAACGATTCTAAATTCAATTATATACATACTTGGGCCGAACCAATTGGTTTCGACTTTCTAATGTTGTTTACAGAATTAGAGGAAAATGCGGTCAACTCTACTTTTTAAACCGTGAATTTGATTGCTAAATCACGGAGACGCAAATAAATATTCTCCACATTTGAAACGGGAAACGTAGATTTTACATTAAGTTTCACTCAATTTACCAACTTATGATTTCAAGGGTATGAGTTGATTGTATTGTATTCAGGAGCTGGATTCGTACATGGAGGAGCACTTCTCTCACGGTGGAATCGGATGCGTCTTCGCTCGCTCGGGACAAGTCGTCATCTGCATCGAATCACACCAATTCGCCCCCACCAACTACGTGTACGGATATTCTCTTTTTCACCACTAGACAACAGTGGCATATGAACTACTTATTCTGCAACCGTCTAATTTACAATTACCGTAATCGTTACAGTAATGGTCGTTGGCGTTCTGAGTGGACAATTCCTGTGGGAGATGGACAGTCGGGAGCACAAGAGATGAAGGGAACCATCAAGTGCCAGGTCAGTATCTACAATCATACATAGGCAATAAGTGTTAACGTATGACCTTGTGTGAGCCACAGCTCGATAATCTAGTGATTATGTGATGTGCCTGTAAAAATGCGTGAAATATCAGGTGCACTATTACGAGGACGGAAACGTGCAGCTCTTCTCTGACAAGCCTACCACTGTGAAAGTGAACGTCTCCGTGAGTTTCATGATATTTTCAGTTTTCCATAATATATGATTTTGTGACAAACAACTTGGTTTGAAGCTTTGGTGTTACCGCTTACATACTACAGGGTGCGGCAAAATTACCGGTACTAAACTTTGCAAGATAATTCCAGAACAGTAAAAGAGTTACGTATGAGCTCATCTGCATTTTTGTGACTATTGACTAATGTCCTGAAACTATTCGATATTTCAAGTAATTTGGTCTATCCAATCGTTTATGGCAGAAAAAAGTCTGACCCATACTGCAATTTTGACTTCAATGACATCGGATGCGCGGGAATCGGCAATACATTATCACATGGAGTTTCGTTTTACAGCTGTTCTGAAAAGAGCTTGATTCTGTATGCAAAGTGGTTTTCCTATTCCTTATAAGGTGAGTTAATAAATATATAAATGCCAACTTCAAACTCTACCTGTAAGAAAAATAATAAGAAAAAAATCCAGTACCGGTAATTTTGCCGCACCCTGTATTCTTCCTCTCAATCAATATGATTCGCGTTTTGTCGATGGTTCAAAAATAATTCGTAGGGAATATTTAAATTAGTATTGCCACAATTTCTATACTCATCACTTTTGGTTGTTCAGTCGGATATCTCAAAGACATCGAAGGAAGTTCTCCGTGTGATTTGTGAAGAAGAGGCGGCATATCAGACTGCCATTCAAGAGAACTACACCACTATGAGCGAGTCCACATTCAAGGTACAGTACTAATTATCTCCATTTACACGCGACTCATAAAGGTTGCAAAAAAATCGTATAAACTAAATTCTAATATAAAAAAAATACAAATCATACGTGGGCACGAGGGTGCAGGGGCACCGTGCAAATGGGGGCTGGTGTTTTCGGGGGCACGGTGCAAAAGTGAAAATGAGATGGAAACTTGAAAAAAGCTAAAAGAACATGCCTATTCGAAGGTCTACTTGCCGCCCGGAATAGATTATAGTGAATCGGGGGCACTGTGCAAAAGGGCTCGGATAAATGCTGCCCACCTATGATATAAATCAACTGAGACTACGACGTCGACGTACACCAGTCTGTTGACCCCCCCCCCTCACAGTTAAAATTCTTGTTCATGATTCTGGCGGAATAAATAATGAATGAATAATTTTCTAGTGAGTCGAAAGGGTGGGTAGCAAAATAAATCTGTCTGGGCATGTATCGCCGTTTTTGACGTACTTTTCGACCTAGTTTAGTTTTTTGAAAGGGATTCAATCGCCAAATATGTCGATTGGATTAATATTATCTTCTCTCTTTCTAGGCTCTCCGTCGTCAATTGCCCGTCACTCGTGCCAAGATGGACTGGCTCAAGGTCCAGAGCTACCGTATCGGATCTGAGATGAAACCACTGTAATTGGAATCTGATCTTTGATCTCTGATTTACGGTGACCCTCTCCCTCTTACCGTATTCCCGTCACACACGAACGTTCCGTTGTAAATGTGTCCCCTCTACTGCCACTCTGTCCCTTCTTCCTTCGTATGTTTGTAGTCTACTCTGTTTTCACACACAAATTCTGCTTTATCACAGTTATCTCGACAACTTTAGCTGCAATGCCGAAGGTTCTGTTGGGTTGATTGTTCATGGATCAGTGACAATGATTGATTGACAGTAGTTATTGATTGAACGAGAAAGAGTCACGATCCATTCTACGGTAGC
The DNA here is from genome assembly GCA_036245785.1 of Pristionchus fissidentatus. Lineage (NCBI taxonomy): Eukaryota > Metazoa > Nematoda > Chromadorea > Rhabditida > Neodiplogasteridae > Pristionchus > Pristionchus fissidentatus. The sequence continues at coordinate 31,606,095 of BTSY01000004.1, forward strand.
TTGCTTCTTCGAGTGTGTATATTGTGCATCTAATTATCGATTTTGCTGAAATATTTAATTGTAGTCATAAATTCATAAAATAAAAGCATATAAGATCGCGAAAATTACAGCTTGTAGTAGTTCCTTTGCCTTATCCCTAATTAAATCAGGCGCTGCTCACATTTTCCGCCCTTTCCCAAGTGATGTGTGATATACCGTAATCGATAGGTTATTGATTAGTGGTGCATTGCACAGATTGTATTGATTTATTCATATTATTCGCCCTTTCCAGTCTCTCGATGATTCCTACTTTGCGAGCATACTGTATGGAATTCTTGTAAACCTGATAAACAGCTTCTTGTAACAAGTGATTCTTTGATTCACCAGCACTGAGTCGAAGTCTCTTGGGAATATCTAGACAACGCATTTCCTGAATTCTTGTTTATTTGAATAGCTGAAGCTTCCTTTAGAGATGAGAGAGTGTGGGCGGTGAAGAGAGTGCAGAGAGGGAGGGATCCTCTGGTTTATTTCCCCCACTGTTTCCCCCACTGGGAGGGGAGCCTGGGGACCAGTGGGGGGTAGAATGGGGGACTAATGGGGGGAGAAAAGGGTGTAGGGGACCAGTGGGGGAAAGCTTTAGCTGGGATGGTTCTTTGCTACTCTGTACATTGTTCGAGGAATGGTTATTTTAAAAGTTTTATCAGCGAGTATGAAACACAATTAGAGTGTGAATAGAGGAAGTGGAAGCGTGCGAACAACGTCCAGTGGCGTATAGATCTTCTGTACTGAACATCCTTTGCCGATAGAAAGAAATACGCTCGAACTCGAACTCTTCAACTTGTATCTGCAATAGATAATTCAGATGGAACATTAGTCAAATTCTGATCTTCTATTTTATTTCCGAATAGTGTTCAAAATCTCCCTTATGATCTCACATCGAGCACGCCGTGGGGCTCTCTCACTTTCACACACTATCTTGCTGACCCTTTTAGAATAAAATTCTCGAATTCGCTCACCTCAAGAAGTGAAATTATTGAAATCTTGAATGGAAATATAGTGGTAGAATAGATCGGCGATATCCAGTTTTGTAGGGCTGCAATAATTCCTCACAAGCTTTTGTTGGACACACATCATTCCAGAGGCCGATCAGCCTTACATAAAGGGGTTGTGAGTGGTAAAGAGTTTAAATCGAGAGCAGCTCTCTCACTTTTACACACTCTCTCACCCTGATCCTGTTCAGGAGGTTTGAAACCATGTGCAGTTTATGTTAAGGAAAAGGAAAAGAAAAGGGAAACGGTGAAAATGAACTTATCTGATGCTGTTGTGAGCAATGGGCGTGTGTTCTGGCGTTTGAGCGATCATTTCGGATGCGTGCCGACATCTCGGAGAACTGATAACATAGTAAAATTAGTTGATCTTGAAATTGAAGGCAGATTGATCAGTCACATCGTATAATGATACGAGAGTGAAATCTGATGGGTTCAATCGAGAATTTACATGGAAATCAGACAAGAAATCTCATATAAACACAATGAAAAGGAATATATTGAGAAGTTCGAAACTCTTCAAAAGCGCCACAACGCTAAGTGCGTCAGTATCGTACTTGCGCATTTGGTTATAAAATGGGGGACCAGTGGGGGAGTTCAGTAGGGGACCAGTGGGAGCAATTCTCCTCATGCTCCTCCCCTTTCTGAGTGGGGGACTAGTAGGGGGAGAAAACCACGCCCCCTTTCAGTGGGGGACCAGTAGGGGAAATAAACCAGAGGAGAAGGCAGAATAGAGAGACGAAGGAGAATTTCGGGAGGGTGGGATAAAGCAGAAAAGAGGAAAGTGAGAGATAATGGATAGAGAGGAGAGTGGTAGAGAAAGAGAGATACTTTGTATGGACGTGTCCCTCACTTTTATCACTTCCATCCATCATCTCCCTCCCATCGATTCCCAATATTCAATTCCCTTTCTGACTTCAACAATTTCGATTGACACATTAGAGAAAAAATTTACGTAATTCCTAGGTAACTTTCGATTCTGAAAAATATGCAATCGATAGTGCATCATGAGGGTTTCCGAATTGTTAGTGATAAGATGCTGATAAGAATGTGTTATTGAAAAAAGGCGATGATAGAAAGGAAAAGTTCGTCGTCAATTGTACGTCACCCAATTCACGTTTCTCCCCTCTTCTCACTTTCAGAATGCGAACTTGCTGTTTCCCCCCCCCTACACTGCCAAGGGAATAGAGATACGTACCCTATCACACTTCCCAATTGAAATGCGGTAGAGAAGCTTTGTTTCTTACGTCATCACTAGCCAATACTCAGCTGTAAACCGTTATAGACCTGATCTTTCAATGTAATTCTTACGTAATCACTATGTAACGGCAGTCACACATTTCGACATTTTCGTGTTGTTTGCTTCTTCACCATTCGAAGTCTCTACGAAAAGAGACGAAAATGGTGAGAGGGGCAGAGAGAAGAGAGAGGGGAAGCTGTTTTTCGTAGAGAAGCTTTCTTTGTGACTCTGATGGTCATTCCATCGTCCTCCCTCTCCCGTCTACACACACTCTCTCGTCAGTTAGAGCAAGTGAGAGAGTGTGGTGGATGGAGAGAGTGGAGACAAGTTCTCTCTCTCTACTCTTCTTCCTCTTCGTCAGTTAGCCTCGTTTGGTGTGTCTCAGAAAGTGGTAAGAGATGGAGTGAGATTCGATTTGAATCTCGTCTTCTCTTTCTCTTCTTCTTCTCCTTCTCATTTTATCTCATTGTCCTCTCTGTTCGACCACTTCATTTCACTCTTCTCTCTCTTTTTAGTGAGGAGAGTAGATCAAATTTCTCCATTCCTTACTTCCTCTCTTCTCTTTCTCTCCCATATCGTTTCCATAGCCTCAATCTCAGAGGAAGGGAGGCGAGACCAATTCAAGAGTGCACATGAGAAGCTCACGAGAGCGGCCTATTGGCACCGTGCCAAGTCACTAATTAGTTAGAAGGGGCAAGAGCACCCAGACGACCAGGGTTTGGTCAGCTCCCACTCAGTGCACATGGTGGTTTGATCTGGTAGGAGATGTTCCCTCTGCGTCGCTGTCCCCTCTCATCGGTCTCTCCATTGTGCACAGTCTCTCGCTTCCTCTCTTTGTCTGTCACTCTCTCAAATGCGCGCACTCTCTCTTCTCCTCCACCGTCCCACGATAACTAATGCAATTGCCAATCGACGCTTCAGGGGCCATTCTAGGATGGACGACCATTGCCTAGTCATGATGACGCGGGATCACTATTATATTATTGGAGTAGTTTTTCTATTTTAATATTCCCTCTTATATTTCCGTGTAGCTATCTTGAATGAATGTTCATAGACTACACTCGTGTCTCCAATATAATTGCCGGGAAGTGTCTCATCTCTCTCTCTCTCTTTCTTTCTTCTCATATTCCCCTCTCTTCTGTCATATTCAGAAGCATCCCTAGTAATAAACTGAGTCGACATTCACAAACTTCTCTCTCTTTTCTTTCTTCTCCCATTCACTGCTTTCATCACAATTGTGCTCGTTCATCATGTCGTTCTGCGGCAGCGGTAATTTATTCGTTCCCCGATATTGCATAATGATGGCGCAACTCTTAGTCTCCATGACTTTCACTTATTCAAGCAGTATAAGTAGTTGATATCAAATGCAGGATGGCGGAAGCAGCAGCTGCGGCTGCAAATTCGGCAGCGGTCGCGACTACTGCAGCAGCTGCAGCAATGTGAGTGGTTAGGATCAGATAGTAGAATAGAATAGGTGCATCTCCACACTCAATCTCTGCGAATTTTCCATTTCACTCGACTGATCTTGTCTTGAGATAGCACAGTACGAAACGAGCTTTCTCGAGAAATAAGGCTAGGAATGTCTATTGTTGTGTGTTTTCTTCTTTATTGATACGATTTGATCCTAGTAATGTAGATCGAGCGATGTGAATCAGATAGGGAACGTCTAGAAACACATAAAAAATTGTCTCATTGACACATTTTCTAAATATCAGTTGACGTGATGTAGAAACATCGCCTCGGGCGCTTCATTACGTGAGGGAATTGCTAGCGTGCATTTCTTAGTTTTCGGATTCGCAAACATTCCCAACACGAGCATGTGAAATTGAAGGAAAGACGTTTGCAAGAACTACTTTTTCTTATTTTCTCTGTCTCCTTTGACATCGATAAAGTGAACGCAATGCGATACACTGAATTAGTGAAATTGAATTAGTATTTTTGCAAATTCTAAATAAATTCTCCTTCCAGAAACGTCACGACAACAATAGCGACGACAATTGTGAATGCGACAACGAATTTCATCAATGGGGTACGAATATTTTGAATTTCGAAATCATCTTTACCTGGTCTCTTAAGTATTATCGAAAGCAACGTAACTGTTGCATTGCACTTACAAACAAAAAGCACGATAAAAACATCGTCATCAAGGCGTTACAATAGTTGATATTATTTTATCTACGCCCGAGGCGCAACATGATATAAAATTTCGACAATAAATAAGGGGAAGTCTTTGAATTTCAGACGACCTCCACTACCACTCTTGCTCCCTCCACTTCGACTGCGACTACGGTAGGTGGTGGGAACGACACGACGACTACCGTACTCACGACGACCACCACGAGTACTGTAGCACCCCAGACGACCACGACTACGGCGCAGCTGATTACGGTATGTGACAGATAGATCGAAGGGTTTATAAACGACGCAGCCTACCAGATTTTGGCACTTTCCTATCCAATTTCGAAAAATAAATCTTGCATAATTTCGATAATCCAACGACGATTTTGTTATTTTACTACCTACAGCTGCTATAGTTCTTTATTGATTATGTGGCGATGTTTTATTGAACATGGAGAGTAAATAGAATGTTTTCAGACGACTCTTCTTCCTTCCACATCGACCACTCTTCCACCGGAGATGAGTGAAGGTGAGATGTACTTTATTATTATTATTATTATTATTATTATTACGCATTATAAGTGTCCTTTGAATTTATGGACGCCGTGGAAAATTACTGATAATAGTTATTTTGCTAATGATGATCTCTCTTCGAGCGTCTCCTGCCATCTTCCTCTTTTCTTCCTTCCTCTTCGTCTCGGCAGTCATGGTCATACTCAAGATTGTTCTGAGCAACAAGAAAAAGTGGGTTATTAAATTGATTACCTGTGCAATTAGCTTCCCCTTTCGACTTCAGCCTATTTTGATATTTTCGACTCACATGGCTTAGTTTTAGGTAAGTGGCGGTATCAAACCCGAAGGAGGAGGGCTAGTTGTTACCAAGTGATGATGTAATTATGTCTAGACGTGCTCAATTGATCGGAGGGGGAACAGCGAGATGGAGAATGGGAGGAGGAGCGGCTGTGAGTAGTGGAAATGGAGGAGGAGAGACGGCCGCTGCTTATGCACCCATGGGAAATGGAAGGGAACTACGGTATGCATATACTATTATAATTTTAAAATGATACGTTCATTGCATGGACTACTGGTGTGTGCACTCCCTTTCTATACCTCGACATTTCTTTTGTATTGTGATGCACTCTCGCACACATATCTGATGTTTAGAGCGGAATGTTATATTAGTTTGGACAAGTGTTTGTGAATGTATAATATTCGAGTATTGCTACCAGAATCAGGGATTGGATGCTATGATGACAGTGGATGTGAACTATCTGATCTTTGATCTTTGCAGCAGCAACTTCGACAATCCCTCAGCGAATCGACTCGACTGGGAGCGACAATTCTTCGACGAAACAGAGCCGACGGTGAGTGCAGATTACGGTTGCGGTGAACGAAGTGTGCAATAGACTGACGAGATATCCTAATTGTCGTAGCATTGAGAAACACCGAGAATTACAGGTTAACGTAGAACTGGCCTAAGTGAGTGGATGAGTGAGTTAAAGTGTTGTGTGTACTCCGTAGTACTGTAGACAAATGGTGTGAAGTGCCCAGCATGAATACTGTAGGCTGCAGTTCTAATCGAATATTGATTTTTCTTTCAGCCTCCTCGGTCTCGCCTTCAATTGGATTTGAATAACGATGATCCCTGGTGATTCACGAATCTTGATCTTTGGTCTTTCTCTTGGTTTTCTTTTGTCCCTTTACTTTGGTATGGTTAGCTTATTGCATTCCGATTGTAGGACGCGTAGGGTTCGTTGAGTGATCATTTAATCTCTCTATCGCTATCAAATTCACTCGATTCTCTAGTCATTTACACTTTGTTACTCTGCCGTAATTTGAACACAAACCCATTAGATTTTAATCAAAATGTGCAAGCTTATATCCCGTTGTCATAAAACAAAAACAATTGCAGCCAAAACAAAATGACCGAATATATTGTAGATTGTTTGTAATAATATGGTATCTTTTCGATATTAGACCAACTCTTCTCCTCATTCTTCTATTCACGCCATTGTCTCTCCTTGACTCACTCTTATTCCCTATCAAACAACTATTTTATGCGGGATTTGCTATATTTGCCTACTATTATGTCTGTAATTGTGACCGTCTCTTCTCATTTTGAACTAGCTTGTCGATCGTTGTGAAAATTGATCGTCAGCTTCTCACGGTAATACATTTGCTTGTATCACATCGATTTTAATTACATTTTTAATAACAAGTTTACAATAAGTCAGTATCATTTTATCATCTCATTAGAGATCAGTCAATGTCAGATTACAGTAATCCTCTGGGAGGAGTCAGTTGTCGATCGATCCTCAAGCATTCTTGACCTCGCCCAATTTCTTCTTCAGACTCTCAGGCATAGCGGGAGGAGGGGGACGAGGGAGGTGCATGGCGACCTCAAGATGAGAAAGATCGAGAGATCAAAGATCAATTGTTACCTTGAATCCATCATAAATGAACCATTGGAGGGCTGAGATTGTGCCGATCATTATGATACGAGGGACGAGACCCGCCCAGAGACCAGCGAATCCAAGTTGACGAGCAACCTTAGAGATCAAAAATCAAAATACAGAGTTCATAGATCAACTACCTCAACGAGTCCCTTGCCAGCAGCCTCTTTGCCGTTCAGTTTCGACACCAGAACATCGGCAGGATGAGAGGCGATGGCACAAGCGATTCCTGTAGAGATCAGAGATAACTATGGAAAGATCAAAGATCAATGTGAGCACCTGCAATGTATCCAGCAGTGAAAGTGATCACGAGCTGCTCCGATTTGCTGCATTCGTTCTGAAGGAGAGATCAAAGATCATTTCATGCAAGGAATTGAAAACTACCGTAATCCAAGCAACACAATGGTTCACCCATTGTATACCCCCGATTGCAGTACCTTCGGCTTGGGCACGATGTGTCTGTAGAGTGCCTCAATTGTTCTCTCAAAGCATGCAAACTTGACCATCGTGTAGGGAATCTGTCGACCCCAGAGAGGAGGAAGACCCTGCAATCGATTGGTTAGTCAATAACGAGAGTACGGTGGACGATCTACCTTGAAGAATCCGTGCATTCCCTCGTTACGGTAGATGAGAGGGGCGCATTCACGGAAGGTACGGGGAGGGCCGACTGTGGTCTGCATTCGGACCTGAAAGAAATCAAAGATCAAAGACCAATCTACGAGAGATCAAAGACCAATCTACGAGAGATCAAAGACCACCTTGGCTGCTTCCATGGGTGCAAGTGGGAGATCGGCACAGGCCTCGGCCGACGCAGCAGCCACCAGATACAATCCCGTTCTGAGAGAGATCACCGATCAGATTGAAAATATCAAAGATCAAACTACTACTAACCTGTACTGGTAAGCGAACTCCTCTCCGACCATATTGGCGTACAGCACTTTGAATCCCTCGTAGAAACCAAACTTTCCGAATCCCTGAAGATATCGTAACCGGATTGATGATTATTGCGTGTCTGGGTACTGTACCTGCATACTGTAGCCAACTGCGGTAGGGAACCATCCCTTCACAAGACCGCGCGCGCCCTCGTCGGCTACTGTAAGAGAGATTACGGTAGTCATGAATCGATCGATCCGTTTTACAGTATACCAGACGATCTTTCACCTGTAGTGCGGAAGCCGGATAGAATGGAGGGATACTTGACGGGGTCGATCTGGAATACGGTAGTGATCAATCTGACACCGTGGACTACCGTATACCTGCATGCGGCATTTGACGATGTCGAGGGGAAGAATCCAAACGTGAGTGAGACCACAGCAGAGAGCGCCTCCCAAACCACACAGGGAGTAGTACTTGAGGGACCCGAACGGAACTTCCTGAATACGGTAACATCAATATCTACCATACTTTTGGAGATCAATCTACCGTACCTTGGGGTCCTTGGGCGCATTGCAGTGGGCGTTTCTCATGAGTGGGAGGAGATTGGAGAGTCGAGGGGAGGGGGAGGTAGAAGAGGAAGAAGAGGGAGTGGAGGGGCCCATGGTCAGTGGGGGGGAATCAGAGGGGAAGAGTCAGTAAGGGCGGAAAGGGACTAGTAGACCGTCCGAAAACGGAGAAAAAGTAGAAAATGAATGGAGAAGTCAGAGTGATCCCCGTCCCTGTCTCTGATGACTTGCAAATTACCAATCGACAGTCAAATTTGAGAGAGATTCTTTATCTCTGCAATTTGCAAAAATGCAGCGGGGCTAATAACAAATAACGATTGAATCGAAACGGGGGAAAGTGGAAATGAATAGTACAATCGGAGACGATAAAACTCTGTCTGAACAGTTATTTACAAATTGGAAGGGAATAATGACGATGGATGTACTCGAGTACGGACAAGTAATGAACAAACTGATGAAAGAAGGCAATGAACAGTCAATTCACACAATCTCAGAATATTTTGTACACAAAGTGTCGCGGAATCATGAAAATGAAGGAAAAGAGACGGAAACATTTGACAATCAGTGGATATATCTCTGTGGACAATGTGTAAAGCGAATTAGCAAGGAGTGAGATATGACAAGCAGATGTAGCAAATTGAACAAACAAGAGATCAAAGATCAACAATCAAACTACAAAGATCAAAGATCAAACTACATCGCTCAGATTGCGTATTCGTCGAGACGATTCACACACAGGTACTCTGACTCTTCCTCCTTGTCGAAATTACCTCTGAATGGAGTCGAGTGCACAAAGTGGGCGGGGCCAGTCGAGAAGGGGGCTGCCTTCTCACTGTAGGGAGGAGGCTGCACCGGAAGTGGCAACTGCAGAGATCAAAGATCAGACTATAAAGATCAAAGATCACTGACCGTGTAGATGTTTTCGTTCTTGGTGTCGGGAAGAGGCTGGGCGACCACTGTCACTTTCACGGGAAGTTTCTGAAGAAGAAAGAGTTGGATTGATAGAAAACATTTTTTTCGAGACTCTTCTACCACTTCTATCGATGCAGCAAATCATGCGTTTTCCGAAAGGAACACAATAGATAAAATAAACAATATTAGTAAATTGAAAGATCAAAGATCATACTCACCTTCTCACTGAGATAGCTCTTCGAGAGAATGACGACGACTCGAATGAGTGTGAACAGAAGAAGGATCGCCACGAACAGGGGTACTGTAAAGGAGCAATTGTCGATTGATTGAGTGGGCGGAGTCTGCTCACCGTAGAATAGCCAATCAGTGAGATTGAATGGAGGACGAACTGCGACCAGCAAGATTTGCTTCTTTTCCATCTGTTGCTGTCCCGAAGTGACCGGACCCGACTGAAATTGATTGGGTCGGAATGGAACCAACGGAACCAGATCTGGTCCGGAGTGGTACCAGACTACCACGTACCTCGGGGGCGTCGTTAGTGGCGGAGAGAAGAGGGAAGTCGACGATCTCACAGAGAGAACCAGAGAATCCAAGTGGACAATCACAACGACGTAGTCGAGTGAGACAATGACCTCCATTGAGACACTGAGAGGAGAAAGGGTGGAACCAAGAACCCAATACGACCACCAGGTACCGCTACCAAGGGTACCATAGAATCATACAACACAATCAATACATACTTGAGATGTCCCTTTCTCACCTCGCAAGGTCGAATTTGTTTGACTCTGAATTGAACGTTGACTTCACTCGTCGTCTTCTCATTCACTATGGACAATCGATCAGAGACCGAGGGACGGAATTGAATCGGAGCCAATCGAAAATCCTGAAAGAGACCATGGTACCCATTACTTTACCAGTCGTCGGGTGCCCAGAACCAGACTACCACAGTTGAACCCGTAGTACCTGTGCAGTGATGGAGAGAGGGACGAGGACGAGAAGGAGGAGAGAGGCGAGTGAGACTGTGTGGGAGTGCATCTGAGAGAGGGACGATTGGGAGAGAGAGGGGACTACCACGAGATTCCGTGGTACCATGGAACCAAGAGAGAAGGGGGGGGTACTACTTGGTTCCCTGGTACCATGGAACGAAGATTATAATTGGCGGACTTGTAAACAACATAATTTGAGTAGATTTGAGATGGATTGGGGTGAAAGGTATGATATAACTCGAAAGGAATGTATAGTAATAGACTGACTCTGATACCAGTAACAAGAGTCTGGATGAAAAAAGCGTTGAAAAGGTGAAGAGGGACAAAGATGGGAATGGGGGGAAGAGATGATAGGGGAAGAGTAGAGCTGCCACTGGGTCCACTCCTTCCTAAATGTATCTCCCTCCCTCTTCCCTTCCCTGTAATCAATATACCATCCAGACTCTACCCTCTCATGTACCCTCCCTTTTGATCTACCATTTCGAGTCTCTTTCATTCAATCGATATTCCCTCTCGTGTATCGTACTATGGATTGAAAAGACGGTTCAAAAATCAATTTTATTTGACTGTAATGCATGAGTGGATGGGGGAGACAACGGTAACGAGGGACTTGTATTATCAAGGGAGGGAGTTTGTATACAACCACGGATCAATCAATACTTGTCTGCGGCTGCTTCTCTGTCTCAAAAACCGGATTGGAGGGGTGGGGATTCAAAGAAATCGGAAGCGGGAAACAGATTCATTGATTGCAAGAAGGTAACAGCGACGTGACAATGGGGACGGGGAGGGAGGAGGGAGAAGAGGGGGAGGGAAGAGGGAGGAGAGGGGGAGGGAGGAGGGAGAAGAGGGAGGGGCGAATGGGACGAACCAGGGCATCATTACTCAATTCGGATGTGAAATTCGGGGGGTACAATGGAGGAAAAATTGAGATTACTGTACACATTCGATTGATTATTATTTTGCAGTTGCCGGAGGTGTGCAGATTGGATAGAAAAGAAGAGAAAAAGTGAAGGAGAGGGAGGGACAGAAAGCTCTACATAAATACTATCACACTACGGTATTCTAAATTTCGATTTGTGTCGTGCTCTTGGGATACAAAGCAAAATGTATATGAAATCAGTGTACAAAATATGGTGGGTACAGTAAAAGTGTTTGTGGGTGTATGGTATGATGGTTACGGTACAATCCAAAATATCGACTGATTCTGTGTGCTACAAATCTTCTATGAAGCGGGGGACGGGGATTCAGAGGTAGATTGGATCAGAGGGAATGAGGGGAGAGAGAGAGACGATGAATTTTCTGTGGGACAGGGGGAGACGGCCTTTAGCCATGGACTACGGTAGGTGAGAAGGGGGGGGAGAGAGGAGGGACGATTGACAACTGTAAAGCACTAATGACCTATCTACGGATGATGATCGATATCTTGAACTGGGTTGGAGGATGGAGAGGGAGGAAATATGAATGAAGAGTGACTCGAGGTAAGATCTGAGATTGATTTGAATGAAGATTGGGAGTCCGAATCGGATGGATACGGTAGGAGGAGCAATGAGGGATAACTTATCGATTGGTCACAGGGACGAAGAAGTTGTAGAGGGGTGAAAAAGGGGAACAAGATCACAATCTTGACAGGGGAGTTGGGAAGGAGAGGGGAAAAAAGGGGTACTGTACAAATTGATGCAACTTGATGACTTGAGGAGAGACGACGACGGGACTACTGTAGTCAACGTCGTGTTATCGATTGATTACTCTTCGATAGCACTCTTCAATGGCGATTACTGTAGCCGAGGACACGGGAGTTCTGCAATTGAAGAGGTGAGTTGATGGGGAGGCAGGCGGATAATGTCACACAACTATCGAAAGCACTAAGAGATACAGAGATCAAAGACCAAAGATCACATTCACCTCGAATGAACTAGACGGCTCATTTCTCGTCGCTCCACGTCGCTGACGGCAAGTGCGCGCGGCAACCTTGTTCTTTCCTGCAAGAGATCAAAGATCACACCACGCCCACACTCGAGACTACACTCTAGTCTCGACTTCTTCCGTCTTACCTCTTCTGCGGATCTTTCTAATGAGCTGACGTTGAGGCTCTGTGAGAGAGTCGGCCTTGAGCAACTTCTGCAGTTCCGGTAGAGACATCTGAAGAGAGAGAAAGATTGATGGATGGATGATGATGAGACCAGAGATCAAACTAGACTGATCAGACAACAAACTACATATCTCTCTCACCTCAGCAATTTCGTATGCGGACACGGGGAGTCCATTGGAGGCAGCGAGTTGTTCGTCCTTCGATTGACGACCTCTTCTACGGGGAGCGACGGCAGAATTGAGACCACCCGATTGAGAGAGGAGAGAGACACCAGTGGAGGGCTAAAGAGAGGAGATCAAACTACAATCTGAAGAGACAGCACCAAACTACAGTCTAGTCTGGTCACTCACCGATCGGAAGAATGCATTTGCATCTCCGTCTTCCTCTTCATCGTCGAATAGAGAGATGGACGCGGCAGAGGCACGAGCAATTGGTGCCAGTTTACCGTAGAATCTGCAATTATTGTCAATTAGAGGGTCAATCGATGTAGTAATCGACTACAGTATCCCTGTATCGGGTGGAGGGGGTACGGTACCTGGATCGAGGACTGCGGTTCTCTCCATCGCTTCCCGCTCCTCCTGTAGTGGAAGTGGACGAATATCGTGGAGAGGAGGAAGAAGAGGAAGAGGAAGAAGCACAGAGAGATTGAGTCTCGTTGGTTGATGAAATCGACGAGGTACGCACTGAGGGACGCGTCTGGAATAAGAATACCGTAATAAATCAATCGATACAATTTCCGTATCCTTATCGATTGCTTCCTTTGACTCTACCGTACCTCATAAGCGGGCATTCTGCCCGTGAGCGTGGTCAGTTCGTGATGGGCGGGGGGCACATTCATGTCATCCTGAGCTGTTCCTCCTCCTCCCGACACGACAGTCGACTGCTGCTGCATGGGCTGCACAACGACAGAGACTGCTGCAGCTGCAGCATCGCCCAGCACGGAGACCCCGAGGGGAGGCAGCTGCAGCGTAGACATGTTGAGCACGGCTGCAAAGAGTGAATGAATAAGGTAATCAATAAAGTATAGTAGGTAGGTCACTGCTCTCACCCTGCTGACTGCGCACAAAGTCCCATATTAGCGAGATGGCGGCGCAATCGATAAGTGTAGTGGGAGTGGGGGTCAGTAGATTGGGGGTCGGGGTCGACATGACTCGACTCTCTACCACAAGAGGGAGGTAGGGGGATAATCAGGCGCGTCGCACGCCTTCCTTTCCTCTCTTCTTCTCTCTCTCACCTCACGTCGTCCACTAATCCCGTGCTTCCCCCTCTCTTCCCTCCTCTCCCCCCCTCTCTCTCTCTCCCTTCTATCACCATCCATCTATGACCGAAGCATTGATAAGGGAGAGAGATGCATGCGGCAACATCCTCCTCTTTCTCTCGTCTCTCTCATCTTCCCATCATCTCTCATCTCTTTCTACCCTCATTCCTTCTCTCTCACCTCTCAAACCTTCAAATATCATCATTCTGTCCACCTCTCTCTCTTCGTGTCATGCCCTCTACCTTCTATTCCTCCATTCCATTTCTCTCTCTCCCCCTCAATTGTCATCATTTCGCTTCTCTCCCTCGCTATCACCCAAAAGCATCATAAGGCGTTATCACAATTCCCTCGGGTCTGCAGCAAATTAGAGGGGGCGATATTGATCAAAGGAGGGCGGAGCTTATCAAAAGGGGCGGAGTTTGAGTGCAGCAGCAGCAGCGTCACTCACGTTGTCTCGATTGGTACGAGGCAGATCCATCGGTGCTGGACTCGAACCAGAATTGAGTCGGATCGGGGAATCCACCAGTAGAGTTGACAGAGAGAGAAGTGACGATGGGAGGAAGCATCTCAAGAGAAGAAAGAGATGAGATACGGAAGGATATCGATCGACCGAGTGGTACAGTATCCCCATTGATTTACTACCGTACCTGCTGGTTTCCCGTGGGAAGGAGGCCGTCGCGTGCCATGAAGTCGAGCTCGGTCACTGCAACCAATCAATATAATTCACTAAACAATCGATATTCACTAAATTCACTAAACATACAGTAGTGTGAGTGACAGGAGGGTGGAGTTTTAAAATGATACGCTAACGAAATGGATAACTGGTGTGTGTACTCTCTTTCTATATCTTTTCGTGACTCTCGCTTTGTCATGCTCTCTCGCAGCCTGCTGTTTAAGAGCGGCGAGTTTTCTTATTTTGTACTAATAATTGTGAATTGCAAATGCCCACAATTGGCTGGATCAATCATAAATCGATAGTACGCGTCTAGAGTAGTCAGTGTCTACCGTACTCACAATTGGCTGGATTGTAGGGTGCAATAGTCGCGAGTGACACATTGTGCAGCAGAGTGTCTGCTGTCGGCATCGGTCCCGTGTACCCAACTTGCGTCTGCTGAGACTGCTGCACCACAACGGACGACGAACCCACTGCAAAAGGGGCGGGGTCAGCATCTGGTACCATCGAACCCGAACCAGGCACCGAACATGTGGTACTCACAATTGGCTCCGGTCGTAGGCACGGGAATGGGGCAGTTCATACCGGCTCCTTCTGTCGGCATCAACATATTCAACTCGCCACACTCTTTGCCAATATCTTCGAAGAGAGCGTCAACGTCGGCCTGAAGGGAGGGAAAGGATTAGAGAGAGATCAAAGATCAGATAAAAAGACTAGCAGAGATCAAAGATCAAAATGGGAAGGCTAGCAGAGATCAAAGATCAAAAGACTGACGTCACTGGCAGTGAATCCTCTTCTCTTGAGTTGTTCCTTGGTCTCAGTAGTCGATTGGGCGGTGGATGAGACAGTCGAGGGTACGGTAGTCGACGAAGAGGGAAGAGAGACAATAGGAGACTCGAGGGATACGGTAGTAGAGGAGGTGGAAGAAGAAGTGGGAGTGCAAGAGGAAGAAGAAGAAGAGGAGGAAGAGGTTGTGGCAGCTGATGACGTCACTCCACCAACACGACGAAGAGACTGAAATGAGAATGGTTACGGTAGATAAGTAGTCAGTTGTCGATTGGCTGCACGTGTGCAGCTACCGTACCTTGCTGTCGGTGAACTCGCCGGCGAATCTGCGGTTAGAGTAGAAATCCTCGAAGTAGACCTTCGACAGATCCTCGTAGCGAGATGATTCCTCACGAGTAAGCGGCTGCAAGAAAATCAATATTTATCAATTATATAATACGCAAATATCGATTTCAAAGTTTTTCATTCTCGCTGAATGTTTACTTTCAAAGTGCTCCTTCTCGCTGGATGACTCATCTCTTCTCACACCACTTTGCCATTTGAGACCTCGTCGCATGGAAGACAGAAAACCAAGCCTTTTCCAATTCATAAGCTATCTCTCTCAGACTGAGGATGCTATATAAACCATCGTCCTTCCATTCCATTCCTACTGGTTCCCCTTCCCTTTCCTTGTCCGTGACCTACCATGTCCCTCCTCCTTCTCTCCCTACTCATTCCTCTCTCCTCCCCAGCTGCCATAATAGTAGACCATGTTCTGCCCAGTACGGTAAGTGTGTGAATACCGTAGTGCTCTCAAGGGAGGGGAAGGGAGACTACCGTAATCCGTCCTTTTGTACAGCTCGATGAATCGTATTCGTCCAAACCGGGAGAGAGGGCGTCTAATCTCGATTCGAATCTTCGTCTACTCACAGTACTCGCGTTGCAGCACAATGTGAGAACAACCACAACATTGAGGAAAAAATAAGACTAGAGACAAAATATTCCCTTTTGGAGTTAATTTTTAAGAAAAAAAATCAAACTCAGGGTTGGCAGCTGTTCCGTCGTCATTTCTATCGCTTCTACGAACTTGATTTGCATTGGGTGAGTCACAGGCGAGTCTTGGCACTATGCCAACATTCGAACGTCTCTGCAGATTCCCGCGGAGAATTTCTGTCGTTCGCTCGGTGGCCATCTCGTGAGTGTGACTGACGAGGCCGAGAATCTCTTCGT
Source organism: Pristionchus fissidentatus (assembly GCA_036245785.1). Lineage (NCBI taxonomy): Eukaryota > Metazoa > Nematoda > Chromadorea > Rhabditida > Neodiplogasteridae > Pristionchus > Pristionchus fissidentatus. The sequence goes on from BTSY01000004.1 coordinate 31,622,286, forward strand.
CCACCAACTACGCAAGAGTGAGCATCTAACGGATCACGAATCTGACCTAATCCAACCTGTCCTACAGTATCCCTCATTCAGAATCCAGCATCTGGATCGGACTCAATAAACTGAACGATTCGGTCTCGCAAATCTACGATTGGAGTGACGGGACGGATGCAGATTTCCTCAACTGGGACAGCAGTCAACCGAATGAACCAAAAGTGAGGAAAATTCAATATTCCCCCCACCTCAAACCTAACTTAAGAAATATGGGTGCTAACTACAGTAACTCTCCCTTCTCTCTTACAGGTTGATTGTGCCTACATGGCATACCAGCAGGACGAGAGATTCGGAACGTGGTTCGACTATTCGTGCGACGGCGCTCTACCAAACTTCTTCGTGTGTAAGACTCGCGCCCCGTAGAACTACTGTAACCCTCAAGATACCGTATCCTATCAGAGTGAATTAAACGAACCGCTTAGATTTCAACACCATTTCAATCACTCATCTTTCTCTCTCTATCATTCCAAATCGCCTCTCTTATCATGAATATTGGCGTAAAACATCCGTCTATCTCTACATTCCCCCCTCTCCCCGATAAGCTCGAATGGCGCTGCTTTCTGGTCTCTCCCCACCACTCTGCATAAAAGGGCACACTCCTCTCTCTCCCATGTCCTCAAATGCCGCCAAACTCTCATTTTTTTCCGAACAATTCAATCAATCGCTGGGCGAGGACCCTAATGAACACACGTATTATGAGTCATTTCCCTCCATTATCAATTAGACCATAAACGTGTTGCAACCTGTCTCTCTCCCTCTCTCTCTTCCTTATCTCTCTGCACAACCCACAGATTGACTCCAACCTACATGTTCACATCCCACAAACTCGAAGCAGAGACTCACATTGATCCCCGTTTCTATCTTCTGATCAATCATGTTATTATCTGGCAATAAACCTCGTGACAGCTTTAGGATAGAGACAAGAAAGAGGCAAAATATGCGCAGAGAGAGAAAGAGCGTCGATCGTTCAACGATCAATCGACAGGCGACCAAAATGATTCCAAGCCTATGACATTGTTGGTGCAATCTACATACAACTCCTGCACACAGGAGCACAAGCCTATCGCACCCAGAGAAAACCCGAAAAGAGACTATCAGAGGACTCTATAGAAGACAAGATCGGCAAGACAAAATAATGGAAAAATGAATTAGCGCGTGAATGGACTAGTACTATACGTGGTTCGTGAATCAATCGATAATCACTGATTGGGTAGGTCATCTCTCACTCACCGCTTGCACACTCTTCTCAGTAAGCAACTGCAAATCTCGCTCGTATTGATCAGATGGATGCACGCCAACTGCTGCAATTTTACAATCTATTGATTTTTATTTAACGGAAAAAAATCGATAATGATATGGCATCTACCGTACCTCCGGTTGCAACTGCTGCTCCTCCGCTCTTCTCACGTTCAATGTCCTCACGCCAGAGCACGTCGATGAGGTCTATGTCCTGCAAAGAAGGAATAATCAATAAACGGAGACTACGGTAGGGCAGAAAATCACTGTGAGATCTAGCAGAAGTTAGCACCACGCTCTCATTACTCCGGTTTTGAAACGCACGGTGTGCGCATGCACCACGGCTGTGCGTTGCACGTCCATCGCACGTTACGTGTACTGACTCTCTTCATTTCTTCCCTCTCTCGGCTGAGTATCAGCGCGGCGAGAGAGCGAAGGACTGTAAGAGAGACGTGCGCACAACGTGCAAACGAAAACCGGAGTATATCTATGCTTCGACTACTGTAACTGGCTACTGCGCCAGACTATCAGAGAGTCCGCAGGGAACACATATCAAGAGGGGAAGAGGAGTCGTACTGTACTGTAATAGGGGATCAAAACACCGTCTCATCTACCGTAATCCCCCTGCTCTCATCAATGATCTTTACGCGCGTCTCCCTACGGACGGACGGACACAAATAACAGGACCTTTGAGCATCTAGAGTTCGTCGACGACACATAGAAAAAAGGACTATGAGTAAGAGAGATGGAATAGTAGGTGGACTAGCAACAGAGGGAAATGAATTAATGGATGGAAGATTGGATATGACACACTAGTTCAAGAGCATTCATCCAATTGTAATCACATTGCATCCATCAGTCCATCAAAATAAATGTAAGCTGGTGACAATACGAGACGAGTACATAAAGACATTGGTCCTCTCACGACATTTACTTCTTCTTCTCTCTCTTTTTTCTCCTCCCTTCTTCTTCCTATTTCCTATTTGCTCTTGCTTGCTTATCGCTTCTTCTTCTTCTACTTCTTCTCTCCTCGTTACTTCATTATCTCGTCTCGTGGTGGACCCAACTGGGGACATCCAAACACCCCCCCCCAGATCCTCTTTCCATATAGCGAGACTATACATCAACAACAAGGCGAGCGATGGGAAACGTCGACTGCACCACCATCCACACCACGACCTACCTCTCGTTTCTGTATGACTTTGACGACCTTGAGGACTTGTGCGGGGCCGCCGGACAGCTCATCGTAGGCAACGATGTACATCGCGTCAGGACGGTCGTAGAATTGGTAGGGAATCGCGACTGGCGGGAGGGGTACTGTAGCTAGACAGCACCAGGGTGTCCGATCGACAACTGACTTTTCTCAGTCAGACTAATTGGGGGAGGGCACTTGAACCGCAGTCGGGTGCGGACTCCAAGTACGTTGAAGAGAAGAGGAGTGATTGGGTCTTGATCGGGGGTACTCCCGAGGGGGCGGAGTCTGAGAAGGGAAGGGAAGGGAAGTGAAGGGTCTCGACGAGGTCGACTGATGCAAACTAGCCAATACAGGGGGATTCGCACGTTGCTTCTCTCTCTCTCTCTTTCCCGATAAGATGGACGGCAGAGAGAAGGAGACACTGTCTAGCGAAACAGGACCCCCATGAGTCACGGAGAGGGCAGCGACGCAGAGACACACAGTCGGCATACACCATATCTGTGCATGCCGGATCACGAAGCTGCGATCGGGAGGCGAGAGCGACAGAGAAGGCAGAGTGGGATGACATCGAGTCCAAGGTTCCCCTTAGATGGATGGGTTCATCGTTGAATTGTCCTCTTCTCCCAATTGTCATCCCTTTCTCTCTCTCTCTCTCTCTCTCTCTCTCTCTCTTGCCATGCTGGATCGGACGATGCAGCTAGAGACAAGAGGGAGAGAGAAAGATAAGAGAGGAGGGAAATCTAGCACCCGCCCATATGCAGCACACTTATCACACTCACACCGATGAGAGAGTGTGTGGACTGGAGAGACAGAGAGGTAGAGACAGAGATAGTCTCCATTCGATTGGTGATGTCACCAGTGGCTGAGGGTGCACGTCCATTGTGCAATTTCTTACAAACTACATCAACTCTCTCTCTCTCTCTCTCTCTCTCTCGACTGATTCCGGCTGCGTAATACAATCGGAAGATCAGCGTGACGATCAAACATCGCTGGAACACAAGTGACAAAAGATGTCATCTAGTCGATAATCAACAAGTTATCATTCACCCCCTCGACGTTTATAAATACGAGGAAGACAGTGATAATACTGATAATGAGTGAGTGCAATCACCGCTGCGTCTACTTTGGCCTCCTTGCCTACAGCAGACAATGGAAAATCAGTCGTCGATCGACGGATCGCACATGCTACCGTAGCCTTGCTCTTCTCCAATCTCGGATCTGCATCTGCCCTCTCTCAATGAGTAGTGGAAACATTTTTCCCTTTCCCGCCGACGCGCCGCTACATTACCGTCGCTCTAGTAAGCGCGCGCCACGTCAAGAGGTGGTGCAACTACCGTAAACTGCACCTTACCAACCCTCCTACAGTAACCGACATACAGTACCTATAGTAACCTGCACGCATAGGTGCAGTACCTGCCGTAACCTGCACAACGAATGTATTCAGTAGTGCATAGATCTCTGTGCTAGATGGGAGATGATAATGGGAGGGGGTAGCCGACGACAAGTAAAAGGAGTATAAATGGGAGAGTGAATGAATGAGTGCCCATTCTATCACTCAGGTAACCATCTTCGAGAGATGAATACTCCTCCTCCTCCTCCCCTTCTCTGCCCTCTCTTTATTCCGCCCACTCTCTGCTCTTCTCTCGCCGACGAGAGAATGTGTGATATGGAGAGAGTCAACCTTCTCACAGCTTCATATCCACCCTTATCATCCCCCAAAGGGGGAGGAGGAGGGAGGGGGGATTACCGACATCCCTCCTCCCACTCTCCTCCTTTCCCCCACTCTCTCACCAGTCAGAGTGAGTGAGAGAGTGTGTGGATGGGAGAGAGTGAGGCTACCTCCTCACTGCTTGTTATCCTCCTGTCCTTTCTCTAATGAGTCCGATGGATGGACAACTCTACTATCGTATCTCTCTCTCCACTCTCTTCTCTCACTTATCGATAGACTATTCAACCCTACAGTACTCTCCATTCATTCTACCGTAAATGTCATATCAGTGTGTGTCGTGTGTGTTGATCTCTTCCGCTCAGATGGAACTAAAGGGAAGATGGACAGACGGACTGACGTATTCTAGAGAATGAGAAACAGAGAAGCACCAAGTCCGTCGAAGGGGAGGGAAAAGAGAATAAAGGGGAATCAGGTCGACGACGCCTAATGACTAATACACCCTATCTGGTACACACACTGCAGCTACAGTTTTAATTCTTCTACCGTACTCCTCTTCCTAGTCTACCGTACCTCTAGACTGGGGTCACTTCTCATCATACTGCTACTTTCGCCCCCTCCATTCGGTCCTCCACCACCTCCGCCTTGTTCCACTGGACGTTCCTGCAATCAATTTATTGATTGGTAATCGATAATATGCAAAATCAATCGATAATTCGCTCACCTGTACCATAACGGGGTAAGCGTGCAGTTGCTGCATCTGCTGCATGGCAATACGATGGAGAGTATCGTCGTCGCGGTATCTGAATAGTAGTAATAACAATAATAATATTAATAATTATAATGACAATTTTGCATCATTAACAACATCAGACTCCCACAAAACTAGGTTCAATCCCTGTATGAATACGCCATAGCCCCCCTTCAAGCTTACAGCGAATAGCACAGCATTACTGTAGCAGCTATAGTAATCCGAGACGGTGCAGTAAACGAGAGAAATGCGGACTACCGTAATCGGTGGAGATGGCAAGTTCGCTGCATATCTCTCTCTATTCTGTCGACACGAAAGAGAAACACTCGAGGCACTCATAAACGACTGTAAAAGACGCGAATCACACAGACTGACTAATGGTGCCAATTGTGACACCGCAGATCACTCTGAGTGGCAGGGGCACTATTGAGAGAGGGATCAACAATGTGGGATCGAGTCGTCTCTCTCACTCTCAATCATCTCATCGCCATCTCTACAGTCTCTCTCCAAATCTGCGTCAAGAATCTTGTCTTCGCAACACAAGAGAAATGGGAGAGAATTCAGTGAAGTGTGAACTGATCCGAGTGAGTTTCGAGAATGAATGAGAGAGATGGACATCGAGATTCAATCCAAGACTCGCAGAGGTATTAGACCCTCAGCGCATCATTCCACAGGCCGGCCGATTCTACCAGAAAGGGGGTTAGAGTGAGAGAGCGTGTACAATTTGTAGGGACTCTCTCATTTTTGCACACTCTCTCACCCTGATTCCATTCCGTAGGTTTGGAATCAGGGAACACAACTCAACGGGGCCCAGCTACACCGTGTCTCCACATTCGAAAACAGGGAGAACCGTGGATAATGATAAGGAAAGGTGTGCTTTTACCGTAATTCTCTCTCTCTTTCCTAACACTCCTAGACGTCCCTTGGGAGTAGGTCGTCGCTGCTATCGGCATTCAACGGTAGAAGAGCGAACTTCATAACCCCTCTTAATACCCCCCCCCCTAATCCACATATCTATCTACCTCCTCTCAAAGCAGAGACTTAAACACAAATACTATAAATAACATTAAATTCCTTTTTGGGAGGAAAAATATACGAGATCGGGAGCATGTGTTAATGAAACGACCACGCATCATTTTGAGAGATTTGAGAAGCCCGCCAAATAAATTTTAAGCCAAATCGGAAACGAAACGGTTCCAACCTTAAATCAGAAATAAGAAACCAAGTCAGGGCATACACCACAAGTGCGTCAACTGTCAACTCTAATCTGAGACTATTGCAGCATCCACACATCAATATTCAGCCAGCTCAAAGTAACAGAGAGAAAATCATCTTGGGAGGAATATAGTCTCCTCCATAGATCACAGATGAGTACTCAGAATGGAAGGGTGCATCCAACCCTCCATCCAATCTCTCTCTCTCACTCATCCTTATCACTCTTTCACAGTCTAATCTACTAGCCTGGAGCGATTTAGGCACCGACAAGACAAGAGACAAGAAAGAGGCACACACTGAGGAGGGGGAAATGGCGCGACCACAACTATGTGATATTTAGATTCATCTTTCCATCCTGGGGGAGGGGGGATAGACAGATCTATAATTGATAATCGCATAATTGATTTAATATTGTATTAATTGCGGGGGATCTTATCAGACTATTCTAAATGTCTCCCCTTCTCCACCCACAATTAGTCTCACTAGGATGGAAATAAGATAAAGCATTCAAAGTCTCACGCAAGCAAAGGGAATAAATGTCGTGTTTCAGTCTGTGTTGTGATGCCTCTCATGAGAAATATCACGAAACAAACACTCATACATGCTCTTGCAGTTATTACTTTGACAAGAACGGGATATAGTCGGTTAACAAGTGACCAGTCTACAGTATGTCTCGACGACGCAACTCAGGTTATACTTCGGGTGCTTCTAATAAAGATAGGGAAGAAGTGAGTGGGTAGACTCGACGCTATCTACGAAATTCCTCCCTATCATATGTCCATTCTGTGTCAGATTACGTCAAAACAGGTCTCACAATGCACGTGTCATGCGACAAATTGTGCGAGAGCGTCACACAAGACGGAGACAGAGATATAGCTACTGTACTCACTAAATTTGTTTCTTGTCAATTTTTTTTTAAATCCCGGTGCGCCTTGGGCGTATATCAATCTATATTTATATATTATATCCCAACAATCTACCGTATCCATATCCTACTACCATATCCCCTTTGCCTACCATACCCCACTGCTACTACCGTATCCCTCTGCTACTACCATATCCCTGTCCTACTACAATATCCCCTTGATCTACAGTATCCCATTCCTCTCTACCGTACCTGACTCCCTGTGGTCGTGTGCAGGGCTTCTTGAATGCGTCGAAGAAGTGCTCATCGTCGTAATTCGGCGTGAAGATCATCTTGTCCTCTGCAAGTAAATCAATCAATATTTATTATATTATTAATATTTATCCAATCAGTAAAAGAATGCATCGATAATCTTGACATCTCGATAAACTCTCATCAAATAAATACACACGCATTAGTTTCTGCCGTGACAATTATTCCCCCTCAGGTGATCGGTAAACTTATCACAATTACAGTAAACGACGACTAGAAAGGGAGGCTGCGATACCGTAATCTACGACTGATTGGTCGCACCTATAATAGGAACTGGAATTCAAAGGAAAAAGAAGATAGAGGGGGGGGGTGAACGAATGGAGAGAACTGGAGGGGAGAGAGAGAGAGAGAACGGGAAGAAAGAGGAGGGTTAGACCTCTCGGCAGCATAGAACGCTCGTCCTCCCCAATGAGGCCGCGTGTCTACGTGACAAATGCGACGTGTTATGGTGGGAAAACGTCTCAATCTGCACGTAGGCACGCATTTTCACTTGCAAGAGAGAGGGAAGAGTGGAGGAGAGATCACACAAACAATTGAGAACACGTCATAGCCCTAATATCCCCTGTCCATCTACTAATCGATCGATCGATCGATAGAGAGAACAGATTGAAATAGAGAAGCAATCACGAGAAAGGAAGAGGAGAGAGAGGGAAGAAGATTACTGGGAGAGGAGAAAGAGTTGGGTGAAATGGGAGAGAGGGAGAGACTCTCTACATTCGATACACTCTCTCACAAGGGGTAGATCAGGGAAGAGATTGGGTGCAAACAGACGATTCCCACAGACAATCGATAGAGAGAGACGGTCAAAGAGATCGACAGATCGAGATTAAACATCTCTATGAGTTCACGGTAAGAACGCCCAGACAATTATGATACTGTAGCATTGAATGGAAAGAAAAGAGCAAAGTACAGTGCAATCAGCTACCGTAACCCGCTATCATCAGACTAAATGTTTTTGTTGCACATGGTCAACATCTATATTCTGCTCTATTGCCAATATGTGTGAAAATTAACGGTGTGGCTTTCAATTTTGACGTTGTCCAAATCATTCCCTTCCCGCTCCAATGCTCTTGTGAACCCATTCCTAAATAGCATTATTACTCGCCCTTACATGTTTTTGCTCCCTTCTGGCGTACGGTAAATAAAATAAAAAATGCCCTTGTATTTATTGGTCGACACATTGTGCGTCTTTAATCTCCTATCTACTACTTCTCCCACTGTTTATGAGACGACGTCGTACGTGTCGTGCTTTTCGCTGCTCTCCCATTCGAGATTCGATTAGCAATAAAGGGGAAAGAACGTTGTGAGTAAGGGAAGGCATTCAGAGGAGAGAGAGAGAGAGAGACACCAAAGAGTCAAAATGAGGAAGGGAAAGGAGAAGAAGAGAGAGCATTGGATCATGACGTAGAAGGAATAGCAGAGACGAGGTACAATGGACCATTTCGCATATATTTCACAAAATTCGCATCGCAGTTCCACGCGATTGGATGATAATAGGAAGGGATTAACTGGAGAAAAGAGTAGTGAATGGAAGGTAAATAATCGATCACTGATAGGAAAGACGGGCGGAGCACCCATCAGAGATACGCGCCGTGCACAGAAAATCGATAATCAATCAGAGTAATCGTAATCCAATCAATAATTCGAGTGAGTGTGACCGTTTTCTGTGTGGGACGAAACTGCGAGTGGCCGCGTTCTCTCCTCCCTCACTCTCACTCTAATGCAATCGATAGAAAGCGTTGCTTGATAAGAAACTCGACTAGCGACGAGAGGGAAAGGTCGTCCGAGACACACTGTACACACCACACCACTCTCACCATCGTACACTTTCCACCTCCAAAAATCGATAAATTCGCGCGTAAAATTGCAACAAAAATAGCGAGCTCTAGAATGTTCGACTTTCCCGCAGCCCTTTCGCAATGTGTTTTCAGTTCACGAGGGGAGAAAGGGGGAGAGAAGGAGAGGGAGGACGAGGGATAGACAGAGAGGAGAGAGAGAGAGAGAGAGAGAGAGAGACGTTATTTGAGAGCTCTCCCTAGTCTCTCTTTCTCCCCCCCCCCCTTCCACCTCTTCCCCTCAACATACATCAAAGGTCTCGCCATTGCACGTCTCCCCTGCCAACTCCCCTCTCTCTCTCTTTCCGTTGCTCGCTACTTTATAAACAGTATACCGTACGATCAGCGAGATCAAGTGGTCCGCTCCCCTCTCTACTCACACTCTCTCACTCTTTTCTTCTATCCCCCACAATCGATCGTTCAATAAGAAGAAAAGAGGAAGATGAGGAGAAGAAGGAAGGAAAGGTGCACTAAGGAGAGTTGGAGTGAGAGGGGGGAAGAGGAGAGATAGATTAAAATGATCTTTCATCACCTGACTTTCCCTACCCACTGCAGTATTTTTCTAGAGTTCGCCGAGCACCCGAGGTGCTACCGTAATCCATTGGAACAATTGAGAGAGATACAAATGGAATCGATAGGGATTGAGTGATAAGAGTACGCGTGGTCTCTGGAGTCTGAGAGTGAAGGGAGAGAGAGAGATCCGATTATTCTCTCTCTCTCTTTATGGAAGGGGAATCAGCCTATAGAGATGAGCACTGAAACATAGCATCAGACATCGCATCAAGACTCTGTGTCTCATCTCTATCACATAGCTATCCATTCATTCCATTGTCTGTGATACAAAATTGAGCTCGTGACATCGTGACCCCAAGCCATGAAGCACCCAGCGTAGCAAAGATAACCACGGTTCAACAATGCGGCACCATTATCAGGGAGGGGCTTACTCATTGCACGCACGATTACCGTAATCACCAATAAGGCGCTACCGTATCCTACACGCAACAACACCATAATAACGGATGCATGGACGAGTCTCTCTGCACTGCCTGGATACCATTTATCTCTCCTCTTCCTTTCCATTCTCTCTCTCCACTCTCCGACACGATCACATTATGGCCGAGAACTGTGGTGTCGCGTTGAGAGATGGAAGGTATAGAAGAGGAGGAAGGAAGGAGAGGAAGGAGAGAGAAGAGAAGAGAAGAGAAGAAGAAGGAAGGGAAGAAGGGGGAGGAAAGGGGATGAAAACACATCGAGACACCACACTAACACAATCCCAATTGTGCAGTGCATCTCTTGTTATTCACAAAAATTTTCGCTACTAATGGGAAGGAAGTACAAAAACAAATAATGAGTCACATCATCCAACACAAGGGACAACCTCCAGAATGGACCCAGAAGTGAGGGAAATCCCTCGTTATTGATTCCTTTTTGGAGGATAGGGATATTTCGGAGTAGTGGTAGAGGGGGGAGGGGGGGCTATAGAAAGATCCATTGACGTTGCAGTTGCATACTCTCTACGTGCTCTTCACTGATGGATGATTCACTCTCAATCTTCCAATGGTGGAAACAAACAAAGAATGCCCGCCAAGTGCTGCAACTCTCATAGATCGTTCGATCTTCCATCGCATTTGTATATCTATTTGCGCTTCAACTTGGGTGTATTTCTACTCTTCGAAGAATATGAGAGTACTCTCTCATTAACCCATAGTCTCTTTCTCTTCTTCTCTATTATCTCTTCTTAGTCATAGTTTTGATCTTTCGATTCTTAACTCAAACATCAATTCTCCTCTCAAACGCCCATAGGTCGACAAGGTGGGTAGGAAAAGGTTTGAAATGTGGGTAGGGGTTTTTCAATATTTGCCTCGAAAATAACAAAATGTGTGTAGGCTTCGTCGTTTTGTTACGTATCTGTCGACCTATCCAAATGCCGCATTCTCCCATCTCACACGCAACATCTTTCAGTGGACGAGAGAGAATGAGGAAGAAAGATGATATTCCCAGACTCATAAATCTCTCTCGACGGATCATTGGCATTATCATGTTCCGCGCATAACATTTACTAGACGAGGCTAGAATAATGATTCACCCCCCCCCCCCTCCCACATCGGATCAATGATCTATCACTTATATTAAAAGCAGAGACGCGAAACAAGTCAGAAAATAAAGAGAAACGTCGTCCAATCTATATAAAGATTTTGCGAATGAAATATGACCACTTCCAGAGGAAATTTGGCTACACGACGAAATAAGCAACACATGATTGGGAACCGCGGAAACGAGAAGTAATGTGGTACTCTTTCTCTCTCCCACTCGGTTTCCTTCTTTCTTTACGGCTTGAGATAATCGGAGTGAAACTTTGCCGACGAGGTTTACTCTCTCTCTCTCTCTCTCTCTCTCTCTCTCTCTCTCTCTCTCTCTCTCTCTCTCTTCTCTGTGAGTATTCTTTCTCACACACAAACTAACACAAATTCTCGGCCAAATCACAATGAACAGTCTGCAACACGGGAAAACAAGGGTCGTTGCTGTAAGGTCAAATGCGGGAGGGTTTGTGACTAAATTGGGTGAATTAGTGCAAACAAAATGGTCTGATCCAAAACCACGTCGGCTTGAACCTAAATCGCATGGGTTTGCGCAAACGGGAGGTTTCTGTTGCTGGCTACACCCTAGTCCATGTGTTTTGAAGAAAAAAAGAGAGGCGAACCTTCCCAGTTCCATGAGTCAATTGTGGCCCACGGTGTCCATTATCGATTGATGACTACCGCATTCTTTCGAGTATTCGTGGGGGGAGTAACTACTGATAACTTTCGAAGGGACCATGAAGTATGAACCATGATCATATTTTTAATAAAAAACGAGGCAAGCTCGAGGTAAACTCTAATAGAAGATGAAAAAGAAACGTGAGGAGGAAACTAGAAGAGAGGACCAAATGAGTAAGAGACGAAAGTTACCGAGAAGTAATTCACATCTGGTGCGCCCTTACAGTATGCCCTCATGGGGAAATACGTCTACGACTCAATAAGACTAATTTTTAGCTGAACAGCGATTACTTCAAAGTCTAATAGGCGCACGGGAGCGAAACGTATACACTTTGAAAGTCGTCACACGGAAGCCCAAAAGTCTAGAGTTATTTTCCTCTGAGCGATTTCAATCAATATATTCCTCTCTACCGTACCTCTACTCCGATCGAATGACCATCGTTCACTTTCGGCAGGCCACAATCGATCCATCGATTTCTCATACATCGATCGTGTGGGAGACATCTGCAGAACAATTTTTAACTTACTATATCGGGATCGTACATTTTATAAAACGGACAAGGCACGTGAAATTTTTTTGAAGGAGGCAGTTTTGACACTCGAACCCTATCTGGAAATACGCGGGAGGATGAATTTAGTAAGAAAAGTGGGACGAAAATGTATGGCCGGTATACGATCACATCTGACCTACCGCCTGGTTACCGTACAACACCTACAGTAACTGACCAAGGAGGGCGCGAGGCCGGGTGCAACGAATACTGCGATGGCTGCAGCTCCCAGCCACCAGAAGGGCCAGAAGGAAGGCGTCTCGGTCGGGTTCTAAAAGGAATCAGGAAGGGTTACTGTATACACGTCAATCAATATCACTCATTCAGTCAATCAGTATACTGTAACCACCGTACCTTTTCCATTGATGACGTTCTTCTCATCGACTGATGATGCAATCTTCTTCGTAGGCATCGCCGTCTTCTGCAAAATATAATCGATATTTCATCCAATACAGTAGCATCCCAATTTGATCTACCGTACCCCCCTTACCTCATCGTCGTGGCAGGACCGCCATAGTGCGCGTCGCTCGCGCTCTCCTCGCCTGAGGAGGCAACCATCGGGGAGACGGCTACGGTAGACGATTCCACTCGGGAATCGACTGCTGGCAGGATACGGTACTACTCGATACCGAGTATCGATCGCAGTATTGATGAGGGGTGAAGGGGAAAGACTGTCTACGTGGGTAGATTGATTGTCTGGAAAGAGAGGAAGGAATCCGAGACATTAGTGATCTACCCAGACAATCGATGAACAAGGAGACGAGATAGATCTTGTTTGATCTACCTTCTCTCACGTACTACACTTTACTTGAGGTAAGGAAGTAACTAATTACTACGTAATTAGTAAGACGAGGACCAAACTACTGTCTAGGACACGTCACCATGCACATAATTGCAGATATAATACAGGGTACGATAACCCAGTCGAATCAACGGATTACTCTTGAATTAGAACGAATCTTTTATACCATACTTTATGAAACACAGAATGAACAATGCGATGGAGAATCAGGAGTTAGATATGTACACATTCTTTAGCAGAAGGACAGTATTTACATAATAGGAATATCAGTCGATCGATCGTTCAATATCTACAGTACTACATCTACGATCAATCGATTGACAAAGGGAAAATTGTGGAATAGTGTGAACATGTGTTTCGTTTCGCTAACTTTTTCTCTACCACCGTTCCCAGCCCAAACTGGGTCAGCTCTCCCAACAATCTCCCCCTCCCGAGAGAAACTAGCATGATCAAACCACAAAATTGCGAAAAACAGGGCGGATTGAGGCAGCGCGATGCCGCGTACATGCCGCGTACTTCACGCCTTTTCGAGATTGATCATAGCAGCAGCCCACTTGAGATTGAGCAGCATTGCGCGCATCGCGCGCGTCCATCGCTCCTCCGCGTTGAACTGCATCTTCACCTGCAAGAGGAGAGTTTGAGAGCGGTGCCCACCAAACCGCAAAATTAAAAGTAGCGCCGGGGAAAAGTATGAAAAGACAGAAATTCAAATCTGCACCGAATAACAGTTATGGATATTTCGAGTAAAAGAGGATGCGCCAATAAGTTTTTTTTCGCTCACTATGAAGTTCGGAAGACAGACAATTAATCAAATTAAAATTAAAAAAAATGACAGAAGCAAACATGTTTAAAATCGTGTGCGAACTTTAGTAATATTCAACATCTATTGTTTTAGGAGCTGCGCCAACGAAATTTTTATCGTGTTCATTTTATGATGTCGACTGCACAGTTGTGTAAAAATTCAGAAAAATTCACAGAAGCAAACCTTATCTATTTTGGCTTCAAAGATCAATGGTTGTATACGGTAGCAGTCGATCATAAACTAGTTGTAATTGATGAAACACATAATAAATTGATTTTTTATTCATAAACGACTCCCAAGGAGCCGCCAGAGCGGTATTCTTACTGTCAATGTGAGAATAAGTCAAGGAAAACTCAAAAAGAGCTGTCAAAACAAACATGTCTGACCCAACTGACCCGAAGTCGCCCCACCGGACTCATGTCGCAACGATGCGGCACGATCTCGGTGGGACGACTACACCACGGTGGACAGGGCTTAGAAACTTGTCTGATACTCGTTGAACTGACAATATTTGGAAAATGTGGAAACGCTATCGTCATTCTGCACTCCTCATTGCCTCAAAGGCGCACAATTTTTAATTTTAGGAGTTATTTTCAATTTTACGTGGTGGCCCCTAGTTTGAGAGAGTGAATAAAGTCAGTTATCGATAGACTTACCGTATACTCCATATCATTCTCGATTAGTTTGTCTCCCTTCATACGATGTGGCCACATGATGGCAGTGCCACCGTCTTTTTTCACTTGCTCCTAAACATTTTTATTGATCAACCGGGGATAAAACATTAATCAATACTACTTGACGATTTTTTCACTCATTCATCAATACCTACAACTACGGTACTCTAATCTAATGCCTTGCGTGTAGAAGACCTAACACCGTTACTTTTTACTCTAATGATTATCGTCAACTGACCGATATAGTATTGCACAGTAGTGCGAGTGCCTCCATGAACAGACACGCTCCTCCATCCATATTCTTGTTACCGAATGGCTTCCAACTACCAGACGCGTAACTGAAATGCAAATATTAAATAAATAACTCAACTATCATGATTGCATCAGCAATGTGCGAGATATAAAAACCGTTCGGCACTTTTTGGTTATATTCTCCATCACAAATTGAAAGTAACAACACATTTTACTCAACATTGAAACACATGTCTAGCCAACGAAACAAGAGACCGCCTGGGGTTGAGGCTCCTCGTTGGTTCAATCGCCTAAAGTCGTTGCCTCCCGATGTTCATTCGGAAGTTTTTGCTCATATTTGCACCAATTGACGATTACAAAACATTCTACTCAATATTATGACCCAGTAATCCCAAGAACACTTGTCTAACTATAGAAATCAGAGATATACTGAACAGTTTGCGATTTCGATTCTAATAAGCCATTCACAGTTACTGTATATAATCGATTGAAACCATTAGATTGTACTCACAGTGGATACTCCTTGGCTGTTCCATTTCCTCTATCCATTCTAATGGACGACGATGAATGGAGAGTGATGAATTCGACGCCCGCCACTGCACAGTGAGCACGCGCCATCAGGATCTACAAGAATACAACGATAGAATAATACAACTACAGCAGTAGTAGTAGCAGTAATAATAATATTTATCAGTGTCGCTTTAGGGGCGCTGATCAAGATGGGGTTTAGTATAGGATTCAGAAGAAGAAGAACTACAGTAACCACCGCTAAACACCGTATCCAGCATCGTACCCACCGCAATATACCCCTTACCCCTCTCACCTTGCCTATCGTATCTCTGCAACCACATGATCCTCCTCTTCCTTGTTTCTAGTAGATCCCTGTCCCATCACTCTCTCTCTTTCCCCTCCCAATCACCCTTCTCCTTCTCCTGCCCCTCCATGCCCTTGCCACCTGCCTACTTCTACTCCCACTATGAAGTAGTACGTCTCTCTCTCTCCCATCGCCTCTCGCACTCATCCTTGTGACTCTGCTGGATTCATTTCATCTTTTCTCAAGTGAAAGGTCTCTCTCTCTCTGCCGTACCTTCTCCCTCTATTCCAAGTTCACTATCAATCAAATATTGGTCAAAGATTCCGTTCTCTCACTTCAGTCCTCGCTGTAACTCTCGTACTTCTACCACTCAAATGCACTCAACCACCGAACATCGACGACGATTTCCGGTGCTGAGAGAGAGAGAGAGAGAGAGAGAGAGAGAGAGAGAGAATATCGACAGGTTGAATGGATGAGAAGAGAATCACGTGGTTGCGTCTTGTTGTGATCAAACTCGCTGCACATAGTCAATCCACAACTTGGACCCGGATCTCACAACTAACAATCAATTGAAGGACCCAGATCACAGCCGTTTTCTCGTTTCACACAACACTCAACCTTGAACGTCTGACTAAAACTATCAATAGACGCTCGGTATTCGTCACATATGCATAGCTCAAATGGGATTCTCGCAGACATTTTGGGCAGAACCGAAGTGGTCAACATGAAATGCAGTTTTATCTGTCCTCGCTAGCGACGACCTATTTGGCCAATGTGCATATCCTACCCAGACTTGGGCAGCAAGCAAGTGATACATATTGTTTGCAGAGTGCTCCAGCTCCCGTTTCACTCGATGTCCTAGTGCCCCCAGAATCTCTACTCAATCCCTCTCTCACTCACATCAAGCAGCAACAGTGCCTGTCCCCATGCAGCATTGATCTCAGGCCAGTCAATCTGCACATCGGGCAATCGACCCAGACGGAATCCATTGATGGATGCCATGGGAAGAGAAGAGGGAGAGGAGAGAGAGACTTCGATAGGGAACGCGAGACCTGCAGAGATCGAGATGGAAAGATGGAAAGGGAATATTGATTGACAACAATAACCACGGCTGTTACATACGAAAAATTAATTCGGAGCCCTCCCCCCCTCTACATATTTCATGTCAAAATTCAAATCCCGTTCCGCCTCGGGCGTAGACAAATTATGGCATAATGCCTACAGTTTGACCACATTCTAGACCCAATTATAAATGCAAAATCAAAGTTATCAAATTGTCGTGAACACCACCCACACAGAAAAAAGTCAATAATCGATTATCACAACTACAGTACTCACTGAGAACACTCGTTCTGCTCAGCATCCGCAGCTGCGATTCAATGTATCGAATTTCCATGTTGATCTCCCGCACATCCTGGTCGTTTTTTATCATGTACCTGCAAGGTATACATTTAATTGATAGGTATTGTAGCTCAATTGAATGGATGATAGTAAAGCAAAAAGACGGATCTAGTCATAAATAGCCGGTAAACCGGGACACACCAGCTTCAATCTTCAGTAAATCACAAATTCGAAATCGAATACAATACTCCAGTATGATACATTTAATTATTGTATGTATACGCGTTCTTTTTTCGCATAAACAAGTTACCGTCTTTTCCCTATCACATCAATCAATCAATCAATCAATGAATAGGTACCGTATCCCCCTCTTCCCATCTAGTGCATACAGACAATACAGCTTATAGCGAAATTTATAAATCGGCCAGATTTCGCATAAAACTGATCAGAACTAAAGTTTCCACAATTGTTCATATAATTTGGCATATTGCGTGTTCTAAATGTACTCACGAGTGGTAATCTCTCAGCTTCTTCCACAATTCCTCCTCCTGCACTGTCGTCTGCTCAAGTGCTCGACGCTCCGCTGCCAGTTCACGATCCACCTACAGTAATATCGATTGAGTCAAGACATTATCGATCGACATTGCTACGACGATTAGGCTGACCTACTACTGCAGTATAGTGTAAATGCATAACTTCAAAACTTATTAGAGATATCATATCATATTGATTACGATGATCCTAGCATATTGAACACACAATTGTAAGAACACTGAAGCCATGAAATAATACAAGATTATACATTTTCTTCTAAATAAAAATACATAAAAAATATTTTTCTAAATATAATTCACCTTTTCCTCCTCCAGAATGAGTGCCCTGAGTTCGTTCGAAAGTTCGTACTCATCGCGCTGAAAAATTTAAAGTTGGACAAACTAGCAGATTTCGACGTTCAGCAACTTCATATGAATAGGGCTTTGAAAAAAAGATAATTTTCAATGTGAAAGCAGATTAAAAACGCACTATAACAAAAAGCGCGGAAAGTGACCACGTCGCGATGCAGTCGAGTCCCGGTAGAGAAAGAGAGAAAGGATCGAAGGAAGAGAGAGAGAAATGGAGGGAACACGAGAGAGTACAGAGAAAGAGAGAAAGCAGTTAGAGTGGGACGAGTGACCAATCCACGAAAGAGTGAGAGAGTCGATAGCAAACCAAATAAAAAAGACGACGCTTCGGAACGGAAAGACCCTGAGGGTGAGGGGGTTCACGATCAATACTATATTACATCATCCCTAGTCAACAGGGGCCGAAGAGAACATTCCCACTATTTCGACTCAAATCCAATCTTTCATCTAATTGCTTTGTTATTCGCCCCTAGGAGAATGCCTACCATAAATGAAAATATCCCCTTTCTCGAGAGGAAAAAAGTGTCTTTGAGAATAGTGTTTGTCTGGTCTGTTCCCTTGCTTCCCTTACTACTCTTATATCTCGCCCAATCGAGTGAGAGAGCGTGCCAGGTCGTGGAGGGTGTGAGAAATAGAGGAGAAGAAGAGAACGAGGGGGAGGAGGAGAAGCAAGAAAAGCGAAACATGACCGCGACTCGGAACACTGCGAAATACAACGAAGAGAAGACAACAAAATAGAGATACATACCTCATATCAAATAATCTCTCATAATCTGGACTTATCGCCAAATGGCAGCATGTCGCTGCCAGTTCGCAACTATACTCAATTCCTTGTTCAGTTCAAATTGAACGAGGCGCGAAACCCTAAAGGGGCGGCTGTTCGAACCAAGCCAGTCTTTCCCCTCTCCCCCTCAATCCCCGTTTACTGACTAATTCACACGATTTGTCGTCTCTTATCTCCTCTCCTACTCAACGTTCTCTTCCATCCCTCTCTCACTCACATCATCCCATTTGACCACTAATGCATCACAGTTACTGTACAATTTCCCCGGATAATAGGATAAGGCGAATAGGTGAACATGGGTATTATAAATTCACAAGCATCCGTCTGAAATATCAAAACGCTCCGCTGATAAACAGCAGAAACGAGGCGAGAGTGCACACCATATCGAGAGAATCAGACAGTAAACAATATACAGCGGACAGAAGTGGAACATATCATTTTAAAATTTGAATATGGCACAATCAGAAAGGGGACGCACGTATGCCTGACCTTGATATGGAGGAAACCAAATAAAAGTGTACAGTCTGGACAGAGGGAAAGGTGAACCAGACATCTCTCAACCTCGGGGAAGGGGGGAGGGAGACAGGGGGAAGGTCCGTCTTGCTAATTACCCATCTCTCTCCCACTGTTCACTGTCTCTAGTGAATCCTATGCGAACCACGCGGGTAGACTACGCAAGGAGATCAAAATAAGTGACGAAATACTCAGTCATCCGATACAGTAACCGGTGCTATTTTGTTACTGTAGAGATTATCAGAATGGTAGGGGGTCTCTTTCTGCTGCCACAAAGGGTGCACAGTTAGACACACTATGTGTCACTCTACACGATAACAGGGGTTGAACACGGGTGAGACTGTGTGGCCTCTAGTGAGAAAAGAGACGAAGATCGGAGAAGGGAAAGAGAGGAGGAAGGGGAGGGGAAGAGGCACGGCACACAGACTACACCCAAAACACAATCACACGCCTATGGGATATGCGAGGAAAGCGTGCCAACACGTTGCATTTAAATACCTATGCGACATCTATTTGCATGTAGAGGCAACGGATCTATGAACATGTTTTTCAAAGAATAGTAATATATGCAAATCATGGTGAATGCAACATTCCTTCCTCTTGCTGGAGAGGGAAGGAGGGTCGGAGACGCAGAGGGAACTAGTCTCTCCAATGGTTCCTTTCAGTCAGCTGCGCACAGTACTGCTGCACTATTCTCAGTCTTACGGCGAGAGCGGCAGACATCCAGAGTTACTCCAGGGGCAGAATCAGTTGTGAGGATGAGGAAGGAAAAGAGAGGAAGGGAGAAAAACAAGGGAGAGAGGGAAGAATAGTACTTCGTAGTGGGCGAGGAGGGGGAGGAGGGGGTAGTGACGCAGAGGAGACGAGAGAAGAAGAGAGGAACAGAGAACTACGGGTGAACCTACGGCAGCGAGCGACTAGGAACGAACCAACGATGGCGAGAGCGGCCAGAGATGGCAGAGTTGTTAAATGGACCGAAGAAAGACAAAATGAGCAAGTCAAATTATAATCGATAGTGGGTGGAGCGAGATCGAATATATGAATGATAATAAGCAAAATAAGCTACATAATTGAGAAATCTCAGTTCACCTTTAGTTTCTCAATCTTCGCTCGATATTCTGCTACGTTCACATTCGTGTGACGAGATCTGAAATAAAACATACAGAATGTATCCTATCTTCGTCGTAACGTCTCATGCAAAATGTTGCATTTCGGACAACTTTTATCGGAAAGAAAAATCACAAGAAGGAGGCGCCGTTATTCTTCCCCCTATGTTTTCTCGTTGAAACATACTTGAGGTCGCCGATGAGGTTGCCATACTTGATACAGTCGTCCTCCAACATCTCCATCTCCCTCTTCATACAGTTCTGCATCGCATCCGCGCAATCCTGCACGAAAAAACATCGATTACGGTAGCAGTTATATGGTTTCCCAGCAAGATGAATACCGTATCAAATATAATCGATTACCCTGCAGACAGGGGCTTCCATGGGAATTTCTGCATTGTTGATGAGATTCATGAGATTCCGTGCGTGACCGTCCTCCTCTACTTGTTCCTGCATAGAGATACTGTAGAGGGCAATCGATAATGCCGAAGATTACGGTATTGACAATTTTCTGCATTATCGATTGGTAAAAGAACGTACCGTGTCCTCCTTGACTCGCTGCAGTTCAGTGTCGACACCGCGAAACTGCAAACAAAATGCGTTGGAAGGTAGTAGAGGGTCAGGGATGAGATGGCTCTATCGAGTAGATCAGAAAGAGTCAGACTATACACGATTGATCCACTCTCGCGCTCCCCTCTCCTTCTAAAATATAAGAAGGGTTCCTTGGCCATTTCCAGATTGTGCGACAAGCCAAGGAACCCTTTTTATAGCTTTCAAAATAGGGGCTAACTGTACGCGCTGTATTTCTCCTCGTGATGCAATGTTTCGCCCCTCTTGCTTCATAGGCCTCTAACACAACCAAATATGTTTCTATTCAACGCGATTCAAGATTCTAAATTCTAAAGATAGAATCGGTGTGAAACTGATCTCATAATCAGTGTGACGTTATAATCAGTAGTCTAGATCACTCACTTGTTTATGGCAGTTGAGACAGATGCATCGTGGCGGTGATTGGGGAGTGGGAATACTGCCGCCTTCGGAGGACAGAGTAGCCGAGGAACCAGGAGGAGATGCGGACGAGGCCTCACGCATCGATTTAGACTTAAATCCAATAGATTTCAACAAAAAAAGCGGAACAAAACAACGAAAATAGGCCAATTTGAGCATAAATCAGTGGAACGCACAGCTCCTTCGTTTTAGTTAAAATAATAAGACAATAGACGCCAAAATAAGTAGAATAAGCGAAAAAAAACACGCGGCGGGGAACATTCGCGAAGGAGTGAGTGTTTGTGAAATCGCGTGACAAACAAGTTCTACTTCGAAATATCGCATTTATCGACCGATTTAGGGAAATTTCTATAAAATAGGCTCATGCAAGGTAGATCAGAGTAGTTTCGAACGTCATACAACTAAAACGATGACAATAATTCAAAATAACCTGTGGTGCGCAGGCGGAAAAGGTCTGACGCGCTTGCTTCCCTGCGCTCTCTCAGTTTGTGATCGCCCCACGCCTACCGTATACTAGAATGTTCTCTTTGCCTCGTGGACAAGTCAATCATTAAAAATGAAATGCTTACCGTATCCTTCTTTTCGCTGGTTACAATAACCGATCGATACATTCTTTTTCTCAGCTGATTTCAGTCGATTGTTCGTCGGCCTGTGGGAGTGGTAGTGCATGGGATGGCTGAGTCAGGTGTCGAATCGAACGGGGTCGAGAGAAAGAAGAAGTGGACCCGCCTCTCCCCTCGTGTCTCTATTTGTTTGTGGCGTCTGATAGTAAACGAGAAAAAGCTGTCGTCTGCTATCGAAATACTTCCCACGTTTTACCTGTAACAGTTTGTGCCATCCCCCATAATGGTTTTGCACATTCTGCAGTTTGTGAAATGGCAAATAAAATAGGAATCAGATGGTCTCTCCACAGGTAGATCACGTATCAAATATCGCTACCGCACATAAATGTTACGGAAAGCAAAGAATCATTCAACAGAGGGTTATAAACAACTTTATTGAAACTACAACAGCGATTTCTAATTTGGTTAGCAACGGATAAATTGATGGAACTTCTGAGAACCGTATGAGATAAGTGAAACTATCTGAACTAGCGTGGAACAAAATGAAACGATGATTATTGTGGCTAGATAAGTGTGAACACCGTGTGAGTCGATAGCTTATCTGATAGGGGGAGGGCTACTGTGTACACTGGAATACGGTAATTATAACTATGACTTGAATCGATATCCTCTCTTGGAGAGAACTTCCATCAAACGATCTAGATGATCTCGCACGTTAACTGTGCTCTTCGTCTGAAAATGGTAACGTATACTAAATGATCTCCAGTAATCTTCAATAAATCATCATTTAGCTCAAATGAACTACCGCAATCTTCACAACTAACCAGTGTAAATTCGTTCTCAGCTTCCTCATCCAGTGTATCTTCTGGTTCCGCTTCAACGAGCGAACATCGAAGAGCCGGCTTTCCGAGAATTACGGCCGCTAAAGGATCAAATATCAGAATACGGATCTCGGGAAAATTCTGACACCACCTTTCGAAAAGTGGAGAACAAAATTGGCTCGGAGAAAAAAATTAGGTAGATGAGGAACAGTCTTAAGAGCAGGAACAATACCTGAGTGGGTCAGAAAAAAAGCGAAAAAAATTTTTGTTTATTGTAAACATGCTCTACTTTTCCCGATATCTCACCGTAAAATTTGTGATGGGACAGTTCGTCTACAAGCATGTATTGAGCGAGGCCTTCGTCGAAAACCTTAAAAAATATGAAAATACATAGAACAATAATGTATATATTCTACAATAGACACTAGTTCCCTTTACCGGACCAAGAAGCCCGAGGTGGGATCCTCATTCATAATCTCACTGTATGAGTCTAGCGAATATAGGTGCTTGGTCCGGCAAAAGGAAGTAGTGCCCCCTAATAATATTTGATAATAACAAAAATAATAATGAAAAGGTATATTCAGTAAAAATAATTTATGAAGAAAGTAAGTAAAGTACCTTGACACTCGCGTCGGCCTCCCAGTCTTTATTCCAATTGGTCACCAATTCATCGAGTAGATCTACATTGATGGACGGATTCGTCGGTCTCAACAATCGTGTCGAGACCTCCTTCACTCGGAACATACTGTAATAAGGAGCATCTTAAAGGAATGAGTCAATCGATAACAGAGAACGTGCGCTCGAGTCAAGTTCGTAACTGCTCTAGTGACTGATAAACAAGCTGGTTCCCTCCTATCAAGGAGGAAAAACGGAGAGTGGGAGAGGAGAGGCAAAGCGGATTGAGTCAATCAGTGAGATGAGAGTGTGTGAACCACAGTGAGGAGGAACTTTGTCGTCCCCAGTTGATTTCGAGAATGAGAATCATCGAGAAAGAGAAATGTCGCGAGAAAAGAAACAAAGGTATGAGTAGATCACGGGCGGGAGGAATGTGGAAATGAATAGAGAATCGTCTCTTCACGCTTACGATCTTTTCCCTATCGCTTGGCTCTTTCGGCGCTTTTATTCTTCTCTCTTGTCATTCAGAGTGTGCTAGTGTCCGGATTTCTGTGCCTCTTTCTCTCTCTTTCTCGTTACAACTCATCTCAGGTACAGTTAGTGACACTACCTTCTCATTACTGACTAGAACATGCCAGATACAGTAACTACAACAAGGATACTTTCGCTCACTCGAACGGAAAACCAACATCATTTCGAGATAAGCAAGTGTGACTCTCGAGATCTGCCCACCACGACACGCAATTGCACATAACAAACAAAACGAAATGGAGGGGGAAACGACAACGAAACCTCCAATTCTGTTTGAACCGTGGATAGACGTGCCACGGGAACTGAGACAATAGAGCTTCACGAGATCATTATGAAACATTATTATTATTATCACAGTATTATAAAAAGGGGGGGTCGCTGAACAAATAAGAACCTGACTGCGGAAAAGTGCGGGAAATTTCAAACCAAACAGTGCGTACTCTTAGAACGATTTTTGGCATACTGTAGCTCGCTTGCTGCTTGTTCCCAGAGGAAATCGCAGACCGGCGTTTCCCTAGGAATGGGGTGAGCAAATGTGAACAGTGCCCTATCTACACTATATAGTGTACAGGTAAGTTTCTTCAGTGCTGATCGTTGGGTCGGAGGTTCGACCCCCGACCCATGCATCTTCTCTTGCTCATTTTGGGAGAGCTCTTTGCCCTTGTTTCGGATAGCGCAAAAGGCTACAATTCCTTATTTGTTCAGTGCATAATACTGTGATCTGAGTAGAGAGCTCGTAGATCGGAAAAGATAGGAGGGGGAAAAAAACGAGATTGAATCAGCAGAGGGATGTTGAAAGGCGAGTTCCCACAACAATTGTGTACCGGCAGGAAGCGGATATGAATCAGAAAATGTAACAAGTGAACACAAGCCACGAGTCGTCCCTCGGAATGAGGAGCGAGAGAGAGAGGAAGGGAAAGAGTTTGAGAGATGCAGACAACCAGACAAGAAAAGTCCACTTTTTTGCAAGGCGGCGGGAAAATTAGTGAGCTGAACCGAGGGCGAAAGTAAGGGAGAAGAGACGAGAACTGTTCAAACACGAGGGCAGTCAATATGCATGCGTGAGCCAGATAACAGTCGAAAAAGGAGAGAGTGCGGAGAGGAAAGATAATCAATCAGAACAAGGCACTGATGGGAACCACCCTCAGCTGCTCGAGAATCAGATAAGCATTAGTTAATTGTTATTAAACAACAGGAATAAGTAGTATAAATTATAAAAAAAAAGTATAAATTTGAAAAGGAATCACGAGTATTTTTGAAATTGTTTTGAACATGTACCATAATGAAATAAATATCTCTCGGAACGAATACAGGCAAAATTACGGTAAATATAGAAAATTGACAAAATGCAAACTCCTGACTGGAAAACCAATCGAACTCACCGTTTCACCGTTTTCACAACTCACCGCAACTCACCGTTTTAAAGACTATTTCATTGCTTTTTTCCTGTTATTGTTGTGACATATCACTACAATTCGATGTTTAGATGATGTACGAGGAAAAGTCGATGCTCTATGAAAGGATGCAGGGGTTAAGGAGGACTCCGGTCTGGCACAAACCAGGTAAGAGCTGTCGCATTTGCTTTCCATTCCAAATATTCACTTCAGAGCCACTATCGCCTGATACCGAAGCCGATACCGAAAAAAGCTTTCTTCCCGATCCATCACTAAGCGAGCAATCGGTTATACGTGCACTGGAATCCCAACCCTGTTTTGCCCGTGCCTCCTTCGAACGTGCCAATGAGACGCCATTGCTCAACTCCTCCTCATCCGACACATCATACAAGAACGACGACGAACCACCTGAACCCGGAGAGGAGGAAGAAGAAGAGGTAGAGGACGAGGAACAATTTGATTATGAAGGAGAGGAAGAGGAAGAGCACCAAGATGAGGGAGAGGAACAACTGGAATATGAAGAAGAAGAAGAGGAGCATCAGGAATATCAAGAAGGTTGGGAACATGAGGAGTATGAAGGAGAGCATGGCATGTCTTCCGACTACTTGAACTTCGACCAGTCTTCCTCCGATGCTCAAGGTTACTACTTCAAAGGACTGTGGTTACCGAAGGAGTCGGCGACAGTTCGACCGCCTTGTGCACCTCTCGAACCACGAAAGAGTCGATGTCTCATCTCTCCCTCCATTCTCAACAAGACCGAAGACAAGGAGGACGACACTCCGGTCACACCCACTATCACTGAGTTTCCTCCGTCTCAACCAGTCGTAGTCGCCACACGAACCTCCAAGAACTTACTCGCCGGACGAAAATGTGAGCTTTTAATAAATGAAGTTTGTGGTCAATAGATAATAGAATGGTAGCAATGAATGGACGGAGAAATGAGACATCGACTCTGTATTTTATTTTTATTTGTGAATGGGTCGAAGGCACGCTCATTCAACAGGCACTTGCTCTGAAGCTTAAATAAATGATTTGATTAGTAATCCATGCCTGTGTTGCAGTTTCGCCCAAGGCTCCTCATTCTCGGCTGGCCCTTGTTCCTCTTCCTTCTACCGATATTCAACCAATCGAGGTGGAGTCGGAAGAGACGAGAATCAGAAGAGAGGAGAATGAACTACTCTACGCACGGTTTGTTCCCTTTTTAGAATTTGTTGACTTGGGCTTCAGTATTTAATGTCGTAAGGTTTACAATTCTAAGGCGTGGCTACTCGACAAAATCAATACTCGCAGATACAAACGTGCGGTGCTGCTCGATAAGGACAGTCAGGGCCGCATCGAGACGTGGTCTCGACTGGAAGAGGTTGATCGATCGATGACCAGGAAGGAGATTACGGTGGAGAGAATTCAGGAAGTGAGACAGGAGATTAAGTGGTGCGTTCTCTTACGTATTTCTTCCAAAAAGCACTGTGACGATGGCTGAATTTGACTCAACTGCTTGTAAATTACTTAGTTTTAATTATTTAAAAAAAAAGTTAGTTAGTCTTAAATTATTTAAATTAGTTAGTTTTAGCCGAGCCTCGTCACACAATGGGCGTTGGAGATTCAAGGAGAGCAAATCAAGGAAGAGAGAAGGAGAAAAGAGCAAGAAAGATCGACGACCCGATCCTAAAGGTAAACAATTCATTTATTCTTTTGCGAAATTTACTTTGAATTCGAAATTTCATTTTTAAACAATTATTTTTTTACAGAATGCAAAGATCTCGCGATGCTGGGCTCGATCGGGAAGCGGTGAGTTGGATTGTGATGATCTATCCATTCATTTATTGATCAACAATTATCTTTTTTTCAGCACTAACTCGGTATACACATTTGACTCGCAGACGGGAGTGGAGAGTGAACAAGCGATGATGAAGGAAGTGAAGGAGTCAGTCAAATTACTCTGATTATCGATTATTGAGAGCTTCCTGATTCCACTAATAGGAATTTTGCAATGAGTTCGTATTTTTAGGAAGTGAATTAATGAATATACATATATATATATATATATATATATATATATATATATATATATATATATATATGCACATAAAAATATGTAATTGGAAAATAAGTAAATGTTCCTAATAAGAGTAATGGGTGATACGGCTGCAGACATAATCTTCTGTGGCGTCGCGGTTTCGTCATTCGATCGATGCTCGTACCTCTGTCTAATGGAGATTCGACCAAGGTCTATGAGGTAAGAAGATGAAATGAAGGAATCGAAGGTGAGACATACGAATGGAAGGTAATACACTCACACTATGGTGTCATTACTCTTTTTTTCGACTGTCGTTAATTGAGTTTTATCAAATTGCAGCTGGAAGTATTCACTCTGAGAGGACGATTATTCGTGAAGACCTGCAGCGGCGATAACTTCGGTTCGCTTCGAGTGAAGTTCGCGAAATTGGAGGGCGATATGTACATCGTTAGTAAATTTTCAACCACAAAACTTCAAAATAACGTTGCAATTGCCAAGAACCTACTTTGTTTTGAGATTGTTATATTAGAAAACACAACGAAAAAATATTGCAAAAGATTCGATCAGGATGAGATTCGAACTCACGCGGGGAAACCCCATTGGATTAGCAGTCCAACGCCTTAACCACTCGGCCACCTGATCACATGAGCGAGAGATGCCTACTCTAGTATGTGTCTCTCGTTCACTCCCGCCTCCCTCTCGCCTCTCTCTATTTCCTCTCCCTATCTCGACCAGAAAGGGAGAATCAGAGAAACAGATAGAGGGAAAATAGAACGGGAGTTAGTGCGACTGCTTTTACATGCTTATTTTTGTGTGACGATTAGAGTGAATGCGTGAGTGAAAGATAGGAGGATTGATGTGCAGGTCCGTCGCTCTTCCTACTCCAGTTCTTGTCTCTTCTCTATCAATCTCCGCATTGGAAAGACAATGAAGATTAAGTGAGCATCTATCAAAGCGACTCTATTCTACTGCATTCTCATACTTTCTGCAGTCTTTGTGAGAGTAACCATTGTAAAGTGCATTGTGTTTGCAGTAGCACTGCGATAGTCGCCTACAAACACCCGAAGAGTCGCATGCATTGGATGATGTGGTGAGACTTGCAAATAAACTATAGACAGAGCACATATGGTGGTTCAAACTATAAATATAAGATGTCGCGGACGATTGATTCACTTCAGGTGTGACGATATTGGGCTCATCTACGTGACGAAAGAGGAGGTAGGTAGATTACTATTTGAGTGATCTTTGATAGTTTATCGGAAATGTATTATATTCAGGCTATCAAGTACGACAACGACATCCGCCGCAAGCTGCCGCTGATGGTTCCCATGAGGATTGTTACGGTAGAGTCCATAAATATTGATTGAGAGCACTATTATTTTTTGTGAGTAGTTCAAATATATTCAATTAAAATGTGTTTAATCGTTATTTGATGTGGGAAATGTTTCAGGTGAAGATGCAGGCTGAGCACTTCTCAGACGCCACTCATTACATGGATCCGAGACGATGGCTAGTGAAGGAAATCTCTGAGATGGTAGAAGAGAGTGATATGGTAAGAAGGAGTACGGTAGTCTCACTTCCCATTTGCTCATTGTGACCTTTGATACTACCTGGAACCAAAATGCACGTTCCAGGGAGCATAGATTTTTTGCAGCATTTGACGTTTTAATGAATAGACTTGGAAAGAAAATAACGTTTCAAGATCGCAACTTCTGAAAATTGAAAAAAAATCAACCCACTTTCTTGATTTCCCTGCCAATAATCGTAAAATGAGACGAAATTTCGTACTTTTTGGTCAATGATTGTGATTGATTGTGCAGGAGAGCCTGCACGACACGGCATGGCCTCGACTTGCACAGAGAATCGATGATCTCAAGTGGGAGAAGATGGAAGGACAGACGGTGAGGAGAGAGAGAGAGAGATTGCATAGGGATGACGACGTTTAGATATTCGATACATCCGCGAATGGTGTGGCGGCATGTAAAGAAACGAGGAAGAATAAAAGATGTCAAATAAAACTAATTAACTATCATGGAGCACTTCAGAACACAGAAAGTAGGAAGAGAGGGGGCTATTTATCAACGAATGACCAAATTTTGGGCTGCAATCCAAATAACGTTTATATTAGTAAACAAATACGTCATCCCCTCTGCAGATTCATCTCCATTCTCCATCGTTTCCCGAACGGAAGATTCGGTGTTCTGTGGATCAATGGGTGCGAGGAGAGAAAGATGAGACGGACAAGAGCTACAGACGCTATCAATTCACGGTATGGTAGAATGATATTATCGATTGATTACGACAGTGGCATAGATTTCGAAATTGAAGAATGATGTGTATTTAGGCCATCATCGTCCCATATGATCCGATCCATTCGTCCAACAAGTGGACTTGTCTGGTTATGGCTCCTCTGGTCGTTATTGCGGCTGCAACGGAGGGTGAGTGGCATGATAGGAGTACGGTAGCCATCTCCCCTCTGTACTGTATTGATTTGTGCTGTACTACTTTTATTCTAGAATGCTGCTAAGTGTATACACTTCCCTATCGGATACGGTACTCGATACATTATCGATTGACAGGTCGGATCTACAACTACCGTCCCTTGAATCATCTGGTGGCGGCAAGGGAGCGAAGTCTACAGAAGGGATGGAGGAGTGATAAGGAAAACGTTTCCTTCCCTATCTTTCCCTACGACACTGAGAGCAGATGAGTATACTGTAGCATAGACATTACTGTACGTATTGATTACCTAGTTTAGTTCTTCCTTTTGCTTCAGAGTTATGTATCCAAAAGTTGTTAATCGAAAGTTGTTATATGACTTGATAAACTGCGCGGTTTTTCTCTTGAATGAAAACTGTTGAGATCTTGCACCATAATCGATTTTTGGAAAGAATTTATCGGAATTTTTTCTTCAGCTGGAAGAAAGTCCGATGCGGGAGCGAGCCATTTGTTTAGCCTTTTTGATCTGAATTTAATTTTAAGTCATACGTTAGATTTGTTTCAAGACAGAAAGTGGGTCAAACTTGCCTTCTCCTTCTCAGTCATTGCAGTCTCTCCCTTCAGTTCCTTCATTGCCCTTCGATATTCGGTAAAGTAAAGTTTTTGATTCTTTTTGTCGATTGGAGATGAAGAGACGAACTGAAATTGAATACATTTCGTCAATCAAACGAACAGGCTCCGACCCTTCTTATAATAGGAGACTCTTGATGATGAACCTGTGTTCACTTTCTAATCGTAGAAAACTCAATGATCTTGTATCTTGCTTTAAGATATGTACCGGCCTTGTAAACATCCCACCATCATCTATTTTTTACTTCGCACCCAACATTCGTATTCTAAGAGGTCATCGTTACCATATGCAGAACCCTCGCGTTCATTTGTCCCATTTTAAATCATCGCTAGGTTATCGCATCATATCTGACTGGAATAGACTTCCCGATAGAGTATTCGACCTTTCCGTTAAAAGTTTCTCGTCATATATAACATACCACTCTTGACATCTCATGACCCCCCCCTCCACACTTTCTAGTATTTGAACATCGAGCTACACGATTATTTAGCTCCCTTACCTCATTACACAGCAAAAAAACCATCTACCTATGCACTCCCACAAAGTTCCTATTATGTGTTGCTGAAATAAATGAATTGAATTGAATCAATATGACTGCGATTTGCGACTTTCGTTGAAATAATATAACACTTCTTTATTCAATTACGATCCTTTATTTAATTAAAGAGTATTTCACTTACACAGTAGATTGCTACGAAAAGCAGTACTGAGATGTGCAGAAACTTCATATCAGTTCAATTTAGAAGAAGGATAGTCGCTATTGCAAAACTCTATATTTATGGCTAACTAAATTCACATATGATTCATAACATATTCATTGGATAGATAGTAGTGTTGTTATTTGGAATAATCCTATTCGAGAATAACAAAGGGTTATTCGCGAATAGAATTATTCCAAATAACAACACTAATAGATAGATCAAAGGTTCAGAAAGATTTGTTTTGAAAATTTACATGCGCGAATGTTATTTCAATTTTCTTTATCTCTCAGTCGTCATTAATTCCAAGTTGCAACACTTTTCAATCCTCCAGTGTGTACTCTTGATGCAACGCCCGATTATCAGTTACTAATTGGCTCCAACTCCGTTTGATTTCGCATGGAAAATCGGGGTCATCCTACAAGTAAAGAAGGGTATGTCTTTAATATAAATGAGATACCGTAATAGAAATCTAACGTTGATTTCTTTAATGTCTGTGTGCCTGTCTGTGTACTGCAAGTTTAAAATATATCTTCGTATACTTTGAAATACTTCATTTTTCAAGGCACGAAATGCGAAACATGTAACAAATTGATGTTCATCGGTCGAAATTGGTTGTATATAATGCTAATTATAAGTGAAGTTCCGCATAGGAAACAGCTGTCGGCAATTGGAATAATTCCTAATGAGAAGGCACACGAAAACAATCGAATGAGACGGAGGTAGGGGAGGGTTAGCTAGAGAGAGAGGAGGGTACTGTAAGTGGATGGGTGCAGGTGTATGTGGTGAATGTGTTTGGGAAACGTCGAACGATCCTTAGGGTTAGGGGTGTTTTTAAGAGGGGGCGGTACCCGAGATAGTGCGTGGAACAAATTCAGTGTATGCGATAGTGGTCGTGCGAGTTGGAAAACCGGTGAACAATGATAATTCATTTTCAAAAATAGAAAAATCGCTAAAAGCACTATAATTCAACAGCGGGAGAAGAGACAAAACTGAGATTCTTCTTCTAAGGATTATGTATGGAACGGATGGCAAGGCAGTAGAACTAAGCTACGGGATCAAAGATCAAAGATCAATCCTCATCCTCATCTTCCGGTTCTTTCACTCGATTCTCGTAGTCCTTTCGAAGTTCTTGGTAGGAAAGTCGCTCACAGACAATGGAAGAACAGATGAGAAGAGCCACCTCAATTTGCATCATTCATACGAAATTATTTGATAGTGATTAAACGAGTGTTCCAGTTATGCAACTATTGTGAAATCCGTGTGGGAAGAAGTTTAAATTTAACTCTAATGATCACATGCCTCATAATGCACTAATGATATTGATTCGACTTGCCTGTAGGAGGAAATTGAATGCCAGCCAGCAGTACCAGAGTGTCTCCGAGTGACGAAATCGAGCCAATGGACGACATCGGGAAATTTCCTCCTGAAACAAGGGAAGATGATGGTAATTTAATCATTGTTCCGTTATAATTTCCCTAAATTGAAAGTGAATCTATATCGAGTACACCTTTTTCTCTCCCTATCTGTCACACCTCCCATAAGCTTTCAAGCAAATTATGTAAGATTGTCATAAAATTACGAATTTCCAGGAATGCATTCCTTTCCCACGCTTCAATGATGCGTATCTTTTCTACATCTTAGATTTTACACGAAATTCATGGTGATCAGAGAGAAAATGTAAAAGTCGAAAAAGCAAGTTCCGTATTGAGTTCCTTTCTTCTAGACTACTCCTAATGCTATTGTATATTCTAAATTATTGTATTGTTGCTATAATACATGCGTACCTTGGTGGGATCAGCAGTGAATACACAGAGAGGATCTTTGTCGTTCCACGTGTCGATCAGAGATGAATGAATCTAAATTTTGGAATTATTTTATAAGAGTTTTCCCCCTTTATGCATTTCTTCAATGTGAGATTGAAAACGAACGGGCTACCTACTAATCATTCATTAACTCATTGTACTTCAGTCAAGAGGATTTGATATGGATTGTAAAGGTGCAAGAGACGGATGTTTGTCGACATTGTCGAATCGGAGACATTGTTTTTTGAATGGCAGCAAGGCTTTTTGTGGGAACGATATCGGAAAGTATTGTATTCTTTGATTGACTACTTGCTCTCGAATACTCTTCGGCTCAAAGTCTATTCCAATTGCAACACCAGTCAATCAAATAATTGACTCGTGACGTCATAATAATTGCTGGTCTCTTTATCTAGTCTTCTCACCTTTGATCGAATGCTGAGAGTGAAAATAAGAACGACGAATTGGGCAGCGATGAGACCCAATTGACACAGAATATTCTGGAATTACAACATTTTTTCGTTGTTTTTTTTCGTTTTTGCCCCCCCCCAGTTTCTTTCTTACACGCTTACACTTTTACGCAATTTCCTGACGGAATAGATAAATAATGAATGAATGAAATTGCACTATTTCGTTCAATCTACTATAAAAGGCTCGGGAAAATCGGGATGCACATTCCTCTACATGCACATCACATCATTTTCTATTGAACATTCGAGGAATGGAGAAATAATAGTGGACCCTCGACAGATATAGTTTCAATTTATGATCTCATTGTGAATGCGTTTCAGATGATGGTTATTACAAATTTACAATGATGCGTTCATGAAATGTCCTACTGGTGGTGCACTCTCTTTCTATACCTCGGCGTGTCTCTCGTATAGACTGATTGAATGTAAGAATGGCAATTCCAATTCCACTGATTCAAGACTAAAAAACGAACCAGAAAGAGTAGTGTGAAAAAAACTGACCAGTGACAGGAAGAAGCTGCTATTGGATAGTAATGATGCAATACCGAGAAGTGAGAGCATGAATAGAGCGCCTCCGAATACTCCCAACACAATCAGAGTGATCTTGTACTGAAAATGACGAGATGAGTATATTTCTGGATATTGCGTGTAGCAATTCGATATTTTACTGCCCTTTTCCGCCCATTAATAGGCCTAGAAAGGACTAGTTAACTCATCTCGAGTAACATTCTTCTCCTATAGTATTTGTGTCTCCATTTTCCCTCTCTTCTAGTAGTATTACTCTCACTGATTGCCACCCTGCTGCTTCTTCTTCTTTCCCTTCTCTTTTGTTTTTGACAGACCACTGGCCACGACTCTCTCCATTTCACACACTCTCTCGCCTCTCCAGTCCCGGAAATGACGAGAGAGCAGGCGGAAACGAGAGAGTCCCGCTAATTCCGGAAGTAGTCTCAGAAACGATTTGACGCGAATGAGTGTAATGGTCAGTGAGACTCTCTCCACTTTCCACACTCTCTCACTCTCTGACCTGTCTCTCTCTCTCTCTCACACACACACACACACTCTCCCTCATCACTCCGAAATGCGAAGCCCCCTGAGGCATGCACCGCGACCTCGCGAGAGAGTGTGAAGAATGAAGAGAGTGGAGAGAGAAAGAGAGAAGATATGTAAGAGAGTGTGTGGAAGTGAGAGAGCGGAGAAGAGAGAGGGAAAAGACAGGAATAAATTGATGATGGAGCCACTCTGAGAAGAGAAAGAGAAGAAGCAACGAAGGTTTGGACAAAAAAGGAGAATTAGTAACATGCATTTGTGAAATATCTTTCAGATTACGTAATCGGAGATTTATCCAAGCGATATTCATCACAAATATGAAGAGAGAAAGAAGAGTTAAATAAATAAATAAAGAGTTTTTGGTTGTGAGAGTACACTTTTTAGTTAATTTTTTTCACTTTCCAAACACTTCGGAACGGGGTTTAGATTGAGAGAGCTTGAGAAATCGAGAAGGCGTCTCTCAATTTTGCACGCACTCTCTTGCATTGACCCCTTTCTCTATATTTGTAATCATGTGTTTTTCGTTTAATATTATTAATTGATACCTCTGGCATGTCTCCCACTGGACTGGGTGAGATATCGCCCGGGGGCGGAGATCCAATTGCCAGAATTGTAAAGGCAATGAGACATCCTGAGCACACCTGAAAGCAATTTCATGGCTTTTCCCCAATTTGTAACTCTCATTTTAGAGTCAGAATGTTATCAGAGTGACTGGTACGGCGTGTATTCGAAAAGAGCGGATCGTAGTGATAACGTCTCTTTTTATCACGATAAGGGGATCATGCTGAATTTGCGGGAAAAGCCGCTTTGAAGTCACTTCGAAACGTGCGAATTCGGAGAACTTTTCGGGCATTTCGAAATGAAAGTGCAATGGTGAATCAGTTGATAAAGTGAATTTCTCGATTTTGTGTTTTTTTTTAGAAAATTTGATAGAGTTTCTCGATTTGACACTCGTTTTGGTGTCATTTGAGTGAATTGGTTGAAGAGAAGAAGAAGAAGGAGAAGAATGAATGGAAAAAAGGAGTCTTGTGAGAAAACGAGAGAAGAAGAGAATAAAAAGAGACGAGAGGGGGGGGGAGAAAGGAGCCTTTACTACACTCAAAGTTTGCCAATGATCGGCGCACTATTTCCCCTCTATCTCTGCCTCTCTCTCTCTCTCTCTCTCTCTCTCTCTCTCTCTCTGTCTTTTTTGTCGAATCGATCGGAAGCGTGGACTGGAGACTGTTTGTTGACAACCCTTCAATGAGAAGACTGAAAGAGGAGAAGAAGAAGAAGAAGAGGACAAAGAGACTCGAAAAAGAGAGGAGAGAAGAGAGAGAGAGAGAGAGAGATTGGAAATGTATGAGGATGAGTCAGTGGTGCTAGAGTGAATCAGTTACCAACTAGAGAGAAAGAGAGAGGGAGGGGAGGGTGATGGCATCCATGTTTTGGTAGTGGGGAGAGAATACTCTCGAATACAGATCAAAGGGAAGGGGAAATGACGATAGGAGGACATAAAGAGTGAGAAGAGGGATGGAGATCGGACATTCTCATGATGCGGAAATTGACGGTTTGACACTTACTTGAATACGATTTTGCCTGATTTTTTTACATTTTTTAAATTGTAAAATACTTTAACAAAGGTGTGATTCCCTACCAGGAAGAATGCGTTGAGGCCGAGCGCGGTGACCTTAGCGCCCGCATGAAATCGAGGCAGCATCCATGAAAGAGAACGAAGAGGAGAGAGATGAGAGGAGAGAGGGGAGAAGGGGGCGGAGTCTATCCCCCCCCCATCCCCCCTCTGATTCCACCCTTGAACAACATCACAAAGAGGACGAGACACCACAACCACGTGCGATGGGGGTATAAATTCATTTTTTTTCGATTCAATTTATCCCATTTACACTTTTTACTTGCATGTGAGATTACTTGTGAGAGATCAGATAGAGATCGGGGTGTTTGACTTTGTTGCTAAAAGAGCTAAGCAAGTAGCTCAGATATAACTCCCTATCAGAATCAGATTGATCTCAACCCGGGGGGTGATAGAACGCTTTGGAACTGCCGTTTTGAAATCCTCAACAGTTTCCTCAGGATTTGCTTGGGATACGTTCCGGAACATTTGAAAAGTTTCATATTTCGGGCTCCTAAACGGCAGTTCCAAACAACGTGCCATCACGACCCGGGGGGAGGGGGGGTGCTTTTCCTGGAGGCGGGGGATGACACATCACTTATCAGTTCAGTGATAATGTAATGCGATGATAACGGTACTTAAATTCGAAAGAGGAATGTGATGGGACGAAGAAAACGCATGAGGGTTTCGGCAGAAGAGAGAGAGAGAGAGAGAGAGAGAGAGAGAGAGAGAGATAAAAGGAAAGAAGTGAGTGGGTAGTGTGTTGAGACAAAAGAAGTCTCTAGAGATAGACAAAGAAGACCTTCTGAGGGTCGACTGAAGAGATAGAGAGAACAGGGAGAACATTGCATCATCCATAGGCAATCGGAGTCAGACAGACGAAAACAGACTACACAGACAGGGAAGAGAGAGAGAGAGAGTGACTCATCTAGGGTGATTCGGTGGCATCAACTATTCCGGT
This sequence comes from Pristionchus fissidentatus, assembly GCA_036245785.1. Classification (NCBI taxonomy): domain Eukaryota; kingdom Metazoa; phylum Nematoda; class Chromadorea; order Rhabditida; family Neodiplogasteridae; genus Pristionchus; species Pristionchus fissidentatus. The sequence goes on from BTSY01000004.1 coordinate 31,659,306, forward strand.
TCCGAGTAATGGTAGATCAAAGGGTAAAAGAAAGTTACGGTTCGAGGTCGTTGAGGTTAACCAATCGATAATCGATCTGAGTGAGCAGGTCAACACTTGCGATACGCAGTTTATCGTGCGCGACGAACATTCAATCGTGTTAAAACGGAAAAGGGAAGAGGAGAGACAGAGAAAAGAAAGAAAGTAAGTGAATGATGAGACAAGTTCCTTACACTCAGTAAACTCAGTACTGTTTATCAATTATCGATTATGCACACAATGTTACAGTAACACCTGAGTGAAGGATTGCACTTTATGAAATATCGATTAGTAGACGAGTCGAAAAGATCGCTTAGAGCTGCCTGCGCACCAAGAACCCGTCCTCGTTCGTGGGTGCATCCTGAAAAGAGCGCGAGCGGGATAGTTGCAAGTGGGAGAACAAGGAGACATGGCTGAGTGGTCTAGTGGTATGATTCTCGCTTAGGGTGCGAGAGGTCCCGGGTTCAATCCCCGGCTCAGCCCTTACTTTTGCATTTGTTAGCAGATTCATGAAATGATGTTTCTGACTATTTTCGAGTGGAGGAAATGTATTTTTGCTGATTTCTTAATCGTAATTTTCCTCACCTGATGCTTGGCGAATGCCTCCTCGACCAGCTCATCCTCGATTCCTTCCTTGAAGAAATACGAACGGAGAGCGAAGGGATCGTGAGGGAGAGAATTGTGGATGACCACAGTGACCTGAATTAATTAAAACGATTTTATGATTGAAGCAGTTTCAATACTCTAATCACAACCATATCTGAAAGACCGGAGGAAGTGAGAGGACTGATGTAGAGCCCTTCTCGTGTCATAGCTATATGAGAGAGGAGTACGAGAGTAGAAAGATGAAAGATGACTTGCCTGTTGGTAGTCGGGACACTGCTCTTCCGTCGCATCGAGACAGCAGAAGTAGTCGACTTGATTGTGGAAACAGCAAACTGTCTCGGCATCAGGCTGAAAGATCAAAGATAAATTGAGGAATGGGAGGAAGAGATCAAGGATCAAGGGAAGAGGAGGTCGAAGATCAAATGAGGATTAGATCAGAGAGCTATTGACAATGCATACACATGAACAAAGGCGAGAAGGGATCTATCGGGATTTTCTCCCGAATACACGGCAGTAGGCGAAAACAGAAAAGTATGCACAGACCTTGTCTGGCAGAGCATTCACACAGAGATTGTTCTGATGAGGGAGACACTTGCGAGGTTGGCCATCAGGTCTGAGTGGAGGCAATTGTTGCATAGTGATGATGGGATAATGATAAGAGATCAAAGATCAAACCTGAGGAGGGGTCGGGCGCCCTTTGGACACTCGGGAATGTGCCGATGTTCTGGTAGAGAGGCGGCAGAAGCAAGACCTGAAGGGTGACGTCATCACTATGCAATATAGAGAAGGAAATTCATCGACACTCGATCATTTAAAACAAAACAAAAACGCAAATGGTTGCATGACAACTATGCAATTATTTGGCTGGATGCCAAAACGTCAACTGACCGATGAATACAAGTGCAGCTGGCGCCCACATTGTTGACTTTCCAGAAAAGGAAGAGTGAAACTGGGGTGAAAGTTGGAGAAGAGAAAGGAAAAGCTCGCAATCACTAAAGAAATGGAGGAAGAGGCTGGTAAGGAGTGGATAACCCAGATTTCCCTCTTATCCTGTTCAACTTCTCCCCTCTGCTTCAACACTTTCTCGTCGGTCAGAACGAGCGAGAGATCACATGGAAAAGAGAGACATCCATGTACCCACAATATCTTTCGAACGCCCTCTTTATCATTCGCAATTTGTAACAAACAACAGAAAATGTGAAGATAATCTATCTATCTATCTAAGATTGGAAGGAATTGGGAGGAGATCTATCATGATAACAAACACAAAGTAACAGTCTAATAAGCGGCTCGTGTAAGTTTAATCTCTGTGAATGATCAGGTGCAGGTCCGCCGCAGCCGACTACTGTCACAAATCAGATAGACTTGGTGATGAACTTGTTCGAGTTGAGATATGCGAATAGAACTCCCGATGCGAGACGAGTGCACAACTCCTCCTCGTCCATGTCGTGAGCCCATTCAACCTGAACGGAGATAGATATTGCGTCATCACTAGGCAATCGACAGTATTCAATAGTGTTGTTAGATCGAATAATCCTCTTCGCGAAAAACAATGTAATATTCGATCTAACAAAGCTAGTACTGAATGCATGATACAATGATTTATGATACCGTGAGAAATCATGAAAAAAAAATACTATTGACAATTGAAACTGACTAATACTCCAATCCCTTGAAACATAATCCCTACTCAACACGGAACTCTAAGTGTCCCAAGCGTAAACTAGTCATTAAGATATGTCCCCTGACGTCACAATCGAGATGTGTCTAATAATGACGTCATGAAGCAAAGACAGCATACCATCTACGAAGAGATTACTGTGAGACAGCACAAGATGTAACAACCAAATCCCAAAGGTAAGGCGACTTTTAATTGTGACGTAGCTCATTCTCTGCCCTATCTGTTCTATAGCAAATCTACATCTACGTCATTGATTGTATACGGATTAGTGTTGTTAGAACGAATAATCTTATTCGTGAATAACTATGCATTATGTTACTAGCGAATAGAATTATTTGATCAAATAACACTAATACGGATGCCACAATCATTAATCTTTCCATTTTCCAGATTTCCCAGTAACACCATCAAATTCATATCTACCATACTCCATTCTACAGTATCATCAAACTCCATTCTACAGTACTCACCTGTCCCCATTTCTCTGCCTGCACTCTCTGCTCGAGTAGAGCCAATTCGACTCCATCTCTCACAGTCAATCGATGACGAATGAGACCGTGAGGGATCAACACCGACTTCGACGATTGCACAGCATACTGTAATTGAGGGGATTGTTGGAAATATCGAACACTACAAGCATATTTGTATCAAGAGATGGGGGGGGCTGTTGGACACCTCATGCGACGAAAAAGTTTATCTTTTTTGCTGAAAATTCTTCCAATTTCGGTTCAACCCGTCACGATTTTGAGTAAGACCCTACCGCTTATAGTTCTGGGTGCAGGTTCGGTCCAGGGGGAGCTCGGTAGCCTGCTCCAGGTTCGGTCCAGGGGAAGCTCGGTAGCCTGCTCCAGGTTCGGTCCAGGGGCAGCTCGGTAGCCTGCTCCAGGTTCGGTCCAGGGGGAGCTCGGCAGCCTGCTTCAGGTTCGGTTCAGGGGGACGTTGGCAGCCTACTTCAGGCTCGGTTCAGGGGGAGCTCTGTAGCCGGCTTCAGGTTCGGATCAGGGAGGTGGACTCGGTAGCCGGCTCCAGGAACAGTCCAGGGGGGAAGTTAGTATGCTGGGGAATGTTAATCTCTAGAAAGAGTACTGGCTTATTCCGTTGCAAAATGCTCGTGAGGCTGAGAGCGATCGAAAAAAGTTGCCACTACGCCACTTCGTGGCTCCGTGGCAACTTTTTCCGATCGCTCTCAGCCTCACGAGCATTTCTCAACGGAAACGCAGGATACCGTGTGTTGATTTCCCTGACGTGTTCGAACACGTTTCCGACATCGCAAAACACTTTTCCTGTAATCCCCTACGCTCTGCGAATCAATTGGGAACTTTTCGAAATTTTCGATATTTCACGTTAAAACTCGGCAAAACAGGTGAAAACGCGTTTTACGGTACTCAAAAACGTGCTAGAACGGTTTCTGGCACTTGCGAAAAATGCGGCAAAAGGTTTGCCCGCGGCGGGGGTCGAACCTGGGGGTCTCGGATTCAAAGTTTGGCTCGTAACCCACTTGGCTATGGATTTGGCTAATTAAATTTTGTAAAATGTGAAAGGTATTCTGGTCGGTTATCATATGCAAAAGGATCTGGGAAGATTGATTGAGTTTGAAGCGATTTATAGCGAAAACACGAAAAGTTCCGTCACGCGGTTAAAACTCGGCAAAACAGGTGAAAACGTGTTTCACGGTGCTCGAAAACGTGCTAGAACGGTTTCTGGCACTTGCGAAAAATGCGGCAAAAGGTTTGCCCGCGGCGGGGGTCGAACCTGGGGGTCTCAGATTCAAAGTTTGGCTCGTAACCCACTTGGCTATGGATTTGGTTAATTACATTTTGTAAAATGTGAAAGGTATTCTGGTCGGTTATCATATGCAAAAGGATCTGGGAAGATTGATTGAGTTTGAAGCGATTTATAGCGAAAACACGAAAAGTTCCGTCACGCGGTTAAAACTCGGCAAAACAGGTGAAAACGTGTTTCACGGTGCTCGAAAACGTGCTAGAACGGTTTCTGGCACTTGCGAAAAATGCGGCAAAAGGTTTGCCCAACGGCGGGGGTCGAACCTGGGGGTCTCGGATTCAAAGTTTGGCTCGTAACCCACTTGGCTATGGATTTGGCTAATTAAATTTTGTAAAATGTGAAAGGTATTCTGGTCGGTTATCATATGCAAAAGGATCTGGGAAGATTGATTGAGTTTGAAGCGATTTATAGCGAAAACACGAAAAGTTCCGTCACGCGGTTAAAACTCGGCAAAACAGGTGAAAACGTGTTTCACGGTGCTCGAAAACGTGCTAGAACGGTTCCTGGCACTTGCGAAAAATGCGGCAAAAGGTTTGCCCGCGGCGGGGGTCGAACCTGCGTCGGTCGGATTGCTAGTCCAGCGCGTAACCCACTTGGCCATGGATTTGGCTAATTGAATTTTGTAAAATTTGAAAGCTATTCTGGTCAGTTATCATATGGAAAAGGATCTGAGAAGATAGCGCGATTTTGAAGCGAAATATAAGGAAAATGCGAAAAAAATGTCTGTCACGCGTACGGAAATAAAAAAAACAGACAGACAGACAGACACAATGATTTCCTATAAGTGGAGGAATACTTTATTCTCCATCGGGAATGAGGGTGAGGACGGTTATCTTGATGTGATGATGGATTCTTCGGCTCAGGATTCAGCTGTTTTGTGTGGAGAATCAGGCAGTTTTCGTGTCATAATCACAACTTACGGATTCGGGAAGTGGTCGTAACTAATTTGGGGTTTTTTCGGAGCCCTACTGAGAAGGGGGTTTTGGGGGCGGTTACTAGGTGGGAGGGGAGGTTATTCCAGAGCGTTATGGATCGACTTGCACAAGTGGAAATTGAGACTGGTAGCCTGCAAGGAATCGAAATGCGCAAGCCATGAGCGAACCGGAGAGAACGTGCTAAGGGGGCTAGTGAGTATAGGTTAGTGGTGTCCAGCAGTGCGTGCCCATGAATAGAATCATAAACAAACTGCATATCACGTAAAGCCCTGCGATATTCTAGGGTCTCTATATTACATAATTTTAGGCGGTCAAGGTATGGCAGAGGAGGTTGGCGACTTCGCTTGAGAACTCTTCTAGTGAATTCTCGCTGAACATTCTCTAAACGATTAACTAGACCGATAGCGGTAGGGTTCCAAATTACTGTACTCGACTCAAGGAGCGGGCGTATGTAAATTTTATAGGCTTTTATGAGAATATCTGGGGAATTTGTGTGAAAAGATCGCAACATTAGATTACACATTCTCTAAACGATTAACTATTTGTGTGAAAAGATCGCAACATTAGATTACACATTCTCTAAACGATTAACTAGACCGATAGCGGTAGGGTTCCAAATTCAAGGTATGGATAGCGGTAGGGTTCCAAATTCAAGGTCTGCAAGGATTTAATTTAATTTGACCCTCCCGCTTTTGACCTACCAGAAACAATGGTCTATGGTTATCATATGTATACCATACTCACCTGCAGTCCGTTGAGTGCCCAGAAGTCGTACGACATGAGCCATGACTCGAACTTGCGACGACACTCGGCAGAGACTGGTTCGGCCACTGAAAGAGAGGATTACATCATAATTATGTAATACGATTATTACCCATTTATGCGTAATACTACAAGGATTTAATTTAATTTTTATAATTACCATGCTATGCTATCAGATAGCAAGTTTGACTCCATCTACTAAATACATGGTGAAACTCGTAATACCCTAGTGTATGGATATTACGAATATTAACCAAATACTACAAGGACTACGTACAGTAGCGGTCAAAAGTCTTCGGGTGATTTTTAAATCTGATACAACATTTGAACACGAAGAGGCTTTGATTTGATATTGTTGGGTGTTATGTGAAATCCATTGGAGATAACGATGCAATTATTGAGGTGTTGCGAAATACTTCAGTTATTGCGTTGTGATGACGCAATTAATGCATACTTTTTTGAACGGGCATTATTCTTACAAGGATTTTTTCCTGCTCACCTAACTTTCAGGGTGTTGAGTCATGCCCAAGATCTACCTATAAAATTTTTTTCAAGTTGCTCCGGTGTCGCTACTTGGCTGCAGCCATGCTACAAAATCGAGGTCGGAAAATCATATCTCGCTTTCTAGACGTCCCACAGACCCGATCAATGCACTAAAATGATCGCCATCATGACTGCCGATGATCCTGAGAATATGGTCGCGGTAGACCACCATTTGCCCTCAGGGCACCTAAAAGTCACTTTTTCGCATTATTGTGGTCTGACCGAGGGCCCCCCTATAGGAATTGCACTAGAGATCTGGTTCGGACGTGGATCCGGTAGAGAATCAATTGGAGAACCGATTACTAGGGGCAATAAGCGTTTCGATTGGATTCCTGCCCGCGGCGATCGATTTCCAAAGAAGATGCCTTACCATGAAAGAAATGCCAATCAAATAAATTTGATCTTTTCGCCGCTCTAGAGCACAAATTACAATATTTTATAATTCTGAGGAGTATTGACTAAGGATGATGCAATATTGCATAGTGATGATGAAATTTGTGAATGAGATTATAGAGCCAGCCACGCTGATTCCATTGATGGGTCTGCTGGCGTTCTACGTTAAAGCAGAGCCGAGATACACGAAAAAGTCTGAACCTCGTCAACGGGCTGGAAATGGGCCTGGCCAAACCAGTGTCCTTCGGGAAATCGATCGCCGCGGGCAGGAATCCAATCGAAACGCTTATTGCCCCTAGTAATCGGTTCTCCAATAGATTCTCTACCGGATCCACGTCCGAACCAGATCTCTAGTGCAAGTCCTATAGGGGGGCCCTCGGTCAGAGCACAATAATGCGAAAAAGTGACTTTTAGGTGCCCTGAGGGCAAACGCGACCATATTTTCAGGATCAACGGCAGTCATGATGGCGATCATTTTGGTGCTTTGATCGGGTCTGTGGGACGTCTAGAAAGCGAGATATGATTTTCCGACCTCGATTTTGTAGCATGGCTGCAGCCAAGTAGCGACACCGCAGCAACTTGAAAAAAATTTTTATAGGTAGATCTTGGGCATGACTCAACACCCTGAAAGTTAGGTGAGCAGGAAAAAATCCATGTAAGAATAATGCCCATTCAAAAAAGAATGCATTAATTGCGTCATCACAACGCAATAACTGAAGTATTTCGCAACACCTCAATAATTGCATCGTTATCTCCAATGGATTTCACATAAGACCCAACAATATCAAATCCTCTTCGTGTTCAAATGTTGTATCAGATTTAAAAATCACCCGAAGACTTTTGACCGCTACTGTACTATACGTGTCAATAAGCCTTTCATCTGATTCTTTCATCACTCACAAAAGTCCATAGCCGGCGTCAACTTCGTGTTCATATCTTCATTGGTCGCATCGATGAGAGGAGCCCATCGGGCCTTCTGAGCCTGAGATGGACAACGATCAGATTGCAACTGGCGAAGAATAGCAAAGGAATATATACGAGAATCTCGTTCCTAGAGAAAATCGAACAAAGGAGATATTTATTACAAAGTCTTTTTTTCATTTTCCCGACATTATAGCAATATCAGAATATCGAGCCTCTCCTAATCGATAGCTCCTCCATACCGTAATCAATTTTATACCGTACCTCCATGAGTGCCTCATTCTCAGGGGCGAAGAAGAGTACTGTATCCGTCGCCAAGTACTCCATGATTATCGAGGTGATCGACTCCCTGAGAAAGATTTTTTTTAAAGAGATCGGCGAATCAACGGAATCCCAATTATACCGTAATCCTCCCTTACTTAGTCATGCCGAGCGGATTATCGATCGCCGTCATCGCCAGGCCCGAGAGACGCATGTGACCCTGTCAAAGAAAATTAACAATGGGCAATAAACTAGTGTATATATAAAAGAGGCTGAGAACTAATCACGGTACTGATAGTGAGGAGAAAGTGTATTTCCACAGTTCGTGTAACACACATCCACATATTGTCAGTCATGTTCACTACAGTCCCATAATCCCGCTCACGGTAATCAATATCATCTATCAAAACAGAGTAAAAAAATTCCGTTAATCAATCAACCTATCGATACGGCAATTATTTAGCAATGTTCCCAAAACCTTCATGTACAAGCTATGTGAGTAAGTCATTGATAAATTTTATGAACACGTCAATATACACCTCGATCTGCGCACAATGACGAAATCATACCATCAGGGACCTTGGTCTGGTAAAATACAACGCACTAACTGTATGGTTTTAAACTGAAATAAGGTTAACGGTATGTCCGAGTCTAAAATAGCAATAAACTAGTGTACATAGAAGGGAAGCATTCAACTAATAACGGTACTAAGGAGAAATTGCATTTCCATAGATAGTGTAACACACATGCACCTGTCGCCACTCATATTCACTACAGCCCCACGTCTGATAACATCCAACCGCATCTACCAGTTTTCACGGTATCCATTTCATCTACCGTATATCTCTCCCTACCGTATCCCTCCTCTCACCTGTTCGATATGTTCCTCCTGTGCTGCCCATTCCTCTGCAATCGCCATCGCCAGCGGCTCCGAACCCATCTGGTAATTAGACAGTAATAATGTATTCAAATTATTTCCGCAATTGTTCTTTCCGATGCAACCGTTTTTCACTGTCTTATTGTCCACCTCATCTTATTTAATTCGATCTCATTTTCATCGCAATGTATTGGGCGACACGTTTGAAATAATATACCATAACACTATCCTCCTATAATGTATTGCTCTCTTCCCCTACAGTATACCTGCAGTGGTTTTCCTCCCATCGTCTTGATAACTCTTCCATCGAGGACAATTTTGTAGTGAGGAGAGCCCGCCAGAGACTCGTTGATCACATTCACCTGTGAACAATGGAATATAAAGAGGTAATATATTACATTGATAAAATGATACGATGAAATAAAATGTTTCTTCTCGTGTTCACAATGTGGAAAACAAGCGGCTCCGAACCGCCAATATGTGGAAAACAACGGAAGGCAGTGCTTTGGATTTTTGGCATGGTCGTATCATTTTATAAATGTAATAGTAGTCATTCTAAATTTCAAGGCAAAACACAAGAAGACATCTGAATGGATAAATAGAAATGGTATCACCCACATCCTTGTAGAATCTCTTCTTCTTGACGAGAGCTGAGGCTGAACTGGCCAGTCGACGGGCGCACTGTGAGAACATTGATGCAGTTGCTGCAAGGGTCGCAAGGAGGAAGTTACGTCATCAATATCCAATTTGTATTTATAGGTATGACTGAACGATGGTAACATCACTTCCGGTTAAATAGTCAAATACACAGATATTGAACAACTTTATCGAATCCTGCGCAATCTTGCAATCTGGAAAGTATTCAGTCAATATTCACAGCAGTTTCAGATTAGTAGTGAAATACATGGTTGTTTGAGCAATAATGAGAAATGTATGGCAAATCACGAGCACCTCTAGATAAGATTTTCTCTTCCTCTGGTACAAGTACTATCTAAACAGCTACCGTAATATTTTTGTTAGTTCTAGCACGAGTTTAGCGGCAAAATTCTACAGAGTATTCTACACGGATCTATAAAATACTACAGTAATCCGTTTCCCCCTAGGACCCAAAGAGACGCGAATCAATCGATAATATTCACGATCGATGCGCAATGACCTCTTCCTCGAGTCCGTTGACGCTCTCCTCGTCGATCAGGACGAACCTGAAATATTTATCGATTGACTCGTCACTCGACCGCAGCGCGACCGCGACGCGTCTCCGATAGGTCACTCACTTTCTTCTCGGCTTGGAGAACATGTACATTTCGCCCGCGTACACGTCGAACCACATGGCGTGGAGGTCGACCTTACGAGACTCGAGGAACTCCTGTAGTGACATCATCAGATAAAACAACTATCGACCGCGACCGCAACGCGTCTCCGATACGATTCCAATTTTTTGTGCTCACATTGAGGAATCCGTGGCTGGCAATGTTCTCCAACTGCTGGAGTGTGTTGATCTGCGACAATCGATCCTCCACATTCCATCGATCCTCCTCGTCTATTACAGCAGAGAAACTGAGAGGATTATGGTAGATGGAAGGAGTACGATAACGTTACCGTACTACACACATCCAGTATAATTTCAGGAAACCGAATACTTCTTCTATTCAATAGCTAAAGAGGTAAGTGCGATTTATTGAAGACTAATATGCCAATCATAATCTCTCTCCTCACCTGAACAGGGGATTGTTCGAGACGAATTCGAGTGGTCCGGCCGTCTTGTCTGCCAGTCGCTGCTCCAGCTTGCTGTAACAATACAAACTCATCGAAAAGAAATGGAAACAAACTTTATTTCTGCACCAAATCTGATCAGTGAATACTATTTCCTGATGATATTAGGTTGAGAAATAAAGTTTGACTAAATACATCGATTCAAAAATTGATTTACTAAATAATCTGACCGCAATGAGTTGTATCCGTGTCTTCTCAGCCAGTGATCCATCGGACTCTCGGGGTCAAATGACTTCGGACACTTGTGCAAATTATAAAGAGTATTGATCGCCTGAGAAGAGTTGGATGGCTATACCTTTGCTGTAGTCAATTCTTTCACTATCCGTCTATGTACTATCAATCTCCATATTTTGCTATAAAGGAAAAAAAGATGAATACATCGCCCTTATATCACGCGTGTCACGTAAGGATCGGAACAAAATGAGGGTGTGGACGTACAATTTCTGACATCCACATTTCTATACATTTTTGGATAGCCCTCATGGTGCTCTAAAAGATAGCGTTTCGCTTTTTTGCATTATGTCGATTTTGACGACGATAGACGATGATTACCGTCTGAAACGGGAAATGGTTTCCCACTTTGAAGCTGAGTATCTCGCTTCAGAGCAAAATTGAGAAGAACTTCACTTAGAGACAAATTGTAGACAATTCCCAGGAGATTACAATGAACGCAATTAGATTTCCTGAAATTAATTATGAAGCGAGTTAATTGGCGGAAAGCTGCCGTTTGCACCACATTTCGAGACCAGAAAATTTTATTCGCTATGATTGTAGATATGGAAAAGACACGTCGACTGATATATAGTTTGTAGGGTCGAATCATTTTAGAAATCAGTGTTTGAGATGAAAAACGATTCGAAAATTCCATACTTAGCCGTTTTTCTGCTCAAAAAGTGAGAGATCAGTGCTATCAGTCTCTCTCGTCAAGACGAGAGAGTGTGTGAAACGAGGAGGGCAGTTGACCTTTGAGAGAGGAGAGTGGTAGATCATAGCGACTCTTCTCTTCCAGAGGTGTGAAATGGCAAAATATTGGATTTATTTCGGTTAATTGGATAAAACACTGATTTCTAAAATGATTCGACCCTATGTTTTATACATCAATCGACTCGTAATCTCAAGCTCCAGCTTTTGAGAAAATAAAATTTTCTGGTCTCGAAATGTGGTGCAAACGGCAGCTTTCCGCCAATTAACTCGCCTCATAATTAATTTCAGGAAATCTAATTTCGTTCATTGTAATCTTCTGGAAATTCTCTACAATTTGTCTCTAAGTGAAGTTCTCCTCAATTTTGCTCTGAAGCGAGATATTCAGCTTCAAACTGGGGATCCATTTCCCGTTTCAGATAGTAATCATCGTCTATCGTCGTCAAAATCGACATAATGCAAAAAAGCGAAACGCTATCTTTTCGAGCACCATGAGGGCTATCCAAAAACGTTTCATTCAGCATTTCGACTTTTTGGGTATACGGAAATTGTCCCGATCCTTACGTGACACGCGTGATATAGCCTCCAAGTCCCGAGAGAGTCACTGCCACATCCTACCGTAACACCTCTACCGTATACCTTGCAGTCCGAGTGTCCGCATACGATGACGTGGTTGATCTTTCCTCTCTTGACTGCCAATTCGAGTGCTGCAGGCTCAGTCGTCACAGAGACTTCGTAGCCAACGGGACCTAAGGGGAGAGTATTACGTCATCACTTGCCAAGCAACGGTGATTCCACGCTTCATCATCAGACTACATTACCAAATCGACAGGATAACTCATCATGATATATTTCAAGCCAGTTATTATAAATATAAGTGGTGTTGTTCTACCGTATTATCCCGTTCCGCGCGTAGCCAAAGAGGACAATTTGGCAGAAAGGCGTACACCACTTGTTTTTGTTTACGTATTTTTGACCAATTTAACAATTATTTTCAAAATCCAAATTGAAAAGGTGGTACAGGGCATCATGGGCTCTCGCTTGAGCACAAGCATGTAATTTAACTCTTCCATCTGTGTGCACCGAACTCAGAACCGGAATTAGAGCGGAACCGGAGCCGTGAAATATCTTTCTGTGTTTTAACTGAGTTGACTTCTTCGATGTTCGTATAATTTTATAAATGTAATACGCCTTTCTATCTTCCCTCACTCACCATAGTTATTCGCATGGGGGATCATGTTTCCCGAGTTGCGCACGACGAACATGTCACCCACCTGAGATGACACTTGTTTTGTTTTTTCCCAACTCATTCATTACCGTAATCCCCAGTTATCTCCTTGCCCCACCGCACCACTCACCGAACTCTGCGTGAATCGTGCGGGCAGCATGCGCGAGTCCATGCAAGTGAAGAAGACTGCAGTCGGATGCGGATCGTCGCGAATCTTCTCGAATTGTTTTACCTGCAATCGATCGATGAATATTACTGTTAGCCAGTCCTCGATTGGTCTACAGTTAACTCTCTTCGATACTTGAATAATGACAGACTCACTCACCAGATCCTTACGGACTGTCTGCCGGAAACGGATTACTCCGTTGAGGATCTTGTTCAATCCCGGCATACTGTACATCAGTTATCGATAAGAAGGGTTTCCACCGGACTCGTACAAAGATATCATAGCGTGATAGACGCTTCCTCAACAATGGTAAGACCTCATTGTAATAACAAGCACTTTATTAGCATGGCTACAAAACTATATTTCACCGGTAAACACTAAATAATTAATATTACTAGCGAAGACTACATAACAAAGAAGATCATGTACAATTCAACCTGAGATTCGTAGCGAAATCAATACATACATGCAATACCCATTAGTTGTCAGGGGAAAATAATTAAATCACAATTCATTTTTGGCCGACTTTGTCTTAGGTTTCAGATCTTCCCATCTTTCACCATTATCAATAATTACAAGCTTTTCCTTCGTCTCCTGTGTTACCGTACTCTCAGCCTTCGCTGTCGTACTTTTCATTGCCGGAACCGTATCCACCGTTTTCTCTACCGTATCCTTCTTCTTCGGTTTAACCGTATCCTCAGTGCCCTCTACCGTATTCTTCTTCTGCGGAGATACTGTATCCGCAGTCTTCTCTACATTCTCCACTTTCTTCGGCACCACCGTATTCTTCTTAGGCGCTACCGTATCCTCCGGTTTGACTGCCGTATCAGCTTTCTGTGCTTGCGAATCCTGCGTAGTCTTGACTACAGTATCCTTCTTGGGTGCTGCTCCAGTAGCTTTCTTAGGGGTAGCTGTAGTTCCAGTGGGGACAGCACTTTTTGCTCTCTTCTTCTCATTCTTTCCATTCATCTTCTTCATTCTTTCCTTCTCCATCTCTTCTTCTTCCTTTCTCTCTCTTTCTTTCTCCTTCGATATCACAAGTGCTTCCATAATCGTCGGTCGATCGATTCGCAGTTTCTCCAGCACCTGTAATTCATGCACATATTCATCGTCGAGAAGTCAATTTCAATTTCCCCCTGATCTTTCGAACCAACATTTAAAAGAAAATGTAACAGGAACCCATAAATGGTGGAGAAGAGTACCTTCTCCGCCAGTTGATCTTGGAAGAAATCGTGCTTCTTCCCACCCTTTCCATTGCTTTTCATCGACTGAATGAGAAATATCAATCAATATCAAGATAAAAACTTTAAACTATATTAAAATAATCGATCAAGTTCACGTACCTTTTCATCGTGTTCCAATTCCTCCATTGTGTATTGCTGTTCATAGTCATTCTTCACTTTCTTCAATAGAGGACTCTCGTAGCCGTAGTCGCTCTCATCCAACACTTTCTCAGTCTCAAATATAATACTGTATTAGTTTTAGAACCATAATTGATTTTTGCGAGAAAATTGATAGTACATTCGCGTTCAAAGTGAAACAACGAATCGTTCCAGAATCCCATCAATATAATTCACCCCACTTTAATTCCCACTCACTACGACGGACTACCAATCCTGGAGAATACGCTAGATAAGGAGTGTAAGACGTTGTTAGAGCGCAATTATTGCCGATAAATTTACTAGTAAGAGTAACGTACCGACTGTTCCTCCCTCTCCTTCTCCTCTCCCTTCTTCACTTCATCATCAATCCATTTGAGGACCTCTGCCTTCGTCCTCCGTCCAGTGTACAACACCTCATGATGGAAAATGAAAATTGTTTTCATCATCACTATGCAATTCATCTAATCACACTAGAAACTGAACAAGAGTAGAGATGAATAGGATAGAAAAAAGTAAATCAAACCTCTTCATTCGTCCGTTTCCTGAATAGAATCAGCGTGGGAAAGACGCGAATCTGAAATATGAAGAAGTGAAGCTATAAAAATCAAAATTATCATACTACAAAATAAATGAATTAACTATAGATTTCTTGCCTTGTTCTTCGTTTCAATATCATTCTTCTCAACATCAAGCGCAGCAAAGAGAACCTGAAAGGGAACATATTACAATGCATTCGAACGAGGATGGACACCAGATCTACAGTAGTGCATCAATAGTTATCAACATTTTGTTTAGATCTATCACATTTTCCAAAAAAAAAATATTCCCTCGTGCTTCCGTGTCAAAACTCTTCGAAACTAAACAAAAATAAACAACTAAAACCTAAACAAACTAAACAAAAATCTTAATCGATTTCTAACTACAGTAGTAATTTATCCCTTCACCCCATCGTACTCCAATCAATATTCTCTACCGTACCTTCCTCTTTCCCTTGCTCTCTTCTGCAGCTTGCAAAAGGAGATAAGCGAGTCTCTTCGAGTGAGGACACCATGTAGTGAAGAAGAAGACAACGGCGTCACGAGAGGGAGAGAGG
Source organism: Pristionchus fissidentatus (assembly GCA_036245785.1). Classification (NCBI taxonomy): domain Eukaryota; kingdom Metazoa; phylum Nematoda; class Chromadorea; order Rhabditida; family Neodiplogasteridae; genus Pristionchus; species Pristionchus fissidentatus. The sequence goes on from BTSY01000004.1 coordinate 31,674,648, forward strand.
GCCAGCTGCAATACACTTATTATTATTATGAATTGCTTATACTTTACAATAGTAATCATATACCAAACACGTTTGTTCCCGAAAGTCCCAAATGATGTCTGGTTTTTTTAATGTTAGTGTGCAAAATCGAAAATGTTGTCTGATTTTTCAAATTTGCAGGCGCTACCGCTCCAGTATAACCTGAAATGATGCCTGATTTTTCGAAATTTCGCCGAAAAAAAGGCCAAAAGCCTTACGAAAGAAAAGAGTACAATACTATTCTGGTGCTTACCTCCTCCCTCACCTCCTCAAAAGTATCAGCAGTATCAGGAAAAGTATCAAAAGTATTGGTTTTGTTCTCTAGAACGTATTTTTTGGTCTATGATAGTAATAGAAACTGATTACGAAAGAAAAGAGTACAATACTATTCTGGTGCGCAAAGTATGTAAAATTTTAGAGTAGGCACAAGCTTGTATCTACAAGCCTAATACCAGCCCCCATATCCGACAACCAAATCCAATCCCTCACCTCCTCAAAAGTATCAGCATTCAGCTTGATCATCTCTCCTTCTTTGTTCACTTCCGGACCAATTTCTTCCACTTTCCGATGAGGCTTCAGTCGATCCCACTGAAAATCAATGATAAATCATAATTCTATAGTTTCCACGGAATCTATCTGATTCTGAATGCACATTATTGAAGAGAATTAGAGACTGGGATCACAACAAGGTGTCAGTATCATGATATAGCTTATACCCGCAGCACGAATCAGCCTAGACTCTTTTCTCGACTAATGGGAAGAATGAAACTCACAGCAAAGTCTCTTGCAAATTGCTGCACTTCGTGTGGCATCTGCATTCCCTGCTCTCTCGTCGGCCAGTATTGATGCTCAGATCGATGATCGAAACCACGGAGACACGGCTGTTTCTGAAGGGACCCAATACGTACTCAAATTTCTTTATTGCTGCCGATTTAATTCATATCATTACACTTTTTAGTTTTCTAATGAACGTGATATACACATTTGACTCACACCATAGTATTGTGGGGTGTACATGATCGTATTCTAAAGCTTTTCGATGAAACACAATGCTCCCCATTCACTGGAAGCCTAATCCTCGCTTGTTGGCGCACTTGGAAATTGCCCACCTCAACTCCGAAGAACTCTCGGACGCCGTCCATGCGTGCGTCAGCTGTGTCGACGAAGGCGATTACGACGTGTTGACGCACTTCGAGTGCCAACTCACGCAGATACGACGGCGTCTCTGGAGGGATGAGGGAATGAATTAAAAAGTAGTACGCAATTATCATTGCAATATACCCTTACTGCAAGCATTTAACCAATGGACAAAAAGTTTCAATGAAGACCATCTTACAAAGAGACAGCAATTAATTTTGATTTAACAATCTCAGAAATTATAAATCCTGACACATTCTATTGTTTCGTGCACTCACGTCCTCTCCTCTCTCCTCTAAAGTCGAATACGAATAGAATCTTATCGATTCCCTGTGTGAAGATGTGCTGAGCGTCGTCGGGGAATCGAGAGATGAACTGATGAGACGCCTTCTGCAATAGTTCCAAATCGAATATTATTATAACTAAAAAGACCTCTTAATCATTAGTCACTATTTCAATGTATTCTCCTTATTTTCTCTGATTTTTCCATTTAAAAAAAAACTATGACCGAGCTAGCCAGTTGTTTCGTTGTTTTATTGAATGTTCAAGTCTCCTCAAAACACTAGGGATTGATTCTCCTTCACGATTTCATCCCAGAATCACTCCCACTCTTCAATCACTCTCTACCCCTCCTCACCTTGAGTGCATTATCCCTCGTGAAGTCATCCATCTCAATCAATTTATCTTCGTCTAGTGTAAACACGTGGTCCTCATCCTGTAATGAGCAGCACCATCAATATCCATCATTAGCACATAATTTAAGTCTCCTTACGGATCATTGCAACGCAATTAACAAAGTTCTTTGTATTAAGACATTGAAGCACCAAACAGACACGAAAATTAAATCAGCGGCCACCATTCGGGCTGACTCACTAGAAAGTATATCCATTTGCATCATTACTACGCAATAGTCTACTCACTCTGTAGTAAATGCAGAAAGGGGACAGAGTGTGCTTAGTGGATGTGACTGCATCGGCGGGATAAATGACACCCACTGGAAGATACGGATGACGAGCGGCGACCTGGGAAGAATTGTAATATTATATTGTTATATCCATTTATCCTCAGGACTAGGAGCCTAGATAAGGGTACGCATTTACTTTTAAGTCCATCTAGAACAATATTTTTACAAATCGACGAAAACCTGCCAAATATGGACACAATATTGCAATCGATTAGCCTAATACTATTAGCAACCACTCTTCCTCTACTATTAGGTCAACTGTAGAAACACAAAAATTTCAGGGATAAAAAATTATTAAAATAATACCTTCTTGACAAAATTGAGATATTCATCGTTATCTTCAGGAATGGCTGCAATGACAGAGACTGGAGCGGCCGTCTGAGATGAATGGAGTGATTACACATGGGGTGATACTTGTCACAGAAAATGAAAGTAGAGATAAAATACTAGCCAGTGTGTGGAACAACATGATAAGCCTCTAGTGGGATGGGTAGTAACATCCCATCACACTCACATCCAAACCTTTCTCTCTGTGTTATTTTCTACCGAACGAGTGCAATCTCTCAATACGTGATCTTCTTCAATGGCAGACGACTAGAGTGAAAGTGCTGATGTGACACCGCTTGTTGTGAATGGGAGACAGCCCTCCTCTCCCCCTGGTCTCACCTAGTACTTCCTGTTTTAACATCGATAATAAAATATCTTTCAAAATTGTTTTTAAAAAAAGCAAAAAAGTGGGAGAGTTGAATAAATCAATAAATAGTTTACCATAAATGCTTCCAACTGCTCCTCAGTCCAAAGCATCTTCGGCCTCTCCTCTTTCAGCTGCTCGAGCATCCAAGTGAGCAGATCGGTGAACGTCTCCGAGCCCTGGATGGAACGTGGTGTGATTGGGAAACGTCTTCCATAAACCAGTCATTTCCTGTAGCCACTTTCAATTAGTATTCGTCGCCGTACCTCGTACACGACGGCTTTCTCCTTTGGATCTGCGGGGAGGAGGAAGAGTTGCGTTGTGACGGGGATCTGCTCCCATCGGAGCCACGTCACATCGTCGTCACCCACTGATCGCTGAATATGAAGAATAATGGGAATGATGACGTCGTCACTACGACATCCAAAGCAAATCCGTAAATATTTCAGCGTTATCGATTCATACCTAACACTGAACTCATTACCATCTATAAATACTGTTAACCAGATAAACGTAAAGTAGATTCCGGAATCAAGCAATTATCCGTTGTTGGGGTTGCCGGTGAGCCCTACTGCGAACCATAACTACCGTACCTTAACCCATATGACGTCACCAATCGATCGTGCCTTCATCTCAGCCGCCACAATCTCCATTCTTCTCTCCGTGCCCTTCACATCGATTGGATCGATGCGAACGACGAGTAACTGTGATTATTAGAGATTTACGATAATTTTAGTTTAATATTTTCTCTTCTTGTTTTATGACAGAGTACAACTATGATTTGCCATCATAATATTTTTGGTTCAACTACAAAGGGGGACAGAACATGGATAAAAATATGATAAGTAAAATTATAATTCAAATGAACTGAGCAACAGGAATAGTAAAACAAATATTTTGACACACCTGTCTTCCTTCATTCTGCAGTTTCCGAATCTCTGACATGGAGTGCCACTTGATTCCCTCAACAATAATCGATAAAAACTAATCAATTGAATTCCATAACTTTACAAACCTGCTCAATCCGTGGCTCTTTAGGAGCATCAGCATAGCTCTTCTCTTGCTCTTTGAGAGTCTTGAGGAACAATTCTGCAATTTCCGTTTTTAAAAAAAATCCTTGTTTCGAAGTATACAGTACTCCTACCAATTGGGGGTGAAAATGCTCAACACCTAAAGTCCTAAAGGACAATTCGTCTCCTTTTCTATGTTACCTACCAGTTCCAAGCTACTGGTTTTTGTTTTGCTCAATTTAAATTGTTTCGATAAAGAAATGGTACAATTTCAAACTCACTCTGTTCTGGGTTGCTCATCATCTCCATTGCTTTCTTCAATTCACTCGCTAATTTCTCTGCTTTCTCTTCTTTGCTCAGACCAGCCAATACCATCGAGGATACGGTAGTAAGACAGACTACGGTGGCTAATAACCGCATCTGAACCTGCCCCCATGAGAGTACTCTACCGTAATCAAACGTAGAGATAATTGTCGGTGGTTGAAAACCACTTTCACAATAACAACATTCATAATTGTTTTCGAAATGTTTATTCTACTATGTACAAACAGGAAACTGAAAAAGCGTAACACCGGTACATAATGCAACAAACAATCTAGTCGTCGATAATCGAATTGTCTATCGTAATCACAGAGCTACCGTAATCCTACTTTTTCAGATCCTTGGGAGGAGGTGCACCGGGATTGACCTCGAGATCGTCGTACTTCGGGTAACTGCGGGGCTGCGTTGACTCGGAAGCGCCCTACAATGTGATAATGCTCAGCGATAACCAAATGTTTCACAATATACAATCTTAAATTTGACTTAATTTTAAAAAAAATTGTTACAGTAAGGTAATGACGTCATCTCTGCACAACTAACCTTTCCGGTAGAAGTGACTACAGGCGCACGCTTCTCACGCGCTGCGTCCTCGGTGAGTTGAGCCTGTGATAAGCAATGTTTAGACAATCAGGAATAAACACGACATTAAATATTTCGTGATTTACTTCGTACATCTCCTATTGATCTAGTCCATCTTGTGTAACAAGAGAATGTGCCCGATGCACTCATTAAGAACTGCGATGTACCTGCTGTCTCGCTCGATTGAGTGCAATCTCCTGATCACTTGGAGGGAATCTTCTCGTTCCCTTCAGCCACGATTGCCATTCCACCGATGGCCCCGAGTAGTCCACCGACCTCTTCACTCCAGTGGGAGGATCGAATCCACTGCAATCACCGAAGTCACAAAGGGTAAAAACAATACCGATAAAGACCAAAGAAAGCTCGATCATCATGCCAACGTCATCCAGTGTTGACTAGGATTGTAATCACAATAACTATCTGATTTTGACCCAATCACAGCAGCGATTTTAAATAAACAAACGCAAAGACTACACACTCTGTTAGAAATGAAATAGGAATCAGAAAAGTGATCGTACCGGCCGACATTCTGTCGCGAGTTTCGAATCTCGTAGTAGCGATGGCCGAGATGATCTTCGCCCACGTAAACACGCTCAGAGAAATCCTGAATAACGAAAATAAGGAAAGGAAGCAGCTAGAAAACGGGAATATAATTGCCATCGGAAATACGCTGAAAACTAACCTTCATTATGTATTTCCTCAGATTTGTGAGCACGCGAGACCACGAGCCGGGTCGACTCATGATTCTAAATAACTAGATACGCGACAATTAACAGAATAAGAGGCAAAATCTTAAACAAACATAAATCGCAGCAGAACCGGAATAAGTTCCGTGGAAAGGGATTTCAGACGAAATTCAAGAGTACTGTAGTTTCGGATTGTGATTGAGAAGTGATTTTTTAACAATTAATTTAAATTTCTCTACTAGATTCTTCTAGTGCACTGTGTATATTTTTTCCATCGATAATTTTAGGATAATCATATAACCCTTCAGAAATGCACAAAACAGCAAATAAGAAGACGTGAATGCATTTATTGAAGTTTCGTAAATACAATCTGCGATATGTTCTGCTATACATTACGAAGTGTGCGGAAGTTGGGATAAATCGGTATGTCTGGGAACCCGTAGAAAGATCATCTCGTTTCATTCCACAAAATCAAATAATGACTAACTAGAAACTACCGGGGGAGAAAGTGGAAGCGATCAGAATAATCTGGGCGTAATTCTGTACACTGCTACAGTAATCTATACAATCTCTGATTCTTCTGCTTCTTTCAATTGTCTTCTTCATCCTCCAGACTCTCGTCTTTCAATGCTTTGTTCAATGCAGCAGACCACCTAGCAATTGATTTATTGATTGATACAGTAATGAACATAATTCCGTCGTCCCTCACTACCGTACCCTCACTTACATCTTGGCGGAGGAATCTGACAGTACCCGGAACGATATCACCCGTTGATGTTCGCTCCCGTGCTGGTTCTTATGGCGGAGATTGAATCTGAAAATATGATCGATCGATACACTCCCATAACGTATCCATTACTTGCTACCGTACACTGCTGACCTTTTTCCGCTCGTGGGCCGTCCACTCTCGGTCACTACGTCTTCCTCAGTCAGCGAGAACCCGTATATGACGTGTTGCTCGGTCGGATGCTTGTCCTGAAGGGATATCGAAAATGTGATATTGTGTGGCTACCGTAACCCGCATTCTGCCATTTCCCAAACTCACAAAAGCTGCCTTGTAGAATGCGAGGACGAGTCCGTCATCTGCCAGATGTGCGTGTCTCTCCGACTCGCCTTTCTTCGTCCTGATGATACCGTAGTTTTGTTTGCTACCGTAATCTATCCAATCTATTCAAAACGACAAATACAGTAATCTACCGTACTCACTTGAGGAAGACCTTCCCGAATACGGTGCCACTCTGTCTCATTCTCTGATCGATATTCTGCATTCTCTTCAGTCCTCGATGGACTGGCGGAGTGAAAAGCGTGGCAGGGTGAACTCGTTCGATACGCTCCTGTATAAAGATCATTATCGATTCAGTCTACGATAGCCATACTGTCTACAGTATCCCTTCCCTATCGTACCTTGCCCTTCTTTCCCTTTTTTACAGCCAGCCACAGTACTCCTGGCTGCATCTCGACGAGAAGATTCGCCGGGAAGAGCTTACCTTCCTGGTCTGCAATTTTGCCCATTATAATTTACAATTATCAGAATCAGACCAAAATCATCAGCTCTCATTTGTTTTGAGATAGTTTATTAGAATCGTGAAACGGAAATTCTCCTCCAACTCATTGAAATCCTCTCTCATGAACTCCTACTGCCATCACCCGGTGCGTCTTCCCTGTACCGGACCAAGCAACCCAAGCAACCCATAGGTTGCTTGGTCCGGTAAAGGGAATATGTGCCCATCGTTCAATAAATTAATTATACTCGACTCATATCCCTCCTTCTCCTCCCTTTAAATACCACTCACATGCATTCTCGATGTCATCAAAGCACTCGGGACAAACAATCTCTCGTTCGAATCGAAGTCTCTGCACGGGCGCGTAGCCACGACATTTCTTGCAGATCAACTGAACATATTGGCATAATTATCGTAGTCAATTACTACTGGTTCTCGCATCCTACGAAATCGATATAGCATCCTACGAAATCGATATTTCCATAAAAAGTAGGCAAGTACCGTACCCATCCACAATTGCGACAATGATGACGTCGTTGGAAGAGATTGAAGTCATTGTCGCATCCTTCCATCAGGCATTTGGTACTCATCTGCAATGAAATATACCGTAAGCCCGTATTATTGACAAAACTCTGTGAGAATTTGTTCTCATTTTGTTGAATCAGCAAAATTTCTTCACTATCTTATGAGTGAGATTCTCGAAACCAACCCAATCTATCATTGCCATCGATCGATAACATCCTACCGTATCCAATCCTTTCTACTAGAGACCATCATCTGTCCAACCTGATCATTGATCCACACGGGCTGCTCTCCAATCTCCATTTGGGGCGAATTGGAATGAGTTATCGACTGACTGTCAGAATTGGGCAATAGAGGGGCGATTCGTGTTTCTCCTGACAGAAAGAAAAGATTAGATATCAAAGATCACATTTTCTTCTCTCACCATTCCTCGAATCCGACCGTGTTTGCTCCACGTGCAAGCCGTTCGGCCACTCGTCCAGACCTGAGATTGGACAACGATCAGACTATGAAGTACACAACTTAGATATCTATACCTACAAACTACAACCACTTACCAGCCACGGGTGTGACCAGCTCCTCCTCGCCCTCTTCGCTCTGTGCAAAGTCCGCCTCCTCGTTGTCATCCTGCGAGAGATCAAACTACAAACTTTAAAAAAATATCAAACTACAAAGCTCAAACGGCCAATAATCAAACTACACACACCTCACTCATTCGTCTGTGTGTATGGCCTCCTCCTTCCGATGATATCAGAATGGAATGAGGTCGAACGGGTGGAGGGGGCGGAGCTTGTCGAGAGGGAATTGCTGCAGCCTCTGCAGCTGCAGCACTCAGCCCACTATCGGAACGAGCGAGCGATCCGACCGAAGGGTCGCCGATGTCGGGAGTTGTAGTGACGATCGTGCGCTGCAAGGAGAGAGATTGGTCGGTTTCGAGTAATATATTACACCGAATCGTTCTAACAAATATTTTGACTCTATGGTGAAACCGCGAACTCGCATTCGCAATGCGCCCAAAAGGTGCGAGACTGTTAGGAGAGAGCCGAGTTTCGATGCTACTCTCAGAATACACCCTGTTCGCCCACAGAAAGCTATCTTAAACTGGAATCCACCAATCGATATCACCATCGATATCAATTAATATTCACAAGTATTGTTAGATAGAATAACTCTATTCGCGAGCCTAAAGGTTATTCGCGAATAGGATTATTCGATCTAACAACACTACTACTCACACTGGTTCTCTTCCTGGCTGCATGGAGTCTCTCCTTGAGTGCAATTGTGTCACTCTTCGCCTTCTCAATCAACTTCTTCCATTCGTCACGAGCAGACGCCATCCTGGAGGAGAGAGATTACATCACGCAACATGGATTACGTCATCAATAGACAATCAATATCCATCCACCGTTTCACCCACGATATTGCGGCGTTGTGCAGGATCCCATAAATGCGTCAACTAACTATCACGAGCTTGAATGATAATCCATCAAATATTATGCAGATATTTCGTCATCATTAAGAGACTAATTTCCCCCCCCCCTTAACTCACTTGAACCATAATCCAGCCGACTTCCGCTTGCTCAGTATTTCCATGTAGCAGTCGTAGTCGAAGTGATCCGTGACCTGAAGAAAACGGGGTGCCTGGCCCGGTAATGTAAACCAGCGCCCAAACATCTTACTATGCCCATTAATCGATATTGTACCGTACCTCTAGTCGTACTTCCTCTATGGGAATGGCGTAGGAGCGAGTCATGTCGAACATTCCCGTCGAACCGAGAGATGACATCACTCGACACAGCCACAGAGTGTCCGAGAACTGAAACAAGTATTGTTATGAACATATACTATGCAGTGATCATTCAAGATGGAGTCACAGCTTGCTAATAACACCTCACAGGAACATAAAACAGCATAGTGAGCCGTAACAGTAGGTTTGAATCGGACATGGTCACCATCACCTGGGGGCACTATGCATTTTCGAGAGCATCGGATAAGGAGAACTCTCTAAATGATCAAGCTGTGAAAAAATTTAGTTGTTGATAATCGATCATGCAATTTTGCCACAACTCATTCTTACCAATACGAGTGTGCGTGGTTGAGTGTCCTTCCTCGTCTGTTTATCTACATTCTCCTGTCGAATCAATCGACGACCCGGCTTGAACACATCGAATTGACCCTAGAATAATGAGGGATTGATCTTTGGTCCCAGTACTTAAAGGGGTTGATCCCTAGTGATTGACATTTTATCGATGTAGTATTTACAGAATTTAGGTCCTAATGATGGATCTTTGATAACTGTGAATTAGTGTTTAAAGTATTTGATCACTAGCGATTAATTTTTGATCTCTGCCCTCCCTACTCTCACCTGGAATAGTGTCGCGAGTCTCATCAACTGGTCACTGGTTGGAAGTCCCATCGATTGATTCACTTCCATGTTGATCGCCTCGAGAATCTTGATCACTTCTGAAAGAGAGAGGAAATAAAATATGAGGAGATGAGGAGAGGGAAAAGAACACAAATCACAACACGTCAGGCACACGACATTTCCCCTCCATTCGTTTCTATGTGATGTATCTATTGCAAATATCAACAACATTCACGAAATATCGTCAGCGTGAAACGCGATTTCACCGTGTGTTCTAAAGTAGGATTGAAGAAAACATTTCAATGTGATGATGAGATCTTCCTACGACCAATCCTCAGAATAAACAAAATAATAAATAATAAATAACAGCGACTCACTATCCGTTCTGTGCCACTCCTCGCTGTCTTCCGGAAGGAACTTGATGTAACTCTGCATGAGCAGCTTGTATCTGACAATCGATTAGTTCGGAGCCGTAAGTTAGCACTAAAAAATGAGAAGCACTGGAGATGTGAAGTAGTTCCCGTCAACACCATTCTATCGTCCGTGAAGCCGAAAGGTAGATAACTTATAGTTATGAAGACGTGTTTCATGAGGACACACTAGCATGGCGAAAATGACTCAATGGGTCGCTATTTTTTCTGGCCCTCCACTAGTCAGAAGGGTACCCGCACCCCCGGATGTTTTCGCCCATCAGCCACGGGTGAGTAGACATAGCCTATTCACCGCCCTAACATCCGTTATTTCTGACCTCATGAAGTTCTGATGCACTTGGTCCAACTGTTGAATGACAGCTCCGACTCCGCGTTTGAAGACATGCTGCTCGAACTGAGACAGCGACAATTAGACTTGACAACAGATATTTACTATGTGCATGTAACAATATTGAACTGTTCAAGAAACTAAGACGTCGCACTATTCAGTTAATTCTCAATGTCGTGAAAGGTAAAAGATGAGTGGTGTTAAACCATTCTCCAATCTCATGAAGCCACTCATTTAAGATGTGATAATTCATGCTTACGTAGTTGATTGAACTGAGTATTGAGAAACAGTCAACTAAAATGATAGACATCGTTTCCTTTCCCAGTTCAATTCACTTCGAAACCCCAATCTCCCTTCCCCATTCTATCCATTCCACTTCTTTCTCACCATCAAAGTCGCAGCAGCAAAGTCGGAATCTTCCTTAATCAGTCGAGTCATCTCATCCGCGATTCGAGATTTCTCCTGCAACAGTCAATCAATGATCTTTGATCTCTCTCTCTAATATCGCTTCTCATGTGTATAAATAAACCCTTCCGTTGCGTCTAATCTGTAGTCTCAATTATCTTGTATAGAAAATATTCTCCGATAGTACGATCTTTGATCTCAGCCCTCCTCCCTCTCACCTTCAGAAACTGCACGCACATCTTGAGCATGGGCGCTGTCTTTGCGAATATCTTCGACATTTGAGGGTCGAGCGACGTCCTGGCAAGAAATCACGTCATTGCCAGATATAATTGTCGCCAAGTGCACAATAAAGTGGGCGGAGTTCGAAATTTTAAAAGTGTAAAACATAACTGCAAACTGACCAGCCGTCCATCAAATCTCCGATTTCCTTCAGAAGTACTTTGTGAAACTCGTGGTAGGGAATGAGAAGTCGTTGCACTCTTTGGACGACGTGAAGATTCTGATGAATTAAGAACTATTTTACGATTCGTAATCGGTTCTCGATTACACTTTAATTGTAGCAAAAACACAGCACTAGATTCAATCTAATTTTTTTGCCAATGTATATTAGTTTCATTTTTTCGGCTGATAAGATCCAACAGCAATCAAAGGATCGATTATACCAGGGATTATCACTACACCTCGAATCTCAAATTTGCCGGGTTTGTCAAACAATTGTGCATCAACTATTTTTCAACGTAATCCGCATAAAACATTCGATAAGAAATCAATATAGTACTAATACAATAGGTTTTTTTTAAAAATAAAATTCGTACCTCGGCAATGGTTGAACTGGCCGGGCTTGTGATGACCGGTCTTCCACTCTTCTCGCCATACTCTGCTAGATAGGATGGATAGATCTGAAATGGAGAACATTGGGTTGGATATACAATACACCAATTTGGACTTAGTGGGAAGAAGTGTCATTGGGGGGAATTATGAGGGCGATGAAACTGCGAATCAACTATTTATTTTAAACAAATAGAGAGTGATGCTCATGAGTCCCGAAATTCGGCAGTGCGGGGGGGGGTCCGCGGGGGGGTCGACCCCTCCCCCGCAACCCCCACTCGTGCGGGGGGATCCATAGTACATGCACCGGGGACATCAGCCATCACATTATTTTGGATCAAGCGCGGGGGGGTCGCCGAATTTAGGGACTATGAGCATCACTGCAAATAGATCACCAGTTTAGAACATCAAATTTCAAAGACAGGCACTACTGCAGTTTTTGGGACCAGCCACTCATTCGGCGAGTAGAGTCACTTATTTTCCATCCTTCTCATTTCTAGTCTACTCACTCATTCGAGACGGGCTGGTCCCAAACACTGCAGTAGTGCCCATTCACTCACATTGATGATCATTCCGAGATACTCGACGAACATTCTCTGCACAGTGAGAAACTCGAGCGCCGCGTAGTGCAACTTCTTGAGTCTGCAATTAGTAACTGATTAATTCAGTGAACATTCACATTCGACAACATAATCGTTTGAATTGGTATTATGAAACATCGCATTTCTCGATTTTGCTGTTTTCATTCGGAATGCACTAGACAAATTCACCATTTCCAATTGATTTCAACTATTTTTTTCGAAAGTGCGTGCAACCGCAAAACGACAAGACACACATTGCAACTCGATATTTTATTGATCAACAGCAGTGATATTTTTGTGTGATATTCACCAACTACATCATCCCTATTCGAGCTCTCTCTCACCTGCTATCCTCTTTCTCATCGCCGGTCGAGTAGTCGGGCACGTGCACATCGGCCACCTCCTGCAACAATTTAGTTACTATACTCGAAAATACGGTATTTTTGCAAGACGTGTCTGGGACCAACCAACTTTGAGTGATTTCTGTAGTACTATCCCCTTAATTTCAGATCTCATTTCTGCCCTACTCACTCATTTTTGCGGTCCTATACACTGAAGTAGTGCCATTTTCCCGTATTACTTAGTGATGGCGCCTCCTTGATCCTCACCTGCAGCAGACTGGGTCCACTGGATACACTCGTGGCAAGGATGCCCGATCCAGAGGCAGTGTCGATGAATGAATGAGTGGAAGAAGAAGCAGCGGAATGGAGATCGGACTGACATGGGAAAGAATACTGTGACATACAAATAAAATTAATATCTGAACAATATGTCATGGCAATCAAGATCACATTGAGCTCGCTAAGAAGACACGTCTATTAGAGAACCCGTGTACCTCGAGATCGGCGGGTTGTGTTAAAAATACATCCCTAGGTTCGCATGTCGACTGGCTAGTGAAATTATTACGGAAAGCGTAAAAATATTCATTTGACTAGACGTACCTTGGGCGAGGTCGCATTGAGTGCAGATCCAGAGACTGAGCGAGCCTGCTGCTGAAAGAGACAAAGTTAGGTCATAAATTGGCAAACACGCTTTGATCAGATGTCCTTGATCCTTCTTGGAAACGCTCCTCTCTCACTACGAAATAGCTATTTCCACATTACATCATCCCTATGCAATCTCACCCTCGTGCTGGCTGCTCTCATACTTCCAATCGAATTCGGCAGTGTACTGCTGCTGCTTCCGACGGTCGCGCCAGTGATTCCTCTGAAGATAAAAGGAAGTTATCGGTTATATTTGACGCTTCAGTCTTATTTTCTATTGACACAAAAGGCACAGTTTACTATCCGAAGAACACGTTCTATCCACATTCAGTCTCAGAAGACTGACCACAATAATGATTTAAAATTCTTGACACGGTGTCTTCACGATTCGTCCGTGCAATATGACCATGTGCTTTCATAGAACCACGACTATCACTAGATCCCATAACTACTCAAAGTGTACTCACTTGCTCACGAGTTCCCTCATAATGGCCGAATGCATATCCGAACTCCCACCGTAGCCTGACGTCGACGACGCATATCTGAATGATGAGGAATAACTTTATCGCACAAATCAATAAACCAGCACACTACCGTACATCTCGCGTTCAAAACAAGAAATTTGGGACTTCCTACAGTATTTAGAGTGCCATTGTAACTTTCATTCATTACTCCTGGCGCTTCCTACAGTATTCCTCCCCTACGATACCTGACTCTTCCTACAATACCCCGTCCTTCCCAACCGTACCTCTGACTTTTCCTATAGTACGCCTCCCCTACCATACGTCTAACTCTTTCTATGCTGCATTTCCTCTATTATCCCTCTCACTTTTCATACAGTACCGCTCCCCTACCGTACCCGACTATTCCTGCAGTGCATGCCCTCTATCATCCTTCTTTCTACAGTACCTTTCTCCCCTTTCTTCCTACAGTACCCCGCCCCTACCTTCTCTCCGACTTTTCCTAAAGTATCATCTTCCTCCCGCTACCGTACCTGTGACTCAATCGTCCGAATCCTCCCTGATGGGAGACGGTATCGGCCGTCGATCGACTCTCTTCCGAATCCATCTCCGAGTCATCACCGTCGGAATCGTACACGTGACCATTCTGAAAGGGATACGGTAATGACGAATATGGCAATCAATATATTTACTTAGAAAGTATGCAACGAAAGCGCCGGTTTGGAGAGGATCCTAATCTGAGGAGATGGTAACGTCACTACATATTCCCTACCATTCCCATAACTTTTGTATTTCATCATCCCTATGCCACCCCCAGGTGGGACACGATTCATAGCCCCGTGAATGGGAGAAACTAAACCACAGCACTGCCTCAATTCCCTGATTCACATGGGAAACTCACCCTTTGCTGTCGATGTTTCTTGCTCAATTTCGATCCCTGTTCACTCATTTTCTTCCGTTTAACTTTTTTACGATCTCTCAAACACATTTTAGCAGTGAAAAGTTAGTAGAGAAGCGAGTAATTTGGAGAGAATAAACCGATCGCGGCGCTTGAAAAAAGTAGAAATGAGCACTCGTCTCACCCATTTTGCATCAAGATACATTTTGCAAACCACAAAGATGGTGATTTCCTATTGTCACGCACATTTATGTAAAACACTAGATTGAAATATTGGTAGGGCTCTCAATATCTTACCATCCTAATAGTTTCTAGTCAGTTACAGTAGCCCATTAGTTTCTATCCAGTTACAGTAATACACGACATACATACCGTAATCTCAACTCTCGATTCCTCTTCATCATTCTCATCGTGTTCGTGCATCGTTGGCAGAGGGGGCGCCGATAGATGAATGGGAGTGCCCGGCACTGAGCTGGAAGGTAGAAAAATGACATCAACACTACGTAATCCTTTCATGAGCAATAAATAACGATTTTTGTAAACTTGGTCGAAAACAATAACTTATATAATAGCCTTCTCGTCAATACTAATGTGCATCCACAAGCTAACAGGAATCATGCAACAAATGAAACGGCGATCTCCCTTTATTTCAATTTTCCTCTTTTCATAGTAAACTATCTATCGAGGAAAAAAATCATCAGCTAAATCGCGGGATAAATAAATACTTTGTTGAATGGCATCTGAATAAACACTATAGCCTACTCTCCTCTCTTCATTCTAAACATCTCCTCACCCTCCTCCTCCATTCTCTGTGAGTATCCGCAAGCTGCAGCTCATCCGCTTCTCTGCCTGCCCGTACAACTGATCCGCGATCCGCTTCGCCCGCACGCGGACGCTCTCCAGACTCTGCAATGTTTCGTCATGACTAGGCAATGGGGAGAGTGAAGCGACCTTCAGCAGCTTATCAGACGAGAGAAAACCACGAGGAGTGAGATCTCTTTTAGATTCGAGAGAATCGCCCGAGGGGCTGGCTCATTTTCGTAAAGATAAACGATGATTCTGCGCGGCCGAGAGAGAGAGAGAGAGAGAGAGAGAGAGAGAGAGGGGAGTGGGGGGAGGGGGGATTGGTGTTCATGACTCAGCTGGGTTCAACCAACTGTTCCCACCTTCCAATACACACTCACAAGATTGATTACCACTATTTGAGTCCTTCGGTGAATTGCACAATTTCAAAATTGTTATCTTTTTGCAAGATTCGTTTTGTTGACTCTCGTCTAGTCTTTCGTGTCTCACAAAATCTTCATCGAATCAGTGTGGGTAGGGGTTTGGGATTTTGCGAACGCCCATCGGGAAATAAACCACGACCACAGACAGAAATGTACGCTCCAGGGAAAAAGCGACATTTTGGATTATTCTGCTGAAATATTGAAAACTCAGACATAATTTCAAGATCGCTAAGGGTGAAAATTGAAAGATCAACTCAAAAATCGTAAAATCACACGGCAGTTTGGATTTTTTTGGTGGATTGCTATAGAAAAAGTATACTAATGAAAGTATTTTGAAAAATATTTTAAATATGTGACCTCCGTGTTTGCAGTCGTCTCTTTCTCTTGCTTCGGCGACGTGGCTGGAGCCGGTTTCTGTAATGGAAGCAACAAGTTATGACAAGCGGTGAGCGAGTAGCCGGAACCTGAGACGAGGCAATGAGTTAGAGTAGCTGTAACATGAGCAACACTCTCAGAGTGGTAAGTAAGTAAGAAAGTTGGATGGTTGCTATGCGGAATGGGAGAACTCATCTCGAGAGTAGAGAAAAGGAGACAGGAGGAGAAAGAAAGAAATTCAGCCGTGCGAAATTGGCGAAACGCAAACAACAAAAGGCACGAGAAATAATCGCGATTCGCATCGATTTCGTCATGGATAGGCAACATTCCGTGACTTTGTGAGAGCTGTTTTTCTTTGAAAAGAAGAAGGATATCTGGTGACTTTGTCCAGTCTTGAAAACAACATTCTCCCAATGGGGGTGAACAACAATCTCTAACACTATCTCGTGTCTCGCTACTCTGCCAACAGCAGCACTATGCTCTGACTCCAATTAGAATTCTACATAAATAAGTGTAAAGATAAAAAGTGAAGCTAAAGTTACTACCGGAGTCAAGAGGACTTTACGTCGACAAGGTAATACTCTGCAGGGGCTAAATATAACATATTTTTTAAAAAAATTATAAAAATTCTCACATAATCCGGGAGGAGGTACTTTGGTTTGGGTGCGAGTGGCGGCTTTCTTCTCTGCAGCAGTGGATTCACAATGGGATGAGTCGGTTGAGGACCTCTCGACGGACCCGGAATCGAGGATGAAAAGACCTGAGAATTGACGAGAAATTGATAATATCTTTCTCTGCACTCTCTCACTTTCACACACTCTCTTGTCACTCTCTAGTAGCAACGACGAGAAAAGAGAGACACAACACACACAGAAGGGAGATGGATGATTCGCAAAACGATTCGCAATCGAGAGAGTGAATCGATGATGACCCCTTCTCCTCCCCCTCCCTCTGAGCCGATTAGTGCCTTCTTTTCGCAAATATTTGTGGTTTCACAGTTAGTGCGCGTTCACAAATTTGCATTTTCGTTGGCGGCAAATTCAATTTTAAATTCTCCTTACCGGTTTGATGGCTGTGGGTGGCCGGGGCGGCGGCAGCGGTCTGTTGGGCGGTCGCAGAGCTGCTGCTGCAGCTGCTGCAATAATTAATCGCTCCAGATTATACTACTTTTCCATTTTTTTCATAATGCCTAAACAAAGCAGTTGATCAACCCCTCACACTCACCGTTTCCATTGCCGTTTCTGCTGATGTTGGCTGCTACCGAACCCGACGGCGTCGGACTGGGACCATTGCGGGGTACGGTACTTCCTCCCTCCCCTCCGTTCTTCCCATTCGTCTGCTCGAATCGTCTTCGTAGATCAGAGAACTTGAATGAGTCTTCTTCCGAATCTTCCGTCATCCTCGCATCTTAATTAGAGCTTATTACTCTAATTACTCATTAGTCAACACAAGTTGTGAAAGAAGTGTGTTTGTGAGAGTGTCCCACTGCCAACGTGATTCTGAGGGCGGGGTATTTTGAAAACTCAGTTGTCGATAAGAGTTCATACCGTACTCACGATCGATCGCACGAAATGATCAAACAAAAGCGGCGAGGATGCAAAGCTGAGGCACACAAAACGGGAAGAGAAGAATCTCTCAGTCTGTGCGGGAAAAGAAGAGAGGGGAGAGAGTGAGAGAGTGTGGGAATGTGAGAGAGTTCAGAGAGGATCCAATCTGAACCAAGGCTGTTGAAGGGATGAAAAGTAACGAATTACTCGACGAAAAACGATACAAAAACGAGGGAGAAAGAAAGAGAGAGAGAGAGAGAGAGAGAGAAAAGAAGAGAGATAGTAAGCAGTGCGGACGTAGTATGACTCATTCTCTGTCGTCGCGTTAGAGGGTGGAGGAGAGAGAGAGACGGGAGGGGACAGGGAAGAGGAACAACCACCACAAATACACACAGCCGGGAGAGCCACTCTCTCACCCATGAGGGACGAGAGAGTGTGGGAATGGAGGAGAGTGAGTAGAGAAAGAAAGAGACCAATCGCCGCTAGGATCCAGTGAGTGTGCACAAAATAGATCCCATCTTAGAGAGAGAGAGAGCGAAAGTCACAAGTGTTGGTGCCAACTGGTTTAGTCTACTACTCTTTCGTCATCTTATGCAATAGGACGATCTCTGGATGAATCATAAAAAATCGTCGAGCGGAAGTTAATTCGTCATTACTCTCTCCCCATAGTATCAACAATGTTACTCGTCTATCTTTGCCTACTATTGCATAGTGATGATGTAACCACCCACCTCGATATGACGATTTCCACTGTAGCGTGGCGGTGGATCGGTAGGTCACGGGTTGAGTTGAGTGAGCAGATGGGACCGGTAGTCTGGGGACTGAACTGGTGTTACGCGGGTACTTTGGTAGATTGGGTCCGGAGTGGGGTCGGTTCATGGTAGCCGGAAGATGGGTCGAGAGGAAAACCCGAGTGATTCCGCTATTACTTTTGTACAAGATAGCGGAAGAGAGGGGTAAAGTTCGTCTGATGTGGGGTGTTTCCGATAGAGCGGAAAGGTCGACCCGAGGGGTGGAATGGAAACAGTATTTGAAATGAGAAAGAGAGAGAGAGAAGGGAGGGTTAGCGTTTATTCTCTCCCGTTCACAATCAACGCTTTGTAACTCAAATATTTCTTCAGCCACATAAACTGTTATGACGGCGGCATTACCATACAAATGATCAATAATCTCTTTATCCTTCTGACTACAGTATGCACTTCAATTTAGTAACAGAGCAACATCGTGCGTGCGATTACTGTACCTATTATTTTGGAACAATCGATAACGAATATTCACAATCTGTTAGAGAAATCACTCCCTGAAACAATTGATAAGTTTGCGAGAAACAAAAAGACTGCAGTGAAAACAGTCAAAAACCGGGGAGTATGAAAGGCACGGAAAATAGAATGAAGAGAAATGGCACAAATTAAAGGTACTACTATGAACAACCTAGTCTAGCTGCAATCAGCTGAGGGGGCGGGGCCAAGTGAGTGGGCGGAGTCTACTGCTCTTGAGCAGTCAGTTTGACGAGGACTGCACTACGAGGAACATTCTGGGCAGGAGCACAAGTGACGTCATCGACGATGGAATCACGAGTCGCACGAATGATGTACTCCATCTTCATTGCGACAACGACTACCAGGGCTTGACCCGCCTGCAAAGACAATCAATCGATGGAGTTCAGATACTGTACTACTAATTTACAAGGGTTTCACAAATATGAAGGGGGGGGGTATGAACCCGCTACTACAGTACTCCTCATGCATTCGACTACCGTACTCACCTTGACGACATCTCCCTTCTGCACGAGAATTCTCTCCACAATGCCGGGCATGGGAGCAATCGCGTGCCCGCCGGTTGCGGCTGAGAGAACAAGAGATTACTGTATCCGTTTGTTTTATCACCCATTTAAAATATTACCTAAACAGTCCAAGAACTGATGACTGAACTCATTGGCACACGCAATGAGTATCTTTCTTAGCAGTTTACAACATACAAGAACTCATACCATCAAAGAATATTATATTGTTTCTATTTGTCCCTCCCTCTCCTCCCCCCCCTACCTCCTCCAGCTCCAGCATCTCCCCACTCCTTCGCCTCGGGCTCATACGTCTGCTCACCCTTGCCCACAACCTGCACATCATTATTTATTCATATTATACTCCCAATATCTTTTAATACAATTCCCCCCCCGCACAACATTAATACAATTCTTCCATCTCATGTAAACAAACTACCGTATCCGTTCATTCTCTTCCACAGTACCCCTCTCTTCTCCTACCGTATTCCCTCCCTCACCACAAGTGTTCCACTCTCCGTCTCAACAGCCTTCGTTCTCCATGCTTCTCCCTCTGCCTCCACTCTGAAGTGCAACTCGTGGCCACACGATGAACGACGAAGCTCAGAGACGAGCACCGTAGTCTGAAGAGAGAGAGAGAGAGACGATCAATGATTACGATAATTTAGTAGGCATTGCTAGTTAATTTATTCATATTACCGAATTGTTTAAATGATTAAGCTGGCAGTATTATTGAAAAGTTCATCACTAGAGAAAATGATGGCGTCATGAAACACAAAAGTGACATGCGCAGTTCCCCATCACATTCTCGTCATCTTCGAAAACATTATTCCCATATTGAAACACCTCCTCTACTTTCGACATTCCACAATTTCGATAGTTCATTTATTTTCTGCTCACCCAGAACCGATGTTTCCAAAGTTTTAACATATGATATTGCGCTAACTTTATAAATCCTAACCGTACAAGTCTAATTCTCTCCATCCCCCACCTTCTCTCCATCAATTTCAGCCTCCCACGTGTTCTCATCCTTCTGCACGAGATCAACCGACTTCTTGCCTGCAATCGACATCTTTTAATCCTGTCGCACTTTTTTTTCTATTTCCAATCTGCTTTTTCGTGCTACTCCCCCCTCCGATAATCTTTTGGTAGCAAAATATATTGGATACACAAAAACTAAACGAATTGTTTATTTAAAAAAAACTAATATAGCAAAAGGGATTGGAATAAATAAGTAAAATTAAACTACGAATTAGTAAAAAAAAGTTACATACCACATTTCTTGGTGACGACAGGCTGGTGGTTCACTCTGAATGGAATCAATTGAGAGTACAATTTGTCAGTGGAGACACGAGACGAAAGAGTCTGTGCAAGAGCTCCCTCGATTAATTCCGCCTGCAATTAGAGTAATATATTTATAATTTAGTTTTACCATTATTTCAGACCACACTAGTTTGATATATTTACGAATAAAAATCTTCTCATCTTATCGTCGTCAGAAAGATGCATGTAGCTTATAATTGAAGTAAAACAACAAACTACCTGATCGTTCCACATTGAAATCCGGTCTCACCTTGGTAACAGGAATCTCCTTGAATAGTTCGGCCGAGTGATCCGGGATGAACTCCGTGTACACATTGCCCTCAAATCATTTGTCTGACTATACAGAAATGTTATCAACACACAATTCAAAAATTGTATGGGAATGAATGTGTTATTAAATTAAAACATTTGAAAAGAAATTATATAATAAAAATGAAACCAACAGCAGCAAACTCGGGATGGGCGAGGATTCGTCGCACGAATGAAATGTTGGTGGGAAGGCCTGAGACGATCATGAATTAATCGAGACAAATTGCTACCATTTTCTCCTGCCTATTATCAATTATCGACAATTTATCATTTACCGTAACCTTCCCCCTCCTCTACTGTAAAAGGTAAAGGTGTTCCATGTCAAGCGATTTTACAGTAGCAAGCTACCACGCTAGATGGGGCAAGCCGGTAAGCCAGCTGCAACGTGGGATTACGTAACCCAAGCTTTCCCAAGGCATCTAGGGCACGTTACCTTTCGCAATCAAAGTTGCTACCAATTTACCGCCCCGGGGTGGATGGAAGGCTTGGTTAGCCTCGGCGGGGATCGAACTCGTGACCCTTCGAATGAATACAGTACTCACCGACAATGGTAGTCTTTGCAAGGGCGGCGTCGAGTGCCTGCGAGGCTGACGCGCGGTCGCGACCGTGCACGATAACCTGCGAGCACAGTACACTGTTAATTTAAGCAGCAGTACCCAGTGAGCCATTGTATTTCAAAGGCTCAATGTCAGTCGAAACAGTGCTAGACCATACTCTAAACCAAATGTCTATACTATTGTCTATCGTGGAGTAACCACTTTTCAATCACTTTTCTTCTTGCTCTCTCTCCTCTTCCCCCTCACCTTGGCGATCATGGGATCGTAATGGACGGAGACTTCATCTCCACTCTCAACTCCCGTGTCCACACGTGCAATTTCAGTGGGGAAGGAGGCATACTCCATCTTCCCTGAAGCAAGAACCGTCGTGAACAGTTATTATCAATAAACATAGCTTTAAAAAAACTTACGCATGATGGTGAGAAGAGTCGAAATAATTCAATTCTAGAATATGCAATCTACAGACAGCCGAGTACGTACATTTTAGGGAATAATAAACTAAAAACGATAATATATTCACCTGCAGATGGCATGAATGCTCCCTCGACAGTGTCTTCTGCGTACACACGACACTCGAAAGCGTGGCCAATCAGGGGAATCTCCTCCTGTAAGGGACTGATTTATTGATTGAAATGACAATTGGCTACGAATAGTTCATCTGGCACAGATCAAATATCGATTGCAAAAAAAGAAAATCAAAAGACAATATGAATGATACTTGGTTATAGCAAGCTAAAGAGAGTTACGGTAGCATTAGGTTGCAGTACCTGCTTGAGGGGCAGCTTCTCTCCCTGAGCGACCCGGAGCTGCCACTCCACCAGATCAGTACCTCAAAGAAATATGATATATTTTACCACAGGTAGAAGTGGCAATCCGACAGCTATTATCGCAGTCACTGCCAAAAAAACGGATATACAACGCATGCAACTTCAAAGTACCGGAGTGTGTCTAAGCGACGACCGAATAATTGCATAGTTTCACTTCTCTCAAATTCAATCGTTTTTACGGTAAATTGCGAAAAAAAATGATATGGATGCCATCGAGGTATAACAAAGTCAAGAACTTTTTTTTTAAATGCAAATTAAATTTAGGGCAGTAAAAGGTACAAAATGAGCTCTCCCTACCAGTGATGAGCTCGGACACGGGATGCTCCACCTGCAGACGAGTGTTCATCTCCATGAAGTAGAAGTCGTTGCGAGGATCCATGATGAACTCTACCTGAAACGACAACTATTTCGCAAGTGCTTACAAGTTTACAAAAAATGCTTACAAAAAACAAGACATCTTCTTTACCTACTGACACTTGTCCAATAAAGAACCAGTATGTGCGAAAACACAATCGATATATTCCAAGAAGATATTTGATGTTATGTTAATTATAATTTATCCCTACAGGTATATTTCACCAAAAGTGAGTGACAATAACTGCGCACCGTTCCAGCTCCGACATAATTGACTGCTGCAGCGGCCTTGACTGCAGATTCTCCCAGACGGAGACGAGTCGCGTGATCTATATAGAGAGACGGTTACTGTTGATTGGGTACACTTCAATTATATTGAATGTGACTCTAATTGCTGTGATATAGAAAGGGTAGTGAAATAGTGTACCGATATTGGGTGCGGGTGCCTCCTCGATGATCTTCTGATGTCTCCTCTGTACTGAGCAGTCTCTCTCCCATAGATGCACGTAGTTGCCGTGAGAGTCACCGAAGACCTGATTGAGACCATTTGTCTCTATAGGGAAGGGCAAAAGTCACCGAAGATCGATTTGAATTTTGAATTTGGATATTCAGACGAAGAGTTTGGAACTGATAAACACTGATGACCAAGCAAGTTCTTATCAAAGTTGAATGCTCTAATTGCAAAGTGTTTCGCGCTATTAGACCAACGGAAACCAGAAACGTATTCATCGATTGCCATCCATCATTATCTACCGTACCTGCACTTCAACGTGTCTCGGTCGCTCGACGAACTTCTCTACGAGCATCTCGTCACGACCAAACGACTTGCGAGCCTCCGACCGGGCAGAGCTGAGGGCCTGCATAATTAAGTCTTTATTAACTTGAATAAAATTAATACAAATAAAATAGGATATGATAATAAAATAAAAGCAATAGATAAATAAAATATGTGAAGCGACAGATTTCAAACTAAATTATTTGTTTCCGGCAAGCAGATCCTGGTTTGACACAATCTAGATATTCCAGTAAGCGTTGTTTGCTTAATTGCAAACCTCAACAAAGTCAGCAGGCGTGAAGGCGATTCTCATTCCCTTTCCACCACCACCGAAGACTGCCTTGAGCATGACGGGGTAGCCTGAACGATCAAGTTCATTACATATACAGATCATTGATTACATGCGAATTTTGTTGTCAAACCAAAAGACACAAAGTGATCGGAAAGAAAAATACGAATTATCTTGACTAACCAATCTTCTCAGCGTGAACCTTCAGATTGGCGTCGCTCTGATCCTCACCGTGGAAGCCCTCCACCACCGGCACCTGATTATCATTTTAAATGTATTAATCGGTAATTTCCGTCACACGATCGATATTGATCTACCGTACCTTGGCCTGCTGCATGATTCGCTTCGAGATATCCTTCGCGCCCATGTCAGTGATTGCCTGAGCGGGCGGGCCGATGAACACGATTCCTGCAATAGTTTGTTGTGATTACAGAGAGATTTAAGTAATTCGCAGAACCGGAATAATACTAAATTGTTAAAATAGGAAATATCCTCACCGGCCTCGGCGCACTTGTTAGCGAAGATGGCGTTCTCCGACAGGAATCCATAGCCAGGATGGATGGCCTGAACTGAGAGTGGTAAAACAGCTTTATTCTTACTGTATTTAACGAAATATAACTATATAGAAAACATTATCATCTGTTTAACGCGAGAATGGGTTAACCTGGGCGCCGGACTTGATGGCGGTGTCGAGTACTTTGTCCATACAGAGGTAACTCTGAGCTGCTGCTGCGGGGCCGATGCAGTGAGCGTAGTCGGCGGTTCTACAAGTACATTTGCCATTCAATTGAGCACATAAAATAGCTTATTTCGTGCAATGGGAGAACCAGGACGGTCGATCGACTCCTCCGATGAAATTACTCACCTTGCATGCAATGCCTTTCTGTCGGCCTCGGAGTATACGGCGACAGTTTCAATTCCCATCTTGCGAGCAGTTCGCATCACTCTCAGTGCAATCTCGCCTCGATTCGCGATGAGGACGCGATTGAACTTCTTGAAGACTGCCGCCTTGCCGGAAGCGGCGCGCAGCTGCTGCAGATGAGACCCCGCCAGCAGCATCGTGCTGCAGCAGCAAATTATAAGCAACAATTAAAGAGAAATAAGCGAAAATAACGGAAATAGTGCTGAAATTACACAAATTTTTTGTGGAGCCGGAAATTCACGGATCCTGGAATTGCATAATTATGCTACAGTACACCATACACAATAAATGGGATCAGTTTATGAGTATATTTTTTTCAATATTTTTAAATAATTGAAAAAAACAACATTAAATTAGATCAGTCTTGAGCTCTAGATTGC
This sequence comes from Pristionchus fissidentatus, assembly GCA_036245785.1. Taxonomy (NCBI): domain Eukaryota; kingdom Metazoa; phylum Nematoda; class Chromadorea; order Rhabditida; family Neodiplogasteridae; genus Pristionchus; species Pristionchus fissidentatus. Next base: position 31,700,022 of record BTSY01000004.1, read on the forward strand.
ATTTGATTGAGGAAGAACACTGTGTGAAAAGGAAGCAATTTTATTCTCTGAAATAATCATAATTCACAAATAATTTCAAAAGATCAGACGTTACGAATGAGAGACTGTAGAGAAATGAGAGAGTCTCACTGAACATGCTAACACTCTCTTTCTTGACCATTAGGATCGGATGGGCGGTGGAATTATGCGAATGGTAAAGTGCAATTGTGGACTCAGCAAGTGAAAACATTCAGTATCACTGACCACACATCACACATGATTCCAAACCTACAGATCAGGGTTGGGACGAGGGAGCACGCAAAAGTGAGAGAGTCCCTCTCGATTTCACACGCTCTCTCACTCCAAAGGCCTTTCTGGATGGGTGACCGGTCTGTGGAATGATGTGATCACACATCATGATTACATACGAAAAGAAACACAAATACCGACGGAGATCATAGATGATATAGAATCGTCTCAACAACAATTGAATGTGATGTGTGACTGATGGAAGCACTCGTTAGTCTGATGATAAATTAGATAAACATGAAAACAAAGAATACAAGTTAAAATAATAAGATTATGAATTCAGTGCAGAGATGGCCTTCTTTTCCCAGAACTTTTGTAGCTGTTTAAAGTGAATTGAAACTTGAGCATCGTCCGATTGATGCTATTTCTGTATTGTAGTCTCTCCAGATATATCCATCCTGAATCATTGTATTTAGTCACACTCCCGTAGATTTCAGGAAAAAAATCACTTTTACGTATGTTTCTCTTTTGGATTGGTCTAAGCATCCTCTAATTCTCATTATCGATCACTGACCATCGTGTGACTCCCAACTTCGTCAATACGATCACTCTCCAATCCTTTTCGAAGAAAACTATGATGCAAAGACAAATGAGACTTCCACTACAAATATTATTATTATTTCACAATTTTCTTTTCTCGATTCATATGAGGCCGTTTGCGAGAGAATCAAACAATGCGACAACAGAGATCGGACAGGTGAAAATAAGAATTCTCAGTTGAAGACGGTTTCCTACACATTTAAGGGTGCAGATTACGATGGCGAGTATATCATATTATGCAAATCGATCTCCGACCTGTTATTCAAATTACAAAATTCAGCTGATTTCACGTGTTTTTGTGATTCCAAAAGAAAGAGCCATCAGACCATGTCGTGCAAATACTCAACTAGGGTGAAATTGCATGAGGAATCTAGTGGGAGTTTCAGAAATGCAAATTTACGTGGTTTTCACGTAGCATCTGTCTATTTCCCCATGTTAAACTCAAAAGGGAGGTCTGGGATTTACATAGTATGTGGAGAACACACACACCGTACCGCCCCTTAAATTTGTACGCCGTTGACCTCCGGCAAATCGAGTTATGAATTTTTAAATCAGCGGATCTGTGTGGAAAAGCATCGATCTGACGATAGAAAGGGCAATTATCATGCGATCTCCCTCTCATTTCGCACTCTCAGACGCCGCGCGAGCAGGAAAATGAGAAATGAGAGGGAGATTGGATGCAAATTGACGACTGCTCACGTCAGATCGGTGCTTTTCCACCCAGATCCTCGGATTTAAAAATTCATAACTCGATTTGCCGGAGGTCAACAGCGTACAAATTTAAGGGGCGGTACGGTGTGCGTGTTCTCCACATACTATGTAAATCCCAGACCTCCCTTTTGAGTTTAACATGGGGAAATAGACAGATGCTACGTGAAAACCACGTAAATTTGCATTTCTGAAACTCCCACTAGATTCCTCATGCAATTTCACCCTAGTTGAGTATTTGCACGACATGGTTTGATGGATCTTTCTTTTGGAATCACAAAAACACGTGAAATCAGCTGAATTTTGTAATTTGAATAACAGGCCGGAGATCAATTTACATAATATGACATACTTGCCATCGTAATCAGCACCCTGGAGAGTATCTAAAACAATGTTCTCCTTCGACTTCGATTTTTCTACTGTCCGAGCTTTGCTCGGTTCTCTCGCAAACGGCCTCATATGTGCACTTACAATGATACGAGAGAGTCAAAGCAAGCGCCCATCATTGACGCCAATTCGGGATCGTCATTTCTGAATGCAAATATTAGTGAAAATGGGGCCACACTTATCTAGATATTATAAATATTTTTTTTTGTTTTTTCAACAATCCAAATAATCTGATCTTTCCGCTACAATATCATTAATGATAGACTGTACGACATTTCCGAGTCTTCAATGGAACTCACACGTGTATAATATCGAGGGTGAGAAAGAAACAAGCGATAACAACGATCGTTGAGGAAAAGGAAGAAACGAGGAGAAGAAGCTGAACGAAAGGAATTATGCAAAATATTAGATAATTTCTGCATCACTATGCGATACAAAAACCTGACTTCTATGGAATATTCCGTTCCCAGTCTATAATTTAGTTAGTTTGATAAGATCAGATGCTCCAATAAGGATCACGTTGTCATGATACTTTTGCCTTTCCTCTATTAGGAGTACAGATGTCGGACCTTGAATGCCCGTACATTTTCCAGCAGTTGATACTTGAATCCAAGTGTGTAATCGTCACACGAATCTTCGAGTCTGTGAATTTTAGAAATATATTACAATCTCATTCCTAATTTAGTAATCCAAGGATGCAATCGAACCTCTTCAATCTACTCTCGTTGATCTTGTAAATGACAACACCTGCCTGCAAAAGAAATGCAAATTCACCTGAGAAATGTCTCAGTGACGCGTAATCATTCATGACGTCACTTTGATATCCATTTTTTACTATACCTTTGCAAAAAATACGGATGCAATGCTCGAAATTGGGAGAGCAACGTAGAGGACTTTTTCAGTACCGACATCGCAAAACACTTTTGTAGTGATCCCCTACGCTTTCTGAATCATTTTGAAACTTTTCGAAATTTTCGATTTTTCACGTTAAAACGTGTTAGAACACGTTCTGACACGTTTCTGACATCGCAAAACACTTTTCCTGTGATCCCCGACACTCACCGGTGCGTTTGGAGAAGGTTCGAAAATTTCGATTTTTCATGTTAAAACTCGGCAAAACAGGTGAAAACGTGTTTCACGGTACTCAAAAACGGGTTAGGACGGTTTCTGGCACTTGCGAAAAATGCGGCAAAAGGTTTGCCCGCGGCGGGGGTCGAACCTGGGGGCCTCGGATTCAAAGTTTGGCTCGTAACCCACTTGGCTATGGATTTGGTTAATTATATTTTGTAAAATTTGAAAGGTATTCTGGTCGGTTATCATATGCAAAAGGATCTGAGAAGATTGATTGAGTTTGAAGCGATTTATAGCGAAAACACGAAAACTTCCGTCACGCGGTTAAAACTCGGCAAAACAGGTGAAAACGTGTTTCACGGTACTTAGAAACGTGCCAGGAGCACTTGCGGCACTTGCGAAAAATGCGGCAAAAGGTTTGCCCGCGGCGGGGGTCGAACCTGCGTCGGTCGGATTTGAAAGTTGCGCCCTTTAACCACTTGGCCATGGATTTGGTGATTTAAATTTTGTAAAATTTTAAAGCAATTCTGGTCTATTATCATATGCAAAAGGTTCTGAGAAGATTGCGCAATTTTGAAGCGAAATATAAGGAAAATGAGAAAAAAGTGTGACCGGACGGAAGGAAAAAAAACGAACAGACAGACAGACAGACAGACGCTAGCATTTTCTAATATATAGTAATAAGTGTTTTGGCGAGTGGATTGAGGAGTTGACTTCCTTCTCAGAAGAACTTCTATTTCATTCGGATTATTCAGCTGGCGTTCAAATGGCTAGTTTGGGGGGGAAGACTGACAAAATTGACGTTCCACAATCTCTCGAGATAAATGACGTGTTCGCTAGACTAATCAGTGATAAACTGGTCAAAAAGAGGGGTTGAAACGGGTTATTAGAGAATACTCAAAACGAATAGTTGATTGTGAAAGTGAGAGGTTATGGAGAAATGATCGATAATTTATTTAGAATTTGATAGAGAAGACATAAATAACTACTTGAGTGATTAAATATCACACGAAAACGGCGAATTTGAAAGGAACGGAAACGAAATGAATGGTTGCATGAGTCGACTCAATTGAAGTCTGATATCTCAGAGAAAGAAAGAGAAAAGAGTGTCTCCTCCTTCTTTTCTCCTCCCCTTTTCATCCTCTTATTCGCCTTTTTGAGACAGGAATCGTACACAAGAAAAGACGGCATAGGCAAAATGCATTGAAATTTCAGTCTCTCATGAGAAAACCGTGCAATTTTTAATCCCGGAATTTTCGTATTGGACGCAAGATGAAATGAATGGAAATATATTGTGGGGTTACAGTCTCAATGCAAACCGTTGGAAGACCAAAATGAAATCGAGAGATAACAATCCCAGTTAACAATCTCAAGAGTTAACAATCTCAGTATCACTTGAGAAACATATGCAGAAAAGACACGCACAAATTTAGAAACAACATCATTCAACAGGTATTGACCTGGATCTTGTAATTATTGCGTGTATTCCCAACTCGGGCGATACTCAGTCCACGAGCAGTTAGTCACAATGGTTGATTATCATTTGCACATGCCACCAATTTCAGCTGGGAGATCACGAGTGACAAGTAATCTGTTGCGGGGTACAGTAATCGCATGACATTAATTGTGTGAAGATACGACACTCTTCCAAAATAGTGTTTAAAGGAGGTCGAACAGCAGAATATCTTGACACTGAGCCCTGTAACTTCTTTGCGCGCGAGTATCTCGGTTCGGAGGAAAGATAGAGATCTCATGTTTTGGATTTCCACTATCATTCATAGGTGTAAGCGAGTAATGCCAATAGTTTCAGATCCTCTTTTTGCTGTTCTTCCTCCTTTAAAAAATATTACAACGCGATGTAAGTATAGAAAAATGTGCATAACGTTATTCATATAATTACGTAAGCTGACAATGCATTTTGGTTATTTGGGGAATTATTCAGTTAATTTGAAAATGAATTTGTGAGGATTATCGCCATTATGAGCGAGACAATGACGATTTGAATATCGATTCGTCTATTATCAAATTCAGATTCACATCTGGATTTTTCCATTTCCCTTTGTCCTTCTCTCAACGAGTGGTCGGTTAGTTTTCTCCTCCGATTTCGCGGATTTTGCTGTTTTGCGTTACCTTTGTGATCTGATCTTTGATCTCTTCCAGATTGTCAATATGAGATTAATCAAAGGAGTGGGTAATCGGGAGATGCTATTCTGGACGGTTTTCTCCATTGCTCTCTGCCATCTCATCGCCAAATTAATGTCACACTTTGTCAGTTGATCTTTGGTCTTTGATCTTTGATACTTGATTTGCTCACTCTCGAAACGATAGAGTTTCTGATCTGTAGCCAACATTTGCCCGGACTCCAAAGTACCCTATCATTCTACCGTATTTCAGTTCCCAATGCACAATCCGTGGCACATTCCAAATAGCGTCAAGTTTGCTGACTACGAGAAGGTTCGTACTGATCTTTGATCTTTAATTGTTATATGTTAATCTTTGATCTTTTCGTTTAGAGGATGGAAGTGCTTAATTTGGAGATGAAAGTCGTTTTTGAAAGATTGTTCGATCTGGCAAAGGACGACAGTTTTGCGTTGACTCCACAGGAATTTCCCCACTTTACCCCCGAGGTACTACCTGCCGCATATCTATAGTCTTCCACACTGATTACGGTAGAATTATCGATCGATACCCTGTCAGGTGTACTGTCCCTATCTCGTGGTTCTTGGCGATCGCAAGTTCTGTGCACCATGGCTATTCCAGTGAGTACTGTAACCGATTGTTCATATCAAACCGTTTTCTATGAAATCCGAGAGGTGGAACATGACATATTTTCAGGAAGGGCGTTCGACGAAATCGATTTGACTTTGAGAAACAAAAGGATGAGAATAAAGTAGAAGAAACGGCAGGGAAGGAGGGCAGCGGTAAACGCTCAGTTTATATTTTGTAGTTTGATGTCTAAATATCGGAATTATTGATGATTATTGCAGCTGTCGAGGGGTCGTCGGGCTGTAGTTTCTACTCATTTCACTCTCCTAACTCAACAATTCACACTCAATCAGATTCTGCTGCGGAGAAGAAACTTCCCAAGTGCACACAGAATGTCTACGAGAGAGTTCGTCCACCTCCTTTAATCTTTGATCTTTCGCTTTTTCAGTTGTTGCTCACTTCCCAACACGTCGATATGATGTTCGTGGGCACAGGTTTTTAGTTATTTCCCAATTTGCATAATATTAAGTAATTTAGGATTGGAGGAGCCGATAAGCACAAGCGACATTGGGAACATTGCAAGCGCCCGCGTTTGCCAGGTTTGCTAATTTTGCTAGTTTTCTGAAATTAATCGATAATTCGCAGCTTGTGATCGACTTTGAAATCAACAGTCTTGCGATCAAACTACTCCGAGAATTGGGCGATCGTAAATATCGATTGATGAACTATGAGGTTATCTTTAATCGAATTTTGTTTGCTAAATGAATAAATGTGTTTCAGATGGCTTACGAATCCTCAACGAATTCCGTTGTCGCTCGCTCCTCATTCATTTCCAAGTGAATTTCAATTAAATGAATATTTTCTAAATTTTATAATTTAGAATTATAGAAATATACAATTACAGGACGTGCACCGATCACTTTGGAGTGAAGTACATCAAGAAATATCTCGCATGATCTGTTTTTGAGATGATTTATATCTCAATCGATATTGATATTGTGTACAAATCTGAATAAAGAACACAATCAAAATGCTGCTCACATTTTTCTCACATGATGTTTAGAAAAAAATGCAATTGAAGAATGATTATCAAGAATCTATAGTGGATTAGGGGAAGAGGGCAGATAAGGAATTTTCATGAGATTCATTTCTTGTTTGGTTGAGAGGAAGGGAGAGAAGAAAGAGTCGTAGTGACCTATCACTGAGACCCTCCATCATCATTCCATTCAACGCTCTCTCCCTATGCATATTCCCTATTCCTCTTCTTTTGATCAAAGGTGAATAATGGGAAGAGAGAGAGAGTGAGAGAGAGACCCTCTCTCCACTCTGATTCGACACACGTGGGAAGGCGCTTTATCAGTGTTGTTATTTCGTCCTCGATCAATCGGCAAATGTTGCTCAGGTGAGCTGTTGCTTACATATTTTCTGTGCATAATCGGCTCCATAGTGATCTTGCATCTATGGTGAAGTCCAATGGAAGTGAATGGAAGAACTTAGTCCATAGATGCAAGAACAGTCTCTCTTCCATTCATACGTGGTTCCTCCCCTTAGTCTCTCTCTCTTCTCGTTGCCCCTAACATCTCCGTTTTCGTTCACTTCACTTCATCCTTGAGCCCGAAATACATCCATGAAATTCGCGCTGCATCACGCTGCGAAAATATCATGGGTGCAAAACATTTCGTACACCTTTTCATAACTGTCTTGCTAGTTAAACTAAAAAAATTTGATAAAACACTTGTGTTAGTGATGATAAACCACATTGGGAACATTTTCCCTTTCGATGGGAGAGATTTCGTTTAGAAAGAGGTGAGTTAGACGACGTTACCACCATCAGACGGTGCATTTTCACCTCTGAAATTGCACAGCACTAATTTCGAGGAAAAAATATTGTCCGAGTATTGACTGATTTCCAATTGTTTCATTCCATAACTTGACGGTGATTTGTGTCTATCGCTCACTCTCTCACTTCTCTTTAGGTGCTCGTATAATATTATTCCATCCACGAAAAAAAATCCTCTTTGGTCTATCTTCCACGTTGAATTCGCCCGACAATCAATATGTCGGCCAATATTTTGATCTCATAACTTTTTGATGTTTTCGTATGCCTGGAATCAGTTGTAAAATTGAAAACTCCCGATAAATGTTATCCTTTTCAAAAATAATTCTGCCTTTTTTATGGAAAGAACGTTTCTAAAATGTATACTGTATCGACGGTCACGACGGGTCATACCAACGTTGTCCCTTTTTTCTACAGTATATATACAGTATGACCCGGCGTGGCCGGACATTCTGTATTTCCTCCTTTTCTATAACGGATATGTCTCTTCAGAATGCCTGTACACTCAAACGCGCTCGTATTTCTAATAGCAGCAGCAATATTTCTCTTCATATATTCTTTCACTTCTCGAGCAGTCGTACAACCACAAGAGCAGGTGGGCATTTCACATTTACTAGTTACTAATTTAAAAATACGCTGTAATATGCAATAATAGCCTCTCAGATAGTAAACAGAAAGTAATTCGCAGGAACTGCAATTAGAATAAAATAGATAGTTGCGTCCCTTCAGTCCCATTCTTCTCGACTTTCTCCCGTCCCTTCGTCTCTCATAAATACGCAATCTCTACTTGACAAACATGTCATCGGATTCTACAAAGCACATGCTCCGCAGAGAAAGTGAATGAATCTCACGAATTATCGACTGAACTACCGTCAAGTTGGGAGTTTTTGAACGATTACCCGGTAAAACCGGGTTCTACCGGGGTGAAATCCGGTTAACTTCTAATTTCGTCTAAAAAATTGCCCCAGGCCTGAAACTACTTTTCCTGTACACGTTCGACATTATATTTCAATATCGGTAGAAAAAAATATTTTTAAAAATTTGTAAATATATTAAATAAATTTTTAAAATATTTCGCACTCAAATATTGTATGTGCTCCAAGTGGAATACAGTATCCAGATGCGGAGGTTCCGCGAATTTGCGATCCTTTTGTTTCGTCACGCTCCGCGCTTTGCTCTTTGCGCTTTTTCGATCGATATTTCTCCTATTTGCTGAACGTTTTCACTTTATCGCTCGATTTTCATGTTCCAGCCCCGTCGACTTGAAATGCCGACCAGCAGCGGCAGCCGGCGCGAGCTGAAGACCGCGCGCAGCGCCAGGACAAGGATAATCAGGTACATCTTTATTATTTGCTAGAAGTTATTTGGCTGAGAATGAAGATTGTTGTACTTTTACAACTTCAAAGAGGTGATATTTGGTGTAAATGAGCTATTTGATATGATTCTAAACATCCATAAAAGGGCGGGAAACGAGAGACTGTGTGGAAAAAGAGCGGGATTCTCTCTTTTTCACACGCTCTTGCTCACGACCTCTTTCTGTTGACTTTTCTATGTGGAATAACGTTCTAGTTTGTGTCAACGCGATGTCTGCTTGTGGTAAATTTCAGCCTCGGTTGGCCGCCGTGCCCTCTTTCGATCTCCCTTCACTCTTCGGCGGTTGAGAGAGGAGGGCTGGTGTGCCCTCCTCTGTTTTCGTTACTCGGCTGAGGTGGAATGAAGACACCGAAGAAAAGGTAAACTATATCTTTATTCGTGGAAAAGCAAGGGTAACATACAACAAGGATTACTTTATATCGTAACTGGAAAATATAATACATATTGCTGTGCACAGAAATTTCAAGATAACCATTGAATGTTTCAGGTTCGCCGGCCCGATTCTCACCGACCAGGGTACATTTATCAGCGAGGATTGCGGTATGTGCATATTTTCTTTAGTGCTATATTGACCTCTCCCGTCTCCTATGGCTAGTGATAATGTATCATCACGCGGAATCCCGTAACCAGACGTGAGACCAGTGCGTTTGCTTTTCTGGTCTCCGTTTCGTTACAGTACTCTGCCGATACTGTCCCATATGGCCTTCCCCTACCGTATCGAATTTATACTTATTATAATAATAATTACAATAATATCAATTATTCACTGTTACTTCCTTACCGAATACTACTACTTTAAAGAAATTAAAGAATCAAGGAAGAAATCTGCATTTTTTCAGATCCTACAGTGTCACTCACCGTTCGTTGGAGAGACAGGGCTTAGCAAAAGAGCCGTTTGGTTTTGGTTCTCTAATGCCTCCGTTAATCATCATGTTAGCACTACCTTTGAAAACATCCTATGAGACAAACATCTAACGTTGTTAACGAATATTCATAAGCACACATATTAAACAGTTGACACCAATATTATATCTCGTATTTTTCGTTTATAGTTTGGTTCAAATTTGTCGAATCTTTCTATTTTTTTCAGAGGACTACATATTCTTACGATCTCTAATGATATTGTCTTGTTGAAAGAGGTTCACATTGGTCATCATGCAGTGAAGTAATCATGCTGCACGTTTTAGTAGAGGCTGATCACGGCCATAGATGATGTGGATGTCCACATGATAATATTAGACACTTAAGTGCGTGATTCCCATAATGAAGAAGAAATAAACGACCAAATTGAACCGATGTCGACCACATCACGTCGTAAATATACAATCCTCTCAAAAAAATCAGAAAAATGGAACAAGTTTGAACCGAGAAATATACAGAAAATACAGGCTGGTAACACAATAAGCCGTACTCGAATCCTCTGCGCGCGATGATCTGAAAAAATGCATAAATTCGATACGGTAGGGGAAGGCCATATGGGACAGTATCGGCAGAGTACTGTAACGAAACGGAGACCAGAAAAGCAAACGCACTGGTCTCACGTCTGGTTACGGGATTCCGCGCGATGATACATTATCACTAGCCATAGGAGACGGGAGAGGTCAATATAGCACTAAAGAAAATATGCACATACCGCAATCCTCGCTGATAAATGTACCCTGGTCGGTGAGAATCGGGCCGGCGAACCTGAAACATTCAATGGTTATCTTGAAATTTCTGTGCACAGCAATATGTATTATATTTTCCAGTTACGATATAAAGTAATCCTTGTTGTATGTTACCCTTGCTTTTCCACGAATAAAGATATAGTTTACCTTTTCTTCGGTGTCTTCATTCCACCTCAGCCGAGTAACGAAAACAGAGGAGGGCACACCAGCCCTCCTCTCTCAACCGCCGAAGAGTGAAGGGAGATCGAAAGAGGGCACGGCGGCCAACCGAGGCTGAAATTTACCACAAGCAGACATCGCGTTGACACAAACTAGAACGTTATTCCACATAGAAAAGTCAACAGAAAGAGGTCGTGAGCAAGAGTGTGTGAAAAAGAGAGAATCCCGCTCTTTTTCCACACAGTCTCTCGTTTCCCGCCCTTTTATGGATGTTTAGAATCATATCAAATAGCTCATTTACACCAAATATCACCTCTTTGAAGTTGTAAAAGTACAACAATCTTCATTCTCAGCCAAATAACTTCTAGCAAATAATAAAGATGTACCTGATTATCCTTGTCCTGGCGCTGCGCGCGGTCTTCAGCTCGCGCCGGCTGCCGCTGCTGGTCGGCATTTCAAGTCGACGGGGCTGGAACATGAAAATCGAGCGATAAAGTGAAAACGTTCAGCAAATAGGAGAAATATCGATCGAAAAAGCGCAAAGAGCAAAGCGCGGAGCGTGACGAAACAAAAGGATCGCAAATTCGCGGAACCTCCGCATCTGGATACTGTATTCCACTTGGAGCACATACAATATTTGAGTGCGAAATATTTTAAAAATTTATTTAATATATTTACAAATTTTTAAAAATATTTTTTTCTACCGATATTGAAATATAATGTCGAACGTGTACAGGAAAAGTAGTTTCAGGCCTGGGGCAATTTTTTAGACGAAATTAGAAGTTAACCGGATTTCACCCCGGTAGAACCCGGTTTTACCGGGTAATCGTTCAAAAACTCCCAACTTGACGGTAAGAGTTGAAAATTGTGAATTCCACAGATCGATGTTCAATGCTGCTCTCAAGTCTCTCAAAGCCTCCGTCCCGCAAGTCCTACTGCCGATAGTGGAAGAGGTAAGAGACAACGTTTGAATAGATAAACCTCGGTCAGACAATCATATGCAAAGCTGAGTTAGGGAATTTGAGAGAGCAAATTGTTTCAATGGAACAGTGATCATGGATTGGATCATTGCTCACTGATTCCCAATGAAACCCAGGAGATGCAACACCATTCTATACCGTAACTTCACAAAAAAGCGCGCGCGGAGTCATAAATTATGGTAATTTATGATAAAAAGTCATAAATTGCTGCAGCTCAGCAAATTGGGCACCAATCCCCCCAATATTGTGGCATGCGATAACTGTCATTGAGTTCTCGAAAACTGTGTCTTTAAAGAAGGCCTCCCACGAATATTTGGTCACATAAACTGCCAACGCAGTGCTATGGGGGACACTCACCCGATCACATTTCAACGCATCTGAAAGTCTACCGTAATCTCTAAATCGATATATTGACGCTCAAATGGCTACAAAAGAACCAATAAACGACAGGCAACGCGTGTTAGGACCAAAAATACATGCAATCGACGAAAAATGAAGTTTTCGTTAATATAATAATGTTTCCCCCTGTGGATAATATCGGTTTCCATCAAAAAAATAATAGTTTTCGTAATGGAAAGCATATAAATTGCCCCTAACACGAGTGTGCGCGCTCCATTTTCGTGTCCTTTATACTGTAGTGGCTTATTAACAATCAGGCAATGGTGATTCGTGGTACTCCTTCTTTAAAAATTTTTTTATAACAACGATATGAAGGAATACGATAATTAGAGGCTGAATCCTCCTTCAGCTGCTTTTGGTGTAGGCAGAATGGTGTGTGGTTTGGTCAGCGGTTGTGCGATAAGCCAAGAGCAGCTGAAGGAGGATTCAGCCTCTAATTATCGTATTCCTTCATACTGTTGTAATAAAAATGATTTTTTAAAGACACAGTTTTCGAGAACTCAGTGACAGTTATCGCATGCCACAATATTGGGGGGATTGGTGCCCTGAGCTGCAGCAATTTATGACTTTTTATCATAAATTACCATAATTTATGACTCCGTGCGCGCTTTTTTTTGTGAAGTTACGGTACTGGAATTATACGATACTCGGATTTAGTCACCGAAAAAATGCTTTCCAAAAAATGAAAAATGCTTTTTTTTTTTAGTTTCCATTTATTTGACCATTATGATGAAAACATTATTATGATGCAAGAAGGGCGATCATAGGTCAAAGATAAAAATATGAAAGAAGTAATAATAGATACATCGATTCGCAGGTCTTCTGTCCCTCTCTCGTTCGTGTTGGATCAGTCGGAGATGGAGGCAAATGGGTGTGCAATCCATGGGCGACGCCGAGGGGAAGACACTTTCCTGCTTTTATCATTCAACTAATCAAATTCCAATCCATTCTGTGAAAAAAGTTATTGAAATTTAGTTATCATGACAGATTCGGAATATTTCATTTTAGAACGGCGTTGTCTTTTCGCTTGGGTCTCACGACGATATTTCATTCGAGACCGATTTCCAGAAGATAACAAATACAGCAGCAAGCATTATTACAGTCGATATGGTGAGGAATTGATTTGAAAAATCCAAATGGGAAAAGGCGATCGTGTTCAAATTGATGTGAAAAATGCAATATCAACGTTTTTGCAGTCGTTTCGTCGTTTTCTTCGTTATTGTGATTTAGAGAGAACAAACTATGTTGTTTTCAGAATGCAGCCAGCAAGGCAGCATTGGAGGGACTCTCTCAGATCAATGCAGTATTCGTCCATGCTATGATTGCTGATAAGACTGAACTCGCTGCGGTAAAATATTCAATTTTAAAAATATTTAAGCGGTAAAATATTGAAGTTTTAGCCGTTCTGCATTCAAAACCATTCAAAACTTGGAAAATTATTCATGAATTGTTAATTATTGCGTGTTCGTCAGAAGTAAATGAGAACAAGGGAAAATTGAAAATGTTGTTGTTGACCTCTGATTCTCTCAGACTCCTCCTCATTTCACCGTCCAAGATTTAATGAAGAAGATGAAACACGAACACATTGAGATTCTCAAGATGGACATTGAAGGTTGCTTCATGCAATTAAACCAAAATACACTATTATATGCGAATTCTTGCTCTTCAGGTGCCGAATTCACTGTTCTGCCGCAGTTTCTCAAAAGCAATTCGGTGTGCCAGGTGATTTTGTTTTCTGTGGGGGACGTATTTAGATGACATATTTTTGGAATACATAAGTGGATGATAATTAATCAAAAATTTAAAGCGAAGTGAAAAATGTAGATACCAGTTGCAGATAATGGTCGAGATTCACACGATTAGCGAAACGCCGAAACTTCTGCGAGCAATCGCAAATGCCGGCTTTTTGTTGCAGAAATATGAGGTAATCCAAAGACTGAAAGGAAATTTACTGATGCAAACCGATAAATAAATATGAAAGAAATAAAAAATAACAAAATACATTAAGTTGAACGCTTTCTGGACGGGAATCGGTCTCTGCGAGTACTCTTTCCTTCACGAAAGTTGTCTGGAGAAGTATGGAGCTGTCTTGTTGGCTAGTTATCTCAAGGAGTAATGTGAATAGCCCTGAGAATAGTTGAACCATCGAGCTTAGAAGTAATTTAATATTTTTTCATAATTTGTTGTATGATCACACTTTCGGGTACAATATATCTTGCGCTGTTTCTTTGCCTGTGATAAACTTTTTTTTAGGTTACGTATCTCTTTTTTATCCTTAGAGAATACGTTTTTGATTTTACCTATCCTATACATTAGTAATGTACTTTTACAACTTTTCTAGCATCTGATCATCATTAATATGATTGCTTATTGTTTATCGAACGATGACGTATGAATGACGTCACGGGGCATTTTCTTGCTGTTCTTTGTATTCTTCCTTGCAACACAGCGATTTCGTCCCTGTCCAACACGCCCATCCAAACTTCTGCTTTTGAGTCTGAATAATTACTTACGATTTGAAAAAAAATATTGAAATCAACTAAGTCGAGTTTAATAGAGCCATTAATTTTGATGAGAATCGGGATGTCTTCTGAGACACTTCCCATGTTAATATTTATTATGGATGTAATACTTCCAATAATTTGTCTGCTGCTCACTTTTTCATTATCCGTGGATGCTTTTCGATATTGTCTCCATGGAAATTCGCATTGTCCGTGACAGAATGGAGCTGTTCCCACCCACTCACAACGGTACGTCTGCCAAACACAACATTTCGCTTATCAACATATATGTATTACATATAACTAAGAATGTCCTTCTACGTTGCAGTCTGCAGATCTAATATCGTTTCTTGAATCTCACCGGATAAGGGACGCGATGACATCGAACTCCGTCCATTAGAAGGAAGAGAAAGAGAAGAATGAGGAGCGATCGCATAATCGACCGATCGAATGGAGAGAAGAGTGAGGAAATGAATGGAGATGGAAAATATGAGAGATTCTACTTTTTTTCAAATTTCAATACATTTTAATTTCGCAGTCTCGATTTCACAAGGTGTGATGCAAATGAATTTCGTGGGTATCTACGTCAGAGTGTTAGTCACTGGGCGTTATCTTCAGTGATCTTTGAGCAAGTCAACAAGAGCGGAAATGAGCGAAGAACGACCAATATTTGTCTACTTTCACTGTGATTCTCTAATTTCCTCTGTGTCTCACCGAAAACAACTGAAACATCACTTGCTCTCTCTTTCTGTGTGCAATTAGTGTGCAATAGACGTAGTTCTCTCTCTCTCTCTTCACTGTTTCATTTTCTGTCAGAAAGAGATTTCACCAGCTCTCCCACTACAAATTCCGTCGAAACATGATTAGAACGCACAAAAGCACGCCAAATTGATAAGGAATCGTCTATAAGAGCAACGCTTTGTCTCTTTTCAGCCAAGGGAAATCCTGAGTTGCTTTTTTTCATTCCTGATTATATATGCTATTTTTTATATTATCAATTGCAGATGATGCTCATTCTTCTCGCAATTGTTGCTCTCGCGGTCTATGGCCTTCTTCGGTACTATTGGTGGGTGAGGAAATACCCGAAAGGTCCGACTCCGGTTCCGTTCATTGGAAACATGATGCAGGTGAGGATTTGAAAGGCGTGGAAGGAAAACTTCTCCGACCATACCTGCCTAATTAGGTGATAGAATAAAATGGTATGAAAACGAAATCTGTTTTCAGGTAGATTTCGCCCGTCAATACCGAATTTCGATGGATTTCGCTCCATCTTTCGATGGAGTTTTCACGCTCTTCAATCCAATTCCTATCGTATTCCTCACTGATTACGAGGCGATCAGAGAAGCTTTCGTTGAGAAAGGTTAGTTATGTTTACTCTAGCTAAAGACACCAAATACATCCCACGACGAATGAATCGCGCCATTTTCGTGGGCAGTACTGATAAAAACTGAAATGTACAATAGATTTTGCTATTTACATTTTAACAATTTGTGAAAACACTTCCTATAGTAAGATAACTAATGATAGGCGACGATTTCGCCGGTCGACCAGACAATGTCGTCATGCAGGAGATATTCATGTATTCACCCAATTCTGGTGAGAACTTTTATAATTATTATTACTTATTCTTTCATATTCTCATTTACAATCGATAATTTCATGAAACCTTATATTATTATCTTTCTTATCACCCTCCCCCAGCCGGAAAGACATAGAGGAGTCGAGATTGATCATAATGTTATTTGAAACTATTGTGTTAGCCAATGTCTCTCATTAGTGCTTAGAAATTAGTAAAAAAAATTTTTAAAAAAGAATGTAGGTGTGATCAACTCTAACGGAGAGAACTGGAGAGAGCAGAGAAGAGTTGCACTCTCGATTATGAGAGACTTCGGAATGGGAAAGAATCTTATGGAGGAACAGGTACGACTCTCACACATTCATCGAGAATTTGAATTGAACATTTTATGAAAAATAAAATTGGATAACTCAAAAAATGGACACATGGTTTCGATCAGCAACATATTTATACAAAAATAAGTCACTTTTCTACACAGGTGCTCAGCTCTGTCACTGAATATCTCGAGTGTCTCGAGAAGATCGAGGACAAGTCCAAAGTAGACCTGCATTGGCCCATTCAGGTGAGACTATCGGGGGTTTTAACACACATATTTAAAAATATATTTATTGGCTAATATTTAAAACGATTGCTTCACAGCATTCTGCAAGGGTGGGGACAGAGGACGATAAGTGAGAGAGCACGACAGAGCACGACCTAAACGATAGAGCGAGAGATGGAAAGGGGTGAGATAGTTTGTTTATCACACCCCAAAATCCCAAACGGAAATGGTTCCGTTCAAATTGTTTTTGATAATCAACGTTTTTTGCAGTTAATGGTTAGCAACATCATCAATGAGACGCTGTTTGGATACAGATACAAATACGACGATTGCGATAGTCTCATTCGATACGTCGAGGACTTCCAGAAGGTTCATTTATCTTTGATTACAACATAAATTTCCAAAACGACAATGCTAGTTTATTTCACACCCGCTTCTACAATTACCAATTTTTTCATCCGATATTTTCTTGATTGCAGTGGATAATGGACCTTGCAAAGTCACCCGAAATCGTTGTAGGATTCGCTGCTCCCTCACTACTCAAGGTGTTTAAAGCTACTAACTAGTAAAATAGGGTAGATCGATTAGTAAAGCTTCGATAAAGATTTCGATAAAGGGATTAATTGCAGCTGTTTTTATTAGTCTTTATTGCAAACTGATTGATTCCTCTCAGATTCCGTTCATCGGCTACCACTGTCTCTACAAACATCGCGACAATATGAGAAAGGTGGGGGATTAGTTTAATTAATTAATTGGGAATTAATATTCTCAGATCTGTCAATACATCGTCGACAACGTGGTGAAGTGCCTGGAGGGATACAAGTAAGTAATTGAGGTTTTACAAATCAATCCAATTAAAAAACAATTCCGTATTATTGAACTAAAACTAAAATGAATTATGGTTTTAGGCCCGACGACGAGCCGGCTTGTTTCGTGCACGCATACAAGCGGAGAATGCCGAACAACGCGTTCCTTGAGTGAGTTTCACCTTTTTCTTCTTGTCAATTATTTTCAAGAGAATTCATGTCGATTTCACCACGGCAGGTGTAAATGAGATTTAGCAGCATAGCAGGTGCAGTAGAGTGACATCGTAATGAACTAGATCAGTGAAAGATGATGTCTCGCAATACAAGGTAATTGTGTGTGGTAATTTCTGCCATATCAGTGACAACAATTTGATATCGACGTGCAACGATTTCTTCATGGCCGGACAAGAAACAACAACGACAACACTGAGATGGGCAATTCTCTATCTCGCACTCAATCAGAAGGCACAGGTAATCAAAGTGATGAAAAAGAGAATGATGAGGCGAATTTATGAAGTTCTTTATGTCTGATATAAAATTGTTTTCCATCGTCATGGTATCATTGATGATTGATTCCTTCAGGATAAACTTCGTTTTGAGATTCACTCAATTGTCGGCAGAGATCGATTGCCTCGAATGGCTGACAAATCACAGGTAAAATACTGTAGACAAGATAGAAATGAAATAGAATTTAAATTTCAGATGATCTACGCACAAGCTACTACACTCGAGATACAACGAATGGCCAATATCGTAGGTGGAAATCTGACACATCGAACAACCCGCGATACTGTAGTAAAGGTGAGAAGATGGTACAGTAATTGTTCGAAAATGCGTACATTTCAGGGCCACAAGATCCCGAAAGACACCTTTATTAATGGAGACATTCACTATGTTATGGCGAGAGATCCGAATTTCGTCGACCCAGACAGGTACAGCGCACAAAAACAACTTTGATAATACATATAAATGTAGATTCAACCCCGACCGATTTCTGGCAGAGGATGGAAAGTCGTTGAAAAAGGTACATTTGTGAAAATCAACAATACCAATACATTGATATTTCCTCAGGAGCTGGTCGATCGAGTCGTCGCGTTTTCTTTGGGAAAACGAGCATGCGCTGGTGAAGGTATGATGTTACTCGTTTTCCTCCTTATACAAATCAATGGCAGCTCTGGCACGTGTCGAGCTCTTGCTGGGTCTCACGGCGACAGTGCAGAACTACCGTATCCTCCCTCGGGAAGGAGAACCAATCGATCTCGATCCACTGCCCATGAACATTCTGCAACCGAAAGACCAGTTTATACGATTAGAGAAAGTCTGACAATATCTTGGCTGATTGTGGTTTCTAATGTGATAAAGATTTGCAAATATAATATATTAAAAAAATAGCGCAATTCGTGCAATCTCACATGTTGTACACTAAGAATTTGCATTGAAAAAAGATGTATATTTTAAATAAAAAAACAGCAAAGGTTTCTGACCACTGAGCGGATCGAACGCCCAACCTTTCGATCTGGAGTCGAACGCGCTACCATCGCGCCAAGCAGTCATGCTTACACCTGGAGTGAACGCTTGATAAGAGGTGCGTTTTAGAGAGAACCTATAATTGTTTCTTGAAAATTTCACATTGCAAGAAACTCAAATTTGCCCCCCTAGGTTATTTATCTTTTAAAAATCGAAGGCAGACATGTGTAAAATGTGTCCTGCACGAAGTGTGCTATCGAAATTGTGTATTTAGAAAGTGAGTGATGCCAAATAGTATGTGCATGAAATACTTCATATAGACCATACGCTGAACTTTGACAAAATCAAATACTGTTAAAAAGTAAACTCGTGATAAGCCAATTTCAGCCTCCCCTTCAACGAATCTGATGTTTCGATTGGCGAAGCCTACACTTACGCACACTCTTCCTTCACTCAACTTTGTGTCTTTCCCCCTCTCTTTCAGATACTAATAGGAGATCCATGCAGAAGATATGTGACAACACCAATAGATGCTTGTTAGTTGTAATATTTATTTATTATTCTAATTAATATTGTTCCGTATTTATTTGATATATACGTTGAATAGGCTTTAAGTGATTCATTGACTAGATCCATTTTTCAGTGGAATCGCAATCTATGGAGATTCGGCTTTTCTCAAGCCCGGAATAAGTACAATTGTATACTATTCGTTTCTCATTCCTCAACTATTTTTCATTACTTACAACGCCCTTTTCGTAGCGGCAGTGCTCGGAATAGTGAGAAAGGCAAGTAATTAGTGAATTATTTTAAAAAAAATTGTGTAAATGCAAATAGGAAATGAAAAGACGTTCAAATTAATTCAAAATTTTAATTTCAGTCATCTGTTTTCCACCCAAATCTCAATTATCTCGCAATCTTCTTTCTGTCCCATGGATACATTCATTCTTCATCTCGATTTCTGCTCATTCTCTTCCAAGAAAAAGTGATCCCCATGGACGGTTGGTAAAATATTTTCCCGATTACCGATCGATATTTGTTCAGTCTCCAACATTGCGAGCGCTTGGAATTTAGTTGCTTACGTTGCCTCAGTACTTCAGTTGTATCAGTCATTCACGACGATGTATATATTTCCAGCTGTCGTAAGTCTCTTTCTGAATTTAAAAAAAAATGCAAATTATAAAACAATATTTTTTTCCAGATTTTCGAAAGGCTCGTAGCCACTATTTACATCCGTAATTACGAGAAGACCAAGCGAATTCATATCGGAATCATTCTTCTCATTACTAACATTTTGCTCAGTTTGTTGAGCTCATGCCAAAAAGTTTTCGGTAAATCACTCATTATTTAGTAGTATTTGGAATTGTTTTTTTCAGAGTTCGTAAGTGTTCCAACTTCTGTCCTCTTCACATTGGTATTTGGAATGGCCCTACTCCCTGCTGTTGTCAGTTTGTTCCATGATCAATCAATAATTACTTCAAAATATGACCAGCAAGTGAAATACTATTCTGGAGCACTATCTCTCAGTAGCAATATTGTTCACAGTGAACTAATATTCATTATGTTCATTCAGATAGCAGTCACTCTAATGATCATCAATCGACGGAGATTTAACACTCTCCTACTCAGTAAAAACTATGCACTCAGTACAAAATATGAACTCGCGGAAAACTTGCGCGCGTTCCGAGTAAGAAACCTGTGATCATCTTTACTGCAATTTAAAGTAGAGTCGGAAGTAGAATTCGTAAAAAGTCACTAATTTTCCAGTTCATTCAAATCGTAGTTGTCTGGGGATTTCTCGGCATCGGAATATCGTCTGCCATCCTAATGATCGGTATGATTAGTAAATTCAAGAGAGATGTAAATTGCACTAAAACAGGAGATTTTATTAACAGGAGATTTTCATCGTTCAGACATCAATTTTATCACCCTCACAGGCGCTGCTTATGAGACCATTTCTACGTTGTAATTACACAATTCCGGTTTTCGAAATTAGAAATTCCCTATTGCAGGTCTTATTCAGGCGGAGTGACTACGTGTCTTCTCACTCAACCAGAGTGGCGTGCTCAGATTATCGATCGATGTCGAGCCATTTCAAGAAGACTGCGGTATGAATCGATCAAGCATGGACTGGAAAAGCGTATATTTCAGCTGCAAATCTTCAAAAATCGCTGAAAAGCCAACGGTTTCGAAATCTCGTCTGCCGGCTTCGCTGAAAGTATCAATGACAGCGGAAGAAGAGGCGAAACTTTACTTCAATGACCTCGCTCGAGCTTGGGATGGAAAGGATACGAGGGGAGCAAAAGATCGATAAGCGGATTGCAGAGACCTAGAACAAAGTTCCATAGAGTTATCAACATATTGACGGTTTTATATTGTCTTTCAATTTTTTTGCACCTTACAAAATGTTTCAATCCCATATCGCAAAAGATGCATCTCTATCTAAAAGAGAAAGGGAAAAATACGTGAGATGCAATGGTCAATGTAATTTCGAAATATATTTTTCAATCCCTTTCAAATACTCCTTTATTACGTGCATGAAGAAAAGGTGAATGAGAAGATAAAGACGGGGACTAACGTGAACAAGATAAAAAACTTTCGAAAGAATTTCGAAAGCGTTCAATGTGAGTGAGACAGTGCCGTCCAAGTGACACCAATTAGTTCACACATTTACGAGATGGACAAGTGGTCTCAACTTTCTTTGTTTAAATTATTTTATTGAAATATCCACCTTTCGATATTCCAAGTTCATTATAAAGTATTTTTTCGCTCTCGTTGTCACATGCTTGTCACTCTATTGGGGGGATCAAAGGTGCCAACGGTTTTCCATTGGGGAAATAAAGTTCCCCGGTTGGGAAAGTCCCCCGTTGGAATCCGACCATTTTCCCAGTAGGAAACCGTCGGCACCTTTGATGTCCCCTAATCGAGTGACAAGCTAGGGTCCATAGGGCCGAAAAAACAGTTTCAAAACAAGTTTCTAACTTTGAAGGCGAGAGAAAAAACACAGATTTACAACGAGCTATTATGTGATCTGTATATCGTCCTTGCTTACTGTATGTTTTGAATATTTTCAACGTGAAATCGCATTCCAGCGCTTCCGAAATTTAACAGAATTATGTCTACAAATACTGTTTTTAGTAGGGCCTCAATTCGAAGAGGTTGATTTCACTCATATATGTATCTGTTTAATCAACTATATTTGCGGCTTATAAGCGGAAAACATTTTCCACTCGTATCACTGGAGATGATTCACTGCTATTATCATTCTGATATCAAGGCACAACCACAAAATGTGATCAAATTCAAGTGTCGATGTTATGAAATACGATAATCACTGTTGTGTATTCCCGTCTGTGTGGTGGTGCGGTGCGAACGGATAACTAATAGCGTTTATCCATGAGGGAGAGAAGAGGCAGGGGGACGAGAGGGGAGACTCTGGGGCGAACTCTCTAACAACTGAATGGCTCACGTAGGGGAGGGAGAGCCATTAACATACACATGGTAATTGATAGTAGACAGACAAGGGGGCGAGTGGCACGTTGCCTAGATTATGATAATCTAATAGAATGAGTCTGACTACTGTAGTGCATTGATAATCGATAACTGATTACGTTACATGATGCTAGTTGGAATACGGTAACTAGCATAATACTATTCTATACAACAATCACAACCTTCTTCTATTAGGGTATTGTCAGGTTGCTACTCAACCTTCTTCCTATCGGGAAATGCCAAAATCGCAACGGCGAATATACCTTTTAAAATTAAATTATCGATTCCTCATCAGCTATGTGATGACAATGAGAGATCGTATTCTCATGCTCAATATTTGCTACTGGTTTATTAAAATACTTCCATTGTTACCGATATCTGTTGAGCAATATTCGTGTGATAACTCAAACTCTTTCATCATGGAAACTGTTATTCAGAGACCGTTGAACACTTCATACCAGAAGGGGAAGTCGCGTACGGCAACGAACGAGGGAACTACACAATCAACCTCGAGTTTGGGGGGAATTAGGGGAGATGGAAGGGAGAGATCAAAGATCAGAGTGCTTCAACCTCCAGTTCAGATGGTCCGTCAGAGTAGATCGAGTGAGTATCTGCAATCGATAGTCGATACAATCAATCGATAATTCTCCATGACCTACCCAAAATTTCAATGCATCTCTCACTCGGTTCGATAGAGTAGGCAGAGAAGGCATCGGTAAGGTTCACTGTAATTATGTTTAAATGTATTTCAATGTCAAACTACAAAAGCTGTTTCTGTTTGTACTCACTTCCTCTCATGGTAACATCGCTCTCGCTCTTCGGCATAGTGTAGGAAGTGATATCGGCAAAAGACACTGGAAGAGATCGAACTCACGAAGAGAGAAATCCAATCCCAGTCTGTTATCCACTACACCACGGTTACCTTCAGCCATGGACACATCGCAGTCGCTCTTGGGCAGAGAGTAGACGGTGAGATCGGCTGCTGCTGGAAGGGAAGATATGAGTATACGGTAGAATGAGGGAGTACTGTAGAAAAGTCGACGATAGATTTCCAAATGAGAAATCCTCACCGTCGATTTCTTTCTCGCTCTTCTCTACGGCCGAGTATTGAGAGATATCGTCTGAATAGGCTCAGGTTGGACCGAACTACAGTAACCTCCGACTGTCCACCGTACCCTCGCAGAGTCCATCGTCGGGCAGGGCTACGGTAACGTCCGTCTGCGATGGTGCCTGGACGTACGAGGTGATGTCTGCCTTCGAAATGACGTCATCGACGGCTGAAATATTAATCGATAAACCTAGTTTTGATTGGAAAGTACCGTACCCTTCTCCAATCCGGCTTCCTTGTAGTAATCGTGGTAAGGCGACGTCGTGCATGAATCAGTGTCACCCGCGCGTGCAGTGAACTCGTCAACTGGAATATTGTAAGGTACGGTAGCACGGCATACGGTAGGTGTACTACCGTACCTGTGGAAATCTTCTCCACGACACGCAGTGCGAGAGGAGTGAGAGAGAAAGTGTCGAAGTCTGAAATGGTATCGTATTGGCTGGTTCGATTCCCTCCCTCGTCTTGTCTTTTGCAGCTCTCACCAACGGGAACAGGGACGAATCCGGGCAGTTTGTCCATTGCTTCGATCGAATCCATAGCCATCGCATTGCCGAACTGCGAAGCCGCGAAGTAGGTGGGACCTGAAGGAGGTACTGTAATTGATGGTACAGTAATCAGCAATGGGTACAGTACCCCTGCCGTACTCACACTCAACGTCAATTTCACTCTCGTCATGATCAGAGTAGACAGAGATGAGATCTTCCGTCAACTCAGACGTTGTAAGTTCGTCACACGTCTCAGAATCAGCGTAGCACGTCGAGATGCAGCTGAAATAGGTACCGTAATCGAGATAAGACAGGGGTATGGTATGTCGAAAGTGGATTACAGTACCTCAGGGCAACTCCAGTCTCGCTGAGTGCCGTCATTTCGACGAGGGCTGCAAAGAAGTGAGTGGTCGATTGAGTATCTACTGTAACCTTCAGTCTACCGTATCCATTCATTCTATCGTATCCCTCCATTCAACAGTACCTTACATTCTACCGTATCCATCTACCATACGAACATTCTTCTCCATCGTCTTCCTCATTCAATTGCATATCGTCAATTCTTCTCTGTGCATCGAGCATCTTACCGTACTCTTCCATTTGATCCGATCGAGCAGTTGAGGCAGCAGATGATACTGTAATGGGAATACGGTAGGGATGAGAAGGATCTTGAGAGCACAATATCTTAAGATCTCAAGATAGGATGATCTCGAGGGAGCTCACCGTCGACTTGACTCATTGCGAGGTTGACGAGAGGAGGGAGGAACCACTCTGATGGGATGAAGACGAATGGAGTGAATGAAGAAGAAGCGAAGGAGAGAAGAAAACATTTGCAAGTTTGGATAATGGGATTATGACTGTTTTGGAAGAAGAAGAAAACACAATCACATAAACGATTTCTAGTTTTCGTTTCTCTCAATTGCTAAATGAGTGGAACAATAAAATTTATTTTTTTCTGTTTTCCGTAATTCTTTTTTTTCTTATTTCACTATCAGATTGCTTTCTGAAGATCTGCATCGCACCCGGAATTTTTTTTATCTGTAAAATGCGGAAAATCGGTAAAAAGTTTTTGCAACTTGCAATTACTAAGCTGACCAACTTTTCACTCGTATCGGTTTCACCCCTCCTACGTACTAATTTAAGAAGGTATTGTGATAATTGGAGGTTTCGTATCACAATCTTCACTCTCTCAACGTCATTTTCTCCTCGTCAATCTTTTCATCCTAATTCACATCTACATTTGTACAAATGTTCCCTCTCTGTGACACCAAGAATTCCTGTTTGTGAGTTTGTCCTTTAAAAATGACAATTTTCTTTAAAAGTATCCTTATTATTACCAGATTGATTGCAACCTTTCGCGACTCACGGTTAATCGAACCAGGAATAAGTAAAGTGATCTACTTCTCCCTTATCACTCTTGAGCTCATTGTAATAGCGTTCAATGTATGCTTTCTTAGTGCAACACTCAGCATCGTCAGAAAGGTTATTCATTATTCTAATAACTGATAAACTGAGTCTCAGTCCTCACTTTTTCATCGAAATCTAAAATCGATGGCAATTTTCTTCTTAATAAATCTTTACGTGCACGCGATATCTCGATTTACTCTTCTCCTTTACCAAGAACAATTCATCAAAACCGACGGTTGGAGGTTAACTGTGCAAAAAGGATTGTTTTGTCTTCTTTCAGCTACTTCTCTTACGAGTTTTACCAATATCATTGTGATCTCCGCTTCAGTCCTTCGACTTTATCAAGACTACACTATAGTGAATTTGTTTCCGGCACTTGTAAATTTCCTTGAAAAAGATATCATTGTTGGTAGATATGTCCAGGTTTTCGAGCGACTTTGTGCAACCATTTTCATTCGCGATAATGAGAGGAAAAATCGGTGGTTTCTCTCTGTCGTCCCAATTCTCATCAATTTCATCCTCAGCGCTCTCAGCTCATTGAACATCGTTTTTGGTCAGTTGCTTCATAATTACGTATATTTTTATTTTACATTGAAGATTTCATCTACATCGCTCCTGTTGTTGTTTACGCTCCGCTGTTCGCCCATGTCCTAATACCTTCTATCGTATGTTATTTATGTGTTTTATGCCCCCTTCAGTGTCACATCAATGTACTTCAGTGTACATAGTTTTACTCTTCATTTTACCCACTCTCTCGTCCACCGAACTGTCGAGAGAGTGTGTGAAATGAAGAGCACATCAATGTACACTCTATCCCACATTATTGTTTATTTCGAATCAAAATATTGCAGATAGCAATTGTGCTTATTTTTATTAATCGCCGACGCTACAAAAGCCTTTTACTGAGCGACAAATATGATTTGAGCAGCAAATATCAACTAAACGAAAATTTAAAGGCATTCAGAGTCAGTGTTTGAATTTGAAATTCAATTACTTAAAACAGAAATTTTTATCGAATTTTAATAACATTACCAATTTCATTTAAGAAAGTCAGTCGACTTTTCATTGAGGAAACCAAAAAACCCGGAACTAGTTCCAGTTTGGATGTTTGATTAAAAGACCTTATATCTTCAGTTCATCGAAATCGTCGTGGCATGGGGAGTATTGGGAATTTTTGCCGGGAATCTTCTTTTTCTAATGAGTGAGTTGATTACTGCTGCTCCTATTTTAATCTGAAATTTTAAGCCGATATGCAGAAAATAGATATGAATTTCAAAGCACTCTGTGGAAATGCTTACGAGACCGTCTCAACGATGTGAGTCGTTCTAAAACAATATTTCCATACAAAATAAGCTTAGATCTTACACTGGCAGCTGTACTATGTGTGTTCTATCACAGCCAGAGTGGAGAGATCAGTTTGCAGAGAAATTCCGGACCATTTTCCGAAGACTTCGGTGCAAATATATCCCTTTTCGAGAGAAAAAAATATAATGTATTCAGTGGTTCATCATTATCTGAAGAGGAGGAAACATCGCCAGCTCGACTGCCCCCTTCACTGAAAATGAATCGATCGGTAGAGGAAGATACACAATTCTACTTCAACGACTTGGATCGTGCTTGGGACACTAGGAAGATTTCATTCTCATTATTGCATCAAAAATATATGTAACACAACAGATAACTTACGTCATTGCTTGATAAACGTTGAGATAGTCCTTGTTCAGTACAAAATACATCTCATACATTGCGGAGAAAACTTGATACATAGACTTGTCAGTTTGCAATTATTGACTAGCCGTCATTCGAAAATTTCGATTTTGAATTTCGCTTCTGTCAACATACTTATTATCTAGTGTACCACATGTGCCTACTTGTGAATCTCTGGTCCATATTTGATTCTTTGTAGCTTCAACCGATCTATCTATAGTTCCTACCTAAACTGATGAAGAAAATTTGTGATGCAAACGGTAAATGTCTTGTAAGTACTTCATTGATCAGTCGTATTAATCACCCTTTGCTTCAGTCTAATCGCGATCTATGGAGATTCACGATTTATCGAGACGGGAATAAGCAAAGTTTTGTATTACTCGCTTATCGCGCTAGAACTAATTCTAATAACTTTCAATGTGTTATTTGTAAGTTTAGCCTTGACAATCATCAAAAAGGTAAGATAATTCTGTGAAATCGAAGTGCAGTCCGCTCTTTTCCATCGTAATTTGATTGCGATGGCAGTTTTCTCCTTAATGCATCTATATCTGCATGCTGTATCTCGAATTACGCTGTTTCTCTACCAGGAACGATTTATTGCGATAGACGGTAGTAGCCGTAAACTTTCTATTTATCGATTTATATATAATTTCAGAATCAACTTTAACGAGTTTCGCGAACATAATAGTGATCTGTGCATCGGTCGTTCGGATTTATCAAGACTACAGTGTTATTCACTTTTTCTCAGCAGTAATCATAATTATCACAGTACAAGGCCTAGCACAGATATTCGAGCGGCTTTGCGCTACCATTTTCATTCGTGATTATGAGAGGAAAAGTCGATGGTTTCTATCCGCCGTTCCTCTTCTCATCTGTTTCTTACTCAGCGCATTTTCAGGATTAAACGTCGTTTTCAGTTTGTTATTATCTCAAGCTCTTATATGTACCGTTCTTTAGATCTCGTCCCACTCATTTCTGGAGCCTTTTATGAATATATTTTCGGCTATATTATTTTACCCGCTGTCGTATGTTTTTGTTATAATTGTTCAGGTGATTTTAATATTCTCAGATTGCAATTGTGCTTATTTATATTAATCATCGAGGCTACAAAAACCTTTTAACTAGCGACAAATATGATTTGAGTAGCAAATATCAACTACATGAGAATGTGAAGGCATTCATAGTTAGTGCATTTTAAAGAGAAACAAATCTCTTTTTCTCAATTTCATATCCAATGAAAACAAATTCAAACGTTTTCTTTTCAGTTTATCGAAATCATCAGTGCATGGGGAATTGTCGGTCTTTGCACTGCTAACTTAATTTTACTAATATGTATGTTCATTTCTGAAATATCGCTCACGTCGATATTTTATATTTGCAGGTGTCATTCATAGGACAGATATGAGTTTCCTGGCACTCTTCGGAAAAGCTTACGAGACCGTCTCTACAATGGAAGCTTTAAAAAATAACAAGCTGTATCTTTAGAATTAATAAATATTTTTAGATCATATACGGCAGTTGTACAACCTGCGTTTTGGCACAGCGAGAGTGGAGAGATCGGTTTGCAGAGAGATTTCGGACCATTTACAGGAAACTTCGGTATTCTGGATAATAATTTATCAATAAATGTATTCAGCGGCCAATCGCCTTTATCAAACGAAGAATCGACAATTCGACTACCTTCTTCTCTGAAAATAAATCGCTCGTCAGAAGAAGACACAAAAGTGAGCGTGGAGTAGAAAGAACAGCTGAAATGTGTGGAAAATACACATTTTGCACGTTGAATGCCAAAATTTTAAGTGAAAATTTATGGGAGTCAATTTGATAAACAAATTCGAAGGCTTGCAATTACTGAGGAAAAAAAAGGCATTCGCAACATTTTCTCTCTGGTTTCGCTTCCACGAAGATGCTTATTATAGCATCACGTGTAGCAACGATTTTGCTTCTCGAATAGGTCAATCTTCGAAATTCCGCTTCCCCCTTCTTAGCTTCTTTTGCTTCATAGACAATGCAGAAAGTCTACGAAGCAGACAATTCATGTTTGTAAGTCTTTTTTATCGTTTTCAATTTTTCCGTTGTCTTCCGCCTGCTTCTTTTCCGTTTTCTCAGTGAAATCTACGACGAGTCGCAATTCATCGAGACCGAATTTAGCAGGAATATTCACATTTCTCTCGTCACTTTCGAAATGACAGTAATAGTATTCAATGTGTTCCTAGTGACTATCGTATTGAGTATAGTGAGAAAGGTAAGATTCAAAGGAATATAAATAAATAATTCAAGATAAAGTCAGCGGTTTTTCATCCAAATCTCACTGCAATTACAATCTTCTTCCTTGTTCATGGCTATGTTCATTCTGCCTCTCGAGTCACACTCTTTGTCTACCAGAAGTATTTGCAGACTCTTAATGGTATTCCACAATCTCGATCCGTTCTTAAGACTCTAATTTCAGTCTCGAACCTTGCAAGTGTCTATGACGTAATATCTTGTATCGCCTTAGTTCTTAGAGTGTATCAGGGCTACACAATTCTGCTCACTTTCCCAGCTGTTGTGAGTTTTAATCTTAAATAATCAATTAATTCCATTTGTTAAGATCTTCGAGAGATTATGCGCCACAATATTGATTAGAGATTACGAGAAGAAAAGGCGTTTTTACATCTCTGCAATTCCTCTTCTCTTTAATTTCACTATAAGTTTACTCAGTGGAATAAATATCGTATTTGGTCAGCCGCGTTTCA
Organism: Pristionchus fissidentatus; assembly: GCA_036245785.1. Lineage (NCBI taxonomy): Eukaryota > Metazoa > Nematoda > Chromadorea > Rhabditida > Neodiplogasteridae > Pristionchus > Pristionchus fissidentatus. The sequence continues at coordinate 31,729,960 of BTSY01000004.1, forward strand.
ATCCTTTCGAATTCATATTCATCTTTTCAGATTTTGTTTATATTAGTAATCCAGTAATTTTTGGTTTGTTGTTCGGTACAGCGATTGTTCCATCAATCGTAAGAATTCCTCTACTTTTCGCGATTCTTCGCTTCTTTTTCCGATCGCCATTTCTATCGTCGTTTTCAATCGTCGTCGATACAAAAACATTTTATTAAGTGACGATTATGATCTCAGCACGAAATATCAATTGCATGAGAATCTAAAAGCATTCAAAGTGAGTGCAATCTACTTCTAATCACAAGACTTCTCCGTTTAGTTCATCGAAGTGGTCGTTGCTTGGGGAATTGTCAGTATTTGCACTGCCAGCCTTCTTCTGCTCGTTGGTTGGTTGATTAGATTTATGCAATTGCGTAATTTATTGTGCTTGCAGGCAACACGTATAAAACGAATCCGAATTTCGCGAACCTGTTTTATAGTGCATACGAGACTTTTTTCCGCCCTGTAAGTTACACTTTTATTGAATTTTGAAGAACATTACTTGAGGGCGTATCTCGTCGGAGTGGCAACTTGTCTGCTTGCACTGCAGGAATGGAGAGATATGTTCACAGATAGACTACGATCTCTTTATCGAAGATTGTGGTAGAGAAACCAATGTATTTTTTCGTGAAAATCCGTTGTTCTCAGTTGCATTTGTTCGACGTCTTCAATTCATAGAATTGAACCGAGTTCAATTCGACTTCCCCCGTCACTCAAAATGGATCGATCTACTCAGGAAGATACGCAGCTTTATTTCAATGATCTCATTCGAGCATGGGATAGTAAAATGAATTACTGAATTACTCAGAGAACATAAATTACGACAACGCATGATTAACATGTTTGCAAATTTACGAATAAAAAGATATGTCAATTCACGTGATATTTCCTCAAGTAGACGCCCTCAGACCCCTCATTACCTGAACTTAGGAGACTTCCGTCGGACAAATAGTAGTTGAGAGGCAACAACGATGCATTAACATCGAAAATGCAAAGTATTTGCGACCGAAAAGGAATATGTTTGTGAGTTTATAAGTTAAATGATTGAAAATATTTTGTTTGTATAGTGGTATCGCTGTCTATGGCGATGAGGCCGATCTCCATCCAGGATTCAGTACATTTCTTTATTATCTTCTCACATTTATCGATTTCGCTTTAATGCTCTACAACAACTTGCTGGTAGCCCTGGTGCTCAATATTATGAGAAAGGCAAGGAAAAGAACTGATGCCGTTAAACAGATACATTCAGTCGGCAGTATTCCATCCAAATTTGATAAATCTCTCACTTCTCTACTTGAGTCATGTATTCATTCACACTGTATCACGTATCATTCTTTTCCTCTATCAACATGGTCCATTTACCATCGACGGTGATCAATCCTCTCACAATATTTAATATTGCGTTTCGTAGATCACAGCCATGACTCTATTGTGAATATTATTGCCTACGTAACTTCTGTCGTTCGTCTCTATCAAGGATTCACAGTACCATTGATGTTCCCGGCTGTGGTTACTAACAAAATAAAGAGTGTCCGAGATAGAGAGGCTTTTTTTTAGATAGTCGAGCGTCTTCTTGCGACCATTTTCATTCGTGATTATGAGAAGGAAAATCGTGGCTACATTTCATTTATTCTTCTAGGATTTGTAGTCTTCGCAAGTTTGACCGGCGCTGTTTGCAAAGAATTCGGTATGTCTACACTCAGAGAAAAATTACTTCGTCGCATGCATGAAGTAATTAATTACTTATGTGGAAACACGCTAGAACAGCAATCGAAGTAATTGATTACTTCAAACACATTTATAGTGTATTTCCACAGAAGTAATTAATTACTTCATGCATGCGACGAAGTAATTTTTCTCTGAGTGTAGTATGGAAGCTGATTTCATTACTAATTGCAGATTTCATTCGTTTGACTCTCCCACTCATTTCTCTCCTTTCGATTCTTCTTGTAATCACCCCTGCCAGTGTAGGAAACTGAAACATTCACACCAGAATTAGATACAAAAAAAACTCAGATCGCGATAACGATAGTGATCGTTAACCGTAAACGTCATAAAACGCTCCTTCAAAGCCGGAGGTACTCACTCAGTGAGAAATATCAATTGGAGGAGAATTTGAGAGCATTTAAAGTGAGTATTCATCATTTATGGTTGCAAACCCCTCCCCCCAGAAAATAGTGATAAAATTGATTTGGTGAATTCTTGCAGTTTCTCGAGTTCATTTTAATCTGGGGAATCGTTGGAATGGCTGCTTCTGGTGCTGTTTTAGTCATCGGTATTCTCCTCCAGGCAAATTTAATATCGGAATGTAGCCTTTCAGGAAACATCTTTAAAACGGATAGGAACGTTATTGTGATTACTGGAGCTGCTTATGAAATGTGTTCGATGATGTGAGTATTCACCGATACTGGTTATGTTAAATTGTTTGCCTTTCAGGAAACATCTTTAAAACGGATAGGAACGGGACGTTTTTTTAGATTTTGACTTTTTTTAGATTGACTTTTTCGTTTTTTAGAATTTTACTTTTTTTATATTTTTTTTCCAGTTATACGTTTTTAGACATACAAAATGAAAGAAATTGATAATACTTAAAGATCGTTCGCTGGTGGTGCGTCAACTATTGTATTCAGTCAACGCGTATGGAGAGACTCTCTGTTAGTGAAAGTGAAGAGAATCTACAATCGGCTGTAAGTGACCATGGTGTGACAATAATTGAAGATGATTCATAGCCAAATATTACAGGAGCTTCCGTCAAACGATGGCAGTTCAAATTGAAATTTCTGTTCCTCGACTTCCTCCTTCCCTGAAATCAACAACGACTGAAGAGAAAACGACAACCCATTTCAATGACCTTACACATACATGGAACACAAAATTCGATGTTCGAAAAAGAAATTCTAAATAATTTCGAATCGATAAACAGACTACAATAATATATTTCAAGTGTGTTATTTTTGTTTAGCTTTGTAGTTCTCGCCGGTCTCGTGACCACCTCAATATGAGCGAGTTTGAATACCTCTAATTGAAGGGGGCAGATGCATTTTTGTCCTCAAGCCAAACAATTTGTGACCGCGTAAACTCTAACCACTCGAACTCGCTCCCCCTGATCAAAAAGATGCCGCTGAAAATATGCCATCCCAACGCCTGCTGCTTGTAAGCCGACCTTGTTCAGCAAAATAAGTTTTTTTTTCGCGCTTACTGAATTTCTTTCTAGCATCGTTCCAATCAGTGGAGATTTTGACTGGCTGCAACATGGAATGAGTACCGTATCTTATGGTGTTTTGATAAGCATCGAATTCCTCTTTATTCTCTACAATACAGTTTTTGTCAGTGCAGCTATTGGCATTGTAAGGGCGGTAGGTCAACAATGAGGAATAATAATAGTAAAAGTGTCATATTTCAGAATGCGTCCGTTTTCCAGAGTAATATGATCAATATCGGCATTTTCTTCCTGGGCAGCGCCTATTTGCACGCAGTTTCTCGTTCGATTCTTCTGCTGGTGCAGTTGAAGATACTTCAGCCTACCGGTTTAAAAATAATTTTACTCATTCTGCTTAACAATTGCAGACTGCGGCATCACAAATATCACTGATATTGTCGTTATTTTGGCCTCCCTCTTGCGAAGCATACAGCAGTATTCCGTATGCTTTCTTCTTTCAGCAATAGTAGAGTATATTGGAAGAGATAAATTAGCATATTTCATTCTGAGGTCTTCGAACGAATATTAGCAACAATCTTCATTCGTGACTACGAAAAGAAAAGACGACGCTGCATTTCATCGACTTTGATAGCTCTCACTACTTCTATGAGCACCACATCGTCGGTGTTTGAGGTCTTCGGTGAGCTACATTTCACGGTTACATGATACATATTCACTTAAGATATTGTTTTTCTACAAACTGAAACGATTTTCGTCTTAGCCGGTTTATATGTTATCCTCCTGGTTATAGTGAGTTTGGCATTTATCGATCGTCCATCATAAAGTAGAAGAGTAAAATCATTTCGAGATATCGATGTTCGTTGTTTTCTTCAATCGACGGCGATGCAATAATATCTTACTAAGCGACAGTTATACACTCAACGAGAAGTACCAGTTGATGGAAAATTTACGTGCCTTTAAGGTATAACATATATTAATATTATTTGTGCATGATCTGGTTGTCTTAAACTCATATAGTCCTTTTCTGGTATTTTTCTAACTGGACAATCTTTATGTTTTCAGTTTTTCCTCGTCATAATTATTTGGGGAGCCGTGGGATTCGCAGGTGCAATCGTCCCATTTTTAATTTGTAAGCGGCATTTGAGATTTGCGCGAGAATTGTGCGAATTTTGTGAGTGTGTATAGTCTATAATACACGTATTTCCATATTCAGCTGATCATCATCGAGGAAATTTGAATATCGCCGTTCTGAGTGGCGCAGTGTATGAAACGACAACAACGATGTTAGCAACACGAATAATATAAATACTCATTTTTGTTTCATGCATGAGATCTTTCGAAATAATAGATAAAATAAACAAATACACCATAAATACTTTTAATTTAAAGAGTATTCTCTGGTTGTGTCTCTTCGTGTTTCTTCACTCAACCCGCATGGAGAACTGCACTAAGAGTCAAATTCAATTCAACGATTTGTTATTTATGCAGGTTCGGCATTTCCTAGACACTCCTTTATTTTATTGTCTATGGTTTTTTCACTGCCCTGCATTCATCACGCGGAAAACATAATAAAATCGCACATTTGTAGAAAATAAAAAAGCGCCATTTAATAATCCCGGTAATTCTTTCAGCCGGACAGATGCAGTACTTGGCATCAAATGGATACCCGCCCAACTTCCTCCTTCCCATGGTATCAATACGAATGGCAATGAGGGCAGTCTCTACTTCAACAATCTATCTACCGCGTGGAACACTCGATTCATCGAGAATGAAAGAAGAAATCGATAAAAGATTTATGTTTGACAAATTCGAAATAAAGGTTATTGGGAATTTGGTCTGGGGATTCAAAACTTGTTGAGTAGTCGACGGCTTAGACGAGGGACAGTGAGGGCAAATCCTCCTCTCCATCAGAGAGAAATGGAGAAGGAGTGCTCGCGACGACTGACAGACTCACTCCAAGAGTATTTCACAATATTAATATTTCAGTATTTCATCGAAACTTTTGAAATATAAAAATATTTTGTTCTATTTTCATACTTACGGATGCCAAATTACTACTTCTTTCGTGCAGAAAAATGAACAACATAGAGGAACGAGCTAATTTCTTTTGTAAAAAAACAACATTCACTAAAACCAGAAATAATAGTTTTTTAGCAGACAAAACCAATAATTCTAAGCTGATTCTAATGCTCACTGCAGTTAGTGAGCACGCTGTTGACGAGAATTCGAATGGCTAAAGTTTACACGTACGCGAATTGTGTGGTTAAAGGAAAAAAAATCTGCTCCCTCAATTAGTAGATAGTACGTTTCGATATGCTCACCCATGTTTAGGTTGTCACGAGATAAGTGCACTACACCGTTTGAACAGATGTCTAATCCAAAAGAAGAAAACACTCTGCATTTTGACGCTGTAGGACTGTCGAAGGTGAGCACGCTGAAGGACTTTAACTGTCCGACCAACTCTCTAGCGCATCCACATCTTTCTCTGCGCGCTCTAGTGATCGCATGATCTCACTCTCTAACCAGTAGAGACAGGAGAGAGTCATCTATCAGAACACGGCCTAAACTCCTCCCACATCATAGTCGGTCAATGGCCCAAAATATCCCAGCCAATCTTGTCCCGGTCACTCCAAGTCCCATCCAAACTGCCAGTGAAGTTGATATCTCAATCTTTTCACTGTCAACTTCGGTTCCGTAAAAACAATAGTTACTTTTGTTAACCAATGTGGAGGCTTTGAGACTCAAAACGAAAGAAAAAAAAACTTTTAATCGAAATGCTAACTCGCAATCTACCCAAAATATTGCCACCCCGTAATTTTTGAAACAATGAACATTTTTTGTGCCCACCAAAACGCTCACAACTCGTACCAATATCCACAGGTGATTTTCAGTTTCCCATCGTATCCCCAAGTGCAATTTTCGTCAAAAGTCTAGCGAAACGCGATGTCCTCACTGCTAAGAACAACTAAGATATATTCAAATAATGAAACTTATTTGTGAGTTTGAGATCTTCTTCCAATTACTTGATTGCTGTTACTCATTTTTAGTTTAAATAAATATTTCCAGTTTCGTCGCGATCTATAGCCAATTTGACTGGGTTCTGTCGAAAAAATGCACTACCTTCTACATAATTCTTATCTTTTTCGAGCTGCTCATTATTCTGTATAACACTGTCTTCGTAAGTGCGACGATCGTAATAATGAGATCGGTTGGTATTCCATTATTTAATATTTTGAGTTTGACCTCATTTAGAAATCATCGGTTTTCCATCCAAATATGGTCGATCTGGGTCTTCTTCTCATGATTAATGCTTACGTTCACGTATTTGCTCGATCTATTTTATTACTCGTCCAACTCAAGATTATAATACCGATTGGTATAATGTGTTCCCATAAATTTTCGTAAACCGGTTACAGACAACGACATCACGAGTACTGTGAACATCCTGATATTAGCCGTATCACTTCTTCGATACTATCAGGCATATCTTGTCATCGTTGTATTCTCTACAGTGGTAAATCTCATTTCGCCTCCACCAACCACTTTTTTGTATAGATCATCGAGCGCCTTTTCGCCACTATTTTCATCAAGAACTATGAGGAGAAAAGACGAGGATTAATTTCTTTTGTGTTGATTGCAATAAGTATATCGTTTAGTTTTGGTGTCGGAGTGCATCAACTCTCCAGTAAGAAGATTGACACATACAACGTAGTTAAACAGAAACAATTTAGATGTTCTGTTATCCAGAACTGCGAATTATGTTGTCCTCACTGTTTACACGATGACAATTGGACTGGTAAGGTTGAATAATTGTAAAATGGTTTTAAGATGTAGATCAACTTACTTATGTCTCAAATAATCGATCATTCTAGATCGCGACGTCAATAGTCCTCTTCAATAAACGAAGATACAGAAACATTCTGCTCAGCAATAGTTACTCGCTGAGCGAAAAGTATCAGTTGAAGGAGAATTTGCGAGCTTTTGAAGCGAGTATCAATTGTGATTTCTTGCCTAATATTTAATGTAGTATCTCATCTTTGTCGTTGCTTGGGGATTTTTCGGCATTGGAGTGTTCTACGTTATTTTATACATCGGTAAGTCACACATGAACAAAATCGTTCATCTCTATTTTTTTTTATTTTTTTTGTGCATTTTTTTGCCTCTTGAAGTTACTCATCAGAAAATGTAAGCTCCTTTAGCTGACCTTCATCAACAAAATCGCGAAATTTTGGCACTCTGTGGTCAAGCGCACGAAACATCATCGGCTGCGTGAGAACATTTATTACATTTACATTATCTTTACAAAAGGTCTTCCACTTATTTTCTTATCGGACAAATAATCACAAATTAATTATTGTAGTTTTGCAGTATCTACGCGTGTTCCATCACAAGTGCTTTTCTCACTCAACCAATCTGGAGAATCGCTCTGAAACGAAAAATTGTGAAATTTATATCGAAATGCAGGTTAGACCACATACTAGATTATTCTATGAAAGTACCGGAAAAATACCTACTGTTATTTGCTCGTTACCGTACCATTTAAAAAAAGTTAATTGTAGGTGCAGAATTGGATCTGAAGCTGTCTCAGTCTCACCGACTTCACTTGTCAAGACAGTCGATCCAGGAACTGTCTATTTCAAGCATCTCGCAGAAGCATGGAATCGATAAGTAAACTTGATTTGATAAAGAATATTCTTTACTTTCTTTTTCCCTGTACTATATTTCAACAAATTATAATGTAAATATGCTATATTTCAACAAATTATAATGTAAATACACAAAATAAACATGCGTACCCACTGTACCCCGAGACCAAAGTCCCATCCAAAATGGCTGGCAGCTGAATTGCTCTCACATCTCTTATTTCACTGCTTGCGCCTACCGAAATCTCAATATGTCTTCTCTCTTTACCACATCGAAAATTTGTCTAAGTGTAAATAATGACACTTGCTTGTGAGTTTATCATTCTCAAATATTATGTTCTACATTGTTGTGTAGTTTCTGTTTTCGTATCTTGCTCATCACTGTGTTGGCACCATGCCAAGAAGCTTTCGTTGTCTGTCTCTCTCGTTTTTCGCACTCCCAAGATTATTACCTCTTTCTCTAAGTTGATCTCGTCGACACTCTATCGGATGTGCTTTGCAGATTTCTCGTGTCCTTCAGTAAATTTGACTGGATTCAACCGGGAATCAGCACCATTGCATTCGTCTTTCTACTTTCTCTCGAATTTCTTTTAATTCTTTGCAACACGATATTTATCAGCATTGCCATTGGAATACAGAAATCGGTGTGTTTATGAAACGAATTGGCATACACTTTACATATTATAGAATACATCAGTGTTTCATCGTAACATGGTGGATATCGGTGTTCTCACAATGATCCATGGATACATTCATCCAATATATCGAGTTCTTCTATTGCCGATTCAACTCAATCTCATTCAACCAATGTGTCAGCTTTACACATTGCGCACAGAATATCTATATTTATTTGAAGACGACAATTTCACAAGCATCGACAATATTGTGATGATTCTTCTTTCGATTCTCCGTTTCTATCAAAAGTACATGATTGCGGTTCTCTTTTCAACAATAGTAAGATATTTTTTTTATAAATACTAAAAAAGGTAAACAAATATTTGCAGGTGATCGAACGTCTCTTCGCTACTATCTTTGTAAAGAATTACGAAAGGAAAAGACACCGGTCGATTTCTTCAGTATTGATTGCTGTCAATATAATATCGATCCTTCTCTTGAGCTCCACTCAAATGTTCCGTAAGAGTTTTCCTAATAAGCAATAAATTATATATTCTATCCAAGATTTCGCACTCAACAGTGAAGTGACCTACGCTCTATTCACTTTCTACATAGTAGTCATCACTCTGGTAAGATTACGGAGGTGTGAAAAGAAATAATGCGAGTTCCGTATGATTTCGTTCCCTTTGCAGACAGCAATTTCCATTCTTCTCTTCAATAAGCGACGATACATGAATATTTTACTGAGTGGCAGTTACTCCCTCAGTGAAAAGTATCAGCTCAAAGAGAATCTCAAATCATTCGAGGCGTGTTTTAACTTCTTATTTCTTTTCGAAAATACATTTTAGTATCTCATCTTCGTCATTATTTGGGGATTCGGAGGATTTGGATTGATCTCTGTCATTTCCTTCGTCTGTGAGTAAATATTCACCCTTCGATTCCAGGTGAATTGTTTCTTTCAGCCAGCAGCAATAATCGTAATCTCAACGTCGTTGCTCTATGTGGACAGGCACAGGAAACCGCAAATACTGTGTATGTAGACTAAAATGATTTGAGCAGATCAAATTATGAAAGCTTCCCCGTCCCCAGTTTAGATTATCGTATATTCTGCATCGTTTCTTTAATTTTCTGTTGCGCCCTTCGCGGGTGTATGAAGTAAAAATAAAGAAAAGAGTGAAAATAATATAGTCGCTTCAGTATCTACGCTGGTTGTGTCATGAGTGGTTTCCTCCCTCAACCCAAGTGGAGAATCGCATTGAAGCACAAGATTGTCATGCTATTCTGCAGGTTAGTTTGAGTGTCTGTGCAATCGAGCTATTTTTTGTTTGAAGATTGAAGACCTTTGAAATTGGGAGATCGTCTGTCTCTCCTACTCGTCATGTGAGAAGAACAGTGGACGATGATACCGACATCTACTTCAAGACTTTAGCCGAAGCCTGGAATCGCCCTTGAAAAGTGATAGTAAATAATATACCAAGTAGTTAGCATTCATTGCTTACATTTTTTGAGGCATTTGCAACGAAATATTAGTTTTCTCTTCAGCGAATGCCACCGAAAGAGAACCTGCAATGCATAATCTGTATTACATAGTTTGATAGAGTTACTTTGATTCTTCGAATGCACTTTAAAATAACTTCATTTATATCTCAAGATACCTCAAGGCTCGCATTATTTTTTAAATGTTCTGTTTGATTTCGACTCTCCTCACAGATTGAGTGAACAAACCACTCGTGACACAACCGGCGATCACTATCATCATTTTTTTGTGTGTTTTATCAAGATTGAAGAAAACATGATTTACTTATGCAATCAATGGTGTTTCTTGTGCTTGTCCATAAAGCGCCATGATATTGAAATTGTTTTTATGACTGTGAGCTGAAGGATCGACTTATATTAGGCTTATCGACTTATATTAGGCTTATCGACTTAGGCTCGAGTAAAGTGATCACTGAGGAAAATTAGCAGCTAGGCTAATTTTCCACTGCTCGCAATTATTTGTGAACAGAATGTGACATTTTAAAAATGTATTTCTTATCCTAGAAAAAGATGCTGTCGATCAAGCTCTTTCTCAAGCATCGAGACTTTGACTTAAAACTCGAATACGAAAAATACTATGTATAAATACACAATGATACATACGTTCCAATTAAATACATTTATTGCAAATATATTTTTCTTAGAAATAGCTCTAAAATAATATGATATGATATCTTTGGAGTCTTATTTAGTAGATTACACATCAGAATACAAAGATCTTTGATTGTGAATGAGAGAGTTGATCACCTGCTCAAATGGAAGGGTACAAGTTGGCTCACTTTCTGATGTCCGTAGAAACTAGAATGTTTACAGGAGTGCAGGATGGGTTTATTATTTATAGGCTATAAATATAGTTCCATTATAAATAAGCGACATTAGATTGTACGTACATTTACTCATCCGATAAAAGATTATTTTCCGTTTTACTCAAAACTCATAAAGGCAATGATAGATAGAACAGACACAAAAAATAAAATATTTTGGTAAACTCTGACAGAGTCTCAATAAAAAAAGTTCCAGTGTTTGATGGAGTGCATTGCAGATTTGTCTGTCTCTAAGAACATTAATTTTCTCGGCGTAAACATGTCTCCCAATTTTCAAGTAACGTCCAATTTCGCAGCTGAATTTTCACTTAACCCCCCATTTCGCAGCCTCCACTTACTCTACTCTAGCAAAATTTCGGACACCAATGGCAGCTTTGTATAGGACAACCAAAATCTGCCAGAATAATGACACGTGTGTGTGAGTTACCTATTTATTGCGATATAGTTGTGATAGCTGCAATTAATTAATGTTTTACAATGTTTTTTGCAGGTTTGTCGGCATTTTCAGCGAATTTGACTGGATTCAATCGGGAAATAACACTATTGCCTACTCATTTCTGATTCTATTCGAGCTTATATTTATCACTTACAACACATGTTTTGTCAGTCTCACCATTGGAATAATGCGATCGGTAGCTGGGCTAAAATCACTCAATTATGACATGTCTTTTTTTCAGAAGGTGTCAGTCTTTCACCCAAATATGATCGATCTCGAAATGATTATGATGATCAACGCTTACATTCATGCATTTTGTCGCTCGATACTCCTACTTGTTCAATTGAAAATACTTTGTCCGAACGGTTCGATTTTATTATTATCGATTTTGATTACTACTTTTCATAGATGGTGATTTTACAACTGTTGTCAATATCCTCGTTATCTCTATGTCTCTTCTTCGTTACTATCAAGGCTACATGGTCATATTTATCTTCTCCACAATTGTATGATTCTCATTATGTGTGAATGCAAAATCTCCAAACTTCTCAGGTGATCGAACGCCTTTTAGCTACAATTTTCATCAAGACTTACGAACAGAAAAGACGGGGAGCCATTTCTTTCGTTCTTGTGTCTGTCAATATTCTGACAGGCGCTCTCGTCAGTTATTATCAAATCTTCAGTAAGAATCTGTGTAATATAAATTGAGACTTGTATAGATCTTGCAGATGCAACAGCAAACAACAGCAGGGTCAATTATTCTATTTACGCTGTTTACATTGTAATTATGACGTTGGTAAGCACCTGTTATATGATATTCTTTGTAATTGACGATCCCTTGTCGATACTCAGTTTGCAGATCTCAGTTGGCATCGTTGTTTTCAACAAACGAAGATACAAAAATATTCTTCTAAGTAGCACCTACTCCCTTAGCGAAAAGTATCAATTGAAGGAGAATTTAAGAGCATTTGATGTATGTATGCATGCGCATTATCAATATCCAAAAGTATAATTCAGTATCTACTCGTCAATGTTTCTACAGGATTCATCGGCTTTGCAGTCATTTTCTCCATTTTCTTCATCGGTAATATGATACAATGACAAATAAAGGTGTACTAACAGAGAACGAGTCATTTTCCGAAAGTTTTACCGGCACGTGTACTTAAAATCACCAAATATAACTTGATCAATCCCAATTTTAGCTGATCGCAATAAGGACAACTTAAATGCTCTTGCAATGTGTGGGCAAGTACACGAAACCGTTTCAACAGCGTGAGTCAACATTTATCATTTTATTTATTATTTACTTTTATTGTTATTTAGCGTTTACGGCGGTTCTGTAACGTGTTGTTTCCTAAGTCAATCTGAATGGAGGCGAGCTCTCAAGAGCAAACTCGGCAAACTTCTTTCAATTGAACGGTTCGTTTCGAGAAGTTTGTTATATTCCATTTTTTTTATTTATTTTCAGGTTCAAATTAATCGAGGAAACAATGAATTCGTTGGCTTGAACAAAATTGAAGGAGGAATCTACTTTAAGAATTTATCCGATGATTGGGACTCACAATACATCACTCATAAGAAGAAGAAGAAGGAATAAACCACCTCCTATATTTGTCCACTTTATCGCAATTACACCACTCCACAATGTTTTTCTTGCATTCAATATTACTCTTCGAATTCAAAATTTCATGTTTTTGAGTTTGAGATGAACAGCAATACTTTATCATATTTAATTGTGGAAACCTTTTCTAATACGAAATATGTTTGAGTGTAAGCATCGACTGGAAACGACACGTAACACGCGAATCAGACATTTTGATGAGTGAGAAAGATACAAAACGAAGTTATACATGAACAATTATCCGAAAGAGTGCGATACTTGTAGGGATATTGATCGATGTAGATCAATGTGAGAGAAGTTGGCAGGTTGCCAAATTTAGCGTGGATGAATAGTTTATAAAATCAATAAATGGAGGTTTGACGAAGTCGTGAATCTCCACGTAGATATTCCTGATCGTAGAGAGGAGAAACCTGAGCAAAAAACTGCTATGAAAGTGATATAGAAAAATAAAATATCATACATAAATGACATTTTATAGAATGGATAAACGAGGTTTGGTGAATATTACGTACCGGTATTCTGGGGATGTTGACAGGTGTTCTGGCTGCATTGAGAGAAGCCTCATGAGAGGAAGTGAGACTGGATCTGAAGTTTATAAACTGCACTCACATCTTCTCGTCTTATGTACTTTGCTTCTGAATGCATGATAATATTTACATAGTGATGAAGTAATTGCGAATTCACAGACCGATGTTGATGGTAGTTGTACTGTGGATGACGATGGTAGAGAGTCGTCGGAGTGGTCGGAGCTGCTTGCATCTACAATTAAAATTGAGACATGAAACAAATAAAAACTTAGAATCAAGATACACCATATAACTCGCTTTTTTCGCGGTGAATTTCAAGTATGCGGTAGAAAGTGCTGAAAAGTGTGTCACATCTTTGTTCAAAGGATATTAGCATGCGATATAAAGATCAATAATGTAACCAAGAGATCAATCCCGTTTTGTTCGTAATCTAAATTCTTCAGAAATAATTGTTTAAAAAGGAAAAAAAATATCTGACCCCGTTGCATCCGGGGGGCGGTGAGTACGTGTTGTATTTCACACTGTGAACTCGATTGAGTCCCGGCCCGCGTCGTTCCAGAGTCTCATTACGGTAGCTGTCCTGAATTATCGACATATGACAACTTGGAAATAACTCTTGTCAAAAAGTTCACTATTGCTCGTCGCATATTCAAAGAACATATTGGGATACGGAGTAGTGTAAATCTATGGAATGGCGTACCCTCGGTGTTGAGTAGAACGACGGCGAAGGTGTTTGACTGTTTGCTGCAGCTGCTGCAGCTGCAGAGTTGCCAGAGGGAACGATGCGAGGCGGCGACCGAACAGTGGGGTCGATGGCTGCAAATTCCGATGCATCATGCTGCATATGCTGCACATTTTGGTATTTTGTATAGTCTCGTGAACCTTTTTTTAGATGCTTACCGTTATAAATAAACTGGACATGCCGTTTTGCCCACTTCTGGTCATCATTATGGAGGAAATTTCGTTTTGGCCCCTGAGCAAATTGAGGGGGACCCTTGTCAATTTTACAGTACGCTCAAGAAAGTTATTCGTGAAATACATCAACGCACAGCCAGTCCTTTTGCCTCATCGTAAAAAACTTGAGACGTTTCCACTCCTCAATCCTCATTTGTTTATTTCTCACAAGTGTTTTGGAGAGAATATCAGTGATTTTTAACACAACAATGCTGTCAAACACTCCGTTGTTTGTTTTCTTTGTTATAAAACAACATGCAAACATAACTTGTTTTCTCTCCTCTTTTTCCGTTGTTCTCGCTCCCAATTAGTTCCTCCATCGTATTCTGATCGTTTGGCTTACTACAATATTCGTAGTCTCTATGTTCGTCGGATCGTTGCTGATTTTGTATTTGCATTGAAAATCTTTGCTTGTTCTGTTGATCTACCGGTCAATCGTTTCTACACTTTTCGTTCCAGAAGTAGGCGTCATAATGCATTTGTTTTGCATATCCCGAAAGCCTCCCGCGAAAATCTCAAAGCATCGTTCGCTCATAGAACTGCCCGTTTTTTTGAATAAATTACACTTAATTTGTGACCCTAAACTTTCCATCCCCACAATCAAAAATCATTTATTGCTAATTGCTGACCTCCCATCATCACTAGGTATTCCTGTTCCCAATCTATAGATCCCCTCCCCAACTCCGAACACTTCCCCGATTTGGGCTCCACACGGAGATCCAATAAGACATACATTGGATAAGCGGCTCCTCCACCGCTTTTGAGGCTCCTCCCCTCACTCCCCATCCAATTCCCGTGGGGTGGCCCCGATCACTCCCTTCCCGCTCCCCACTCCCGCGAATGACCCATTATTAAATATCATTTTTAACTCGTTCATTTTTGTACATGTTGTCGCACCCTTGTGGTGTACGATAAATAAATAAATAAATGTTTTACTTTTTTTGCTGCAAATATCTCTCTCCAATCTTTTCTTAAGTTCGGAAGAGTCTCTCAAATGTTGTTATCTCCAGGTAGACTTCTTAGTGAAGGAGCTCTCAGAAACAATTCAATTGGGATCTCATCCAATTGTCTCTCCGAAGTGTCTTAGTGGTGGACATCCATTTGGATTTCTATCTGTTGCATACTTGGAAAGACGAGAGAGTGTGGGAAATGGAGAGAGTCGAGAAAGCATTGGGAGAAAAACAGAGATCCCTTTCAGGAGGTTTTCCCGAGGGAGAAAAGTGAGTGGACGGACAGAAAGGAGCAACAGAGACAAGAGAGAGAGAGAGAGAAAGAGATGAACACATGATGATAAGCCATCTCAGATTGAGAGAGAGGGTGGATGATTCCCATAATGTGACCTACGTCAACATCAAACACATATGCGGGATATATGAGCTTGATTTCAGGAGGAAACGTCTCTTATCTACTGCCTACATAATTACACAGTTTCAAAGTTCCAGAAAGGGGTAAAAGCTTGAGTGACAATGAGTGAAAGTGAGAGTGACCATCTCGCTTTCATTCGCTTTTTCGTCTCTGACCCCTTTCTGGAGCATGGACTGGGAGTGTGAAATATATCAGTCAACTCACACATAGATCGAGGTCGACGTGCACTTTGACTTCGTTGAATTGTCGAACCACGACGACGAACTGATGAGTGGGGCTGAAATATTGTATTTATGTTATTTTTATAATTTTTGATATTATTCAACAACTATGCATTTCTAGATCAATTGTAATATTTAGAAGAAATTTAATTTTCAACAATTAACCTGAAAGTTGCCGCCATTCTGCCAGAATTTGGAGAATTCCCTCGCGTTTCTGTTCACATTCGACGCGTTTCGACGAATCTGCGGTGCTGTCGAGGCTGAAAGACGAGCGTTACTCGAGCCGGGTTTAAACCGTGCACATTTAGGGGACGGACAGTTTGGCTCTCTATTCTATCGATCACCAACCTCCCTCATGGCATGAGTAAGCACGTTGGCGCTTGGGGGTGCCTGTGAATGCGGACTTTCTTAATTATACAAAATTAAAATAATGATTACCTGAGAATTTGCCTGCTTTGCTCGTGGAAGACTGCGATGAGCCCATTTGTTCTGCAAGAAAAGAATAGGGAGAGATCAATTTCATTCCAAGACACGCGACCACAAAAAGAGAGAGAGATGAAAATATCCACGAGAGGTCAAAAGAAGCAACGACAAAGGGAGGAGAATAGTGATGAATGGCCATGGCTGCATACGAAAAGAGACAACACAAGAGACAGGAGAGACTAGACGATTTAGAAAGTAGAACTACCAGAGAGACCATACAGATTATCCTTGTGATGAATGGAAGACAGCTTATAACTGCACTTCCCAACCAGTTTCTCCCCGACCGTCGACGTTGTCGGAGAACACTAAGTGCGACCTGGTCGACCGTCTCAGACTCCGCCCATCGGTCGCCGTCTCTCCCCTTGCAGCACTCTCTCTGCAGTCAGAAAGAGCGAGATAGCACGTGAATTGGAGAGAGCCGTCCGCAACCCCCTCAAATCCGGCCATAACAAAGGGGCTAATCACGCGGCAAAAATGGGCAGCCGGGCGCTATTTTGGAGAGGAGAAAGAGAAGAAAGACCATGTGATGATAGAACTACGGAGAAGAAGAGAAGTTCCGATGAGAAGGATATGATGGGAGGACATTCTGCACATTCCACTGCCCGGTCAACCCTCCAGAAAGGGGATGGGAGTGAGAGAGCGTGGAAAATGGAGAGAGACTATCTCACTTTTGCACACTCTCTCGCCCTGACCGCGTTCTGTAGGGTTGGAATGATGAGTGCAGTGATTGAAGAGAGAAGCATTGTCCGAGTAGAGCTTCAAATTATGTTAAATATAATAATTGGATTAGATAATTCCGCGTACCCGACCGGGAAAGAGAGGGCGGCAATGACGAGGTCTGATCCAATTATTTACCCGAACTTTAAAACCTATTGTAGAGAGGATCTGTAGATTCAACTGAAGCATTTCGTCTTTGTTGTTTTCAGTTGAATGAAATTGCGCGAATCTTGGAAGAAAAATTGCGAAAGAGAAGGAGGAGCGGGGAAATTTACACGCGGAAGCTACGCTCGTAAATTTGCATTCGCTTTTCATTGTGGGTGGTCGACTGACGTTGGAAGTGAAAAGGAGAGAATTGTTTGTGTGCATCATGGACGGCGACGGGAGAGAGAGAGACCAAGTCTGAGATCGAGACTCATTAATATGCGATTTGGTGGGTAGGCGACGGAATGGTTACAGAAGGAGAGAGAGAGAGAGAGAGAGGGAGAGACGACAAGTGACTTGTGGTGAATAACAGCAAATGGATGGTCTGATATAATAAATGTCGGATACAGCGGCGGAATTGTCGCAGACTACGATGTCGAGTGCTATATTTAGAGAAGTGGGGAGATAATACTGTAAGTGAGAATAGGAGAGAGAGAGAGAGAGAGAGAGAGAGGCGGATTCGACTCAATTTGCGATTGCTCTACAAGAAACACTCAGGGAGACGAACGAAGCTGCATGCGAGTGTCAACAAAAAAGGAACGAAATAGCTCTAATTTCCTCCGATCGTGCGAATTACACGAGACGGGTTTGACAGGAGGATTTCGCTATTTATCATGTACAGGAGAGAATTGAAAAGGTAAAATTTAATTAGTATTTTAATATCAATAGCTATGCTTATGAGTACTACAAATAATAGTGTTCGAAACTGTAGTAGCCATAGCTCTCTAAGCGTCAAAGTGCTTCCCTCTACACATGGCCTTCTTCGTTCTGACTGAAGCTTGAGATGTTCCACTAACGAGATAATTTGTTCGCCCTTTCGAGTGTCCAACAATCGACTTCTTGTCGTCTAAGTGGTAGTAAACAGAACACTTTCCTCTCCCCCCCAATAACAGAACTCTCAGTCCTAATTCCGTTCCTTCTCAATAGTCTTTGTTGTCTTAGAAATCGTGTCTGATTGTGAGTGACCATTGAGAGTGGGCTTTTCACGTGTGAAATTTCTCGTGCCAAGTAATACTACACAAGCTTCCCTAAAATAACAGAATAGACAAAGCGTCATTATAATGCCTCATTTGTGGTCGCCGTGGGGTCAGAAATGTTTTTGTCATTCCCCTACACTCTCTCACCTACCGACGGTCGATCGAATGTGGAGAATGACGAGACCATTACTGACATCAACAAAAAACCCAATAAAGCGGTTTCTGCAACAAAGCCCCGTCAAAGATTGAATGTTTTCTGGTCTTTTTGACAGCTGCAGAAAGAATTGAGTGGGCGGAACATCGAGCAAATCAATCCGAAATTCGTTGTAAGAGGACGAATAGAGACAATTGACATGAGGGATTTTGGGAGAGAGCAGAGATCAGTGGATGAATTCTAGCATGAAATCTTGCAGAAAAGGGAGAAACTGACGTCAAATGGATTCAGATTTGACGATTAGCGAGAAAGGAAAAATCGACGTTAATCTGAGTGAGAGATACGTATCCAGATGGATTAAATTACAAGAAGAAATCGAAAATCACGGCGAAACAAGGAGAAACTGGAAGAATAGTCGAAGACTCAATGGAGGAAGTGAAATGAGAGAGTGGAGGATGTTTATGGAAGTGAGCATCTCCCATTGCAGTGAGTGTACTTTGACCTACTAGACTTTTAGAACATATTGGTTCCCGGAATAGAGAGAGAGAAGAAGGAGGAAGAGAGACAATTGGGAAATGTTTCTAGAGTACGGCAAGACATAGAGAGCAGGACCATGCGTTCTGGGCAAAATGAATTCGTAGTGAGACCTCCGCCTACTCACATACTGTTTTCGCGCTCTCTAACAGCTTGTCTCAATTTGCATACTTTCCAGAATGCCGTGCCCTGGATAGCACTACTGACACATCAGTGGACTATAGAAATCCATTGAATATTTATATGAGGGCTGGAATATGGAGTAGAGATGGTATAGCTCCGTTGAATGCGAGAGATGGTCATCGTTGTGTGTTATGAGCGTCTCTTCCCCTGGTTCGGTTTATGATGCTCTCAAGTGCAAAACACGGTCCATTCTCACAATCGGCATGAATTGGAAGGAGAGAGAGAGAGAGAGAGAGAGAGGGAGAGAGAGAGAGAGAGAGAGAGAGAGAGAGAGAGAGAGCTATGAGTACTGCCAATAGACCGAGACCGAGAGACTGTTTGTGTATCGGACGCCTAACGAACCCTCTTCCAACCAAAACTTCTCAGTCGAGATACGAAGACTTCTTTTCTCTCTCTCTAAATTGCAGGGCGGTAATTCGAAAGTGAGAAAAGAGAGAAGGGAGAAACAACAGTCAACTTTCCACAGGACACTCAATTTCCCGTTTGAGAACTTTCTATTTCCCACTGTTTATTGCCATTTATGGAAATCGCAGAGAACGGCCGTCGAAATTTTTCGTGAGAAGAGGAGAAAACTTCATTGGGACCGCAGCTTTTTGGTTCTTAGAACAGATCGAGTCAACATTCAGAGCGACAATTTGGTTATTGCTAAATACGAAGAAATGAGAGATGAGGAACTGATCACAAACTATCGTTGGATCGGGGGACTTACATTTTAGAATGGGGGTATTATAGAACTTTTGAAGAACAAAAAAGATGATAAGATTCGTCTGAAATCAATTGGCATGGTCGAATAATCTTCGGAAACGAGTTTTAGAACGATTTCTGAAATGGTACATATACCCCTTGTGGTAGCTAATGGAGAGAAAATGTGAGCGAAGAAAGGCTTTAAGAAAGACTGGAAATTTCACATGTTTCTTTGTCTCTAACAAATTCGCGATGGGAAAAATACTGAGGACAAAGCACCTCTTTCTATGTCCAAATCGCCTCTAGATTGCACTGAGGACACAAATTGAAACGGGAAGTGGAATTATGCCTTGTTTTCCACGATTGTCCTTCCTGAGAGGATAGAGACTGACTACCTAGCAACAACTGTACCAAACATCCATCTGAATTTCCGCTTCTTTGGAAATCTTCGGAAAAGGAGGAAATAATCGAGAAGGAAATCCATTTGAATCACCGCGTTTGCGTTATTGGTTATGAGAAAAAAAGGAAACGTTGTTCCGTGCCAAACGATGTTGCAGTAGCATGCTTTTATAGCATGCGTTTGACAGAGCAGCCGGTAAAGCAGCTGCAACATCGGATTACGCAGCCTAAGTCGCAGTCACAGTTGCTATGATTGCAAGTTGCGGAAGGGAGTTGTTATGCTACGCAGGTTATGAGAAGACGCAGTAGTCACTGACAAGATAGGACGAATGCACATCGTGCCACAGGGCGGAAAAAAATACGAAAAGGGGTTCGGAGTGTGAAAATCGAAATGAACTCTCGTAGTTTGGCGCACTCTCTCTCCGTTACCAATTTCTCCAAGTTTTGAATTGTGTGAATGAGACTGGACTCGTAGGAGTCTAATCCAGTTGTAAATGAATAGAAAGAGAAGATAAGAGAGATTTGGAAGATATCTGACGGCATCAAAGAGAACACTTCTTGCTCTCTCGTTGTTAGAGTACCGGAAGTTTGTACAGGATCGGGGCAGATGAGAGAGTGTGCGGATCACGGAGAGTGGCAGACAGTTAGAGTGTACGAAATAGTGAATGGATACGAGAGAGTGCCCTGGGGTGTCAAGGATCCTCTTTCTCTCTGTGTGTATTCACGCCTTCGGGAGGGGGGATTGGGGCGTTGCGTCATCACTAGGTAATCTGTTGGCGGAACAGCTAAAAACGATGACGGACATCAAAAACGGACTGAAAACTGAGGAGGAAATGGATACGTTTGGAATGGAGAGAAATGGGGGGGAAGAATGGGAGGAAAGGTGAAATCGGAATCCTTTTCGTGTGGTTCCTCGACGTTGCTGTGAAAAGAGAAGGAAACAGATTTTCGCCACTTTTTTGGCTAAAGGACGAGTGTTCTCGTAGAGTGAAGATGGATCAGAGGATGAAGTGAAACCGACATGAGATGAGAAGAGGAAGTATCGAATTAATGATGAGAGAAGAGGGAATATAACGAATGATTGATGCACTTTTATAGAGAAACTATCGGGGAATAGTGACGCTTTCATTAGAGTTGATGATGAAAAAGTAGAATAATTGGAGAAAGAAGTGAGACCGATGATGAGTTTGAGAATGACTCGGAGTTCTGAGAAGACTTGAGTGAATCCGTCATTGACTATGCACAACGATAGATAGGAAGGGAGGATCTGTGGAAGGAACTCAGAGGGAATTCATCGTCTTCCGAGTGCTCTGAGAGTGAGAGAACGTGTGAAATGAAGAGAATATCGCGTGTAGAAGAATATTCGAGTGTGGTGAGTAGAGAGAAAAAGAGAGAATTCAACGCATGATGGGACCAGATTATGACTTCCGAATATTGAAATATTGCTGCAGTGAATCGACGCACGCATTTTGAATGCAAAGTAGTCGAAACCGGTGAAAAAGAGGGATTTGAAGATGTCTCTGACTGAGATAATTCGCAGCTTAGAAGAAAAAGATCGGATTTGGGTTGAAATCTGAGATATGAGGAAGTTTCTCCATAAAAGGGCAGATTGGGACACAACACGAATAGCTCGTTATTCGAATTGAAATGGGCCGAAATTTAATTAGGTTCCTTCCACTTTCAGCAATGGAGGGAAAGGGTAGAGAGGGAGGAGGGGAGGGGGAGCCCTCACAACTATTTTTGATGACGAGATCGTTTGTTTGATGGACAAACTGAGTCATTCGAGTGGTCAATTATGCATGACTCTCATATTTTGCGGTGTCTACGTTGGTCCAAAAGCTCAACTTTCCCTCCACCATCAGTGAATGAGAGTGTGAGAAGAAATGAATGAACGAATGTACTAGTTGAAAGAGAGATACATTCAATTTCTACCGATAGAACGTTTGAATTCATTAGAATTGGCTAACTCATTGAAGTGATAATTTCTCCCTCTCATTTAGTAATTGGAGGGAGGAAGTCGAGTCCAACGTAGACATTGTATGAATTTAATGTTGTATATCCGCAGGAAAGACAATGAAAAAAAAGTAACTACGAAGTAATTGGAAACGACTATTAAAACGTTCGACTTTCGTTTAGGTAATTTTGTTGTCTAGAAATGGTGGCCAATAAGTCCCCTTGACCTCCTTTGTGAAGATTGTGCAGTACCATAAGTGCGTCGAACGTTCAATTCTGTAAATGTCAAATAATGGCTAATTCAACTACGGAATATATTTTATCAATAGAAAATTAACGTTATTTGATAATACGAATACTTGCTCGTATACAAAAAATACTATAAATTTAAAATTTATAAATAAATAAATCAAATATGGCTGCTAATACATTCGCTCTTCTCAATTATCCTTCTCCGACCACACAGTAAATATGTAATTTGACTCTCTAACTTCTCAACTAACAGCTATTTTGCTGTAAGGAAGCATTACTATTATCGTACATTTGGAGTAGAAAGTAATATGCGATTCTTCGCTACTGAAAACTAAAAGTGCAGTATTTATATTATATTGAGAACACGACTAAAAACGATTGATAAAAGTTTAACGCATTCACCAATGCTGCCAAAATTTACGTCCAGTAACATTTCAATATTTTTAGTGCACATTTGAATTCCCGCATCCTGCTCCAAGTAAAGCTACGCATGGAAATTGTCTACCTGGGGTTTACAACTTTTCCACACCTCGGAAAACTATTCCAAGGCGCTAGCTTCTATGGGAGCCGAGATGCCCACTACTGGGAATTCAAGGTTAAATTGTCAACCCATCAAATTTGCGCAGCATAAAACGAAATTTTTTTCCTGAATAATAAATGACTGGAAAGTGTAAACTTCTTGATGTTTTAATGTATTTTTGCTTACACTATTCATCCTCTCTCTCTTCACTTCAATCTCATTCCTCTCTTTTCTCGGGTGATAAAACATCTCGACGCCCTCTTATTTTATCGAGTCTCATCACTTCTCTCTCTCTCTCTCTCTCCCTTTCTTTCTCTCTCACTCCGTCACTCTTTCGCAGACGCGAAAACGATAGAGTGACTGCCTTTCTTTCTCTTTCTTTCAAAAGTCAGTCCACCATCGACTCTCTCCCTTTCACACACTCTCTCTCCGGTTAGAGTGAGTGAGAGAGTGTGGTAAAGTGAGAGAGTGGTAGACCGGTCGTCGTAGTCAAAAGCCTATTCAGAGACTCTTCCAGTGAGTCGAAACAAACAGACGAAGACCAACTCGAAACCAAAGAATTATTTGAATGCAACAAAAAAATCCAATCATTATTTTTGTACGTGTGAAGAAAAGTGCGAATCTTTCTTCATTTGTTTTCATTTCGCTCAGTTTCTCATGTGATGCAAACCTTTCACAAAGAGACCGAGAGAGTGAATGAACGCGAGAGAGATTCTCTCATTGTTACACACACTTTCTCCCTCCTGACACCTTTCCAGTGTTTTTATTACAATTTAAAAGTGGCACCTTCATGAACTATTTGTGTGTGTTTTCTTTTTCTATACTTCGGCGTGTCTCTTGATTTGTCATGGTCTCTCGCATTGTTTAGGAGCGGAACGTTTTAATAATTCGGAAGTTTGTTTCTGAATTTGTATTATCGATTTCATTTTATTTTTTTTTCAATTAAAAGTGCATGCGACGTCAACGGCGGTCAATTCATCTCTATTTCTCTATTTCTTCTTCCCTCTTTTCTCCTTCTTTCTCAATCCTCTTCAAGGCACTTCGTTACTTTTCTCTCTCTTCTTTTTCTCGTCCAGGGGAGACTCAAATATGGCGTGTGAGTCCCGTTCGCAAAATAGAAAAGATTGCACTTTTACGGGAAATTCACACCTTCTTACTTTCAAGGGGCCATGATTGAACGGATTTAATCAGCTTACCGTTCCTTGCCGGGTTGCAAATTTCGTGAAATTTTCGTCGGCCCGATAATTTTTATTTTACAAGTTTACTTAATCGAGGAAAATTAAACATTAAACAGCAAAAAAAACTTCATACACAGGTCTCATTTTCGAAAGAAAAATTGTTCCGTGTATACGCGCAAATACTCACGTTTGCCGAATTTTTTTTTCTGTATTTCGCACGATTCGCTGGTGAGATCAATATCTGAGCTGTACAATGTTGAAATTTATATTTGTTGCCTATTCATTTGTTTAAAATGAGTGTTGAATAGCGCTAATTTAATATTGGTTTGTTGTTAAGTTTGATATTTCTTGACGCCATCGATTCGTCTATTGCCCTTACCGAATCGACCATTCGAGCTTGTTTTCCTGATGGTTTTTGTTTTTAGCATTAAGCTCGAGTTATTTTTCCGCTGGCCTTGTTTCCACTTTATCTTTGCTGCTCCTCAAATCTCTTCTTCTCATCGTCGTAATGGGCGATGGATAACCGCCCTTTCGATGGCGGCTCACATGATTCCAAATCTACAGACCAGGGTTAGAGCGAGAGAGTGTGCAAAAGTGAGAGAGTCCCTCTCGATTCTGCATGCTCTCTCACTCCAAAGGCCTTTCTGCAAGGTTGACCGGCCTGTGGAATGATGTGGGCTGTAAGAAAAAGAAGACGACACTTTTTTTCCGTTTTTCCTTCCTACATATTTTTGCTGAACGGTGCCTTCAGGGGGGAGTAGAGAGTTAAGCCGCTGATGTGGAAAAAATCAGCATCTGCTGTCACATGATTTATCTTCTCCCCCTCCTCTTCTTCCTTCTCTCTCTCTCTCTATATCTCTCTATCTATCTCTCTTTATCTCAACATTCCTCTGCACACTTCCTCCGACCTCTAGCAGTCCTCTTTCTCTCAACAACAACAACTTGTTCACGTTTATCTCTCTCTCTCCTTCCGTTTTCTCTCTCTCTTTCTTTTCTTTGCCCGCAGGCATTATCTCGAGTTACCCTCACAGGCCTTTCCTTCCTCCCCTCCTTCCTCCCCCAACTCTCTCCTCCCCCGTCCCACCTCCCACCTCCTCTCGCCTCCTCCTCTCCTCCTCCTCCCCAGACGCGCGCTCTCCTATATTGATCACGCACCGTCGTGTGCTAGTAAGAGATGGGGAGGAGAAGTGAAAGAGAGGGCAAGGAAGAGAGAGAGAGAGAGAGAGAGAGAGAGAGAGAGAGAGAGAGGAAGAGCAAGTGAGAATGGCTTCAGAGAGAGAGAGAGAGAGACGTCTATGCCTGCCCAAGTTAGTCCTCACTCTCATTCCTCCTCCTTCTCTTCTATCGAGAGAGATACAAGAAGAGTGTGAATGGAGTAAATGGTATTGTTGGGACGTTGTAGGTGGGGACGTCGCTAAGCGACCCATCTCCTCCTCCTCCTCCTCTTTTTCTTCTTCTTCCTCTTCTTCTTCTCTATCTCTTCTCTCTCCCCTCCCCCTTTTTGGTCGCCCCTTTGGTGTGCTCATTATTTTTGTCACTTTCCATCTATTTTCTCTTCCTCTTTTTTCTCACCGCCCAAATTCTCTCCGCTTTTCTCCCTCACTTCCTCTAGTTTCGATGCACTTCCGGATTTCTCACAATTTTCGCGATATTTTACTAAAATAATATACATAATTAGCATGTTCGAGATGTGTCTCAAACTGAGGATGGGTTGCACGTCAAAGGAGTCAAAAGATGCGAGGAAACTCAATCGGTTAGTTAAATAACCACTTAAATACGGCAAAAATGGTGAAATTGCAGTAAAATCGAGGACCAAATTCGGAAAGACCAATCGATGAGTCTGCGCATCATAAAGTTATTATTACTCGGTGAGTTCTCTCTCTCTCTCTCTCTCTCTCTCTTCCCTCCAGACCACTTTCCTATTCTATTTTGACGGTTTCTTCCCCCGCATTTCGAGAGAACTTTCCTCCTCTCACTTCCCTCTAAATTCGTTCGTCTTCGCCCTATTTGTGAATTAGTTCGAGTAAATTCTCCCGTGCTCAATTCATTGAGAGATGAATATATTAGAGAACCGGTTTCATTTTGTGTTGATTACAACTCGTCTGTGGCATCAGTCGAGTATTCGACCCTTTCTTCTCATAGTCCATCAATTGGCCGATTCTTTGACCCTCTGTCAGTCTCGGCCGAGAAGTGATAGTCTAGTACTTGATTCCATTAGAGACACCCCATAGGGTACCTATAGTTACGATTGGGAAGCAGAAAATACTAATTTAGCCAGTGAGGCGGCAGTTATTCGAGTAATGAATTTTGCTTATTTAGTAATTTATTGACTCGTTTCCCTTCCTCTTTCTCTCTTTTCTCCGTTCCTTCGACTCTCCAGTTAGCTTTTCCCTCCTCTTCTTCTCCTCTTCGCCCACTCAAATTTACAATCGTCAACGATACGAAAAAGGCGCCTACAAATGGACTCGAAGTGTGACGTCACCTCTCTCTCTCTCTCTTTCTTTCTCTCTCTCTCTCTCTCTCTCTCTCTCTCTCTCCCTCTCCCTCTCCCTCTCCCTCTCCCTCTCCCTCTCCCTCTCTCTCTCTCTCTCTCTCTCTCTCTCTCCCTCTAGAGATGGAGTAAGCGCACGATACAGGTAGTACAAGTTCCCTCTCTCACACTCAATGACGTCATCATCCGCCGGAAGTCATTCAACAATTCCCCTCTTTTCACACCATCACTTCACAAGCATCGAATTACCTCCTGAGAAAAGTCTGCCAAATTTGGCCTTCGAAAGTGGCGAAAATCGATATTGTGATGCCTCCCAACCGTAATAACGTCGCCTGATATCTAATTTGCGGTGCTTTGGTGTCCCAGTTGCTTAGTTGCAATTTCCGTCTCTCTCTCTCTCTCTCTCTCTCTCTCTCTCTCGAATCTTCTTCCTTCGTGTTGTTCACACTCAACTTTCTCCTCGTCTTCTGATGAAGATGTCATGCTCCCCTCCCGTAGAGTCTCCATACAGAATTCATTATATTCGAGGGGGTGGACGAGGGGGCAACTAGTAGATAGAAGACATCGTGTGAAAGTCAGTCCAACCACGACTCTCTCTCTCTTCCCACTCTCCCATTAGGGCGAGACTCTCTCTCTATCTGCCCCCCCTCGTTTCGAGAAATGGTCTCAGACGAATGTTTAGAGGAGGAAGGAGGGGATGGATGTGCCAAAGTGAGAGTCCCTCTTCCCCCCCCCCCCACCCTCTCTCTCCCTCTCTCTCTCTCTCTCTCCCTCGACCCTTCCAATATCGAGGTCCTGCTATGAATAGGAGCATCAAATGTTGTCGACAAGAAGGACGACTAAATAGAGTGTTTCGAGTGAGGAGAAGGAGAAGAGAAGAGGGGCGAGAAATTGGAAATAGTGCCAGGGCTGTAATAGCCTCTCTCTCTCTCTCTCTCTCTCTCTCTCTCTCTCTCCCCTCTTAATCGACCCCGTTACGTGAAAATCGAAGGGAAACTGAACGTTGAGTCCTGTGAAAGTAGAGATTGGAAGGAAGGAGGAGAAATGCAAATAAATATATTGAAATTCGAAACTCTCCCTTGATTTTCAGGCGCGGGCGAATCGGGAAAATCGACGATCCTAAAGCAGATGCGCATTTTGCACAAGGATGGATTCTCGTTGCAGGTTAGAGTTTGAGAGAGAGAGAGAGAGAGAGATCTCAGCAAGGGCCAGACTCTCTTGCACACTGCAATTTGCATGCATTATCCTTCGAGAAGGAGATCTTAGAGAGAAAGAAGAAAAGAGAGAAGCATGGGGGGATCGGGCGAGGATTTATTTTTATTTATAATGACCGAACAATTGGCTGGATGAAAAGAAAGATAAACGATGAGAGAGCTGGCAGACGAAAGTAAGGGAAAAAGGGAATTATGCAGGGGAAGATAGAATTTAAAAAGAGGTTATGTATTTTTAAACATAGTGTGAGAAATGAAGGGATTCGGAACTTGTACTCGATACTCTAAAGAAAGGCTTGATTAAGTTGTAATAATATTACAGGATTTGGAGATGATTCGGCCAGTTGTCTATTCCAATTGCATTCATTCGATGCTCTCCATTCTCCGTGCAATGTTCCATCTACAGATTGAGTATGCTGACCCTGAGAGAGTTGTGAGTTCATATGGATATTTTACACGAGGAATAGAACAATATAACAAATTTCCTACCCACATAAAAAGATATTGTTGTATCCATTTGCTTTTTTTAAAAAGTTATATTATGAAATAAATATAAAATACCTATTTTCAGCGTGACTCACAACTTGTCTTCGCCACTGTGCACGCAAATAAAGAGGAGTTGACCGACGAATTGGCGCAGGTTTTTTTCTATTACTTATTTATAATGGTCTGTGATTCAACGTCAACCTACTACGAATTTTGCGGTCGGAGCAGGTGAAATATTTTGGTGAACTATGCAGAGAAGGAAGCAAATACGTGTCGGATTCGTAGTGGTTGTGAACAGTTTGTGCTGCTGTATATTGTTTGCAATGAAATAGTGACCATTTTTACTGAATTGATGGGAGAAATGGCTATAAACCCACCGATTCGACAACGTCGACTGACATCTTTCTATTGACCCCCAGTTACAATTCTTGTATATGACTTTGAAGGAATAAACAATGAATGTCTGGATGAGTTCTTCAAAACATTCTTTCTTTCTCAGGCAATGCAACGACTTTGGAAGGACGATGGAGTTCTCGAGTGCTACAAGAGAAGCAACGAATACCAAATCGACGACTCTGCCAAATAGTGAGTACTCTAGATCCTTTGACAACGTCCAAAGGAAACGCTCGCCGTACAAACTGTCATGTAAGCAAGCCAGTCTGTAAAAAATATTCTTAGCAATTTGCCGATTATTGCTTTCTCAGTATATTATTGATTGGCTTCACCTGTGTGTACAATTACGCCGATCTCACTGTCAGAATCAGACTATAGGCAGACTACTGCACGGGGGCTATAATTTTCTCTCGAATCATCAATTTATTTCGCCAAAGTATCTGCCCGAGTCTCTCTAATTGTCATCCCATTCTCATTGTCCTGCTCTCTAATCTGCGCAGTCGCTAATTACCATACCAATAGTCATCTTGTTTTTAGTGAAGTGTGAAGTCCGTTTCCGGTTCATTCTTTCGCCTTTTGAGCCTTCGCCTTTATCATTATTTACTCTCCGGGAGATTACCAACATATTCCCTCCCTGAGGGTGATATTTATGAGCGCTCAAAACGAATTTATCAAAGAACAACTTCGAATCTCAAAAGTTTCTCCAACAATCTCTCTGAGAAGATATTTGTGTCTGCAAGTTCCGTAGATCTTAGTCTGCAACTAAGGGGAACAAGTTTCTATGTCCTCTCTCCTTCTCTCCCTTCTCTTTCTAACGCAAGTCTTCGTCTGATCTCATTTGGTTCTTCTTCTCCTTCTAGATTCTCTTGACTGTCCTATCTCTCTCTTCTCTATCTCTCTCTCTCTCTTCTCTATCTCTCTCTCTCTCTCTCTTCCTTCTCTATCTCTCAATCCTCGACTTGTTGTCGAATCCTTCTCTTTTCTCCTCTCGTTCGGTCTTCTTTTCCTTCTTCTCCTCCCCCTCTTTTCTGTGTCATCATTAGAGAAGAGAAGAGAGAAGTGACACACAAACATGCGGCAACAGTGAATTAAAACATTCAAAATAGTAGAGTATGAAATTCGGGTAAAAGTTGTATTTGATCTCTTCACCTCGTCTATCAACTGACATAGAGAGCGTACACAATGAAGCAAACTAATCCAAATGATTTTCCGAATTTCGAAACTCTTCAAACCAGTATTTTTTTCAGTTTTCTCGACAATCTTCCTCGATTGTCTCAGACGCAATACGTGCCCACCGAGCAGGTACGTGAGACGAAGAGGGACAATCCAATTAGGGGACAGAGACTCACTGGCTGAGTTGTGCATGCACGAGTGTAATACACTCCCAGATGAATTGAGAATGAACCACTTGAGGGGGAGAGAATTTATCAGTATTTCTTTCGGTTCGCTGCTCACAGTAGATAGCCATTCATCACAGTCGGTACTCCATCAATCCTAATCTATCTCCCCTTGCCTCCCGGCACTAGGTCGGATGAGAAATTACTACCAATTTTAATAGTAAATGGCATGCTTAAAGTATGCTACTGATTGAAAGAGAACATCTTCTCAGATGGCAATTTTGTCAACAGAAAATATAATTTGATTCAGACTAGGGGCTTCTCATCCGAAGGTTCTCATCCCCACATTACTCACCCATTATTTTCGAATCTTGGAATTTTCTTATTCATATAACTGCAGGATTTGCTGCGGACGAGAATCAAAACGACGGGAATTACAGAAGTTCTCTTTGAATTGAAGGGATTGACATTCAGGTGAGGACTGAATCCTTCCTTGACTCTACTCAATTCATTTCCTTGCACAAATCATGTGACATATGCGAGCACATCAATTACATTCCCGTGTGCATATTTATAGTCGACTACGTAGGAAGGAGGGAGAATCGATCTCTCACTCGCATTCTTTGTTGTTAGCAGAAGTGACAGTGTCCATTACGAGATTACCCGAGATTCTTTGACACACGAGAGAAGGGTCAATATTACCCATGCATGTACTCAGAGCATCTCGCTGGAAAGAGACTCATCCTCACACTTTTCTGTTTTCCTGTGCGTCAGGGATTGGAAACGGTCATAACCATGTGAAAAATAATCTTATAAACAAGAGTTTCGAGCGTCATCACATATAATGATGGGGGCGTTTGTAGCATGACTGTGATAGAAAAAAAGTAACTACGCGAAAAACCGCAAATTTCGTCTCCATTATACGTAGTAGTAGAAGTTGACTAATGCGAGATTGAATTTGGACTTAATGACGTCGCATTTCATGGACTAAAAGCTATAAGAGTGACATTAGATTCTCAGCTATTAGTACACGGCACTCAGGAAACCATTCAAACACCCACTTCTATACGACACAGATCATCGAGCATTTAGAGCATTTATTAGTTTGACATAAATGCCAAATTATCGTAAACACTGAGTCATTCCCTTGATTAATCATCACTTACAGTATTATGATATTTGTGTTTAAGAGTAATCGATGTGGGAGGTCAAAGATCGGAGAGAAAGAAGTGGATTCACTGTTTCGATAATGTCAATGCAATAATCTTCATCTCTTCTCTATCGGAATACGATCAGACATTGCGAGAGGACAATTGCACTGTGAGAATTATTAAATTGATTTATATAATTTTCTATGGCAAATCATAAATATGTATTGCCATAGAAAATTTCTAATTTAGCGAACTATCGTTTTTGATTGATTTTTATCATTGAAATGCAAACTTCCATTTCAGAACCGAATGCAAGAGTCTCTAAAACTGTTCGATTCAATATGCAATTCGCCGTGGTTTGCTGATATTCACTTCATCCTCTTCTTGAATAAGAAGGCGAGTTTTGATTGAATTAGGATTAAAGCACCTACATCAATAACTTATTGCATTAGCTGATCTACGACTCATCGAGTTAATAAAACGGCATTTTATTCGACCTACCTTCGTTTATATCTTGAAACAAATTTCAGAACTAAACAACTAGAAAAAAACTGAAACAGAATTGCAAAATTGCAGGATCTTTTCTCGGAGAAGATCGTCCGTTCTCCTCTCACAATTTGTTTCCCTGAATACAAGGGACAACAAAATCAAACGGAGTGCATCAACTACATACAATGGAAATTCGAACAACTCAATCGGTGAGAATCAAACAATTTTGTTTATTTTTGTAAAATGTATAGAATGCGAAATTAAAAATAATTTTAAAAGTAAATGGAAAAATTACCCGACCGCTATTATCGTCAAGAGCAGACCAAAGTAACGTTCAACTGGTCGCATAATCGGGAAATTAACCGATTTTACAAGAAAGTGTGTGAGAGATGAGGCGGATGTGGGGAAAAAACAACTAGTTGCATCGTTACTTTTTAAAATCTAATCAAAAGGGAATGTACTATTTTTATTTGTCAAATCTCGACACTGATCGATTCTCTTTCCCTTTGAGTTCTTCTCAACGTGAGATCTACTGTCATCACACGTGTGCAACGGACACAAACAACGTCCAATTTGTGCTCGACGCCTGCTTGGACATGATTATAGCCAAGAATCTGAAGAGTATGGGACTCTGCTGATGCTCCCTCTCTCTCCCATTATTGATTGATGTTCTCACCACATGATTCGAAGCCCCAGGTATCGTAGCATTGCTTTCCTAGTCACTAATTTAGCCGCACATCAACTAACCGTTTCTCCTTCGCTAATAAGCAGGCGTTATATTTATGTATTTCCTCTTCGCATACCGCGTCCACTGTGAGATCCCTCTGATATTTCCTCACGGGTATTCAATTCTTCTCTCATTCTTCTCCCCTTTTGATACTCTCAATTGTGGAAGCCTCATGAGCAAGAACCCTTTAGCTGTTCTCAAGAGCTTCTATGAATCGCTTGTCGAATCGAACAAATTCTTCCCTTCTTTCATTAAACTTGTCGTCCAGTAATGAATCATAATAATTATCAGTATTCATCTCATCCCTCCTTATTTCCACGATCAAAGTTGATCATTTTCGCTGTCAGAATAAAGACTATTCAATGTGTAAAGTGTCAAGCAACGGCAGGATCGAGTGTTTCCCAATCCACTCAATTGAACAATCTTTATATAAATATATCTGCAATATAAGGGAGAGACAACCACAATAGTTCGTGTATCAGAGAGAGGGGCATCTTCTTGTTGTGTGTAGTGGTGGTGCGGAGCGTGTGGATGGATGGGGCGAGAAAGGGGAAACGTCGTCGACGACGCACGCAAATATTAGGAACTAGTAATTATTCTCTCACGAATTTGAGTAGAACGCAACGGGACCGAGGGCCACAAGAAAGATTGCTGAAGATGAGAAAAAGGGGGGATCAAAACAGGATACAAATTAGTAGTGAGAGGGGGAGTGGGCGGGGCTTGATACCACGGGGATAAAAGTACATAGGAAAACGGTGGAGTACTGTAGCCGGTAGAGCACACTGTAGTGCAGCGAATTGGGAGGGAAGAGTCAACAATACGAAGAGGAAGAAGAAGAAAATAGAAGGAGGAGGAGGAGGAGGGGGAAGAATGCGTATTAGAATGAGATGGTAGAGATATACTACTACACACGATTACTGATCTACAATAGACAGCGAGAGAGGGGGGGAATCTAGAGCCATTTACAGAAAACATCGGAGTCAAATAAAAGATCACGATAGAAATCATTGCGTAGAGCTATTCAATTACCTTCCTGTGCATATAAACTCAATTTAAACGGCGAGAGGGCGGGGCGAGAGGAAATATATGTATATATAATATATTAGCGACGTTCGGTATTCTCTCGTTTGTGTCATACATCTCATATATATCGTCATCTCTTG
Organism: Pristionchus fissidentatus; assembly: GCA_036245785.1. Lineage (NCBI taxonomy): Eukaryota > Metazoa > Nematoda > Chromadorea > Rhabditida > Neodiplogasteridae > Pristionchus > Pristionchus fissidentatus. The sequence continues at coordinate 31,763,566 of BTSY01000004.1, forward strand.
CTATATCCGACTAGTGTGTTGCTGTAGTGAGGGGAAGGCAGATGAGAAGGACTAGAATACGGTAGAACTCGCGCTGTGTCAGACGCTGTGTCAGATAGTACACTGGGGTGGTAAGGACGCGGCACGAAAGAGAGAGATGACTAGAGAGAAGAAAGGGACGATGATGGCCATGAGAGAGGCGAGAGATGAGAAGCAATGCATAGGGAGAACAATGAAGACTACGGTATCCTACAGTGTCACCTGCTCACAGAGTACTGTAATATACACAAAGAAGGGGGGAAGTGACGCTACTCTTAGCGATAGGGAGACGGATATTCAGCGAGCGAAAGATTCGAAAGGAGAATGGGAGAGAATGCAGAAGGAGACAAAGAGATGAAAGAGTGGAAACTAGGTAATCATTATCAACAACGTGAGTCTGATAGGTCAGAGTGTGAGAGGGAGTGCAATATTGAGAGAGAGAGAGAGAGAAGGGAGGGGAGGAAGGGGAGGAATAAAGGAAAGATTCAGTGGACGACTATCGATAATACGTCGTCTGGCGAGAAATCATGAGGGTACCTGCAATCATCAGTATTAGCATAACTGAAGAAGGAAAAGCCGTTTGAAATTATCGTCGTTTTGTCAGTTCTTCGATCTCCATTTCAGTCTCTATCCAAAAACTTAAATATAACGAATTCATTCATGCCACCCATCTCCCTCCCCCATTCACAGTCGACTCTGACGGAATCGACAATTAATGAATGAATTCCTCTCACTTTGCTTCTACAATGAACTAGATATGGAAGAGAGTAGAAGCGATTGAATGGTTCTTCTCACCCGTCGTTTCTCAGCTTTTCGATGAGTTGTTTGTGTTGTTGGTCGGTGAAGTGGCGGAGTGTCGAGAGGGACTCACAGCAGGAGAATGACCAGGAGGAGTTGCCATTGTGGGAGGCATTCTGAGAAGAGGAAGAGGAGGATATCAATCACAAGATTTGTAACCATCCATTTCGTTTTGACCTAAAGTTAAATTGAAAAGCAATATACGAAACCCAGGAAAAAGGTATTGAAAAAATAGATTTTACCCTTTAAAATGAGTTGTGAGTGGTTAGATATGTGACTGACCTCTCGTTCATAACATCCAATCTCTTTGCCTCCTCGAACGATTGAATCTTATGTCCAGGCGAGAATCCAGTCAACGCTGCAAGACATATTTAATTGCTAGCTACTGTATATTCGATTCTCTATCGATCATTATATTCTCAATTGTAATGATTCTATCATCTATACCGGCTTCCTTTGTCTCTACAAGAGTCGCCTTTCCACCGGAAAGTGCGCCCTGAGGCAGTTTTCCACCAGGCGTCAATCCCTTCAACTGCACCACCGTCTCGCTCTCGTGCCTGCGAAATTGGGGGCGGGGCTAATTTCGAAATTGGTTTTGCAAAATTCAAAATCTGGTTTAGTTGGCTCACGAAATCATATCATGCAAATCGTGTGGTTTGAACGAAAAAGAAGTAGTTTCGGAGGATGCACAATGGAATGGAAGTGGACAAAGAGGAAGGGAAGGGACAAAATGATAAATGAGAGCGAGACGATCGATTAGTAGCTGCGGCGTCTCTGCAAGAGATCTCGACTGCATACCCTCTTGCAGCGACTTCTTTCCCTCTTGCAGTGCTCCCATAGGCAGAGCTCCGGTCGGTGTGAGTCCCTTCAGTTGCAGTACAGATTCCGATTCCTCCCTGCACACACAGGGTTACGGTAAGTACAATCTTACGGTAAGTTGTCAAGATATTACTGTGACTTATCAGTCTCCTCACACACTCTCAACATAGAGGGTTAGCTACGTGTTTTAGTATGGTCTAACCTGAGCACAGAGAAGGCTCGAGCCATCTTTCCGATAGCACGGATCTTTGTCCGAATGACTTCCTTTCGAGCTGACGGGACGCCACCTGGAATGCGCCAAGGATAGATTAGGTTGGTCCGTGTCGTGCGAGGCGCGCCAAGCACAAGCCGCCCCCAGCACTGCAGCACACGCACACACATGTACCATCGACACCGGCTCTGCGCCATCCTACCGTATCTCTCCTGTCTAGCTAAAAGCGTGCAGTTATATAGTATACTGCTCTGAAGTGAACGGTGTACGGTAGGTCGGAAGATGGTACATGGTGGGAGTGAGTTCAGTGGGTCGTCAGCTGTGTCATAAGCGCGCCCGCTTATTTCACCATCACCATCAAGATATCAAAAGCCTTCAGTAGTAATTATCTATTCTATACTGTCGAGGTTCACAATACGCGCAGCGGCTTAGCGAGATTCATTCTTACTTTTGACTCAATTTATAATTAATTTCGACAATTTCCTAATTATTTCACTTATAAATTATCATTTTCAGCAGGGATATCATAATGGAGAGAGAATCTGTGGGGTGGTGGACAAGCGAAATCGATAAATCGATAAATGGACCAGGACACGTAACGAGTAGATGAAGTGAATCTTTGGGTGTTGGATACATCGACCATGCCCAATAAAGAAATATGGAAAAGGATGGCGGCGACTAGTAGAAAGGACCGACTTCGCGTGCTCCGGCTACAGTAACCGCTACGGTATCCCTCGGGGGGTGCTACAGTATCTTTGAGTGGTACAAAAGGTTGAAATATCTCGCTTGGGCTCGCGGCGCGTTTTGTTCGTCTCTTTCTGCTTCGATAGCACCAATCCCAAGCTAGCTTCTTTCTGACTACTGACGAAAAAAAAGAAGAAAACGAACAGAAGCAGAATGTGAAAAGAAGCAGGGTAAAATGGACAAAGGAGTGATGAGAGCCTGCGAGTGCGTGGGGTGCGCGCCTTTTCTCAAATAATACACGCACTCGCCACACCACCACATACGGTAGTGTATGGTGGGGTGTGTGTGGTGTGAATGAACCCGGAGCACACGAAGCGGGATGAGATGGTGGTGAGTAGTGTGAGGTGCGCCAGTGAGCGGTGCGTATTCACATTTCGTCTTTGGCAATTGGCAAAAGGCACACGCGCACTGCGCAAAAAATACGAAGCTGGTGTGCGGTGTGATCCCAGGAGAAAATGAAGAAACCCCTCTCAAATCGGTTTTGACAAGCAATAATGAAAGAGTGTCAATGCCCGACTTCACTTCAGAGGTTAGTCACAATGAGGAAAGGAAACGGAAAATGTGAGTAAATCGGAAGGATTGGTCGAAACAAGGGGGTAGTTGGACTAGATATGAAGCTGGGACTATCTCAATGTCAACGGGGATCGAATAAATGGGCATACTCACCATCCAGACCTCCTGAACAATCACATGAAAGGAGCAGATTTAGAGGGTCTTCTTCCACTTTTCCTCGTCTCTTTCAGACTCATTTAGAAGTGACTAGTCGAACACACAAAGGTACTAGAGTGTGAGAGAGAGTATGTAGTGGCATGCAGTTTTCAATGGTTCGGACAGAAAGTCGAGAACGGAAGAAAGAGAGGATTGTTGTTGTATTGGAGAAAAGGGAGTAGTATGGCAAACGCATCGTTCGATTAGAGATATCTCGGGTATTAGCGCGGCCTCATCTCATCTTACTCTTAACTCACCTTCGAAGGTGTCATCACCATCAGTCATCAATTCGTCGTCTGAGCAGATATTCAGAATGTGCACCAGCATTTCCGTCACTGCAATTGACATTCCTTTGTTTCATTGACAAGGGCCACTTTGTGTTGGTTTGACGACGTATCTCTTCTATCTTAGGTATTCTATCTGCTGAATCCAAACTTCAGCTGCCATTCCTCTACCGTATCCAATATCTCTTTCATTTGCAATCTCCTCCTCTTCATAATCATCTGTCCCTTTTTCCTTTCTCTCTCTCCCTCTCACCTTTCTCTCCAACAAATGGCAACGACCACGTGAACACGTCCATGAAGTTGGGCAGCCAATAGGGATGAGGAGAGCAGTTGAACTGCCGGATGTTCATCACGTTGTTCTCGTACTTCAGAATGGCCGCTGCAATGAAACAGTCAGAATTGTACGCACAGTCGTGCCACGGAAGCGCTCGACTGTCGCTCACCCTTGTTGTTGTAGACGTCCAGGTAGTTGGGCGCGGAGAAAATGGTAATCAAAGAGGGAAAGCCCGTCGCTTGCGATTTCCGGTACATTCGGTAGCTAAAAATAACGTCATGTATTACCATTTTTTACATTCATCTAAATAATGTATCAAGTCGCGATGTAGCGTTTCTACGTTCGATGGGCAAATTTTCCACAACCTCTATGTGGCGGTTCAAGATATTTGAGGTATTCGAATTGGATACCGTAAATATTAGCGTACCCTGCATCCTGTGCTTCGTGTGCTCGAATGATCGACAGCAGATTGTTGTGCTGTAGGAAGTCGCAGCAGGCTGCATAACTGTAGAAGTAACTGCATCCTCTCACTGAATTGTGAGAGAACTGCTCCTGGTTTCGCTCGTTCCCGAAGTCCTGCAAATTGCATTTTTTAGATTCAGAATAGGTTCTCTCCATTAGAATTTACGGAATTTGTATCTCCCACAAAGACAATCAAGCAATGAAAAGCATCACTGCGAAGTAGTGCATCACTAGAAAGGCTAATGTCCCTGTGTTGATGAAAAAGTAAATTGATCTCACCTCCAGAGGATCCGACCACAACAGATCACACATGGGACCGAACGCGGGTGGCTCCTTGAAGCGATCCAGCTGAAATTAATTACGGATTGCTTCTTCAGATTACACCGGTACCATGAGCTCTTTTTGAGATCGCCGTGAAACGACTAATCTGTTAGAATGTTGCCTTTCACTACATACCGCTGATAGTCTCATGACAAGTTCACGTTGCTACTCAGTCAGGGAGGCGAGGCCACCTTGCAAGCTTGTGTGATCTAGCGCATTTACCTTCACTTTACCATTTCGGTGATTACAGTCCGGTCAGATCCCCACGTGAAAACGGGGCGCCCGGGGACGCCCGGGGCGACCCGAAGCGACCCATTGACTTTCACAGCAAGGAGAATGAGAAATTCACGTTGAATTAAAGTGCGCTGTGTTCTCGAGGTCATTACCGAACTTTTAATGTATTTCACATAAATTTTAAAAGTACATTAATTATAAATAAATTATTTAAATCGGTTCAATTTACGAATCATAAGCGCACCCGAGCCGGACTACCGTAGTTAAGAGCATTCTTTTTTACGGACCTGGTTTTGGTGTGCTCTTAACTACGGTAGTCCGGCTCGGGTGCACTTACTATTCCTAAATTGAACGGTTTTAAATAATTTATTTATAATTAATGTACTTTTAAAAATTTATGTGAAATACATTAAAAGTTCGGTAATGACCTCGAGAACACAACGCACTTTAATTCAACGTGAATTTCTCATTCTCCTTGCTGTGAAAGTCAATGGGTCGCTTCGGGTCGCCCCGGGCGCCCCCGGGCGCCCCGTTTTCACTTGGGGATCTGACCGGACTGTATATACTTGAAACACACCTTCTTGATGTCGTCAAGAGTGTGAATCTCAGGCGACAATCCTCCATGGACACACAGGAACTGTTGATTCATAAGAGCAGCGAGAGGGAGAGCATCGAAGGATTCCATGCACACATCGTACACTCGCTCCGAATACTTGATCTTGCCTGCAATAACGAATCGTATATTTTATATTTTCAGTAATTGTCATTGCTATTCCAAACAATGTTATCTCGTAATATGACAGTATGTATTTAGTTTCTTTCTTTTCTCACATCCAGTCTGAAAAAGTGAGTCTATAATTGGCCACTCAATTGGCTACTTTCCTTAGACAGTGCGGTGCATCCGAACCGAATGGTCAATTTCCCTCCCTTCTTGCAACCAATTTGTCTCCGTCATAGTGTAACTAGTAATGAAAGCCTCTTCCTCGTCTCCCTCCCCTCCCTTTTCTCCTCTTCCCCTTTTCTCTCTCTTTTTCTCCCCCACTACTCGCTTCTTCTGGGAATGATATTAGAAGTGCTAGATAGGAGAGGAAAAGAGAGGGCGAGAGCAAGAAGCATCACTCTCTCTCCTTTACTCTAAGAGAGTGTGGCAAAAGAGAGGTTGGTGGAGGTTATGCATCTGTGAAGACATCAAGAGCTAATCTGGAGCATAATTCAAGCAGGGACATCTGAATGCTCTCTCAGACTGCTCTCCAATTCTCCTCTTCCGTATTCTGTTCCCCTTAGTCACATATGGTTCAATTGCACTTCCTCATACCCGAATCCCTTCTCTCTTCTTCCTCTTCCTCTTCCTTCTCTCTCTCTCTCTCGCTCTCTCTCTTTTCAATCTATCGAATCGACCAATCACCATGGAAACTATCGACTCAGAAGGAGGGAGAGAGGTCCATTGGGAGACGAGAGAAGAAGGGGAGAAGGAGGAAGGCTCGTTCCGTTCTCTCTCTCTCCCTCTCTGTGTCTCGAAAGGAGGGGGAGAAAGTCAGAAGCTATTCAGTCGAGTCGACGAAATAATGAAAGAGAGACTTGTGTCCTCCCGAGGACTCAGAAGGACGGGAAAAGAAAGAGGATAAAGTGAAATAAAAGAACGAGAGATGGGATGTAATTTAATTGAGTCGGTCGATAGAAAAGAACTGCGTCTTGTCTCTTCTCCCACTCACTTTATCTTGATAACAATGTGGGTTTCGCTCGAGTAGGAACTGTCTTCGCTAAGACACTAAGACCAAGGCTTCTTCGATGACATTTGATAACATTTAAATGTATATAACAAGGGAATACGTACATTCTTGCTTGAAGGTGAAGTACTCAGTGAGATGCCGACATTCGTGGTTTCCTCTCAACAGGAACAACGTGTTCGGGTAGCAGATCTGCAATAGTACCATATTGAATATTTAACTTCCCGATAACATTCCAAAACTGATTGATAAAATGTCTTTTAGCTCGTTTGACTAACGTCGTCATTACATTCTTTACATAATCTCACGTTTTTATCTGTATCACAGCCTATGGAATGTTCACAAACCATAAAGTGTAAATAGCCTTTATGAATGTTCCCCGATAATGATAATTTTTTCAGTGTTTTTTCACACGGTGACTAAATTCAACTCAGTACTCTGATGATGCCATTGACCCACCTTCAACGACCAGAGATAAAGGACGCATTCGATGGAGAAATATCCTCGATCGACATAATCTCCGAGGAAGAGATACTTGGTAGTCGAGGGATGACCGCCGACCTACAAACAACACTTAAATAAGGTGAACAGGAAAACGTTAACAACAGAAAATTCAGGCTCTTCAATATAGGTAACATGTTTTTGCTATGGCTGTCCAATAATAATGAAATTAGACCAAACCTCGAACAACTTCATCAGATCGTAGAATTGTCCGTGGATATCGCCGCAAACCGTAACGGGCGCCTCAAATATGTATTTTATTCAAAATTTTCGTTTCCGTAATTTCAATATGCATAGCGATGCATATCAAAAAATACTAATATATATATATAAAATAAGTTAAAGAGATTACTCATCTTGTACTCTGAAGAATATATAACTCATTTCAAATATTGTTCTCATTTTGTAAACAAACGTAAATTATACCTCGATATCGAGCATGGTCTTCTCTTGTCGGAAGAGTGCCGAGCACTCCTGGATGATCCGAACAGCGCATTCCTCGTCTAGTCGACCCTCCTGAATGCTTTACAATTATCAATCATCTCATGGATTTATAACATTCACATTAATTTCTCCAACAATAATCAACAATGTTGCGTACGATTCTTTCTCAATATTTTGTGTGCTTTTTCGCCTCGCAAACACGCTATTAGCGTTTTTTCGCTTTAAATTATTCAAATAATTAGAACACAATTGTACACGAACCTTAATGAAGTGATCTTTGAGTACATCCGTCTTCGGTTTTCCCGTTCTTCTATCGTAGACTGCATCAGCAGTCAATCGCTCAGAGATTGGGAATTGCACGCCTTCAATTTACATGTTTATTTAAAGTCAATTCAAATATTTTAGTTTTCCTTCATTTATCTCTTAATAATAGATACATTGTATTTCGTTCCCGATCACAAGATATTTCCGTCCTCCTCTTATCTTTTTGATCGTGCTAACTTCTCTTAATCCTCTCCACTTTCGATCCTCTATTGATATCAACTGATAAATCTCACGATGCTGTGACGTAGAATAGTGCGTGCAAAACCAAACAAGAAAGTGTCGAGTTTAAGCGAGAAGTCTAGAAGGAGTTTGTATACCCAACACTGCGACTATTCCTCTTCAACTTTCGACACTCACTTACTTATTCTCTTCCTCTCTACTTTCTTCGCTCCTTCGTTGAGGAGAAAAGAGAGGGCAGATAAAGAATAAATGAAGAGATGGGGTGGAAAAGATATCCGAGGACGGACGAATGCTAATTTATTCGAGCGAGAAGGAGGAAAAGACTCGTCAATGGGGGGGAGAGAGAAAGTGGGAAGAGAAGAAGAAGAAGAAGAAGATGGAGCTATCCCCTAACTCCATTCAAAAGGTTTGTGCAAGGGACGAAATGGTGGAAAAGGACGAACTTCCTTTTCCATGAGAATGAAATGGATTAAATTTGACAAGATCCTTTTCAATTTGACAAGATCCTTTTCAGCTTTTTTTTTAAATTTTTGAATTCAAGGATTCTGTCAGAAAATATGTTTGAGTTTCCTGTTTTGTGATAGGCTGTTTCCTGTCTTCACACGTCATCTCATATACGGAGTGAAATGCACTCGTCCGTTTCCATCTTACGAGATGTCTGTTTCAGAGTGATACAAACTGAAACGTGAGGGAGTGGAGGAGAAGAGAGAGAGACGGAGAGAGACGGAGAGAGTCTTGGCCAGAGGCGACCGCGACGCGTGTGATATCGCGCGTCGCGGTCCGCTGATCTCGAAGGAAGAAAAAAGAGTGGAAAAGAAATAGAGACGGAGAAGCGAGAGTTGCTCGGCCCCGGGCCTACGACTAATGATAACCAGGCACGAACTGCGGAGAATCGAAAGGAGAATGCAATTGATGGAAACAAAAATGTTGACCGATTCTTATTCACGTAATGACTGCTACATTTTTATGCTACATTTTAACACCGAAATATTGCACGTTTTTTCAGGGGATATCAAAATTGAAAATATTTTTGGAATTAAAAAGTAAACCTATGGAATCGGGCAATAAATTGAGTGGAATGACTCACTTTTGACGACTCTTTCCGCGACCGGTCGAGGAATCACAGGCTTTCGCACAACGAGATCAGTACTGTCGGAGGATGAAGCTTCTGAAGAAGAAAATGATCATTTGTTGTATTCGTGTGCTAAATTTCTTTTAAAATTCATGAACTTCTATGGCAGCGTCCTTTACACCATACACATAAATAACGTCGAAAGGCTGAGGAACGGCGCACAACAATCTACGGTAGGGCCAAAGTTGGAGAAATTGGTTGGGAGAGTCATCAACTTCCTTACTCGAGCTTCTGACTTATCCATAGATCATTATAATGCTATTGGAAGTAATGTATTAGCTGTCAGCAACAACTGGTGACTATTGTGAGCCTATATATTTAATCTTATCTATCTCATCATAACTATCAGCTCACATTTGGAGCAGGAATGATTATGGGAATAATTATTTTCTATTATTGCACCTACTAAGCGTGTAACCATTGTTTCCTTTCATTTTGCTGCAATTATATTTTTATGGAAAAAAACTCTCACCAGTTCCTGCGCTAGTAGAAGCCATCTCGCTATTGGTCAGTTATCGATCGGAAGACGGTCTTCTGTAATTGAGTTATCAATAAAAAAATATTATGTATCAATTGCTTGAGTGCACAAAAACAAATATTGCGTGCATTCTCTTCCCGTTTGCTATCAATTTCACATGATCGTCCAGAATGGAAAGGGAATAAACCCATAAAGAGAGGAGAGAGATAGCGCGCGCTCGTGATAAGCCGTTTATGATCGTGTTGCCTAGTGATGACGAAATATTGGCATCTCTCGATGGCACGAGAAGGAAAAGCAAGAGAGATTCAGGAGAAATGTCGCGACCTTTAGCATCAAGATGAAGCTGACTAAGAAGTGAGATAGAGAAAGAAAGGATCAATATGAGAACAACGAGAGAATCATGGAATCTATTCTTATAGCAACGATATTCATTTCACGAGATATCTATACGAAGCTAAAATTTCGACACAAAATGACGAGATTCCCAATCCAGAAATAGGGCGTTGTGGGATCAAATGACTAATGACCAATCGGGACAAAAAAGTGATAAGAAGGGTGGTTTGAGTACAAACTGCAGCTCTTCTCATCTCTCATCTCTCTCATCATTTCCCTTCATTACTCCCATTATCAGCGGTGATCTTATCAGATGGCACACATCTCCATTTACAACTACTGAGAGAATGAGAGAGCACAGAAGAAGCATAGAAATCGACTTGCTGACGTAAGGAACTCATCGGAAAAGTGCGTTATCAATCCTATTGAAGACGTGTTGTTAGCAATCGAAAGATCAGAAATGAGCACGATGTTGCATGAGAGACAAGGATGACTAGAGTTCAGCACGAGAGTTCTCCATTATTGCATTGATAATCTTACCTTGGGATCTAACTGTTGCACAGAGTGAGAGGGAAGAGAGAGGAGAGGAGAGGAGAGATTGGCTAGTTCTTCTTCTCTTCTTCTTCTGCTACACTCAAACTCACCCGATATTCACGACTCCATCTCACCTGTCGAGGGGGGCAAACGGCCTGCAAATGGGTATTACTCCAGCCGGGTTTGAGCGCGCGCAATGCAACCAATCGATAATGTGCATGAGTGTTTCGACGTCAAGAGAGGGAAGAAGAGAGGAGAGGAGGGGAAGCACTTTGGTGAAATGAGAATATGAAATGGAAACGAAACGACGACAAAAGAGGGAGAAGAGTGATGAAGAAGAGAGAGAGAAAGAGAGAGAGAATAGAGGAGACATTGAAAAGGTTGTGAGATGAATGGAAGAATTGAGGCAATGAGGAATGGATATGGAAGAAGGATAGGGAGGAAGATTGATAGTCATCCAATGCAGACGGATTGAACTCATTTTATTTCAGAAAATGGTTACTGCATAACTTCCTCGTTATGTTGTAGTAACAAATTAGGAAAGAGAGATGTTGAAACAGCGATTAGGTTGTAACACCGAGTGTTGACGACACAGGGAACATGGAATCAGAGGGGAAATCGATCAATTTGACTTCCGGAAGATGAAAAAAAGCAAGGAATCAATCGATTCCCTCGTCTTCCAATGCACGCGCGTTAGTGTGTGTGTACAAATCAAAGTTTGTATCGTCTGACTCCTCTCTCTTTCTCTGCGCTCTATTCTCTCTCTCTCTCTCTCTCTCTCTCTCTCTCTCTCTCTTTCGCTTCCCCCTCCCTCACCCTTCTCTCCACTGACACTTTAATCTAGCGGGTCGACGGAAAAAGTGTTTCTCAGGATGCGCCAATAATAAACAACTCGATCATTGCAGGGAGTTTATTAGTGAGAACGAAGTAGAAAGAGAAAAGAAAGAGAAAGAACGCAAAGGGGAATTTGGGTGTGACCAGAGAACGGAACCAATAAGAGAACTGAGATAAGGATGACAGAGAGAGAAATGGGAAAGAAGGAGAAAGAGAGAAGGAAAGAGAGGGACAATGATCGAATTTCGACCAGATTCTTCGTTGAGATCCGTTCGAACCCCGTGTCAATGCTTGTAAATAAGGACTGGGAGTAGGCACAAATGGTTGAGAAGAGAGAAGAGAGAAGGGGACTGGGGTGGCTCCAGGTCTCAGATAGAGAGGGAAAGAGAGAGAGAGAGAGAGAGAGAGAGAGAGAGAGAGAGAGAGAGCGGGAGGAAGATGTGAAGCTGACGGGAGTGTGTGTGTGTGTGTGCCTATCGATTGCTGCGGGTAGAGAGAGGGAAGGGGAGCGAGAGAGAGAGAGAGAGAGAGAGAGAGAGAGAGCTCTCGGTCTTCCCCTCTCTCTCTTTTCTCTCTCTCTTCCCCCAGGGCAGAGTTGTTATCATATTCAGACACAGTGAGAGAGGGAGGAAGGGGTCGAAGCCTCTCAATCGGCTAACTTGGCCTATCTCTCTATACTACCGTAGTAGAGGGGGATATAACAGATGGATGGTAGGGGGGGGGAGAGATAGAGAGTAGTGACACTTGCGATGGTAGAGAAACAAATTGAATGGATGGGGGAAGATCGGAGGGGAAAATAGAAATAGAAGAGGTAGATGGACAGAATACGCATCAGAATAGATAGAAGGGGGAAAGGTGAGAGAGGAGAGAGAGGGAAACGTCTGAGTGAGTTGGGGAGAAGAGAGGAGAGAGAGAGAGAGAGAGAGAGAGAGAGAGAGAGACGAGGGGGGAGGGAGGGGAGCTGCATCTTTTCTGCCTCGTCTATCGGCCGCATCCGAATCGGTTGTAATAGTAGATATCTACACCCCACTGGAGAGAAGAGTCGAAGAGGAAGAAGGGAAGCGATTGGGGGGATGGAAGGAGGAGAGGGGAGGTGAGAGTTGAGGAGGTGAGACGTAAGGGAGGTGGGAGGAAGGAGGAAGGAGGAGAGGGGAGGCGAGAGTAGAGGAGGTGAGACATACGGGAGGTGGGAGGAAGGAGGAAAGGGAGGTGGATACGAAGGAGGAGAGGAGAGTGGGAGGAGGGGATGTGGGAGACGGGGAAGGATGAGAGGAGAGGTGAGAGGAAGGGAGGAGGAATAGAAGGAGGGGAGGTGAAGGGAGGAAAGGAGGGAGGAGGAGAGGAGAGGGGAGATGGGGAGAGGGGAGGAAGAAGGAGAGCAGTGGGGGTGGCGTAAAGGGAGGTGACTGGACGCAAGGTGAAACGTAAGGGAGGTGGGAGGAAGGAGAAATGGGAGGAAGAGAAGGGGGAGGTGGACCAAGCCTTGAAGCCGATCCTTCTATAGAGAGAGTAGTTGAGGAGTTCTCGGATTTCTCGTCGAAAAGGGAAGACAGTCTTTGAGAGGGTGGAGGGAGGATTGGAAGAAGAGGAGAGGATGAGGAGGAGAGGAGGGGGAGGGGAGGGAGGGGAGGGAGGGGAGGGGAGGGAGGGGAGGGGAGAGAGGGGGGGGAGAGAGAGAGAAGGGATAGAAGAGGGGGGAAGAGGCTGTGATAGGACTGATGGCGAAAAAAGTGTGAGAGACATGGTTGAGACTGCTGGATTGGTCTCTTCTCCTCTCTTTTCTGTCTCATTTCGCAGTAGATCTGCTCAGCCAGAAAGATAGGAAAGAGGGTGGGGAGGGCCGGCAATTAGAAGTGGATGAGGGAGAGTGAGGGGAGGTGGAAGGGGAGGAGAGAGGAGGTGGGAGGAGAGAATAGGGGAGGAAGGGAAGAAGGGAGTGGAAAAACATGCGGAAATAAACGCTGCATGTGCTGTGTGTCTATCTCGATGAAACAGAGACATGCGATTGCATGACGTCACGAATATTCGAGAATTGAGATGAAAGAATGAAGGCATTTTGAACGATGCTTCGAAGTTACAAATTATACTATTGCATATATTTGAGATTGACTTAGAATAAATGAGTGAACGAGAGTTAATGAATATGAGTGACTGCACTTTTAACATTTCAAAATTGGTAAATTATTTAAAAGTTAGTGTGGTGGGTAATGAATGCATTTGACGCTTGCCGATGTTTCTCAATCTATTTGGATATGGAATTGACAGCTATTCTCTCTCTCGGTTTAATTACCCAAGTTTGAGTAATTTGTCACCAGTCAGAGTTAATATATTAGAAACGCGTCTGATCCAGTAAAAGGTATACAACGTATAAAAGGAACTCTGACATAGTGCCTGTCCTCCACTACTTATTCCCTCTTCTCTTCTTCCCTCAACTAGGAACGACAACGTCTGTTATCATTACCGTCTCAAGCCTTCTTTCCACCTGTTTTGTCATGAATCGAGTGTGGTTAGAAGGAGACGACGGGAAATATAACGAGAGAGAGAGAGAGAGAAAGAGAGGCTATGCATTTGGGATGAAGTTGTGGGGTGGTGTCCCGTGTACACCTCACCTCCCCTTCCCCCCTCCTTCCTCCCCTCTCCCCTTCCTCCCCACTCCTTCCTCCCCTCCCTTCTCCTCCCTTCTTTTCTCCCAGTCACATCGTCATTCTCTCTCTGCTCTCTTCTCTTCTACCAAAACAAGCAGTGAATATTCGAGACGCGAAGAAGAAAAAGGAGAAAAAGTTTGTCGCCACCTCCGATTTCCATTTCCACAAGGCACAGTCATAATAGAGAAGAAGGAGGAAGGGAGATGGGAGAGATTCAGCCAATTGTAGGGAACTCATGGTGATTCTACCCAAAATGTCAACAATAAATATAGGGGGAGTAAGCTCCGCCCACTAGACGCTAATGGAAGGGGCGAGAAATGGCGGATGAGTAGCACAAGTTTAATTCTTCACTAAAAACCTCGTGCTCGGGCTTATTCGAGAGCTCTTGGCAGGGGCTACAACATATCCCGTGCGCACCATGCTCTGATTTGATTAAGTAGGTCAAACATCGATAAACATTAGCGAGAATAGGCAATTCATGCACTTCCAGTAAAGGCACATAGTTGCGCATCTCTCAGTTCGTGGGGGTAATGTGTCTGATCCATTTAGAGAAAACAGGATCAAATTTAATAGCCGCGCTGAATTGTGCTTCATTTTAAAAGAATATAGTCCGGTAAGATTCATTGGCATGACGACTTACGGTGTTTAGCGGCTCAACTTGCAATATTTTGGGTGATGAGCAAAAGAACCGCAAAGGATGAGAACCGAACCAGCGACATCCGCGCGCAATGCAATCACTCTACCACTGAGCCAAGATGGCAATGGTAGACCGCTCTTACATTTGCTCCATGATCAGATAGGATCTCTTCATTCTCTCATTATGCACGCAAACTCCGCCCATCGCTAGAGAGTGCCCACATTCTGACCCTCAACCGTTTTGGTTGTCGAGCTGTAGCGCGGCTCAGAGACAAGATATCGACAAACGGCAAAGATTATGATGTTTGTGAGACCTCAGCGGTTCATCTGAACACGCTTTCTACCACTTGGCATAAAATTGACACATCACGTTGCGGCCCCTAAATAAATATCATGTGAAAAGCGTTGATCATGGTGCCAGATAAAAAAACATGACTGCACGAAACGATCGGGAAGGTGATAAGGTTCGATGACACATCGTGAAATCAGGTGATTGTTGTAACTGCTGCAGCGGACCTTGCAGCGCACAAGCCTGCTGCAGCTGCAGCAGTCGAATGAGAAGTGCGACACAAAAGGGAATGGTCGTTTATTCAAAGGAGGAAATGCAGAGAAGGCACAAAAAATGAGAGAATCAAGTCGTAAAACGGGGGAGAAATGACGACTGCGCAGTGAGGGAGCGATAAGTACGCCGCCGTTTATTGATTTTCGGCGAATTTACGATGGGAAGATGAGGAAGTTGAGTGTATGATCTCTTCCTTTTGCATACTCTGTCGGATACCCATGGACTAATAGAGTATGAGAAACGAAGAGAGGGCATCAGAAGCAATCGGGGAATGAACAACTACCGTAATCTAATCTGCCAATTGGGAAATGACGACTTTTCGGAGTCATTGAGGGGATTGACTACAATGAGAAACCAATAGCAACCGATGGAAGAAAGAAGAGATTTCGGCGTTTCGAATTGAATGCAAAATGAATGAGCCAGACACTGCTAACAGGGAAATAAGTCTACGACTCTAGACTTCAGGGCTACCGAGCAACGACTTTAGAAGTCTTCCTTATTTAATCAGAAGCAGGGGAGCGGCATTTTTAGACTTTTAAAATCGTAGCTCGGTAGCCAAGACTTCTGCAGTCGTAGACTTATTGCCCTCTGAGTGAGGGATGACTTGATCTACCATAGTTTTTTTCTGATGAAACATCTGAGCCGAACAAACAAGTTCACTAGAGCAAGTTTGTATAGAAAGGAATAGCGATAGAGTCGAAAAAGGAGGGCGTAAATCTACCGTAGATTCAACAAAACTTCCTGCCCACGAGTGATTGATAATGTCTGGGAGAGAGGCGGGAAATTGGCAAACCCCCCAAATCCGAGCAGAGGAAATGGAGAAAATGCTGAATCTAGGCAGAAAAAAAGGCAATCGGCTTCTGAAATTGTAGTAAATATTTCCTCAACGACATTTGAACGAAAAGATTGAATGATACTTTGCAGTCGAAGATACGATGATGGAAAAGCATCAGTTTATGAGGGAGTACAAATTCGACATAACTCAAAATTTGTGTCAACATTAGAATCATTGCATGTTTTGTGTGCGGCTTCTCTGAGATGGCGCTTAACAATTCGTTCGAATGAATTGATCTTCCAATCTATTTCTTTCATTCCAAAGTGAAACCTTAAGTGAAGAGGGAAGCAATCCTCGTCTCTCTCTCACTGCATAATATGCAAGGAGAAGGCTGGCTTTCAGTGAGAGAAAATGGAGGATTCACAGGCCAAATCGGAGGAAGGAGATGGAAGGGGAGGAAGGAGGGGAGGGGAGGAGATGGAAGGGGAGGAAGGAGGGGAAAGGGAGGGAGGAGGGGGGAGCAGCCAGTCCAGTAGTGGCCTCCTCATGATTTATTATGAGTGGAGCACGAAAGGGAAGAGATATGCGGGAAAAGGAGAGGAAAGAAGGAAGGAAAAGGAGAACATTAGAATCATTGCATGTTTTGTGGGGAAAGGGAGGGAGGAGGGGGGAGCAGCCAGTCCAGTAGTGGCCTCCTCATGATTTATTATGAGTGGAGCACGAAAGGGAAGAGATATGCGGGAAAAGGAGAGGAAAGAAGGAAGGAAAAGGAGAAGTCGAGAATGAGTGAGAAATGAGTGGAGATTCATGAAGATGGGAAGGAATAGCTTCCGATTAGGTATTGATTCAAATAAATGTTGCACTATTACTGGCTGGGACTACCGGCTATGCATCGACAAAAAGAGCGAGAAAAAAAACTGATTTCGAAGTACAAAACAAAACAAAAAATTCGCTGGCAGGTAAAATCAGTCGAGTACGATATATATTGGAGAGCGTGCTGAGTTGAGACGATAAAAGAGGGATAAACACTCGAAATAATATTGGATTTCGTCGATTGAAGTCGATGTGTTCCAATGATGTTTGCTTGTGAGAAATACGACTAACCAACGATGGGAAAACACACAAATGGTCGATTCCTGCAAATGCACCAACATATTATTGAAGGATTCTGCGAATGCCGAAAGGTGTCATTTGCGAGGGAGGCGAGAAACACAATAAATGTCGACTACTACGCAGCAAACGTTTAGTGGAGTCTCTCTCTCTCTCTCTCGAAGCGTCGGTGCGCGCATTCGGAATCCCCAGCATATTCTCGGTAGATTGGAGAAGCCGTACCTCATCATATGAGTCTTGAGAGTAAGAGACAGTTCGTATTTGATCTATAACCATCACTTCGTGTTCAAACTAAAACTAGTCAGAGAGGCTTCACAATTTCTATCTAATCTCTCGTGATTGACCACCTCCTCACTGAATCAGCATGAGAATACTAATGTTAAAGGAAGTTCAACATTCGGTTCCTGCTTGGAAATTTTTTAGTAAAAGGTGATTGCAAAATTAATGATTATGAGAAATCAGCCAAAAAGAGAGCGAATATGAGAGTGAAAAGGTGTCAAGAAGAAGTCTCGCCCTTTCCTCTTATCAACCTCTTTAATTCCCTCTCTTTCATTTGTGTGAGGGTGGATCTGCAGTCTCTCTCTCATTTGTCCTATTTTAATGAAACAGACAGATGTGTCCTTCGTAGACGGAAGAGAGACGAAAAGACGAGAGAGAAGAAGAGAAAGAGAACGGAATCAAGCCGAGGAAGTTTGTAGCTGTCAGTTTGATCCTCACTTTCCTCACTCGCCAGTGTCTAACTCTCTAACACGAACAATGTTTCCATTCGACTTTTCATTGCAGCCAAACTTTTTTTCGTACATCAATTGTCGTTATGACAATTTATATTTTCGTCAAAATGTATTATAATTTTTTTGATCGTCGAATACATGGTGAGTAAAGGGCTCGTGACATGAAAGTGCACGAAAACGTTGCAAACTCAGCGATTGCTCAGCCGATCAAACAATTCGTTCTTCTTCGAAATCATGAACATGACTATTTGGATGTGAGCAGATTGGAGAATATCCAGACGACAGAAAATAGAGATCCGCCGCTCGAATCAACGATAAATCTTTGCTATTTTGATGGGGGAAGCCAATCGTAACCGGAAATGACACGAATGTCTATAAGAAATGAGACGAAATAACTGGAAAATTGAAGGGGGGCGAAGAGATCTAGAAGAAAAAGAGAATAGACAAAAAAAGTCTCCTTTTATATATATAGTGCATTCTGAGAAGAAGTTCAGATACATTCGGGAATAGATGTATAGATATGAGCTCTTTCACTGACTTCCTCTCTCTCTCTCTCTCTCTCTCTCTCTCCTCTCTATTCCACATCTTCTCGTTATAATCCATCAGTGCGAGAGGAGAAGAGTGTCTTGAATAATTCGAGGTGAGATGGAGAGAGTTGAGGAATGACTTTGGAATGAGCAAGAGAGAAGAGACTACACTAGAAATTGGGGGAATGGAGTTTCCACTCTGAAAGACGATTCCGGAAAGAAGAGACAAACTTCAGTTTCTAATTTCACTTGAATACGGAACAAAAAAAGGAATGGTGTAGAGTTGGAATAAACAATCTTGCGATTTAGGAAGCAACAATTTGAAATCCAAATTGGAAATGAGGACTGACAGTTTATTAGGTGTCCCTAGGAAATGATGATATTGAAAAAAAATTCCTTCTTTTTCCATTAATTATTTTATTCGTCATGCACTTAAATTCCTGATCTCCAATGACTTCACAAAAGGATGAAGAGGGCAAAAACGGAAATTGGGTAGGGGTAAAAGGGAAGGAAAAAGTCCATTTGACTTGTTGGATATTAGTTTCTCGAGAGGCCAGCAAATGAGATGGAAGAAGAAGAGGAAAGAAGAAGGAGATGAATGGAAGAACCGAAAAAATGAGGGAGGAGATGGGGGTTCAGAGGAGTACTATTGAAGGATATTCTGCTCATATCTACGCGATTCAAAGACTTCAGAAAATGTTCACGCCCCTTCATTGGTAAAAAAGGAGGTAAATGCTTTTCTTAATCCGGATTCAATGCCGTTGATCGATTCTCCCAAGTGAGCGTTGATTTGGAGCGACGGCCGACGAAGCAGCGAATAGCCACAGAGAACTACCAAACAACGAATCCAATCGACTGAAAATACGTGAAATTCCTTAGAATATATTAACACGAGCTGCCTGACATTTTTTTTTGTTTTGAAACAAGAATGTATCTAAACTCAGAATGCACTCGATATATGATAGAATTCTCAGAATGCACTCGATATATGATAGAAGAAATCGAATATGGCTATTTTAATTACTTGGGAAGAATTCAAAAATTCACTTGCGCTAACCTTCCAAGCACTCTCTTCCTCGTTTCAGCACTTGTGAGCATCAACAACCAAGGTGTTGAATAGCAAAAGAGAGATTCTATGAGAGGGTAGAAGGAACGAAGTTCCTGCATTGTTGACACCTGAAAACATACTCTTTTAAATTGGAGATGAATGGAAGAACAATTTTTTTTAAATTAAACTTTATATGTGGTGTATAGTCATTTAAAAAAATTCACTCCGTTTCATTGGAAAGAGAGATTTTTAAAGGGAGTTTGCAGCCAAAAATCATAATTTTATATAATTTTAATTTTATTTTTTTATTCAAAAGAGCCGAAAATTCTAAGAATAACTGTAAAAAACCGCATATTTCTACGATTTTTTTATAAATTAATTATGAATTTTCAAAAAATCGTGTTTCCAAGGTACTATAGCTCCTGCATCCTCAAAACTTACGCTTTTAGCGTCTGCAAAAGTTTAAAAAAGGCCTCAGCAAAGTGAAAATAAGTGTTTTTGCAATTGATTAGACAATGGCGAGTATCGGTGAGGACAAATCAGTAGAAAGAATCGCAAAAATATTACGGCATCATACCTTTTGAGATTCTACAGCCGCTAAACGAATGGGATGATGGAAAACGTGAGAAGCAAAGTATTGGAAGCTGAAACATAACCAACTCCAGTACGACGGGGAATTTGTATATGAAAAAATCAGGGTAATTAATTTGCTATTTAGTAGCCACCACATAAAAATAATACTGCGCATTTCATCTACGGATTCGATGATTTAAAGTTTTTTTTGTGTTGGAAACTGCTTTTTAGCACCCTATTTTTTACATTTTCGGATGGTGACAGGGTGGGAGAATTATGACATAAATGGAGGAGTGTGAGCAGATTATTTTGGCACGATAATCCTGCCCAAGTGAAGAAAGAATTCTATAATGGCAATCGTCAGAGGTGTGCGATAGAACTTAGTGCGAACTGCGTTAGTGCGAAAATCCTTAATCCCCTCCACCATCGGGGGAGAAAGCGAACGCAAAAATAACAGAAAAGAGAAAGTTGAACGGTAGATTTGATTAGCAGCGCACGCAATAACATGTGTGCTTGGCAATTTAACTTTTTTCCCCTCACTTTTCACGTGTGTATTTCGGTTCAGAGAAAGGATAGACCTTCCAAATTTTTATTTTTTTCCACGGGGGTAAGCGATCAATTTCATAAGTTCCACATCCTATCTTTCTGACACTGCTTCTTTAAGTGGGATAGGCGTTGTTAGATCACTGGTTCTGTCAGGAGACGACCATCGAAAAAACCTTATCGAATATTATACGTTATGAAATCGCCCATAATTGGGAAGAAAGGATATATTTTAAATGATATCCTCGCATAGTCAAACTTTTTTTTCGGAATCACATATGACCTCTTGTGATAGTCAAATCGACTCTTTTTTAAAGTATAATTAAATTTTATGGACCTTAGCATACAAGCGCAGTCGGTCAAAAGCTAATTCAATTAAAAAAGTTTGAGGGTAGGTTGTCCCTTTCTCACCAGATATATTTAGGGAAGGTAAGCTCCGCCCACTCGAGACTCTAATTGAAGGGGCAAGAAACAGCGGATGAGTAGCACATTTCATTCTTCACTAAAAGCCTCGTGCTTGGGTTTATTCGAGAGCTCTTGTGATGGGCTACAACATATCTCGTGCGCACCATGCTCTGTAGTGATTAAGTAGGTCAAAAATCGATAAACATAGTCCTGAATGGGTGATTCAAGCACTTCCAGCGAAGGCACATAGTTGCGCATCTCGCAATTCGTGGGGAGAATTATTCTGATTAACTTAGACAAAACTAAATCAAATTTAATTGCCCCGCGCAATTGTGCTCCTGTTTAGAAGATTTTAGTATTATTATTTTCCGCGAATGTTCGTTGGAATGACGACTTACGGTGTTTAGCGGCTCTAATGACAATATTTTGGGTTGTGAGCAAAAGAACAGCAAAGGATGGGATTCAAACTAACGACCTTTGGCTTGCTATGCAATCACTCTACCACTGCACCATGATGGCAACGTGAACTAGATCTCGCATTTGCTTGATGATCAGATACTATCCCTTCATTCTCTCACCACTGACGCAAACTCCGCCCACCGAGGGAGAGTGGCTGCCTTTTGACCCTTTCCCGTTATAAGCCGCGCGCGTGGTTTTCGAGCTGTATCTCGGCCCAGAGACAAGATATCGACAAACGGCAAAAAGTATGATGTTATTGACACTTCAGCGGTTAATATGGAAACACTTTCCACCTCATTGTGTGAAATCGGCAGACCACCTTGCGGTCCCTAGATATATTCCCTCTCTCGCGGATAGTCTCGTAAATTACCGTTCCGAGGCTGCTGAAGAGATAGAGTAGACTGTAGTAAACGGTAAGTATGCACATGAAGAGAAAGAGGAAGAAAGAAGACGCAACGAGTGGAAGTTCACGACGTTTGACACGAGATGATTCGCGACTTCGCATTCTGAATATACTTGGAACACGTTCGGGGCATGTTTGGATTGTGATTTACCAAACAGTTTACAACAGTTCTTTACCCCTTAGCTGGTTAAATCTGTACTTACTTACGTAGATACATAGAAGATCCATCTTCATCGGCCGTTGTCGTGTGAATCGCAATTCCTCCATCCTTCTCTATCGAGAGCGCTCGTTGTCTGTCGGGCTATCGATATCGAGGACGATCTGGTGAGACGTCCTTGAATACTGTTCGACATCCTCGCATCTAACACGATCCAATCCCTTCACGAGAGTCACTGGAAGCTTTCTTGGTGGTCTGCGGAGATCGAGAGGAGGAACAATTCAATGGCTGTTGTTGACCATATGCTGTCGTCCCCAGAACCGACTGGATGAGAACTAATTTTTTTCGAAATCAAAAAAGATCTCTTTCAATCAGAATCAGCCATTGAGATTGCTGTGTATGAGCCTAGTCATGTGTCTGACCTAGCGAACTGTTCCGCACCCCAACACAGCTCCCTATCCATGACTGAGTATCATTTTCCCTGTCATGCAAATATTGGCTGCGTAGCTTGCGAGCATTCCCGCATTTCCTACGTATTTCACGTCTTGTCCTCCGCTCGCGTAGCGAGACGTCGTTATTCCTTTTGCTCCCGTTATATAAATATTATTACTAAAACACCCGTTGTGCACAGACATAACATTTTGGCGATCAGGATTGTTTGACGTACTTATTGTTTGTTTCATAAGGCGGTTGGTAGCCTGGCTGGGAAGGTGGGGGACGTCGTCTACACCGGAGCCGAATCCTGGTTTCTTGCAACTTTGATAAGACACAGGGAAGGCTATCGCCGATTTTCGAATTGGTTATAGACTTTTCTTTGTTCTTTATCAAGTGTCGCCTCTAGTGCCGTTTTCCCTGGTGCTAGAGGATATCAGGTTCATCAAACCCGTGCAGCGAAGATTTGCACGTGGTCGTCGACTAGAGGATCTGCATTTTTTGTGTGAATTGAAGTGAATTGGTGGTTGAGTAGCCAGACTGTGAAAGTAAGAGACGTAGTCTTTACTGGAGTCAAAGCTCTGGTTTTGAAGGTCTTTTTACTGATAGCAGCGGAAGCTATCGCCAATTTTTTTTGGTGATAACTACTCTGCGTATTGGTTAAGCCTGGGAACACGACCGATAGTTGGAAATTGGTTGAGTAGACCAATAACTAAAGGAAGTGGGGCTGGTAGAGAACCATGACGGCTGAAGACGAGGAGGTCTCCCCGACCATGAAGCAATTATTCAAACAGATGGTAGAGATGCAGAGGAAAGTGGTTGACATGCAAGAAGACCAGAACGTGAAGTACACACAGTTATTGTCATTGGTGACTAAGGGTGGTAATAACGAGGGAAGAGCACAGAATATGATGACTGTGCATGTTCCGTCCGTGTCGAATGGACCGACTATTGATGCGATTGAAGGAAGAATCGTGGATTTTGAGTACGATGAGGAGGAGTGCACATTCGAGCAGTGGTACGATCGATACCAGGATGTGTTTGTTTATGACATGAAGGGAGCAGATGATTGTTCAAAGGTGAGAGTACTGCTGAGGCACCTCAGTGTGAAGTGCAATGCTCAGTACCGTGATCACAAGGCACCCGCTGATGTCATGGTTGAGTCGTTTGATGGCACGGTAGCCACGCTCAAATCCTTATTCGGAAAGAAGGAGTCGGATTTCGAACTGCGTGTTCGATTCTTCAACCAGAAAATGTCCACGAGTGGTGATCTCGATGTGATGGAATTCGCCGCAGAGGTGAACCGTCTGTACCAGAAGGGTAATCTTAAGACGATTACTGAGGACCAGATGAAGATCACAGTCTTCCTGGCTGGTCTGGATCTGCCAAATCAGAAGGCGATGCGCACTCAGCTGTGCAATGCAGTGAGTCTGAAGGCATCGATCACGTTCAAGGAGCTACTTGAGAAGTACTCCACGCTGAAGGCACTGGAACGTGACGTGGCAGTGGTACAGAATGCGTCGGTGAACATGGTGAAGACGTACAATAAAGGAACGACTGAAAGGAGCAAGAATCCCGAGTATAAGAGAGACAAATCGATCACATGCAGTAGCTGTGATAAGAAGGGTCCCTACGAGAGTGAATGTTGGCTGACATATCCAGAGAAGAGGCCGAAACGGCATGGAAGTAGATCGTACCTCATCCGCTGTGGTGGCGAGAGGAGGGATCGAGTGTATGTGAACTTGAAGATCGGTGGAAAATCGATCGAGTTCCAAGTGGATACTGGTTCAGATGTCACAATCATCTCGGAAAGTGACTGGAGAGGACTGAATTGTCCGTATCTGACGAAGTTTGTCGATCGTATTAGCGATGCTAACGATCAGTCTCTCGAGATTCTCGGAATGTTTTCCTGTGCTATGGAGCACAGTGGAGTCAAGAGTAGCGGAGTGGTCTACGTTACTACAGCCCCGATTCGACTTGTCGGTGGTGAATGGTTCTGGAAGCTGAACCATTCTTCAGGAATGATATTGCGGTAGTCGCATGCACCAAGTCTCTGGATGACTACGCAAACTTGATTGAATGTCAAGAATATTGCGAGGCTGGACTGGCCAGACTGAACCCGAGAGGTAGTACTGGAGGATGTGTAGATCCTGGAACCAGCCAGCAGGTGTATGAAAAGGAGATCGATCGAAGATTAATAATGGGAGTGAACTCGAAAGGAGAACACTTGGAGCAGGCAGGAGTATTCTCTCCAGTCGAAGAGAAGAATGAGTCTGTGGAAGAACATGCTGATCCCAGAGAGGACAGAGCGTGTCTGCCTGTGATTCCGGAGGTTGACTCGGACTCTGGAAAGAGAGGGAGCAGCTTCTCCAAGATCGATTTCTGTGATGTGGATTCACGTGTAGAAGTCGAAGAGACGAAGGAACCGTGGATGAATCAGACACGTCACGGGCTGACTATTGTCGTTAACGACACATTACCGTACAGAGATGAGCCCACTCTGAAGACGTTTCATGCGGATGACCATGATGCAGAAGCGCAATTGCTGACTATTCGTGAGAAAGTCGCATTCAATGGGAAGAGGAAGAGAGAGCACACGGAGAATCTGGAATGGATTCCCAATGATGGTGCTGAAGACAGAGATGTCAACTCTCTTGGTTTCGTCGTGGATGAAACTTACCGTAACCCGAGACTGGAGGAACGCACGGGTCCTGCCAGAAGCAGTGAACTAGTTTTCGACTGCACAAAGGAGTTCTCATCGAGAATTGCATCGGATGTCTCTTATATGAAGATCAAAGATCAACTCACTCTCTCCGAGAAGGAAGAGGAGGGAAGTATGTGTGGTGTCGGTAGGGACAACAGAGAGTTCGTCCAGGGTACTACCGTACATCAAGAGACCAGTACTATCCGTTACCCAAGTATGGAGGAGTCTTCGGGTCCTGCCAAGAACAGCGAACAAGTGTTCGTGTGCAATGAGGAGATCTTTCGAGGAAGGATCAGACATCAGCTCACTCTCTCCGAGAGGGAAGAGGGGAGTTGGAGAGGTGTCGGTAGTGGGAACAGAGAGTTCGCCATGGGTACTGCCGTACATCGAGAGATCATGCGTCATGATGGACTGAGTGTCGAGAGATGGTCGATGACCATGGAGAAGTGCATCCACGGATCGAGCGAGAAGAAGGACATCGTCGAGGACAACTACATCGTCTCGCGAGTCTCAACTACCACGACAAGTGCGACTACATCGAGTGCAATCGTCGAGTCTCGCCGTGCAACTCACAGCGTTTCAACGCCCACGCAAAAGGGACCTGCGCGTTTGAATTCTGTAGCGTGTGTTGATGTGCAGCGAGGGCTTTGAATTGGCTACAAACTACAAATTCTAGCGCGCGTCGCGGTTTTGTTGAAAATGCCGCGCCACGCAAAGTTTCGAATTTTTGAATCTTTTACATGTTTTATTGATTAATTTCATTTTTTCTGTGGTTACACGGGTCCCCTGTCGCAGGTGGAATACCCCTGTGTCCATAGGAAGGTGGGATTCGTGATGTTTGGCCAGCCTCCGTCCTTGCGAATTTCGGTTCCGTTTTTTCACCCATTTCTTGCTCTTCATTATTATTTTCATTATTATTATTGCTTATCTTCGTGAAAAACGATCACCCGAAATTGCAGGAAGCGCTGCCCGCTCGTGCTCGTCGATAATCCCAAGTGATAAGGACCACGTTGAGCCGATTCGCGTGAGTGAAATATCAGGGTTTTATCGATTGATTCTGTTCTCTCTCATTATTATTGTTGATTATCTTCGTGTAAAACGATCACCCGACATTGCAGGAAGCGCTGCCCGCTCGTGCTCGTCGAGAATCCCAAGTGATAAGGACCACGTTGAGCCGATTCGCGTGAGTGAAATATCAGGGTTTTATCGATTGATTCTGCTCTCTCTCATTATTATTGTTGATTATCTTCGTGTAAAACGATCACCCGACATTGCAGGAAGCGCTGCCCGCTCGTGCTCGTCGAGAATCCCAAGTGATAAGGACCACGTTGAGCCGATTCGCGTGAGCGAAATATCAGGGTTTTATCGATTGATTCTGCTCTCTCTCATTATTATTGTTGATTATCTTCGTGTAAAACGATCACCCGACATTGCAGGAAGCGCTGCCCGCTCGTGCTCGTCGAGAATCCCAAGTGATAAGGAGCACGTTGAGCCCA
Organism: Pristionchus fissidentatus; assembly: GCA_036245785.1. Classification (NCBI taxonomy): domain Eukaryota; kingdom Metazoa; phylum Nematoda; class Chromadorea; order Rhabditida; family Neodiplogasteridae; genus Pristionchus; species Pristionchus fissidentatus. The sequence goes on from BTSY01000004.1 coordinate 31,790,132, forward strand.
TTCGCGTGAGTGAAACGCTAGGGATCCAGCTCTGCTGCTCAATTGATTTGAGATTGTACGGGTTTTTTTTCAAATTTCACTCCTTCACATACCGTAGACACGAAGGCAATATCGAGCATAACATGCGGTTGCTTTTCACAGATAGATAGGTCCGAAAGTTTGATTGTGTTCTCGACCGATATTTTCATGGTCAAAACGATATTTTCGATTATCGATTAGTCTACCCATTAGTGGGATGACACAGTATGATCTACAGTAACCTCAAATCGATATTTAGGGTTACTGTAGTTTTCGTGCCGATTGCCAGCTCATGTAAGCAATTCCGACTCGTTTGGCGCAACTTTGAAAAATAGTGGTCCCGCAGCGAAAGGTACTGTAGCCTGTAGGAACGGTGTACCTTTCGAGCAAAGTCGTATCGATTGCCAACTCATGCAAGTAATCCGACTCGTTTGGCGCAACCTTGAAAAATAGCGATCCCGCAGCGAAAGCTACAGTAATCCTGATCATCGATTCGGGGTTACTGTAGATCATACGGTGTCATATCACAATTGGGTAGACAAATCGATAATCGAATTTTTTTTTATTTTAAGCATGATCCCCGGGTCATGGTAGCGGTGTGCCTACAAAAACTTTGGTAAAAACGACGCAATTTGACGACCGTGCAATCGTTTGTCACACATAGTTTCCGGTATTCTCGACACGGCTATATTGATTTATTTTACGAAATCCGAATCTTTGAATTTGAAAATGTTAAATAAAGAATCCATTTCCTTTAATTCAAACAATTTAAACTGTTAGGAAAGCGGAAAGACATTTGTTTCCTCTTTATCAATGAGTGATTTGTTGCAGGCTCGAGTCGCCGCCCGCCAAGCGCCTCCGAATATGGAAGAGCGAAAGAGAAGACTGACTGAGGAACTCCTCCAGTTCGCTGTAGACGGACTCCTGCCGCATCCCAAGCAAGTTAATAAGGGCGAGAAAAAGAGGAAGAAGGAGTGAAGAGATGGGATTACTGTAACTACGGTGTAGATAGTACTGTATGTAGACTAATGAATATTACGAGAAGTGAAATCACGCTAATATTCCACGATTAGGTTTCGCTGATTTGACGTATGCGATTCAGAATGTCTTTCGTGGCTGTAAATTTATGTTGAGCAATGTTCTTATTTTTTTGTTGTGACTTGGAGAGACCCGGACCAGCTCTGATTTCGACCCCCGATTTCGTCGTGTTCGATATTTCGGAAGATGCTATTGATGATATTTCGTGTCCCACTATCTTCCATTTCATCTTACGTTTGTACATCTCTCTCAATTCTCCTTCTTTGTTTCGCATCGAAGATGCACTCTAGTAGATATTTAGTATTTCATGCACACGTTTGAAGTTACCATGATTCTTGCTAGTTATCGATTTTCGTTGATCCACCAGTTTTCATTTTTTCTCAATGTTCAGATAGTTGCATTTGTTGTGGGGGGCCAAATCTATTACTGAAGCGTCTCCTAAAAATGTATCCCCAGAGTATTCTCATTCCATCATTCCCCTCACTGTGTCCGAGAGTGCATTACTTCGGAAAGGTCAGTGTCAGTGTCGAGTGAGTGATCTAGATCGAGCACACTCAGGAAAATAATTGCTAGGATCAGGATGAAAAGTAGCATGGTTCACTAGCTTGTAACGAAAGATCACTTACTTCAAGCGAATTGCGCTTACATGTATGTGAAAATGCTCACTTTCTGTCCTCATCCTAGTGACTATTTTCTAAGTTACATTGAGTCAAACATTATAGTCGAATATGAGAGACTATCTGAGTGGATCAACTTATTTGTTCAGATGCTTGGCACAGTGCGAAAAGTGAGAGATTGAGTGAAACATAGCATGATGCTCAGTGGCCCAGGAGGAGTTGCCACGTGATGTGAAAAGTTGCGAAATTGCTTCTACGCCTCAGGGCATTACGTCACCGAAACTTTCGGTTTTCAAAAACTTCATCATTCGGCTTCATTAGTGGTACCAATCGATTCCTCATAAAATTCAAAGACTTTTTCGACTCTAGACATTTTTCGATATTTATCGATCCAAGGCCAGAAAAAGCGGAAATGTGAATATCATTTTCAATTTTAATTTATTCTATCTATTTCCCACCGCCAACTACAAAATTTTATTTTCGTAAAACATTTCAATAACAACGAGTGACATGTCGTATTAATATTGACAATTTTAATTACGACGAAAAATGTAAACTTTACGATTACATAGTGCCGAACCATTTATGGTGTGCCTACTTTAAGTCGGCCGAGATTTGTATTTCTGTTAAACGGCGTCAGGGCAGATATTTTCGTGAGCATTATTGACTTGCCTGATGTAATAAGACTCGGTCATATGTAGTAATTGGATTACCGTAATCGTAAAGTGAAAATGTGAATCTCGGCAGGCATACTGTAGGCACACCATAAATGGTTCGGCACTATATTATCGAAAAGTTTACATTTTTCGTCGCAATTAAAATTTTCAATATTAATACGACATGTCACTCATTGTTATTGAAATGTTTTACGAAAATAAAATTTTGTAGTTGGCGGTGGGAAATAGATAGAATAAATTAAAATTGAAAATGATATTCACATTTCCGTTTTTTCTGGCCTTGGATCGATAAATATCGAAAAATGTCTAGATTCGAAAAAGTCTTAGAATTTTATGAGGAATCGATTGGTACCACTAATGAAGCCGAATGATGAAGTTTTTGAAAACCGGAAGTTTCGGTGACGTAATGCCCTGAGGCGTAGAAGCAATTTCGCAACTTTTCACATCACGTGGCAACTCCTCCTGGGCCACTGAGCATCATGCCACGTTTCACACAATTTCTCACTTTTCGTACTGTGCCAAGAATAATTCGACTGAGTCAGATAGTCTCTCATATTTGACTCAATACTTTAATGTGCGGGGGGGGGGGGGGAATCAATCTGCGCACTGCATTCGGCAATGCATATACTCTGCGAGAATTGTCTATCCTCTAATCGACGCTTCAGTAATTGATATTGGTCGACATTCCTCGAAAATCATAAAAAAATTGCCTATTCGAATTGTACAAATGATTGTATTTTAGACCTGTTGCGAAGTTCTCCCGCTCTTTAATTGGGTTTCACTCGAGTGCTAATTTTTTACGTGTTAGATTCATGATCCCTTGCCGATTTGAAGTGTGCAAAAATAACAATAAAGTTCATTTTAATTAATTATTACAACAAACAACTCAAACGAACACTGCAAAAAAATTAGTGCAGAGGAGCGGCATCGAACCCGAGATGTGCGACGTTACCAATACACCACGAGAAGGGGGCGGAGACTGGTGTCTAGCGCTCTCTCACTTTCGCACGCTCTCTCGTGTTTACATGTTTCTCTGCCGCTCTCTGCTCTCTAGCCCGCAAAAGTCCGCGCGCGAAAGGCTGTGCAACTTCAATCGTCGAAGAAAGATTCGAGCCCACGGATGATGTGGAGAACGACACGAAGACAGTTACTCTGAATGAGTCCCATCCAAATTGACCATCATTACCCAGTACTACGATATTGATTCTTTATCACTGTATAAGTTACCTTCGCACTATCGTAACTTCATATCGTCAGATATTCAATAATCGTATTTCATATCTTGTGGCGGAGGTGCTGTGTATGAGCCTAGTTATGTGTCTGACCTAGCGAACTGTTCCGCACCCCAACACAGCTCCCTATCTATGACTGAGTATCATTTTCCCTGTCATGCAAATATTGGCTGCGTAGCTTGCGAGCATTCCCGCATTTCCTACGTATTTCACGTCTTGTCCTCCGCTCGCGTAGCGAGACGTCGTTATTCCTTTTGCTCCCGTTATATAAATATTATTACTAAAACACCCGTTGTGCACAGACATAACAGAGATGACAATTTTTTTCGAAAAAATAAATAGTTAACATCGAGTCGGTTGTCATCCAATGATGATAATCTGACCTAGTACCCTTCTCTGATGTTCCCGTAGCTGACCCAGGCTACTCTCTTCCTCCCCCTTTTCCGGTTCCGTTTTAATGGAGCCGCAGCCACGTAGCACTCTTGCAAGATAGATGGAAGCATCAATAAACACGAGGGTTTCTTCAGGCCGAGCAGAGCGATGTCGTCCGCAAATCGGAGATGCGAGAGGTGCTTCCCATTGATGCATCTTTATTCCATCTTCCATTCGATCATCTTACAATCCTCCATTGCCGCCTTAAACAGCATGATCGAGATTGCGCCTCCTTGGATGAGTGAGGATGAGGCCCTCCGAAGAGTAGCATTTGTTCTTGTCCGGGCCGGCAGTTTCGTCCTTCTTTGTTCTCGAAATCCTTCACTCTCTCCTCGATCGCTGTTCTTCTGTAATAACGGCTCGGGCTGAATCGAGAACTACCTCCATCGGAGATAAATTCCTGTTTTTCCATTTTTTTTCTTTTCCCACAGTTCCTGATTAGCCTTCATGAGGGAGCGCGGGCTTCTGCTCTCCTCAGCAGCACCGTATTCCTGTGGTTGGGGAGGGGTCTCGGATAATCGCATGCACGGATGCAGATAGGGTCGTACTCTGTGAACGGGTCGGGATCGGATCTAGCCATGGCTTCCTGGTATCGTGGAGGATCGATTACTAGGCGGGGCTTGTGACGTCTTCCACACTTCCAATTCGTCTTTATCTTAGGGAGTTGCCATGGAAAGAACGAGTGGTGGAGAGTACACCAAAATGAGGGCATTGGGGTCTCCGTGGAGGTCGGAATAGAAGGGGTCAGCTCGGAAAGCTCCCTATTTTCGGGTATCGGCGCTGAGGTTTAGGTCTCCCGCGATCACGCGAAAGAAGCTCTTCTTTTCGCCCTCAAAGACGGACGCCACCTCCTCGAAGAAAGCTCGACGTTAATCGCTCTGAGCACTGGATGTGGACTCCTAGACGGAGAGAATGGAGATAGAAGATAGACGATCGACTGGAAGACAAAGAACTACGAGACGCGGGGATGAATGAGGAAGGAAAGGATGTGGTAAGGCAGGCGTGGACAAAGGAGACTACGTCGATCTTCTTCCCTTCCACATTGTTTGATTACGATTTGAGGTGGGATAAGAAGTATAAGAAATGTTAAACTTATCATTGAAATTTGTTTCTTCAGTCTGGTCGTGACTATAGTCTAACTGTGACTATGTAACGAGAAGTTTCATGCCTTTATGTAAACCTCATCTAGTTCCTTCATATCTTGTGCGATTTTTGTCCATTTCTGCTTCCGCTAATCTTGTTTTCGCTTCTAATTTATATCGCATGAGAATGCGCTAATTTCTTTACATAAGTTTGCCGTGAGACAACAAGGAAGACTTACCCTCTTAGTCGCACAAACATCAAAGAATAGAAGATAACACCGAAAAGAGTCACAGTAATGATGGTTGCGCTGGCAATGGAAGAGTTCACCTGAATTGACATATGACGTTGATTGCGCTAGGACCAACATGGGACAGGAACACATCAAAACTTGCTCCTTAGGGTAATTTTGGACACTGAAAACGATGGTGCCATCGATTTCGCAATCGGGCCCCTTCGGGTCGGTATGGCGCCGCGCCATTTCTGCGGTAAACTTATTTTTCTTTTAAATTTTCTTGGAAAGTCATCAAAATAAAAAATTCTAACGTCGGAATTTTTTTTTATTTCCGAAAAAGTGTAAATATTGTCGGGGGTGAAATTTCGATGAAAAAATCGGCAAAAGACTTTGGCAACCGACTGGACTCGAACCTATCACCTTCGGATTGAAGTTTTAGATCACTACCTCATCGGCCACGCGGATGCCGTGTGCACGCGATTCCGCGCAAGTGAAAAATCTTTTATGTAATGGGAAATAACCGAGTCCAGAATCTATTGCTTTACAAAATATTTCAAAATGATCAGAAAAAGGTGCTCAGGCTTGACCGTAATGCGCCAGATGTCAAAAATTCGAAAACTCGAAATTGTCATGACGTGACACCAGCGCCATTTGATAGAGCATCTAATTCTGATCAAGAATTTTAGTTTTGCGGCTATTCTTACGACTTTCCGAGAAGGTTTAAACGAAAAACACCGCAGAAATGGCGCCGCGCCCAGAGGGCTCCGTTTGCGATATCGATGGCACCAGCACGTTCAGCGTCAAAAGTTACCCAAGGAGCAAGTTTTGAGAAATGTTGACCTATTCCAGACCCCTGTTGATCCCTTGTTGATCCTAAAGCAAACAGCGTCATATTTTTTTTTTAACCGTGAAATACAACTTGCAATGATGTCTTCAGTTTCTGTGTAAGTTAGCAAGGTATTTGTGGCATTTCTGTAGATGAACCGAGTTGGAGTTTGAAAGAAGAGGTGGACTGAAGTTCCGCCCTGAAATCAAGTAATTATTTTATTAAATCGATAAAAATATGGCAAACTAGAGGAGAAATCAAATGGACGGAAAATATGAGAATTCGAGGGAGGGTGTCGAAAAACTGTAAAAATATCTTTCGATTAATTATATTTATATTTAGAACCTGAATAACACTTGAATGAGGTCGCATGATTGATAGAAATCTGTGAAGTGAGATGAGAAAAACTCCATAGCATTGACCGTAGAGTAGGTAGAACGAGTAAATGTATGCAAATGGCGGGTAGAATGTGCCTAACACATTTTTTAAATTGAAAAGTAGCTTAAGAAATACGGATACCGTTTGTCCATAAAATAAATGGATATAGAGGTGGCCATGTGAGAGAGACGGAATGAAGAATGAAATACGGAACCAAAAACAAATCAAAGACTGCCTGAAATATATAAATTACAAGTCGAATGAACCGAAATGGGACCTGTGAAAAGAGAATCTTGTAGAAGAAGGAGGAAAATACAGTCAATCTTCGGTTGCGCCAGACCACGTACAGTACCGTCAGGTAGAGTACGGTGGAGGGCGCGCCGATTATCGACGTCACAATGTATTGCGTCAGCGAATTCATACCAAAAGGAGGGAGTCTTCGGTGTATCGAGTACACAACAATGAAGTGACACACTGATGACAATATGACGCGAGTTTGTAGTGCTCAACAAAACATTTCGATCTGCAGTGGAAACTTGACACACCCGATATCGAATGTGACAACATAGAGTGCGGGCGTGAGATGACCACATGAATTTTCCCACAATAAGTTCGCATATGCTCACCTTCCATGTTAACCTATAGGACATGATGAGTTTTTCGATTAGCAGCTTCCCAATTAATTGTGAGACGGAAACACTTATCTGTATTTCAACTTATGGATTACGAGGGTTTCATTTCATCTACTCTCCATTGTCATATATCACATAAAAACATGTTGGAGGAAGTGTATTCACTCCACTCGCTAGTTTGACCAATTATACAAATATTCCAAATTCTTTTTTTGGAATTGAAATTCTCCCCAAAGCCGCATATTCGATGGAGAGATATGTCGATTCCGGCGACAGAATCGGATAATTTTTAAAAGCAGGTTCTGGATCCTGGGACCAGGATTGATCAAATTCTTGTCTCCAGGGTAGTCCTATAAAAAAGTTTCATCGAAATCAAAAAATATTTTTTGAAAGTTTTTCTCCAAGGGGTATGTTTTCATGCAATCTCTCGTGATACCTTAATTAAATAAAGAATAATATTTCTCATTCATAACTGTCACTGTCAAATTATTAAACACTTGTTTCGTGATAAACACGGACCGGAAAGCGCGCGTATCTCTGGCGCACTCTCTCTCAAGAGACGAGGTCACATAGTAAGCGACCGCGCGCGAAAGGTTTTTCGGCAATGAATCAGCCAGTTTCTACTATTTTTGGCTGTTCAGCATACCATTCGATTCGTCTCAATCAGATCTAGACTTTGAAGTTGAGATTATCCTGGGCCCGACACTCTGGTGCAAATGAGAAGTTTTAATTAGCCTGACTAATTAGTTCCAATTATATGTTGGGCCCAATCAGTCAGAGTTGTTCTCCAGGTGATTACGAATGAATCTTCTGTTGGCGACTTTCTGCTATTGTTACTGAGGACGGAGCAACAGGGCTCCAAAGAGGCACTACTCTTGCCCCCCTCAAAGTTCGACGTCGTATATCTTCGAGGAAATCGATCTCTGGGACATAGGACTTGGAACTATTCTTAGATACCCTAAGGGCTATCCAAAACTGTATGTAACTCATGTTTGACTTTTTTGGTGTGCCAGCGTTGATTCGATCCTTACGTGACACGCGTGATAGGTAATAACTTTTCAACTTTCATCGCCCACTGATTCATGGCTGTATCTTCATAACGACTTGATCATGAAGAAGAGGAATGTTTTTTTACGATCTATTTTCAAAGATGCATGGTTAATTTGGCGGCCCTTTTCGAAAGTGTGGTGCTTATTCGATTCAAAAAGTTTAATTTAAAAAAGATTAGCACCGAACTGCTTCTCACTAAGATAAATCATAATTGATTGTGAGACGGAAACAGACACGCTCGCTTCTTACAGTGTATTGCGCCTTATGCATTACGATCATTACATTTATCCAATCTACATTGGCAAGTACATCATCAATGTGTGATTTTAGCGTAATCTCTCCTCACAACACATCCCAATTTTAGTGTTGTTTCGCTCTCTCTTTTCTTTCATATGGTCGAAATTATGCTTCTGAGATTAATTCAACCCCGTTGATCAATAGTCGCAATTGTTTGTTGAGTATGAGCGACGCCCGGCGAAGCAGGGAATCTGTTCCAGAGAGTGCTACCAAGCAACGAATCCAATCGACTGAAAATGGATGAGGATGGTATCTAACGAGTGTTAAATTGGACAAATTGAACTAGCAATAGCAAATGACTTGTTTTAGGAAGTGACTTAATAGAAAATGAATCAGTGAGTTGGTGGAATTTTTAATTTGACTTTCATTTATTGCATTCAATAAGAAACTACTAATGCCGAAAAATGTAACTTAAAATATAAACTAGGAAATTAGCCGCACTTCTTAGAAGGTCGCGGAATTCTGCGAGCTGTTTTCACGCAGCTAGACAGTGACGAGAGAGCACGCGGAACGAGGAGATTGATTGATTGATTGATTGAGGAGAGGGAAAAGTAAGCAATGTTGTTGTTGTATTTCTGCGCTCTCTCTCTGTTTACGTGCTCTCTCGTCACTGTCTAGCTGCGTGAAAACAGCTCGCAGAATTCCGCGACCTTCTAAGAGGTGCGGCTAATTCCCTAGTTTATATTTTTGGTTAATTTCTTCGGCATTAGTAGTTTCTTATGCGTCTAATGACCTAACATAAATTATAAGGTAAATAGCCTAAAATGAGCAAGAAAAGATGCATGAAAAGTTCTAACGGATTATAAGGGTCGTGTGTGTATGTGGTGTGACATTGATCTAGATAGTACTTTGTACGATTCTGATGCGATAAACTAACCTTCCAAGTACTCTTTTCCTCGTTTCTGAACTCGTGAGCATCAACAACCAGGGTGTTGAATAACAGAAAAGACACTCAATGAGAGGGTAGAAGGAACGAAGTTCGAACACTGACGACAACTGAAATCATACGCATTTATCTTTTACTACGGCTAAATTAATTTAGGACATTTTCGCTTCCTTGATAACAGTCAATGCAAACTTTTCAGAATCCGAATCTTTAAAAAAGGGAAGTTTGATTTATTTACTTAGATATACGTGACCTTGTGATGTGACCAGAACCGTCACAATGGGATCGAATTAATAAAATCTACTGCCGAAGGATGGGGAATTTTGATAATGAGTTATAGAGAATGCCATACTGTTTGTTAATGACTAACCCAAAGTGTAATAATTAATAACGCGCATTTCATCTTCCGATTTAACCATTATCCTGTGTATCACCCTTTTGCAAATGAAGTAGGTGGCAGAGCTCATGGAAGAACGGCGCCCTTGTGCAGGATAAGGTCAGCAGGAAGATGCTCCCTCACGGCGGTCATACACTCTACGTTCTCCTTGCCTCCCGCGTTCCGGCATCAGCGTTTCCCGGGCCAATGGAAGGACCAATGCATTCCATTCTCATTCGCAAGAAAGGAGATAGTTCGGAGAAGGACGATGGGACGATGTTAACAACCCATCGTCCTTCTCTCAATACCGTACAAGATCTTCACTAAGGCCTTGTAACAAGAATGGATGAATGAATGAAACAAGAATGGAACAAGAATCAAGAACAAGAAGGGAACAAGAAACATTGGACGCATGCCAACCAGTCGAACAGATTGGAGTCCGTCGTCGATTCACTGCGCCGATCACATTCACACCCTCTCTCATTCTCGACCACCACAAGGAATACCATCTCCGTTCCAGATTCTTCTTTATCGACTATTCAGAGGCCTTCGACTCGGTGCCTGAAGTCTTCAATGTCCTCACCTGGTTGAGCATCGACTCCGCTTACGTCGAAGACCTTATGAGGCTCAACAGCGACTGCTTCTCGTAGATGAAGGCAGTCGGCAAACCAGTTCCCGTTCCTATCGGCAAAGGATTCCGCCAAGGAGATAATATATCACCGAAGCTGGTCACCGTAGCCTTGGAAGACTGTATGTACAGTCCGGTCAGATCCCCACGTGAAAACGGGGCGACCCGAAGCGACCCATTGACTTTCACAGCAAGGAGAATGAGAAATTCACGTTGAATTAAAGTGCGCTGTGTTCTCGAGGTCATTACCGAACTTTTAATGTATTTCACATAAATTTTTAAAAGTACATTAATTATAAATAAATTATTTAAATCGGTTCAATTTACGAATCATAAGCGCACCCGAGCCGGACTACCGTAGTTAAGAGCATTCTTTTTTACGGACCTGGTCTTGGTGTGCTCTTAACTACGGTAGTCCGGCTCGGGTGCACTTACTATTCCTAAATTGAACGGTTTTAAATAATTTATTTATAATTAATGTACTTTTAAAAATTTATGTGAAATACATTAAAAGTTCGGTAATGACCTCGAGAACACAACGCACTTTAATTCAACGTGAATTTCTCATTCTCCTTGCTGTGAAAGTCAATGGGTCGCTTCGGGTCGCCCCGGGCGCCCCCGGGCGCCCCGTTTTCACTTGGGGATCTGACCGGACTGTAGAATCTCGATGGACGACGGCGGAATTCTCATCGGCGGGAAGAGACTCTCCCATCTGAGATTCGCCGACGACATCGTTGCAGTCGCTGTACACTACGACTCGAACGTTCTCTCCGCTCTCTGCTATGCCTCCGAGCCCTTCACCAGAAGACGCTCCTATCTCCCAGCGCAACTATTCACCGAACAGTTGGCAAGAACTTGCACATTGTGATGGAGAAGAATTCGAGGAGCACGGAGATTTGAAGTAAACAACTCTTAAACGAACTTACCACACCCGTGGCAGAGAATGCTAGTTCACACGAGAAAAGCATCGATGGGCGGGCCATGCTTACTACGACGGGACGATAACAGATGGTCTATGTACGAGAATCACTCAGAGGTTCCCTCCGCCAGATGTCGAGCGCCCCCAGCGAAGACCACCATGACGATGGAGGCATTTGATCAAGGAATACACCTGGATGGCTTATACCACAAGAACATCTACGAAGTCCTCGTCACTCCGCGAGCCATATCGTTTCTGGATGGCTCAAGCCCGTGACAGAGAATACTGGAAGAACTGTGGTCCACGCGGCCCCGTCCGTTGAACATGGGTCTACTAAGTAACGAAGTAACAAAGTAACAAAGTAACTAAGTAGGTGGTAGATCAATAATTTCTACAGAAGGTGACGGCAAAGATCATCTACGAGGCGTGTTATTTTTCAGGATAACTTTCTTTTAATAATGCCAAGATGCTGCACGGGACAGTTACGAGAATCTTGTTGTCCATTCTGTTTAGACTGAGAAAAAATATTCTCGGAAATTTTGCCGTGACCTTCTGCAGGAAGTCACGATTCTCCCACAATATTACTATCCCAAATGGTTAATAAAACCGGGTACCATAAACCAGACGCCACATGGAATGTCAAATCCTCATGTGAAACGTGTGATATTCGTTGTAAAATTACCGCTCCGAGGCTGCTGAAAAGATAGAGTAGCAAAAAGAAGACGGTTAGTAGACACATGAAGAGAAAGAGGAAGAAAGAAGAAACAACGAGTGGAAGTTCACGACGTTTGATACGAGAAGATTCACGACTTCGCATCGTGAACAAAGTATTATTTTAAAAAGTTTTTTTTAATAGGAAGCTAGCGTTCTATTAAAATATTATACGGCTGATACATTAATATTTGAATGCTATTTGAGGTGTGCCTACGTATAAAGAAGTGTTTCGCGTATCACTGTGACTATACAGCGTGAAATTTGATGCCTTTATGTAAATCATATTTAGTTCCTACTGATTTTGTGCGCGTTTTGTCAATGTCTTATTCCTCTAATCTAGTTCTCGCTTCTCGTTTATATCACGTGAGAATGTATTGATCTCATGATATAATGTTCTACAGCTAATCGGGAAAGATCACGAAAGATTTACCCTCTTCGTCGAACTAACATCAAAGTATAACAGATAACACCAAACACAGTCACAGTAATGATGGTTGCACTGGCAATGACAGAATTCTCCTGAATTTATCGATATATTTTTATATCATGAAATATATCTTACATTGATATCAACAGTTTCGGTGTGTCTTTGTAAGGTATTTGTTGCATTTCTGTAGATGAACCGAGTTGGAGTTTGAAAAAAGAAGTGGACTGAACTGGCGGCCTGAAATCATTGTAATTATTTTGTTAAATCGATAAAAATATGGCAAACTAGAGGAGAAATCAAGTGGACCGCAAATATAAGCAGTCGAGGAAGAGTGTCGAAAAACTGCAAAATATCGCATTTCGATTAAATATATTTCCGTTTGGAACCTGAATAATTCTTGACTGAGGTCGCATGATTGAGAGAAATCTGTGGAGTGAAATGAGAAAAACTCCATAGCATTGACCGTAGAGTAGGTAGAACACGTAAATGTATGCAAATGGCGGGTAGAATGTGCCTAATATATTTTTTTCCTAAACGTAACATCTTAAGAAATACAAATACCGTTTGTCCATAAAAGAAATGGATAGAGGGGTGGCCATGTGAGAGAGATGGAGTGCAGAATGAAATACGGAACGAAAAACAAGTCAAAGGCTGCCTGTGAATGAAAATTTAAGTCGAATGAACTGAAAAGGAACCTGCGAAAAAAGAATTGTAGAAGAATGAAGAAAAAACAGTCAATCTTCGATTGCGCCAGACGACGTACAGAACCCGCAGATAGAGTACGGTGGAGGGCGCGCCAATTAGCGATGTGAGAATGTACTGCGTCCGCGAATTCATGCTAAAACGGTTAACTCTTCGGGATATCACGACACAACTGCACTTGAGTAACACACTGATCTTAATTACACGTGAGTTTGTATCTCAACTAGGGAGTGAGCTCATCACAACATTTAGATGTGCAGTGGACATTTGAAAAATCAGATTTCAAATGTGCCAGCATAGAGTGAGGGTGTGAGAAGGCCGTATGAATTTTCCCACAATCAAAGATCGCATGTGCTCACCCTCTGATGTGAGCCTGCAGAACATGATGAGATTCTCTTCCATGTGCCAAAATGTTTTCAATATATTCTTGGGTCGTATGATAGATGTGAAGAAAGTTTATCAATTTGCATCTTTCCTTGATGATTGTAAGACGGAAACTTCAGTCACTCTCGCTTCTCAGAGTATATTCGATCAGCACGATTAAAACATTTAATTGACTCTCCATTTTCAGGTGATGCATAAGTTTTTCTATTTTTGACACTTTCGAAACTTTGACTTTGCTCCGTTTCGAAATCATCGATCAGATTAGCAGTTGCATCGCTCTATGTAATAGCTATTCAACGTTTATCGCCAACTGATTCATGGATATATATTGACTTGTTCAAAGAAGAGGAGAAAGTTAATTTTTTTCCACATATTTATCCTCTTGTGTGAAGTTCGATCTTGAACCCTTAGATTATCGTAGAAAGTTCTCATCCTTTAAATTCATACATTCTATCTTCTCTCCTCAATCAAACGTATCTCCCTCCCTTTTATTTAACTTTTTTGATCATCACGTACTAGAGGTGCGACACGCAAATTATTTCCCATCTTTAGGGCTACTGATAATTCATCTAAGAATTTCATTTCCCAGCGTACATTCTCCTTACTTAACTCTTTACCAGATTCTACATTATCCCTTTCCCCTCCGCTATTCCTCAAATCCCTTTCTCCACATCTTCCAATTGATTATCTCTTATAATGGTCTCTCTCTACTCTTTCACTCTATTTTTTCTCCTTAACTCCGTTCGGGTCGCCAGTCTGGCGCCACTCTTCTACATCGACGCCTCCGTAATCGTCGTTTTATTGTCACTGTCGGTTCCAAGCTACCGACTTGTGTGTATTCGCGAAGTTAAATTTGCGATGATGTATTTGTATTTGTGCGGATTAGTAATTTTTAATTCCGCTAAAGAAGATGTAATAACTGATATAAACGACATGAGTTATATCTCGGGCATCCAAAGGCAACGCGGCGAAACAACTAAAGGACGTTGTAATTCAATGTTGCTCCAACAAGATTCTTTGAATACTGGGCATGGTGATTTGGTGTACATATGTGTATAACGAAAAAAGGGGGGAAAACTTGTGCAACCCAATAATTGCCCCATTTGTGGTTTATGTGTATCATACACCGAACTTTCAAAGGACCATGATTGTACTGATTGAATCTGATTGAATCAACTCAATCATGAGCCCTTTGGGTATAAAGAGCCATTTTCATCAATTTTTCTTCGATCCGATCATTTTCTTATCGGCGACTCCTTTAAATGCGAAGGATTTGAAGCTAACGGACGCCTATTCATGAAAACGATGCGTTTTTCAACATGCCATCATTTTAAATTCCGTTCTGCCGCACTCAGAGTACTACTTGCACTTCTGATTTTTGGCGGCTGTCAAATCACTTATCGATCGTGGAGCCTCGCGAGGCCCTCGCCATTCACCATTTTTTTAAAAATTTATTTATTTCTAATATTTACATTCAATTTTCTTAATATTTCCCAACTTCAGTAGTTTCGTTACTATACATTAGAAAATGCTAACGTCTGTCTGTCTGTCTGTTTGTCCGTTTTTTTCCTGTAAATCCGAGACCCCCAGGTTCGACCCCCGCCGCGGGCAAACCTTTTGCCGCATTTTTCGCAAGTGCCAGAAACTGTTCTAACACGTTTTTGAGCACCGTGAAACACGTTTTTACCTGTTTTGCCGAGTTTTAACGTGAAAAATCGAAATTTTCAAAAAGTGTGATTCAGAGATGATTCAGAGAGCGTAGGGGATCGCAGGAAAAGTGCTTTGCGATGTCGGAAACGTGTCCGAACGTGTTCTAACGCGTTTTAACGTAAAAAATCGAAAATTTCAAAAAGTTCCCAAATGATTCAGAGAGCGTAGGGGTTCGCAGGAAAAGTGTTTTGCGATGTTCGGAACGTGTCTGAACGTGTTCTGACACGTTTTAACGTGAGAAATCCAAAATTTCGAAAAGTGCCAAAATGATTCAGAGAGCGTAGGGGATCACAGGAAAAGTGATTTACGATGTCGGAAACGTGTCTGAACATGTTCGAGCTTAACTTGAAAAATCTAAATGTTCGAATGTTTGCCAACCAGATCGGGGCGTCTCGGGGTCACAGGAAAAAATATTTTGCAATAAAAAAGAAGGCTCCAGGTTCAGTCCCCTGGACCGAACCTGGGCCAGTTACCGAGCTCCCCCTGGACCGAACCTGGAGCCTGCCACCGAGTCCCCCTGGACTGAACATAGAGCCGGCCACCGAGTCCCCCTGAACCGAAACTGGAGCCACCTACCGAGCTCCCCCTGGACCGAACCCGCACAGAACTATGCATAGAGCGTAGTGCGTTTAACCACAATACAACCCCGCTAGTTGTCCATATAACATTTCCATTGGACTAAAGCTCTCTAATTTATTATTCCAGTTGAGAAAGATATATGGGCATCAAATGAGATGGGAGAAGAGGAGATAAGAAAGAGAGGAATGGAATAAACGAGAGAATGGGGAAGAGATGGGGGAGATTGAGAGGATTATTATTGAAGGATATTATAATCGACGTGTTCAACGACGTTGATCGATTGTCCCAATTGTTGGAAGAGTTGGAGCAACGACCGACGAAGCAACGAATTTGTACCCGAGTTTGCATCCGAGAAACGAATCCAATCGGCTGAAAATACGTGTAAGTAGTCAAAATTGATTACCACGAATTACGTAAGTCTTGAAAATATGTCAGCCAAAAATGACTAATTTAATTTCTAGGGTAGAATTCAAAATTTATCTTGCTCTAACCTTCCAAGCACTCTCTTTCTCGTTTCTGCACTTGTGAGCATCAACAACCAAGGTGTTGAATAGCAGAAGAGACATTCTATGACAGGGTAGAAAGAGCGGAGTTCAAGCACTGATGGCAACTGAAATCTTAATTATTTTTTATCATTGCAAACGTTTCAGAATCCGATACTATAAAAAAGGGAGGCTTTATTTACTATATCGATGATATACTAGATATACTAAATATCGTGAAATTTGTTGCAAAAATTACCATTCCAACGCTGCTGAAGAGATAGAGTAGAATAAAGTATGCCGTAAGAAGACACATGAACAGAAAAAGGAAGAAGGAAGAAGCAATGAGCGGAAGTTCTCGACGTTTGATACGAGAAGATTCATGGCTTCGCATTCTGAATATAACATGATTTTCAAAATATTTTATATATGATTTGAAAACTCTCTCTATTAAAATAGTAGAAGACGAATGAATGATTGAATACGATTAGAGGTGTGCCTACGCATAAATTGTGTTTCGATTAACACTCGTGAAACATCTTGCAACTAGTCTAACTGTGATTATACACCTAGAAGTTTAATACATTGTTGTGGACCTTATCTAGTTTTTTTTATTTTGTGCGCATTTTGGCAATTTCCTATTCCTCTACTCTACTTCTCGCTTTTCGTTTATATCGCGTGCGAATGTACTGATCTCTTGGTATAATGTTCGATAGTTTACCGTGAGATGCATGAAAGACTTACCCTCTTAGTCGCACAAACATCAAAGAATAGAAGAATACACCGAAAAAAGTTACAGCAGTTGTGGTTACAGTAGCAATGGCAGAGTTCACCTGAATTCAAATATTATTATTTTTATATCGTGAAATATAACTTACACTGACATCAACAGTTTCGGTGTACCTTTGCAACGTATTCGTGGCATTTCTATAAACGAACCGAGTTGGAGTTTGAAAGAAGAAGTGGACTGAAGTCCCGGCCTGAAATCACACTAATTATTAAAATTGAATAAGAATATAACAAACAAGAGGAGACATCACATGTGCGGCAAATATGATAAGTCGAGGAAGAGTGTCAAAAAACTGCAAAATATCGCAAAATATTTCGATTAATTATATTCATATTTAGAACCTGAATAACATTTGAATGAGGTCGCATGATTGATAGAAATCTGTGAAGTGAGATGAGAAAAACTCCATAGCATTGACCGTAGAGTAGGTAGAACACGTAAATGTATGCGAATGGCGGGTAGAATGTGCCTAAAATATTGTGTTTTGTGAAAAAAGAACCGAAAAGGATACCATTTGTCCATAACAAAAATGGATAGAGAGATGGCCATGTCATAGAGTTTGAATTAAAAATGAAGTACGGAACGAAAAAAAAATCAAAGACTGCCTGAGAATGAAAATTGCAATTCAAATGAATCGATCACGGACCTGCGAGAAGAGTATTCTGTAGAAGAAGGAGGAAAAAAACAGTCAATCTTCGATTGCGCCAGACGACGTACAGTACCCGCAGGTAGAGTACTGTGGAGGGTGTGCCAATTATCGAAGTGAGAATGTGCTGCGTCAGCAAATTCATACTAAAACGGGAAAATCTTCGGGATATCACGACACGACTATACAACAATGAAGTAACACACTGATGTTAATGTTACGCGAGTTTGTAGGGCTCAACAAAACACTTAGAAGTGCAGTGGAAACTTAAGACTTCCTACTTTAAATGTGACAACATCTAGGGCGGGGGTGAGAAGTCGGCATGAATTTTCCCACAATCAAAGATCATTATGTGCTCAACATCCGGTGTGAACCTATAAAAAATGATGAGTTTCATTTCATTCACTCTCCATTGGCAGATATATCATTTCTTAGTATTCAATCTTCACAATACACTTCAGTGTAGTTTCATTTTCCCTACGCCACGCCCATTTAATGAACCCTATCTGATAATTTCTGTAGGGACATTCACTGAACCTCACTATCTCCTGCTACTTTGTCAACTCAAAGGCACAATTCACAATTCAACGATCACCAAATAATCATGGAAATCAATAATATCTTTTTTTTAAATTAATAACGCAACGACCATTCTGAGTGAATTTACCGTAGCCTGTAGAGCGCAGTTCGTGCTGCCCCAACCTCTCACACGGAAGATCTATCGTAAAATGGTCCCAGGCTCTTTTCTCAGAACAACTTCACATTTTCTTTTTTCCTGCTCATTTGAGCGTGCATGTCCATTTCTTTTCGATTTATCTTGTATATTTCTTTTTATTTCATCATTTTCGTGTCTCACAAGTGGGAAGAGGTTTAATTACCAGTGTTTGAGGCTGCATTGTTCCCAAGCTTGTCTACTGAGATGCATTCCTGCCGTCAGTATCACCTCGACCCTCATCACCGGATCATCGCCAGTCATCGTCATCCCGAATAGCAAATCACTTCTGTCATCTCACTCTCCTCCTTTCCATCCCGAACGAGGAGAATACATTCAATCTTCGATTGCGCCAGACCACGTACAGTACCCTCAGGTAGAGTACGGTGGAGGGCGCGCCGATTATCGACGTGAGAATGTACTGCGTCAGAGAATTCATTCTGAATCGGGGAAGTCTTTGGGATATCACGATACGACTACACAGCAATGGGAGTAACACAATGTTGTGAATCGCGTGGGTTTGTAGAGTTCAACAATAGACATAGATCTACATTGTGAATCTGACACATCTGATTCCAAATTAGGGTTATGTTTCAAGCCATTTCGCCTAACCAGGCAGCAGGTCGCCAAAACCCATTAATCAGATTTCATTCTGGAGGCCGCACCTATTGGCGGTTTTCTAAAAATGTAAAGTTTTCACCCAGTTTTAAGGTTGAATATTCATCGCCGAAACAACCCGAAACACTATTAAAATCTGACAACGTCGAAACCCACCGTGAGAAGACCACACGATTTAACCCACAGTCAAAGATCTTTATGTTTTCAACTTCCGGTGCGATCCTAGAGATTATTGCACACACCTGCTCAACATAAGTATAGTTTTATTGCTAAAATTATCAAGTTTATTAATGGTCAGCTCTATCATTAGTTGTGAAGAAAGGTAACTTCTCCATTAGCAGCTTCCCAATTGAATGTGAGACGGAAACTTCAGTCACACTCCTCACTTCTCACAGTGTATTTGATCTTATGCATTGCGATGGTTTTCTTTCATCTTATCCACCAAATGGCAGATACAGCATATATCTGTGTGTGATATGTGTGTATTATCTCCTCACAACACATCCCGACTCCAGTATAGTTTCGTTGTCCCTATACCACGCTCATTGGACGAACCTTTCCCAATCGATAAAGTGTGTTATCTTTCTCTATCTCTCTCTATCACTCATTGTCCAAACCCGAACTTCTCTCAATCGCGCTTATCATCAATCAATCTCTATTTTCCGTCGCTTCTGTGTGTGATGTGTGCTGCGTTGTCTTCTTTTAAAGTAAAAGGGACGAAAAGAAGAAAAAACGTAAAGCGCTCCTCTCTAAACATTGCACTCGAAAAGGGCGCAGAGTTCAACAGTTTCCTGATGATTCATTCTCGGATCCCGTGAACCTTTGGACTTGTTTTGTCGTATTTTACCAGATGTTTGAACTATCACCAGTGACGTACGACGGCCAATCCACACACGGAGTGTGAGAGAAAGGACAATTGATCAGTCGAGTTTTCCTATCGACGTTAATTATCTCTCATTATCCTACCCTTCTCTGCTATCTTGTGTGCTATTTCTTCCTTTACAATTAAACTTTTCCAACGAGGCGGGAATTTGTTCGTTGTAATCAGAAAACGTATATTTTGTTTCCTTCTTTAACCTGTCCCTATAAAGTTCACCAAACGACTCATCGTTTTCTATCTTTCCCTTCGTAATATTCGCCTCTCCTCTCACTGACCTATCACTTTTCTTGTTCCACTTAGAGTATCGATGACCTTCCTACGTCACTCACAGCTACATCCGCGCTTTATCGATTCGCTCATTGTTCAAATCATCGAAACGATGGAAGTTTCAGATGACAGTTTCCTACAGTTTTGACGTCTCTCGAAATTCTTTATTTGTCGTACTGAAAGTGTTATGTCGATGGAGAGGTTTGTCATTTACAAATTCAACATTTCCTTTGATTAGAGAGATACTTAATTTAATATTCATAGAATTTGTCCATACCATTACAATTTCTATTAGCTTTACTTATTGGAAATGGAACTTCCGGTGTTTTTCTTCTATTCAAACTAGAAATGCCGTTTGCGTAGGGCGATAATAGTGCACCCATTGACCGTATAGTGACTAGTCACTCTATCGTTAAGCGAATTGCTCCGAATGTAGGGATCACACGCATCGTGTGGTCATACTGAGATCTTTATTACACATGTGATGTGGTTCTGTATAGAAAACCTGAATAGACCGTGTGATTTTACCGATCAAATGCATACGGTTGAACCTGATCTCTGTTGACGAAAACAAGTTCAAAATCCATGATTCAGGTTCTGTTTGGAAAGCAGTATGGCGTGAGTTGTTGTTGTGGTTGATGGTATATTACACCATCATGGCAATCTATCGAACCAATCTCTTCTTAACGCCGAATGGACAAAAGTATATTCATTTTGCAATTTTTCATTTAATGAAATTTTTTTTGAGGACCTTTGAACTGTTTTGTCTCTATCTCCGAAGTCACGCCGATTGGATTCCACTCAACATTCTGCTAGGTTGAATTACTTTTTTTTGGAAAATCAATAATATATTTCTAAAGGTTTCTTCGTAACTATGGTTCTCTCTCGATGGCGTCAAATGTTTCTCAATCTTGGATTTATCGAAAAGTGAGGACGTTTCAATCTCACTTCTCCCGTAAAACACACTCAAATGTGCTCAATGTTTAACTGATTTTCAAAGATATTTCTTTGAATTTGATTTTTTTGTAGCGTTGCTCATGCAATTTCAACTCTGTTCAAACACGTTGACGAGGAGGATTTGTATGCGAGAAGGGCACTCATTCGATATTTGTGTCTCTCCCAGGTATCTCTCGTGACTTATGTGTTTCCCCTTTGATGATTGATAGATGAGAGAACGTCCAATGAGGAACTTCCGATAGAGACAATAACAAACATAGCAAGTGCATGATTTCTTTACTGAGAACAGAGTAGGACAAAAACGAGAATTCTCAAACAGAACAAAAATTACATCAGATTCTTGTTTTCCGAGACATTTCACTCAAAGTTCGGAAGCGCTTCCCTAACATGGATTCCATCGTCAAGGCAGGTTTGTTACGATTTTAAAAGAAGTAGATCAATTTCCTCGTAAAATCTAACGACGTTGATCTTTTGCAACACTGATGAACTTTAGCGCAATTTCAAGTTTTATTTTCGGGTGCGAGCAACGCAATTAACCTTGAAGAGGTGAAACCGATTATATTCACATACTCTCAGGGTTTATGGAGGAAGAGGAAAAAAATATTTACGAAGATGTCAACACTGGGTACAACAAGTATTGGGTGAGTGTGTAAATGAAAGATTCATTCGGATCGAATATCACAAACAGTTGTTTAACCTTGATTGATCAAAACAGTAATAAATTACTGATTTTAGTTAAAGTATATTCAATATTCCCAGATTCCCTTCAACTGGGCGTGTTCAATCGCAATGCGAGCGAGAAGCACAGGAAAATTGAACGGAGATAATTATCTTTCTAATTTCTACCAGGTGAACATTCTTTAAAAAGTACTGAAACATTCAAGAATTTTCAGGAGCTGAAAAGCTTCCGAAGTTCTTTGCAACTTCTCATCAACTTTGACTGGGTGCCAGTGCCACTTGCCTATCCTCAGGTAAAGTAAATGATAATAATAATTTATCCACGCCCGAGGCGCCACAGCCTTCACATTTTACATGAAATAAAGGGAAGATATTGGGAAGGTGCGTATCAGATTTCCCTCCATAAATCGTCCCTTTTCAGCTCGTAATCTGCATGGTTCGAGTCTATTTCCTCCTTTGTCTTTGTTCTCGTCAATTTATCATCGGCAGTGAACTCAATCGGAGTACCATAGTGAGAGTAATGAAATAAATCGATTCACAACGTCTTTTTAGATCGATCTTCGATTCCCCCTCATGACCGTACTGCAGTTTCTCTTCTATGTTGGATGGATGAAGGTTTTTTCAATGCTTGTGCTGTATTCATTATCCATGCCCTATCATCTTGAAGTGTCGAAACTCTCTTCACTTTGTACACTCTCTCGCGAATCGATCGCTCGAGAGATTGTGTAAAGTAGAGGTTTGACCCCTCAAAATGATAGGAGATCGACAATGAATGAAAATTTATAATTCCCATAAAAATTATTTCCAATTTTAGGTAGCAGAGAGTCTTCTGAATCCGATGGGCTGTGACGACGATCACTTCGAATTGAATTATCTCATCGACAGGAATATCGAGGTTGGAAATTCTTTAAAATCTCAATTATGATACTTATGGAGAAAAACTGCAAAAACGAGCTTAAAATAGATAATCAGACTGGTCTTCTCATCGTGGACGAAACATTCGGAGTTATTCCACCCCTCAAGATGGATAGATTCAAGGCGAGGAGATGTCAGTGAATACTGTAACCGAATAGTTTGATTGCAGGATCAGCCTAAGCCAATGTACACAGAGGAATCGGCGCCAAAGGGAAGCGATGCTTATTCTGGATTCACGGGATCTGTCGCCCATATTATGTGAGTAAATTACCTGCCAGAAGTTCATCATATTTTCTCAAAGAAATAAGAGTCTCTCACTTTCATGGATTCTTTCGAAAATTAGAGTTTCAAACTCGTTGTCTCGACGTTTTAAAACAAATCACTTCATAGAGTTGTTTTCTTTTTTTTGCCTTGTGAACTTGTTTTTGAGGAAACCTTGTGAACTTGTTTTTGAGGAGGTTGTTTTTGAGGTATAACGACTGATAACTATTATTACAGACTGGCACAAGAAGCAGAAAATGTTCCTATGAAACGTATCTCAACGGATGAATTCAATCAGGTACTTCAACTTCAAGTTTTCAATGTCTCCATGTTTTCCTCATTTACGTAGCATATCCTTTTTGTTTCAGTCTAAAACTTCCATCAATGGTTCAATGCCAGGTCGTATAACCACTATGCGACGTCGATTCAGCAGGTATTTCTTATTATAAACTAGTTATTACTATTTTTTTTATTATAAAAAATATATTATTGAAAAAATTTTCTTCCGTAAATAGAAGTGAATTGATTGCAGAGGATCTTCCCACTCGGCCAGAGGAGGATCACCCTTCCAAATACCGCAGATAGTAGTTACCAATACATCCAGTCAATTGCCTCCTCTCACAAGAGCGAGAGTTGACTCCATCACGAATAAAAGAGGTCAGTCAACAAGTGGACTCTTTCAATTTTTTTAGAAATCATAAGAAACTATGCAAAGTGAAGTTAGGAATGCTCGATATCTACTTCCTCGTTACCCCGATACCATTTCAGACCTTGTTCGATCAGGATCTGCTGATTCCATCGATACTTCGGATTTTGCCAATCCATTCATGAATTCGGCGGCTTCCGAGACCATTCGACGATATTTGGGTGAATATATTTATTTTATATATATTTTAAATGAATTTTTAGCCTCTGCTGCTAATCGGCGTAATTCGGTGCAACTCGACGTCGTATCGGAAGAAACCAATCTGTCTCGACTCGACTCTGATTCACCCCAAGAAAGCAAATCGAGAAGTTCACCACGCACCGAATCCTCTCCCGCTCCCGCACACAGGGAATGTGCCTGTGCAGAGATCGCTGAACCCTTCGGTGAGTGGTGCACATTCTAAATAGCCGTATTGGCTAAGATCATGTAACAAATACTCGGTTAATCTATTTCAGCGGATGATTTGTCCATGTGGGGAAGTGCACGGAATTTGTCATCGTTACAGTCAACTGAGTGAGTTTGCAGTTTGTAAAAAGATTTTGCAGAAGCGCAATATCTCCATTATCTAAAATGCGTTTCCGATCTAGTAGATACTGCGATTTCTCTCCCATCATGATGACTATTATCTCTTCAGATGCCTTCCCTCGACTCTTTCCCACTCCGTTCCCTCTCTCACTACTCCTTCCGTTCCTCGTTCTACCTCACCAAATATGGCACAGCCCAAGTCCATTTTGAAAAGGAGAAATCGTGATACAGATCCCTCAGGTGAGAGATTCGATGGGTCACCTTATTACCTCGCTATTATCGTCTTCATTCGAATTCTCTTTAATTTTGATATCATAGCTCATAGACTCACGTGAACTCAGAAATACCTAAATATTAAAAGCGAAAATATAAATTTCTTGTCGCAGTTCATGGTGACTCTGGGATTCGAAGTGAGCCTCCGTCGAGAGATTCGCGAATTCTGGCGAGTGTTCAAGAAGGTGAGACATTCTGTGTTTTAGTAGTCCGGGCTTTTAAAAATGTGGAAAATAATGTTAATCTGAATGTTCATCGCATACTACGAACGGTTAATATGTAATGAAGTTCTACGTCAATTTTAATAAAATATGTATTATCCTTACAAACATTATAGAGCCATCAGTCGCCGAGGCAGTCCGATGTCTGCTAATGAAGAAATTACGAGAAATCGATGTGAGTAATGTAATATCTTATCGAACTCGATTTTCAATATTATTTTTTATAATTTGAAAAGATATATTTCTCTTTTTAAATTTGTGTTAATTAAAAAAGTTCACATTCTGTCTTATTTGCAGCAAGATTTGCTGGAGAGTTCACTCGCTTCTCTCTGTAAGAACGACAGTCTACAGAGTATCAATGATGGAAACGACGAAGAGAAAAGAGAAGAAAGGAGACACAAGAGTAACACCGCGTCCGAACAAGTGAGTAATTTAATACGTTAATACCCTCAAAATAAATTTATTTTCAGTCGCCGTTCAGTCGAGCATTTACGAGGAAATCTGATTTGGACGGGTTCAAGTAATAAACAAAAATATGCTTTATTCACTTAATACGTGTGCATTTAATATACAGATATGTGAATAGATAAATGAGCAATAAGTTTATTTCCTTGTATTACTAAGTAACACTAAAACAATTCACAGTTCATGAGTGTAATTCAATCGTAGGACATACCGATTAGTAACGTTTCACTTGTTGTTTTCTTTCAACTGACTATCCCAAATGCGATTTAGTTCGCTAAAATGCAGTTTCGTGGGATCCTGAGCCACTACCAAGTTTCTAGATGAAGTAGTGGAAATTCTTCCGCCTCTAGAAGATATGCGTCTGAAACGGAAAATACTAGAAAAGAAAAGTCTTCGAAATGGTAACCTCCTTCGATCGATAAAGTGCCTGAACATCACTGCCAATTCTGCTTTCCATACGGGTTGAGAGAAGAAGCACATTAAACAGCCAATGAAGAATGTTCTGAAATCATCTCATAACAAATTTATGAAGAGAGGAAGTTATGAATTCTCTGCATTCAATTACATTGAATTTTCAATTTTTCAGCGATCAAGATGAAATAAACGCGCATAAGTTATCAGGCGTTTTGAGATGGTGATGAAATAGACTCACATCGCATATGAAGTTTCGAATCCAGCACCGCTCAACGCCTGCACACTTAAACTTCCCTACAATATCTATGTCTGCATTTGTTTTTAAAATTGAAATCCGAAGAACTGTTTCAAATTGTAAAAAAAGAATGTACCGGGAAGATATAATAAGGCGAATAGAGAATGAAGCAGTTAACGAAGATTCTACAGCTTCCGGTTATAGTTATCATACGAAGGAACTCAAATTTCAGAACACAAATAAATTTTAAAATAATTATCAGTTATGTACAGACGGTTTGATGTTCGACCAATATAGCTGACAATTTGACACAGCGTGCAGAATTTGTAGGTTGAAACGTACCCGAAACGCTCTCATATTTTCAATTAGCTGGTATCGTAAACTGAGTGAATACGAATCTGTGCGTATAAGAACATGGCGAAGACGATATCTATTGTAGAAATAGAGGTAGATCGATATCTGTAAATCAGATAGTTTATTTTAAAGGCCCTCAAGAAGTCATCAATACCGCTGTGGAAACTAACGCCGTGGTAACAACCAGCAGCAAATACGTTTGATACGTGATACCCGCAAAATCTGAAATGATGATTTGAAATTAAATAAAAATGGAGGGATTGCCGTAGGTGAGTTCGAATGCTAGGAAGAGGCTAATGAAAATGACTGAAATCCGCAAGATGATCGATATGTGAAGTCGTCGATTTAATTCGTAATCATACATGTAATAAGTGGCGCAGATTCGTTCAATTACCTGAACCACACATAAAGAGTTGGTTACCGTATTTATCCTACCGTCGCGCAATATATAAAAGCTAGGTTAATCCGTGATAAAGTCTCAAAATGGAAGCGCATATTAGCACGGTTTCCATGGGTGTCACACCATCTAAAAATGAAACGATATATAGATTTTAGAATAACTTTCTCAGAACCAATGAAATTCATAATTAGGACTCGTTCTTGATACAGCAACAGTAGACATCGGCACACAATATAGAGAAAAGAATGGGAGAGAATGAATATGTTCATTCGACGGAGATTTGGGTGAAATAATGAAGACTGAAAGATGTAATTGCTCCGTCTTTATTCTTTTCCCCTACCCTGTATACAATTCTGATAATGGTAGAGACGAATAAGAAAATAGAAAGGAGAATGAATAATTCGGTTGCGATCAAACATTTGTAGACAATTTTGCTGACAAATCTTAGACGGCGCGGCTTGACGAAGATCGCCAACGCTCTAATCAATTCACTTATTTTATTTAATGTTTTAAATGAATAAAACATACACGCAAGTATCATTGTAGAAACAAAAGTCTTCCATTGAGCACCGACAAATTGTTAGCTAAACGAAAACGGAAAGGGTAGAGAAAAGACGCTATAATTGAAGGTGGTAACCAGTGATTTACATCTTTCCAGTTTGGGCTGTTTTCCTCAATGTGAATTGAGTCACGTGCTACCCGAATACGGATAATAAGCAGGTAAACTGCAACTTGTTTCGGCCAAAACCATAATATTTGTTTATTGTAATGTTCACGCTTTCCCCTCCCGAAGTTCAAATTCCTTGTTCATCCTCTACGTGATTACGCGGAGTGTCATCTGAACATATCTATCTTTCTTTGAAAACAAATTATCGATGATAGACATTTCTGCGTTCTTTTATCATTTTGCTGTCGAAATTCAGGATTGTGAAACGGAAAGAGTGCAATTCTCTTCTTAGACTACTACTTGGGTGGATCAGCCACGATAGAGGGAAGTCAATTTATCACTCGCTGTTACACATTGAACGTTGTCTCTTCTCTCTCTTTTCTTTGTCAGTCTTTTAGTTCATTCACTCAATCCACTCTGGAAGATGTTTCTCTTCCTGCTCCCCCTGTGTTTCGTTTTGTTGCAGAGTATTCATGCAGATAGAACAGCGTATCTCGCATTCAAAATCGTAAGCCCCAAGGTTAGTTCGGAAAATATGACTTTATTGTAACAACAATAAGAAAATTTTCCTGCAGATAACTAATCGAGTGATTTCACTGCACGAATCGGCAAAGACGACTCATCATTCTAGATCCGGTATTTACGGTAATTATATAAATAACTTGTTCCTTAACCTATTTATCTCATATTCAGTACCAAACAGGGAAGAAATTAGTTCGTTCTTCGTCGATTCGAATTCCTTCGAAATGCGATTGATCGACTTCAATTATGATGAAAACGAACACGAGGAATTGTAAGTTTCTCTCTAAAAATGTTTCCCTCGAAATCGATTCGTTTGTTTTTCAGAATCGACGGTCTTCTATCCAATCTAACGCAGATCTTCTGTCCGACTTTCCCGAGAAAGATTCCGTTTGATAACTTTGAGACCTTCACGACAACTAATGTACGTTTTACTCTTTTATCGATGCAAATATCATAATTGCAGGGAGCTGTAGGCATCCAAGGACGATTCCAAACGAATGATCCACAATTTTACAGTGAGACTTTGACATTTTAATATTCCATGACTCGAAACTTTCCAGACGATCTCTTCCGTGTTCTCAATCTCAATGGATTCATTGTACTTCCTAGTGATCGCATCCAGTCTGATAGTATCGGATTCGTTGTCATTAAGGTACGCATTTATCAACCTTATATTTTTCCTCAGTTACGCTCCTATTTTTACTCGACAAATCATGCTGCCGATTTATTGAGATATCTGATTAATAATCATACTTTTCAGCCAAATTCTCTGCTTAGGAATCTAAATCACTACACAAAGGCAGTGACGCCGACAGAGTCAGCAAAAGAACTCATTCAGAAACCACTTCTTGCTTCAGCTTATGTTAACAGTCAGTTTTATTCTCCAATATCTATCCGCTAGAAAGCGAAAATGTCTCCATTTTTGAAATAATTTTCCCCGAATTTCGTACCCGCAGAAGAGGTGGAGCAAAGTTGTAGTCTCAAATGTTGATTATCGATGATAAATGAGAATAGCTTGATAATTTCCTAGCACTTGAGACCTTTTTAAAGGAAAGAAGAGAGTTGACTGACTGCAATATAAGCTAGATGAGCTGTTATCTTTCCCGATTCCACTCATTTAATAATCTATCTCTTCAGAGCTTCATATGTGTGTAGAGGGGGCAGACCACAAATGCGTCTCCCTCAAATCAGTCAAGATTGAGAGATGCTAATCGATTGATCTGATGACGCAGAAGATAGAACTGCATAGCTATATGGTTGTTGCTGATAAATGTTGTTGAATTTTTGACGTTCACCCACCTATTGAACAGAAATCTCAAAAAAATCGAAGGAATATTATATTTAAAGGAATATTATATTTTTCTGAAGGAACATTATATTTAAAGAATGGAGTTTCGGTGGCACTTACTGATCACGATATTCAGAAATATATTGAAAGTTTTCTAAACTCAATAAATCGTTCCCCTGATCAATTTCATACATTAAATTAGCACAAATAGCACAAAAATGTGGAATAAATAATAGGCGTTAAACGTTATCGAAAAAAATCTCTTTTCGAAGTTATGTGGATGCCAATGAGAAATGTACACATAGAAAACGTAAGATTTGATTACACTGCGCACAGCGATTCTTTCTCACAAGATTCATCACAATTCCTCTTGTTTAAATTTTCCTGCTAACTGTTAGTATTCTTCCTTCCCATTGGCCCAAATGCATCTGTTTACGCTCTTAGTTCCTCTCGTTCTTCCTCGTTTCGTCCAGCCAATCTTTGTGGACCAGAGGGTGAATCTGGCGTTCAAGATCAACAGTTCCAAGGTATTTTACCCACGGTCGATTTCTAACTGCTCTCGCGAAAAGGAAAACTATGAATATGAGCCGCTCCAGAGTACTGAACGATTAACCAAACTTCATTGCAAGGCAAGAAAGCTTCACGATGAATACCCTGGTATGTTTGGCATGAGAGTAAATTATTATACTTCAGCGATATCATGATAAATACGTGAACAGTGTTTCTCATAACATGGGAGAAATTGTAAGGGCGGCATAATCGACCCTTATTTCAGAGGAATGTTTGTGCGTGGAATGAAGAAGAATACACTCTTTCCCTACTTCCTCTATTTCATTTCTTCAGCTGGCTGCCGTGACGCTAGTGAAATCTTCTCTGATCCAAATGGTATTGAAATGCGCTTGATTGACTTTAATTATGATGCGGCTGAACACGATAATCGGTGAATCCGCTCCTGAATTGGCCCATAAATTCAATCTCATCCAGAATCGACGGTCTTCATGCAAAAGCCTAAAAAATGTTGTGCCAGTGGTTCCCCAAATTTCTGCCGTTCGACAGTTTTTCGATCTTTCCAACTGAAGTGAGACATAAGACTTCACAGCATCTAGCTGAACATATGACTTACAGAAGTCCAACGGGCCTCAAGGAAGATTGCTGGGTCAACTAGCAGAAATCGAACGTGAGAGTAACATTCATTTAACATGTAATCTTTGGAAAATTGTAGAGTTCAAATTAACATTCTTCAAATTTATGAACGATGCTGGATTCATTACCTTCCCCACACTTGTTCCAATCGGGTCTATGTGAACTGTGGTCAATCGATACGAAAGAAGCGAATTTGTGGCATATCTTGTTATAAATCATTTCCTATCTTACTTTCCTCTAACACAGCACAACAGTTATTTCTTCTCGTTGCATATTTCTTCTTAAAAACAAATTATCTAAAATGATCCATTTTTTCTAGATAACCCCTCGATCACGGCTCTCAGTCCCGAAGGGATATTGATTGCTCGTTCCATCGTTTACATTTCCATCTCGATTGTTAGTATTATTCGTTCCCATCACCTTCATTCGTCTCAAATGCTTCCTCTCCTCCTCTCCTCTCTATTGATTTCTTTCACATTTTGTCATGCAATCGATGACGATCAACGTGCTTATTTGGCATTTAAGATTTCGAGTCCCAAGGTAAGATCGATTTTGCTAACAGGGGCTTCAAAATGTTCTATATAAACAAATGTCTTGAACGATGAGACAATAATACAAATGATCGTAACTTCCTCCAGATATCTATGGTGACGTGAGTTCGTTCTTCTCTGATCCGAAATCGCTAGAATTACGCTTGATAAGTTTCAATTACGATGAGGCAGAGCACAAAACAAGGTAATTATATTTTGGAGACACGTCCATCTCAAATATATCTCATGTAGAGGTGGCTGTTGTTTTGCATTCAAGTATTTACACAGTATTTCGAGAGCGGCCAAATGCCAGACAATGAGAGAAAAGGCGAGAGACAACAACGCTAGGAAGAGACTCGTGCGTTACGGTCGCGTTGCGTGCGCTTTTTCTCCCCATTTCAAATTCAAATTCTGGAGTTTTGCCAAAAGTGTGTGGCCGTCTCGCTGTACACTCCGGTTTTTCAGCGCAGCTTGTGCGCGCGATTTGTGTAGGGTAAGACGTGGCATGCGCCGCACCTTACACCAATCGGGCGCACATCGCGCGTTCTATTGAAAGGTCTCGAACGGAACAAGCCAGGTCCGGCAAAAAGTCCGGCGCACGTCTTGTAGAATCCCGCGCGCAGCTTGTGCAATTGGAATCGCGCGCACAAGCTGCGCTGAAAAACCGGAGCACCTTAATCGCTGTGATTTATCACTTGTAGGTTGGCAGGTCTTCTATCCAACGCGTCGAAGTATTTTTGCCCAACATATCCCACTTATTTACCATTCGACGATTTCAAAGCCATTCCCATCAATGTCAGCTCTATTGCCTTCAATACAAACTACAACATCGTTGCAGGGCACAATCGGAATTCGAGGAAATTTTCAATTTCTCTTTCCAGAAAGAGGCTACTGTAAGTGCGACTCAATACCGTACCATACAAATAGTGTGCACGAAACAGCTCACAAATTGCATTTTCAGTTTCTCTGCTCAAAATCCTCAATGAGAATGGATTCGTTGGTCTTCCTGGTTATGACGGACGTGGATTTGCCGCGATTCGAGTAAGCTAATGACTGGACAGTTCTATGCGTCCTCTCCAACTTACGTCAACTAGCATTCTGGGCAGATAGATGTACTCTCACTTTTACAGCTAGCATGTGGGAACTTTTGAATTGAAAGCTATAATACACAGCCCACTATTCTGCTCGGATCTCAGAAGACTCGCGAAAATGTTTTGACTAGACTGGCGAAACAGCTTCTCCTCCAGCCATTGCTCGCAGACGCCTTTGCGGACAGTGAGTTGTATCAAAAATAGTTTTGGTCGTTAAAATTCAATTGAAATATTCCCGTCATAAAGGGGATTAGCCATTTCCATTCAATAATCGAAATGTTTTCGTCAGCATTGCACATCTGCTTGGAAGGAGTGGACAACAATTGCGTCTCCATAGCTTCATGGAATATTCGACGATGTTAATCAATAATTTTATATTAAACAAAGTGACAAAGTTATCTGACCCTCCTCTTTTCTATCCATTTTGTAAATCATTCAACTTCATCGACTCTTATAATCCGTTAGAAGTTCGCGAACTTTTCACGCATCTTTTCTTGCACATTTAAGGCTATTTTCCTTATAATTTATGTTAGGTCATTAGAGACGCATAAGAAAATAATAATGCCGAAGAAATTAACTTCTGACGGATTATAAGGGTCGCCTGTTTTGTACAAATTTTCAGCAGCCGTTAATAAACACATTCGAGGCGAAATCACCTTTTTCCAATCAAAATGATTACGTCAAGAAAATTAAACTCGATTAATTTTATCATGCATGTTTATAAATACTGTGAGAATCACATTGCGTTGTTCATCTCTCCCACCCTCTATCGAAGGTGGCTTTGTTTACAAATCACACACACTACTGATAAGATGCGATGAACACGATAAGATAATAAGTGCCATCCTGCGTCGATTTTCAGTATTGCATATTCCCGTTGTCCCTTATTATATTCCAATGCACCTTCTCCTTCTCACTTCTCTTTTCTGCCCTCTTCTTTTCGCCGAGTCGATTTATATCGACGAGAGGGCGTATCTCGCATTGAAAATATCTAGCCCCAAGGTGAGTTCGTTGGACTGTTCATGACATTTCTATATATACTTTTAAATAACGAAACTGATGAACTAGTGTGCACTCAGATCACGGAAAGAGTGACGTCACTGCACGACGCGGCACGAAAACTGCATAAGAAGATTCCTGGTGCGCTGAAGTTATTTATAATTGAGCAAATCTAACTGTATCAGATACAAACCGAAAAGTGGGCTACTAAAAAAACTTCGTCTATCAACACCCCACTTCAGATTTCTACAGGGACGTGAGTGAATTCTTCTCCGATCCGACAGTTCTCGAAATGCGATTGATCGAATTCAATTATGATGCTGCGGAGCACGAAAAAAGGTAATTATGAAAATTTGAAATGGATCAATACTTTGGGTATCTTGACTTCTTTCAGAATCACTAGAGTCATGAATGAACTCTCCTCCGTTGTGTGCACCTCGTTTCCCAAATATCTTCCATTCGATAGATTCGCCAGCTTCAATACAACCGTTCGTTATCGATCCTCTGCATGGTTACATTCTCGTTTTTTTTCACCGCACCATATGAAATGTTCATGACATAATTTCAGAAATCGGCAGGGATTCAAGGAAGACTCCAGTACAAACGCGAAGCGATCGAAGGTGTGCAGGTCAATTTTGTCTGCATTTAAATAGGATAACGCAGAGTTCAAAACGCGTCTCTACAATGTTCTGAACGACCATGGCTTCGTGACATTTCCTGCCGCAACTTCTCCAGACATGGGATTTATCGCGATTCGAGTATGTGTTCTACTATTTTATGTGTCTACATTTACTAATCAATAAGGTCTGAGAGTCTGAAGCGGCAACGATGTTAATAAAATGAAGAGGTTAATTAAGGTCACACAGTTGTAGAACAGGAAATATGGGAGGGTGGCAATTCCGCAACCGACATTACGGCAACGGGTTATAACTTTGCTCAAACTTGAGGAATGTGTATGATTCGGCTTGTTACTTTTTTGTGACCATTTTGAATTTTCGACTGATTAGCGAAATTTTAATTAACTAATTAGTTAATTTGTGGGTTTGAAAGCTCTCGTGATTCTGATCATGATAACACTTTGCTGGAGTAATGTAGGTGATATGAACCTTGTTGCCGAAATGTCGGTTGCGGAATTGTCACCCCCCTCCTTTTCACTACTGTATTTATTATAAACTGAGTTGATACACCTAATTATCTCATGATGCTGCTCGACTCGGCAACCGCGTTTCCATATCTGGACTAGTCAGGGAGATCATAAAGGAGCCGCTACTTGCATCTGCCTTCGTTGACAGTTTGTTTTATTATTTAAAAAATGAGGAAATGAGGCGTGGTTATATATAATCGTTAGCTCAACACTTGTTCAAATCACACTTAGCAAATTATTGAAATATAAATATTTCCTTAATCACGAACTAATTGCGAAGAAGAGATTAGTTGAATTTAACGTCTTCATTTTTCCAGCGTTTCAAATTTGTTTGGAAGGACTAAACCACAAGTGTGTCAGCCTTATTTCCAACAAATGTTAGTACGAGGATCACAATTTCACAGAAGCCTACAGTGTTTAATTATTTTTTTGTTACAAATGTTATCGAAAGTAGTTTCATTGTTGATTTATTGTGATGTTTTTTTTCGATAATAATAGTTGAGCCATACTATTAATAATATTATATATATTTGGCCATTATGTTACGAAGCATAGCACGCCTCTCACGAGAGGCTCGGCTTAGAATGGCATAGTTCAGGAACAGATCTCATTTTTCGAAATTCATTTTTCAAGTATTTAGGGTTCCACTGGGTCCAACTACACTGAGCGCGAATATACTCAGTATTGAGTATATGATATACTAGGATGTGACACCGAGTATATGATATACTCAATATTGAGTATATTCATATACTCAATAGTGAGTATATTGAGAACGGGAGGCGCGCGCTCATCCGGCTTGACCCCGCCCCCTCACTCGGTTGGCTCCGCCTCCTCTGCCTTTCAGCCCTTCCTTCCATTCCTTGATAGCATTATTTGTTTCGTTCATGTGTAAATAAGCACGGAGACTAGATGGCTGGCTGATTCATTGCTGACAGTTTAAATAACAGAAACAACGAGAAAGACAATACACAAGAACAAAAAATATTGCGGCATAGTATAATATGTAGTATACAGTCATGAATGAATTCCTAGTGAGAATACCAACAAACAGGCGCTAAAACTTGAACTCAAACTATCAATAATCGATATCGAACAAGGCAATACGAGCTAGATACTGTACCGTGTGAGATGCGGGGAGGGGGATACGGTAGACATATCGATCGATTATCTAGTCGAAACATTTTTCCATTTCCACTTCGTACGCTTCAAAGTATGCCATGAGAGTGTCCTACTCGGTCGTCGCTGCGTAGATTCCTCTGATCCGCCGGATATCTGCAAAGATTCATATTCACAATTATTAGTCTGACCCACGGTTCGCCCCACCCGGACAAACATAACTACGAATCATAACTACAGTCGATAGTCAGTTATACCTGTGACCCATTTCTCTCCCGACTACCATACAACCATCGACTACCGTAATCCTCACCCCTTCGACTCGGCTTGAACACCATCGTGTTGTCGTCCTCCAATTGGCCAGCATTCATCCCGCGCCGATTCAACAGAATCTTCACCGAGCCTACAAAAATAATCGATATTTTACAGCCAACAGTATCTCCAACAATAATTTACAGCCTCAATCGTGTATTTATTTCAGCATACAACACCCCAATCGACATACTAACACAGCTACAGTATCCCCAATTAATACCCCAACGAAGAGGATACCGTACCCCCGCCTTCGGATCGAATCTTAACGCGAAGATCGGGCACCGACTCCAGCTGAACTCGGAAGATCACATGTGTTCCGGGGTTTTCGATGAGCAGTCCGCGCTCCGTCGGAATAAGCTAGAAGGTATACGGTAATTAGGAGAATAGTACGGAAAGTAAAAGGATGGATGCGGTAAACAGAAAGTATAAGGCGAAATATGATAATCTTCTTTTTTTTGGCAAATAATCGGGTCGTCTGTCACTAAAAGCAGCAACAATTCGAGTTTTAAAAAAGCGTGATGAAGCAGCCTATTGACGCACTGCTTTAAAAAATAAAATAAAAATGCTTGACCACTACCGCAGTTCCGATTCGTTAATTACAGTAACCAATTTCACTCACCTCCTTCTTCGCCAGAGCCAGGTGCGGCATGATGTCCATGTAGCGCAGTCGGAACCACTGACAGCAATATCGATTTATTGGCGGTCTAACACTAGATGTTACCGTAATAACTGTAGCACCATTTTTCAACGTACGATTATCACCGTTTGTCGTACAAAATTGTCCGCCAAATTAGCATAATTCCCCGACAGTAAATCGATAGCTACCGTATACCTTTCCATCCTGGTTGTATCCGTTCTTGAATGTCGTCTTGATGGGCAGGAAATCGATCGCCAGCGAGTCCATCACTTCCGAGAGGCCGGACCAGAATCTGCAGACTATTTTTAAACGAAAACTCAGAGAACAAGAACGAATTATGTATGTGCATGCCAATAGGCGCCGGCGAAACCAAGTCCCAACAGGTGTGTCAGCCGCAAACAAAAATGTGTCGCCAGTATTAAATTTTCATAGATTTTACAAGGGTAAATTTACCGGGACAACAGTACTATAGTTCACTGTGCATTAACCACTACAGTAACCGTACATTACCCCCTCTACCCCGCCCTCCCACCGTACCGGAAAAAGTTGCAATTGGGACTTCATCTATCAGCTGCGGGGGTGGTATCCACATCCGGGTTTGCTTCGACTGCCCAACCGGGCTCGAATAGAGCGACTGAGAGGTTCTTACCCTTGATCTGCAACGCAATTTTAAAATATGTATTTTTGCATATCGAATTATTTCGAAAATGTCGATTGAACATTTCTTTTTAATTTTTAGTAAGTTGAAAGGAAGCAACATGATTACACTAATACAACTACTAGTCACACGATTTGTTTAATATAATTGCTAGTCACACGATTTGCTTTAAAAAAATAATGAAAAATAAGCGGATGTAGCTACGAAACAGGTCCACGCGCGGCAGTGATCTGCGATCTCCCTCGGAATCAATGAAATCGGGGTGCCGCTATTGCGAAATACGCAATCTGTATTTCCTACGAGCTTCATTCGTAATAGTGCTCGACGAGACAAGGAAGTGCGACACCGCTTAATTTTCAATTTGGTCAAATTTGAGCTGCTACGGGCACTTCCATTGTCTCGAATCGAGGTACTCCTCGGATCCGAGGGGGTCGCTCACCACTGACGCGCAGCTAGGCATCTTTATTCAGAGTTATACTAGCAAAATGTGCTACAAAATCCGCCGCACATGATTCCGAACCTACAGAGAGGAGTCTGGGTGAGAAAATGTGCACAAGCGAGAGAGTCTCTATTTCAATTTCGTAAGTTTTCTCACTCCAACCCCCTTTCTGTAGGGTTGACCGGCATGTGGAATGATGTGGCAGTGAACATCACGTAGGGCTATCAGCACTACTGCAGTGTTTGGGACCAGTCAACCACGATTGACGGCAAAGAATAAGTGAGTAGTCCAAAAATGAGAAGGAATACTGGTCTTCTCCCAAACACTGCAGTAGTGCCGGGCTATCGTGAGCAAGGAGTTTTGAAATAGACAAACCTTTTGGCCTGGGCGTCTTCTACAACATTCCTCATCTTCGATATGATTCATCGATGGTTTTGATCTTATAGACGGGGAGGAACCTGACGCAACCACAATCAAAACCCAAACTCAGATTTTCTCACTCAGCAACGGAGAAAGTCGAACCTGACTAGTGCAGTGCAGCGCGCGAAGCTCGAGAAGGGCGCGACTAAGGCATCTGAACACAAAATTACAAGAGATTCGGTGCAAAACAAGTAAAATGAACAGAAATGCAATTTCGAAAAGATGAAATCACCAAGTGCGCCAGCGTAGAATGAAGTGCGCAAAGCGAGAATAAGACGCGTCAGGCTCGGCAGGACACGGTAATGACATGTTATCGACTGGTCTGTCATTGCAAACTAATTAATTTATGTTTAATAATTAATTATAATTTTTTCATATATTAAGAAAAACAAAATCGTATTAAAATAAAATGTACATGATCATTTAGAAATAAAACTGTAGAAATATTTCATGAAAAACAATTATTTTCGGTTGAATTCGTCAAATAAACGATACAATGCATCTTTTTTTCCACGAGATCGATTACTTAGTATGCACCACATCCAACTTCCAATCTCAATCGGCCCTTGCATTTCTCTATACCCCTCCCCCCTCCCGCCCGACGCTCGAATATACTCAACATTTAGTATATTGACACGCTTAAGTATATTGCTCCTCCCCGCCTCGAATATACTCAATATTGAGTATATTCCAGCGGATGAGTATATTCTTTCTTAAGTATATCTGTGAGTATATTCTTTCTTAAGTAACTTCGGGCTCAGTGTAAGATCCCTGCGAGATATTATGCGGCAGAAGTCATTCCTCGCTTTGCTACAGCTACTGTAAGGTGCATCCTGCAGACTTTGAAGCCGTTTTTCTGTGCTTCAACATAATTTCTGAGAAAACTTTTTGCTTAGAGCTAGTGTTACTTTTCAATGCTCTTTCGACCTGTCATTCGTTTTCTGATTGGTTTTCGAATTTGCTTGAAAATCATTAAATTAACAAAAATCCGCTCGAAAAGGCCGCATTTTTATTTTTCCATAGCCTCCAGCAGGTGATGAGGATTCGAATGATATGTCTAAGCTCCCCCAACTCGGGAGTTGATGCCATCTTTCATACGAAAAGGTGTCAAAAATATCGATTCTAGACATTTCCCACCGAGTCACTCGAATTTCACGTGATGAATGACTCAGCCATCCATTGTTCTCCTGCTCTCTAATCGTTCATTTCCTCTGAATGAAGTGGTGCGCGGTGCACATAATGAGAGTGAAAGCAATATTTGACACCTTTTCGTATGAAATATGGCATCAACTCCCGAGTAGGGGGAGCTTAGACATATCATTCGAATCCTCATCCCCTGCTGGAGTGTATGGAAAAATAAAAATGCGGCCTTTTCGAGCGGATTTTTGTTAATTTAATAATAATGATTTTCAAGCAAATTCGAAAACCAATCAGAAAAAAAAAGAAAAAATGACATAGGTCGAAAGAGCATGGAAAAGTAACACTAGCTCTAAGCAAAAAGTTTTCTCAGAAATAGTGTTGAAGCACTAAAAACGGCTTCGAAGTTCGCAGGCTGCACCTTACAGTAGCTGCAGCAAAGTGAGGAATGACTTCTGTGGTATAATAGCTCGCAGGGATCTTAGTTGGACCCAGTGGAACCTGAGAACGTGAAAAACGCAACCTTGAAAATGGGAACTGTGCCAAGTCCAGCCCGAGCCTCTCGTGAGAGGCGTGATAGAGTGACACTATTTATGATACTGGAAGACGCTACTTAAAGTGTGCTTCCATTCAAATCACAAGTTATATTTGATTCATGTCAGGGATTTTCCGTCCATACCGTCATCTGTCCGGATCGCAATCATATATTTATTTTATAAGTAACTAAAAAATCATTTGGCTTTATCATGCAGGTTTATAAATACTGTGAGAATCATGTGTGCCCGTAGTGATGGGGTGGGAATTGGAGAGAAGACGAAAAGAGGAAGACAATCACCAGTAGAAAACCCTGCAAATTAAGCTCATTTTAATCGATTTATTGATTTTGTATCAATTCAAAATTGAATTTGTTCACTTTTTCTCCTTGGGAATATCCTCCTTCCAAGCAGGCAACCATCGATTGAGTCCATTTTGCACTCGAGAACGACGCTCCTCCTTGATTACCTGTTGATTATATCGTGAAAGGAGTTAGGGAGGGGGAGAAAGTGTGAGAGTGATAGATTAAGGAGAAAGTGGGTGATGCTTTTATGCATAAAGACAGATTATCTACAAACCATCTCTGCGACGTCCATAAAACTGCCCATTTTCGGAGTGATTCCATCCTTCTGAGGCGCGGCTTGGGAGTTATCGAGATCGATTAGTTCGTCGTATCTGAATCAAACATAATTTCGGGCTGGTCAAAGGGGCTTAATTAACACTAATTAATGCTAATGAAATGCGTGTCTCACGTGTTCAATTTGGGTGCTCGATTCTTCTGCTTCAATTTATCACTGGACACGGGTTGAAGATGAATACGAGCGTTTGTGCGATAGAATCGATCTTCCTCGAATGGAGCTGAAAGGAAAATCTGGCTTTGGTAGCAGCGAACCACAATCTCATACACTTTTCCTACTTTTTTAGGCTGACCTCTTATTTCTTCGAGGCTTTACTTTTATTACGTTTTTCTCCGAAAGATAAATCAAATGTATATTTCCTTTCATTAAAATGCCATGGCGATGGCAAAAAAAATAGCTCAAGTTCGGAAACAAAAATAGGATATTCAATAAACAAAAGCGTACGTGGATCGCTCATCTGTAGTTTGTTTACAATCGCAAACGAGACGTTGATGTTTCGCTCCAGAATATAAGACAATTCGATGTCGTCATCGTCGAGACCAAAGGGACGCATCAGATCAAGACCCACCTGAAAAAGAAAGCTGAATCGGAATCAAGAGGGCTTTACGTCGGCATACGACTACTCTGCCGGGGCGCAGAGAAACGCAAAAAATATACTATTTATTTCTACCCCAAACTCTTCAGAATACCTGAATTACATTCTCGATATTTCGTGTATTTAAAATTTTTCTTAAGAAGGAAAGAGGGAGAAACACAAAAGTAATTGCGCACCACACAAACAGTCTCTTTCCCCCGGTCACTTGTTTGTCTCTTCCTCTCTTCCCCACTCCGCTTACGGCGAGACGAGCTAGAGAGCGCGCTCCTTATCTCTATCCTCATGTGGGGGTATAGCTCAGTGGCAGAGCATTCGACTGCAGATCGAGAGGTCCCCGGTTCAACTCCGGGTGCCCCCTACGTTCTTTTGCCGCCCTCACCTTGTACCAGCCAACGAAGAAGAGGAATTGGACGACTGTGAAGATGGGGAAGATAGTGTCCACGGTACCTGAGACAACTTTATGTTAGTTTTGTCTGCTTTTTTCTATGTTTAAATCGATAATTACAAGATTATTAATATGATTTATTGATACAATTC
Source organism: Pristionchus fissidentatus (assembly GCA_036245785.1). NCBI lineage: Eukaryota > Metazoa > Nematoda > Chromadorea > Rhabditida > Neodiplogasteridae > Pristionchus > Pristionchus fissidentatus. The sequence continues at coordinate 31,831,181 of BTSY01000004.1, forward strand.
ACTCACTTCCTCCAATACTCTGCCGTCCGAAGAGTGCAAAGAAGAAAAATCCGTACGTAGCAATTGCTGCCACCTCAATATTTCATTTTCCATTGATTCAGTCCAAGGCGTTTTGGCGGAGCACTTTTGAGCGGCTCTCATTAGTTCCCCTCGAGACCCTGATTGGCGGAATGCCCGTACGCAGTCTCTCTCACTTCCTGTTCTATCATGATATTTTCATCCCATTTGGAGACAGACCCTCTTTTGATCTACCTCTCTCCTACACCTCCAGTAAAATGCCGTGAATCTATATACACAATATCGATCGACTACCGTATACCTGCGTGTAGACGAGCGGCACGCACACCCAATCGTGGCAGAACAGCCGACTGCAGAGATATTGATTATTAAAGAGTTAGGGAAAGAAATTACGGCATAATCACTAACCGAAAAGAAGTTCGGAAACTCTTTAGTTCACTGACGAAATTGGTGAGAAATGTGACGGGCATATCGTTCTTTGTAACCTGAAACACTTTTATTATTTAGTACCAACATGGGTTAAATTTAAATTGATATTTCATATCTCGGATTCACAGACACATTATCCTGCTACGGTCATTGTTACACAAATGATGGCTGTAAAACAAAACCATCGCACAACATCACTGCTACACATGCCAAAATCCTCTTTCACTTGTCACTGTTGTGTTATAGAGAAATATCATGGATACCTCTTCGGCCATAATCTGCTGGACCCAATGCAATGGAGTCATCCATCTCGTGTAGGGGCACTCTTCCTTCTCCTGTCAATCGATAATTAAGGTAGTTTCAGTTTCTACTGAAGATCTCGCGTGGTCATTCATCAATTTTCACAGGAGTTTTTTCAACCACGCATAACATCGATAGTAAAATACGACAAAGTATAAATCTCAAAGAAGGATTACATTGAGTTCCATGAGGAGACGGTACTCATTTTCCGTCAGAAGTCCAGATTTGACGATGTCTCGGATGGAAGGGAAGATGGAACGAATCTTGTCAGATATATCTCGCCTGCAACAATAAGCATATTTCCCAACACCTTCTCTAATATTCTGCTCGGCTGGTAAAAATAAAACTGTAAAACTAGCCATGCAAGTGCGTACGTAGCGTTGATGTAGCGAGCAACGCGGTGTCGGATCTAAAATATTTGTTTATAAAATAATTTGCAGATAATGAATATTACAAGCGCGAAAAGTACGCAGGGACTTTTCGAGACTCCGCTCGATAATATCTAACACATCAGTTCCAGCCAGCTGTGATAGCTGATAATCTTCTAGGATTATAAAGATAAGAAGGAAATGTGGCGATGCAAATGCCAGCAAGGTTGAACAACAGTTGTTGGGAGAATGATCGCATCTTGGTGGTGAGGAAGACTTTGCTTCGCTAGTTATGACGCCATCGCATTTAAATGTAACAGTTTTCGAATTCAAAAAAAATTAACCTGCGCTGATCTTTCGTCGTTTCCCCTTACTGCAATACATAGCAGAGAAAGAAGATCTTCCGGCCAATTGAGACATTCGAATTGACGCCACCATCTGAAGAGAAAAACGGTTTAAATTAATCGGTTTAAATTAAAGTTCCCGATACTTTTCTTTCATGATGACATTACCAATAAGTAAACGAAATAGAGATGCGCTAGGCGACGAGTTCAGCAAAAACGCAATAATTTTTAAAAAAAATTCACCTGGAAACTACATTACTGACGTAGAAACCGAGCAGGAACGTCAAGGGAATCAATTTTGTGTACTCGTTAAATTGCTTGCAAATTGCTTCGAATTGGACCCTACAATGTAATGGGATTTCAATTTCTTTTTAGGAAAATGAATTCAATATTTCTCGAAATTTCTCTATACAACATAGGTTCATTTTCGACAACATTCTGTTCACCTCAGTCCATATTCTTCATTTGGATCAATCAAAGGAATGACCAAAGTGTAGAAAAGACGAAGAGCGAAGAAGAGAACGAGATAGACGATGAGTTCCTTGTAGATCGACCTGGATTTATTGATCTCCATAAAATTCAAACTAATGAAAATACCTCCAAATCGATCCGTACCACCGGAATATGAGGTGGAGGAAGCCGGTCTGGTAGGAAATCGTCATCTAAACCCTGAAATTTCAAAATAAACTTGCAAAAATGGTGACCGATAGCATACAAATTACACGACGATATGGCGCGAAAAGCAGTAGAAATAAACACGCGAGAATCGCTGGAGGGAAGCCTCTATCGATGTCTTCTCTCTCACTCTTTGCACGCTTCTTATCTATCTATCTATGACAGTGTGTTTGAGCTTTCTTTAGCGGGACAAAGTTGGTACAGGGAGGGAAAAGGGGCGAGCTTTGTGTTGAGAGAAGCAAAGTATGAGAGAGACCACGATGAGTAACGGGAAGAATGACTCAGATTCCGCCCTTTCTGATGATTACTCGTCTCTCTTCTCTTTTCTCTTCCAGACACTAATCGAACTCGGAACTTCCACAGATTTGCCAAATTCCACTCGATGTTGGCACATGGTCCACTTCAAAATTAGCACAGTGGAACATAAGAGGCTAATCGGGAGTTTGAAAATCAAGGTTGTTCAAAACGTGCGTAAACGTGTGAAAAGAACAAGATCGGCGGAGGTTTACAGAACTCATACAAGATTGAAAAGCTTCACGTACTCGAATTTCACCCCCGAAGTTCGACGTTGAGTAGAAGAACAAACAAATCGTCCTCGTGGTGAGCGTTCAACGGGAAGAAAAGGAGTGCGAAATAGAAAGGGTGCGTTGGATGGCCTCAATAGATTCCAGAGAAGGTACAAAGATTGTGGAAGATATGTTAGCGAACCGTGGAAGAGCGGCGATTCGTAATCCTAATTCCATTCATCCACGTGGACCTTTATAGAATTACCTTTCAGCCCATGTACTTTTTTCCTGCGAAAGGATGAGTCTAGACAGATTCTCTCCGATGTATGCAAGGTTTGGATAACGTCTTCAAGTAAACACAAGGTTTCTGAGTGTGAGAAGCACTAGTTTTTGATCAGAAACAGGTGATAACTATGGAAAAGGGCTGAAATACGGAGAGAATCGACAGGTGAATCAAATTCAGGCGACTTTATTTCTCTATCTCACCGACCGTAATTTACAAAAGAGTAGGAATTGGAAGGAGAATTGGCAGCTTCGAAGAATCTCGAAATTAGTGAAAGCTACTGTGAAATGAGAGGGTAGGGCGTAAGGAGTGAAATGCGCACTCCATAGCAACTGAGAGAAGGGAATAGAAAGGGGAGAAAGAGAGGGGAGAAATGAGCGCGGAGGACTTTATATTTCGTCCCCTGTTTTTGTTGGAATGAGAGACTAATGAGGGAGTCAATGAGGTCAGATGAAGGGTCTGAGAACTTCTTTTTGTGTTTACACGGGTCTTACTATGAGAATTAGCGTCGGCACAGAAAACAATACAGTGGACAGAATAAATAGCATCGCGTCCTGAGCAAAATGCCAAAATTGAATTCGAGGTGGACCATCGCCCATGTATAGTCTATTTTCGCACTCTATAACTATCTGAATCAATTTTGCATTGACCCGCGAATGCAGTGAAATATTGCTATTTTGTCGCAAGAAATCTGTAATTTCTAACTCTTATGAGTCATTGCAAACGTGTGAATGTTATTCAAAGTGTGGAGTCAATATAGATGCGAAACCTAGCAACGACCAGTGAAAGAGATCAGTGAAAGAGTTTCTATATGGAGGGAAGAGAATTAGTGGAGGGAAGAGAATTATCTGATCAGTGAAAGAGTTTCTATATGGAGGGAAGAGAATTAGTGAGTGTTAGTCTCAGAGGGGGGACCTTTGACTCGAGAAATGGTGACTGGCATGCAATTTGAGAGAATTCTCTAAATAGAAGTGAGAGAATGGTCGCTTCGGAACAAAAGAGGCGCGAGAACACAATAAACAGCGACACTGAGCCTTCTGCGTTGGCTATTTAGACGTCGGAAGTGTGAAAGCATGTGAAATTGAGAATTTGCGAAGATGGGAAGATCTTTTCATAAAAACAATCGGACTGACATTTCTGCAAAGAGATGAAAGTCTCAGCCATGCATATCATAATCTACTCTTGATAAATGTGTTAAAATCCAATCCTACGCAGAAAACATGTTACTTCATGACTACTACTATTGTGTGCATCAAATGCGCTTTATGTTAGCCTGTTGAGAACTTATAAATACAAATGTTTTATCCATGTAGGTCTACTGTGGTTCTGAGGATCGATAAATGTGCCTGAATACAATATTATGCACAATGAATAGTATGCACAATCGATATCGATCGATTATCGAGGCTTCTGAATCTCGTCGAGAGCACGGGCGATCGTCTGAATGATCTGCTCGTGAAGATCCTCCTGTAATTATGCTAATTAGTCCTTCAGGCCCCGCCCACTTCCGGTTGCTGCAAACCTGCTGCTGCATGGGCTGCACGCAGTCATCCTTAGCTGCTGCAGCGGTCGGAAGGGCTGCAAAGTGGAAGATCGTGACACCTACACACAGCAAGAAACGGAGAGACCGCGTTAGAGAAAGAGGTCATCGAGAGAGTGCGCGAAACGAAAGAGGCAGACAACGAGAGAAGTTCTTGGCATGATGCCAACTCGATGCCGTGCTACAGTATCCCATCTCCTCTACCGTAATCCTTGTGTCTCGCTCCTTTCTGCTCGAATTCCTTCTGTAGAGTGCTTCTCTTCGCCTCGTACAACACGAGATCCGCCTTGCGAGCGTCGATAAGGAGACGAAGTTTCTCGCATTCCTGCAATTATCAAAGGATGAAACACAAATCAAGTTATCGGAGTAAAATGAGTCTACGACTCTGGACTTTTGGGCTGCCGTGCGACGACTTTCAAAGTCTAAACCACTCGCCCCCTTGCGCCTTTGAAGTCCGTTGAAGTCCGTTGATTTGTAATTTTGGATTTTTTGTCGTTATTTCTTCCATCATGAACTGATTTTCTTCTCATACCGTATAATCCATCTTCTCATCCATCGCTCTCTTCTCCACTCTCAACTGCATTCTATCAGCCGAGTCACGCAGCATGCACAGCGCCTCAGCAGCGTCCTCAAATTGCGTCAACATTAGGTAATAAAGGGATTGTGACGTAATCATCTCATCACGCACAGATTTCGTCATCACTAGTCACCTTCATGCGATCACGATGCGTCTCTTCGAGCGTCTCCGCCTCCTGCAATTCGAATTTCGTCTGGTTCTTGGCACGATGCGAATCGAGATTACGGTATCTGCTCATATCGATTGGTTTCTCACCGTCAGTGCGAGTTTCTCGTTCTCCGCAGTGCGGGCGAAGATCTGCATAAGAGCACAGCGAACATCGGCAACTGCGCCTGAAGAATACGGTATTAGGAATGATCGACAACTGATTGAGAGGAGACTAGAAAGTTTTCGAAAATCAGATGAACCGAACCGATAAACTCCTTGGCGTTGTCGTGCGCGCACGATTTGAGCAGACCGCCGACCGTCTGGAAAATCATAGTTTGAAATAGAAAATCGCAAAATGTTGGCAGCCCGATGCGGGGCTCGAACCCGCGACAGCCAGATTAAGAGTCTGGTGCTCTACCGACTGAGCTAACCGGGCGAACGAGTGTCGGTAGAGATTTGTAAGTGGTGTAGGGTTGGCTTCGGATCTTTTCAACTCGATAGCTCGTCAACAAAACAGTGCGCATGTAGTCCTGTATTCTACTGTCTCTATCACCAACTGACAGGAGGTCTATCAAATGTCGCCATTTGCTTGCTGCTCAATTGCACACTCTCGTTCCTCTTCTTCTCTGCACTCTCAATACGACGTCGCTCCTCCACGAGATTGTCCGAACTGCAAGGAGTACGGTAAGTGGAAGGGTACCGTACCCTTCCGACTCACAGGCGAAATAAGTCTACGTCTCCATAAGTCCAAGCTGGTCAGCGACCACTTCAAAATCTAATAGGCGCAGGGGAGCGAGTCATTTAGACGTTGAAAATCGTCGCACGGCAGCCCAGAAGTGTAGAGTCGTAGACTTATTTCCCTCTGAGGAGACTACCGTACCCTCCCCCTACCGTAATCTGAGATCAGCGAGTGCCTCGCTCTTCTCCTTGTTCGTCTCGATGAGAGTGGAGAGTTCCGCCACACGAGATTTGAGTCGAGATTTGAGAACTCGCGTACGAGCGAGAACACGACGAGCATCAACTGGAAAGAGAGAGAGAGAGAGAGAGAGAGAGAGAAAGAAAGATCAAACATCAATAATTAGATATAGACTCAGGGAGAAAGCAGTATTGGTGTCAGCAAATTAGAGATCAAAGATCATAAGCATGGGATGAAAATGCTGGTTTTGAAGATTGAGGATCCCTAAGTCTCCTTTCCAGAGATCAAAGGTCACGTAAAGACTAGTTATTTTTCTTTTCCCCTTAGCTCCGTTCGGGTCGCCTCGGAGGAGCCGCTTTTTCTACTTCGCTTCTTCCCGATCATCGTTAAATGTTCCTTGTCGGTTCCGAGCTACCGGCTAGTGTGTACTCGCGCATTTATTGTTGCGATAAATATATATATATATATATATATAATTCTCACGTGGAATGGAGTCGGCCATGGTCGAAATGACGAGTCGACCGTCCCAGAGGAGAATTGACGTGGGAAATGAAATGGAGAGAAAAGAGGGGAGGGGGAGGGAGAATTTGACTAACTTAGCTTTATTCACAGTCAAATGAAGAATATATTGTTTTCCAGTTCAGAATTGCTTTATGAATACTCTGTGGAAATGTTTTGTTAGGCTCACATAATCAATCTGAGGCGTCCCTCTCTAATTGGCCCCACTGTGAAAGAGACGGCGGCTACTTTGATTCTTTGTGCGTGACCGAGGAAAATAGACAGGGAGAATAAGTCGCATTCCCACCCCACTAGAGATTACAGAGTTTCGGTTGGCGCCAATGAGAAGTACTCGTGGGTACTGTTTATCTCTTTTCTTCTTTATAACTTCACCTCGTTCGCCCGGTTAGCTCAGTCGGTAGAGCACCAGACTCTTAATCTGGCTGTCGCGGGTTCGAGCCCCGCATCGGGCTGTTATTCTTTTGCATCTTCCTCCTTTCAAAATATGCAGATTGCGATAAGCGGATTCAGCGCAAGGGAAAAACTTTCACTCTCTGTCCAGCACATAACATGATTCTCACTACACTTCTCTCTTGTTTTGACTGAGATTTCGTCTATGATTCATCTTGATATTCATCTCTCGCAGAGATTATTACACTCCTTTTATGAGGCCGATTGCGTAATTGTCGAACAAAAGTCAACACAGCTCGGTACACCCGAAAAGTCAATGTCTGAGGAAAAAATGGTTTTCGGTACTATTTGATATGCTGAACAAAGTGGTGAAGTCTCATGATATGCAAATTCATCTGGAGCTCGATCTTAAGCTCCTAAGATCCGGCCAATTCACTGTTTTTAGGCTATATCTGGATACCCGATCGAGCAATCGAAAAAGTTTGAACACATACTATAGCTAAATACTATAGCTAAAGAATCTAATCGATAACTTTTCAATGCGCTGTCGTTGTTGGTACGTCAAATCTGGAAAATTGCCAGTGTTTATGGAAAAAGTGCGAGCGCATACCTTTACAGGAGATGTGCCAAACCCATACCGGCTTGTGTTTTAAATCAGGGGAAACATCGATGTCTGCGAACGGAGTTATGATTTTTCTACCGAGGCAGTTTGAGGCAAAACAGCCGCCAGAAGGGAGAATTGCGCGATTTGCATGTAATTCCCCTCTCATTCTCGACCGCCCAGATCTGCTCGGCGTCTGGAAGTGCGAAATGAGAGGGGAATCATATGCAAATAGCGCAATTCCCCTCTCTGAGGGCTGTTTTTGCTTCAAATTGCCTCGGTAGAAAAATCATAACTCCGTTCGCAGACATCGGAGTTTCCCCTAATTTAAAACACAAGCCAGCACAGGGCTGGTACACCTCCTGTAAATGTATGCGCTCGCACTTTTTCCTTAGACACTGGCAATTTCATAAATTTGACGAACCAAGAGAAAATGCGCATTGCCAACTTATCCACAACATTTCTTATACAAATTGAGCTAGAGTCTCTGTTGAAACTTTTTCGACTGCTCGATCGGGTATCCAGATATAGCCTAAAAACTGTGATTTGGCCGGATCTTCGGAGCTTAAAATCGAGCTCCAGTTCAATTTGCATATCATGAGACTACACCACTTTGATCAGCATATCAAACTGTACCGGGAACCATTGTTTCCTCAGACATTGACTTTTTGGCAGTACCGAAGTTTGTCCGACTTTCGGCCTCTTATTTGAACAGTTCTACGCTCGGTCGCTATCATTCCCTCTTCAATACAGACATGAGAACGGTCTTCTTCTGCTTCCTTCTGATATCTATCGTCAATTTGGCCGAGTCAAGCAAAGTTCTGCTCATCTCATTTGACGGATTTCGCCATGATCTACTCAACGAGACAATGGTGAGTATACTTAGGGGGCGCAAGCTCCGCCCTTGTTCTGACAACATTTATTAGATCAAAAATTGACTGAAAGCCTCATGAGTAGGTGTTTAGAACACTTCCAATTCACCGACACAGCTGCGCAAGTCTCAGTATAGGTGCAATAGCATGCTGAATCTATATCGTACGTACTGAAAATATCGGAACGTTTACAGCAATGTGATCAAAATGTTCAGAATTTGCATCTTTGCGAGTACACATTATCATGACTTGTGTTTATGCTAATTCGATTAATCCGCATCGATTTGCCGGAATCTACCCGGTGATGCCCGGTGAAATGTATAACAGAAAGCGACAAATTCGCTTGCAAAAATGGGATAGAACCGGCAATTACTGGCATTTCCCGGCTGTATACGGTAATGATGACAATTCGCTAACTTGGTCGGTTATCGCATCGAATTTTCTTCTTTATTTTAGACATTTCACCGGGCATGTCCGGGTAGTTTCCGGTAAATCGAGGTGGACAAAAAATATGAACCTATTCACGAGTCGCAAATAATTTTCTTCGCAAAGTTACAAAAATTGAACATTTTGAGCACGTTCCGGTAAACGTTCCGATATTTTCAGAACATACGATACAAACAAAAAAATTAAAATTTTATTAATTCGCAGAATTGTCATTTGATTTTAAAGATATTTGCAAAATCAGCAAAAAAATTTGCAAACAGCTGAATTTGAACTAGCCTTCTGTTTATAAACCTTCTGTTTATAAAGACTGTGCTCAACCGCCTGAACCATGGGGGAACACGGGTAAGGAGTGCTCTTTCACTCTCAAAATCAGTCAGGATTTAGAGATGTAGATTAGCTCCGCCCACTTCTCTCTTTCACCACTTTCTGTCAAATGACGCGCATGGTTTTTGAGGCGTAGCGTGGCTCAGAGACAAGATATCGACAAACGGCAAAAAGTATGATGTTATTGAGACCTTAGCGGTTCATTTGACCGCATTTTCTTTCAAGTAGCATAAAATTGAAAGATCACGTTGCGGCCCCTAAGTATACTTTCTTTATTAATCTAAAATGTAGCATTGAGGTCCCTAAAATTCACAAATTCGCATCGGAGAAATCGTCGTGGTTTGTGAACGGAGTACAATCACAGTCAGTTTTGTTATTTATCTGCCGCATTTTCGATTTAGCTTTGGAAAAAAGGAGAAAATTTGTTTCAGAATGCTCACAGTGACTGCAGCGAATCATATGAGCATCGTTACTGGATTGACTGAGGTGAAAGCGAAGAAGGAAAGAAAATTGATCAGCATAGATTATGCATAGTTTATGAAGTCAGTGAGAGATGAGCGAAAGTGAGAGCCGATGATCAAGAAAACAGGGAAATAGAGGGTCGATTGCGGACAAATAGCATTAGGTTATTTGTACTATTTCGCACAGTTTTTAGAAATTCTTCAAAAATATTCCAGGACAAGCACGGGATCATCGGTAATTTCTTCTGGGATACGAAGAAGCAGATGATGTGAGAAATACACTGAAATATTTCTGAGAAAAACTATTTGCAGGTACGACAAGTTCACAATTACCGGCGTCGATATAAGAAATGAATCCGAATCAAAGGAATGGTAGGCTTATCCGTTTTATTTGTATCTTTAAATATCCTTTTAAACTATTTTTAAAAATGTTTTTATTTTACAGGAACTCGGTTCCCGCAATCTGGCAGCTCAATCAGCGTCAGGGCGGAAAATCTACCGTAATCCATTGGCCTGCCGGAGACTACGATACATCGATTGGTGAAGGGGCTAAGATGGAGTTCGTTTCACACACTGACGACTTCCAGAAAATGAGAAAGCAGCTGAAAATGTTATTCAATCCTTTCAGACGTTATCGAGAGTTCGGTAATCATGCAATGTGGATGAATGAAATCGAGACGATTGTCAAACAACTGGCAACCGATAATCTAGTAGTGTGGTGAGTACTGTTTGTTTGTATCGAGAATATTTATTGTGTAGAAGAAGTGAAGCGCATACATGTTTTTTCTCCGATAATCGTCTATCAATTATCTCGACTGGATTGATAATTATGCAATTGAAAGTAGCTTGTTTGCAGGTACGTCTCCGAGCCCGACCACGTACTTCACGGAGAAGGATTCCATCACAATGGAGAAGTGAAGAAGACGATGGCAATGTTGGATGAGTTATTCGGCCATTTGATCACTGAAATGGGCAGAAAAGGCGGGTGATTACGACGATTCTCGTGAAATAGCCGAAGAAAATTGTTGATTGCAGGATATTTAAAAGACATTGATATCATTTTCACTGCGGACCATGGTCACATCCAGGTATTTTTAACCATGGTCACATCCAGGTATTTTTAATTTAAAAATGCACAACCACAAGCGACAATACGGATCCAAAGTACCGTACCTCAGGTCGAGCATTACAAGACTCTCTGCGTCAACGTCATACTAAAGGACCTTATTGCGAGCACTCAGACTAATGACTATCACGTTAGCGGTTTTTGCCACACTTATCATCTTATGCGCTAGAGTGCTCATTTACTTTCTACTTAATGTTAGTTTCTTTTATTTAAACTAAGTATTTTTTTTCTTTTAGTTCGGTGACTGCAATATCTATTCGAACAACGCGACTTTCATCAAACTCGCGTACGAAATGCTAGCGGAGGAAATCAATAGCAAACACCTGCCATACAAGCTCTACCGGAAGAAAGTGAGTAGTTTATGCCTTCCTATCATCTCAACGATTCTGAAATAATGTTTTATTTTTCTAGGAGATTCCGGACGAGTGGCACTATAAGCACTCCTCTCGTACGGGTGATATCGTCATTGAACCACTACCTGGAGGTCAAGTCAAGATGAAATGTCCAGTGTGAGTCATTGTCCAATTTCATATTTACCTAGTAAGAATTTTTTAATTAATGAGAGCGATGATAGCGAAATGTTTTTTCTAATAATTTCGCAAATAGGATTATGCACGATTGGAAATTTTCAGTAATTTCGACGATAGCCACACCTCTTCACATGGACACGATCCGAATTTGAAGGTGGGAGTAAAAAATAGTAATATTAAATAATTCCGTGTACATGTCCTCCTGATGAACCTCTTGTACCTGATCATGTTACTTGTGTACCCAGGTAGACTTCTAGGAATGTACCGGGGTTATATATAAGACCAGGTACACGAAATTCTTGAGAAGTAATAATGAAGGGAGGCACAGGAAATGCGTGCTCTGCTCGTTCTCAGTGGACCGCACTTTAAAGAAGGAGAAAAGGTAAGGTAAATTTAACCAACTCAGCATCATGAAGTATCGAAATTTCAGTTCTCAGAAATTCCTCAGAACATCGACATCTTCCCATTGATGACTAAACTACTCAATATTGATGTGAGCTCTGCCCATTTCCTCCACTACTAGGAAATCGAAATGTCTGTCTGTTTGTCTGTTGGTTTTTTTGTTTTTCCTTCCGCGTGACGGACGTTTTTCCGTTTTTCCGCTAAAACTCTTTTCAAAATTTAGCAATCTTCTCAGATCCTTTTGCATGTGATAGGCAACGACGAAACACATCGAAATTTATATTTGAAAAATCGATAATTTCATGGCCAAGTCGGTAGCGAGCCCGACTAGAAATCCGAGGGTCTCAGGTTCGATCCCCGCCGGTGCATAGTCTTTTGCCGCTTTTTTTGCAAGTGTCAAATGTGGCCCAAACCCATTTTTGAGTAACGAAATTCACATTTGAACATCTTTTGCCGCTTTTCGAAGTGAAATATCGACTGATTTCACTTGATTTCATGATTTCACGAAATTTTCGTACATTTCGTTTCAAATCATTCTACATGCTGGCAAACCTCGCAGGAAGGAGTTTAAAACGAGAGAGCAAGGAAAATCAAGAGGGACTCTTTTGCTTTGGCACACTATCTCGCCCCTGACCCCTTTCTGGAGGCTCGGAATAGTAATCGTGAAGCTTTATAAATTGCTTTAAAAATATTCTCGGATCCTTTTGCATACGACAACAGACCAAAATCCCCTTCTAATTTTACAAAATTTAATTGACCAAATCCATAGCCAAGTGGGTTACGCGCTTGACTTTCAATCCGAGACCCCAGGTTCGAACCCCGCCGCGGGCAAAACGTTTGCCAATTTTTTCGCAAGTGTCAGAAGCCCTTTTAGCACGTTCTTGAGTAACGTGAAACACGATTTCACCTGTTTTGCCGAGTTTTAACATGAAAAATCAAAAATTTTGAAAAGTTGCCAATTGATTCGCAGAACGTAGAACCATAGGAAAAACGTTTTGCGATGTCAGAAACGAATCTGAACGTGTTCTAACACGTTTTAAAAAGAAAAATCGAAAATTTCGAAAATTTTCAAAATGATTCGTAGAGCGTAGCGGATCAGAGGAAAAGTGTGTTGCGATATCGGAAACGTGTTTGAACGTGTTCTGACACGTTATAACTTAATCTAAAATTCTAAAATTTCAAAAAGTTTCCAATTCATTCCTCGAGCGTGGAAGGGAAACAGGGAAAGTGTTTTGCCATGTCACAAACGTGTTCGAACACGCCAGTGAAATCAACACACGGTATCCTGCGTTTCCGCGGAGAAAGGCTCGTGAGGCTGAGAGCGATCGAAAAAAGTTGCCACGGAGCCACGAAGTGGAGTAGTGGCAACTTTTTTTTTCGATCGCTCTCAGCCTCACGAGCCTTTTGCAACGAAATAAGCCAGTACTCTTTCCAGATATTTACACTCCCCAACATACTAAACTCCCCCTGGACCGTACTTGGAGCCGGCTATCGAGTCCTCCTCCCTGGACCGAACGTCAAGCAAGCTACCGAAGTCCCCCTGAACCGTACCTGAAGAAGGCTACCGAGGTCCACCTGAACCGTACCTGAAGAAGGCTACCGAGGTCCACCTGAATCGTACCTGGAGCAGGCTACCAAGTTCCCCATGAACCGAACCTAGAGCAAGCTACGGATCTCCCCCTGGATCGAACCTTCACCCAGAACTGTGCATAGAGCGTAGTGTATTTAACCTCAACACACCCCGGCTAGTTTTCAATATTTTCTATTATACATAACATTGCAGACCCCTCAGAACAACGGAAATTTGGACGTTATTCAAAAGGCATTGATTGCAAAGTCCGAATTAAATCCAAGGCACCGTGGAAACATGGCATCTGCATTAGAATCATTCATCCAATTGTTAATTGTTGGCGCCATTCTCTGGTTCAGAGAATATTGATTATAAAATCCAATAAACAAAGAATAGCATCACTATAATTTTCTCAAATATGAGATGAATCCAACATTTTTCACATTGTAATATGCTGGAAATGGCCACGTGTCAAATGGCTAACCAACAACTCAATATGGAAATCTAATTGTGACCCCCTTTCTCTCCCTCTCTCCAATTCATTCCTTCTTCATTTCTGCGATGCTTACTGTCGTATGGTGGTTTCTTCTCCTATCGATCGCTGATTTTCTCAACGCGAATAAAGTTCTACTCATTTCCTTCAATGGATTCCGAAATGATCTACTCAACGAAACCTTGGTACGACCAGATCTTTCACAATAGTTGTCTGAATGATTTTAATGATAAATTAAGAATTTTTCAGGTTCCAAAAATGTACAAGTTCGCTTTTGAGCAATCAGCGTGGTTTATGAATGGTACCCAATCTCAGTGAGTATTCAGTTTTTGACATTTATAATTGCTTCGCTTAGAATGCCAACGACAACTGGTCCGAATCATATGGGAATCGTTACTGGATTAACAGCAGTAAGTTCAAATCAGGATCAGTTTTTTTTCATTTTCATTTTCTTAATTTCACACATAGGTATTTCCAGGACCAGCATGGAATCATCGGTGATTTATTCTGGGACAAGGGAAAGAAGAAGTGGTGCGTAAAATATGTTTGTATTGTGTAGTGAACTTATTTTAAACAAACGAAAGAATAATACAGCACACTCTGGTGAAAATTGATTCCATGCTGACAGGTACGATAGATTGGGGAAACGTTTTCCGAAAGATGAAGACAAAGAAAAAAAAGAAGAAGAGGAGAATAAATCGGAGAAAAATGAATGGCAAGACAATCATTTCTTCTATTCAATTATTGTTCAACGAAGTTCTATATCTTGACATTATATTGATATGTTCAGGTATCCATTTCCGACAATTTGGCAGCTCAATCAACGCTCGGGAGGACAGTCCACTGTGCTCAGTTGGCCCGTTGGAAATTTTGAGACAAAGGAAGGTGCCAAAATGACGTAAGAAACTATCAAGATATTTGCTCCTCTCACATTGATGGAAAATCATGCCATTAATTTCTTATTGCAGAACGTATCGCCGCCCTGGTACCGTAATTAGCTGGAAGAGTGAGGCTGTGAAGATAGTAAAAGCGCTAGAAAGTGACAATTTTGTCGCATGGTGAGCGAATTGACACACTTATAAGTGTCACGTAAGGATCGAGCCAAAATCAGGGGTTGGACGGACACTTGTTGACCCCCACATTTCTATGCATTTTTGGAGAGCCCTCATCGTGTTCGAAAAAATAGCGTTTCGCTTTTTTTGCACAGGGTCGATTTTTGCGACCTTTTACTGTCTGAATCGGGAAAAGGTCCCTCACTTTGAGGCTGATTATCTCACTTCGGAGTAGGGTGTGAGAAACGAGAGTTCACCGAGAATCGAGAACTCGAATCATTCTTCCCTTTCCCTCTCGGCGAGAGTTGGTCTCGAATGAGGAATTTTAATACGAGAGGCCAATTCCCGGCGAGAGTGAAATGGCAATTCACTATCCCTCTCAAATGAGCTCGCGTGCGGTCGGCGCGCAAAAGCGCGGCCGTGTTCAAACTTCTGTAGTCTATAGCTACTTCACCAACGCAGGCAATCTTTACCATTGCAATAATTGCGATTGTCAGTTTAATTTTATTATTTTAAATATAATAATGTTTGTATATTTTCTTAATTACCTTTTTTCGTTGTTATTTCCAGACAAATCTCCCGAAAATATCGCTGCAAATACCATTCTATGGGCGCATTTGAGATCACATCACAGTGATATTGCATCGGGTCTGAAAGGAATCCAGGTATATTTTACGTTTCACTCTGATTTGTTGGTGTACGGCAGTTTGTGCTATTGCAAACTGTTTTTCTTCCCCTGTCATTCCTTTGCTTTGTTCAGGCAGTAATTGACAGCCTCATGGGAAGTTTTTTCGCGTCAAACCTGGTACCATTCAGAGTTGCTGACTCCGAGGAGTTTAAATCGCTTATTAAAGAAGGAGTGTCAGTAAAACATCCCACCACGATTACCCTGCCTGGTGAAGATAGAATACTGTAAGAACGATCGTCTGACGTCTGAGATAGAGCACGCTGCCTAGGCAAATGCGCGCATGCAGATGGGCAGAGATTAGCGAGAGTGCAACTCCTCTCCCCCTTCCCTCTTCCCCCCAGAGGGGGAAAAAGCGCACGCAAATTCGACACGAGAGAGAAAGTTGACCAATAGATTTACCTAATCGCGCACGCTAAAACACGCGTGCGCGGCACTTGAACCTGATTTACCTGAGCCCTGCAGCTTCTTCAGCTAAGCGAGTATTTCGGTTTGGAGAAAAGATAGGCCTTCCAAATTTTGGATTTATATTATCTTTCACAGGCGTAAGCGATTGATATAATAAGTTCCATATCCTATTTTTGCTGACACTCCTTCTTTAAGGTATTTTTCGTTTAATTTAATTTAATTGTCATTAGGTGATATTTATTCGCGATTATCTTTTTAATAAAAACACGATCAGTGAGTTATGTTTAGGTTTAGCGACGCTTTGGATGGGGAGGCTGGAGTGTTTGCACATTCAATGTATCAACAGTCTGTCGCAAGATACTACGAATGTATCAAGGTTGGACGTGAATGAAGGTTATCAATGTATAATCTGTTCAGAACGATGCGGTGATGTACTGTATGCTTGTTGACCCGCGCTTTGCGTTTCTTTCCTATCTGGAAGTGCTTGAGAAGGATGGCGATGTTGTAGATAACTCAATAAGTGAAAGGGGATGAATTGTGGGCGACAGTAGAAGCGAAGTTTACGACATATTTTAAAGGTTTGTACTTTGCATTGCTACAAAATAAAGTATTATTCTAGATGAAAGGGCGCCGACCGCCAGTGGAAGTGGTTGTGAGGAGGAGACGAAGGAATTGGACAGTAGTGAGCAACTTCCAGTATTACAAATTTACGAGCGCTCATCAGTACCCGCTGATCCCATCCCTCAGATTTCCAAAAGTAGGAATATTTCTGTAATTTTTGCACAAACTTAATTTAAGAACGAACTGCTCCTACTCCCATATTATGGATCTTCCATGAAAAAAGTGAAAACTCAGCCACCAATTCGTGCCAAAATTTCAGACCTCCAGTTGCGTAAAATTATTTTTTAAAAGCATTTCATATATGATATATCATTGAAATGCTTTTTTTCCAGTCTGAACTCAGTTACTACAAAAATATGTTGGAGAAGAGTCGTCTCTCGGTCGATTCCGATATTGGATTGTGGTGGAAACGGCAGCGCAAACTGCCCATACTCACCGTCATAGCACGTAAACTACTCTGTTGCCCAGCCACATCTGCGAAGTCCGAGCGATTATTCTCTGCTGCAACTTCATTCGCCAGCAACTCATGTCGGGGCAATATGAATTCAACCAAGTTGGAACAACTGTTGATTACCAAAGCCAACAGAATCACCGAACCGGGGTACAACTGTCAAAAGATTAGAAATATATATCTAATGTTTCAGCTCGCGAAGATTCGATGAAATAGAAGATATGCCTGAAGAAGAGGAGGTCTTCAGCGATATCGATCACGATTAGATTATTGTATCGCCATGACGATTACTGTATTACATACGGTCGAATAATGTAAATTGTTGAGATTTGCAAAGTAATAAATATTTTGAATTGTTTACAACAGTTTTAGAACAAGATCTAACAGTGAGATTTCGTGAAACTCTCGCCGAGAGTCGAGAGTTTCGAGACGGCGCGAAATGAAAACTCTCGCCGAGAATCATTCTCGGCGAGAACTTTTCTCACCGAGAGTGACCGGGTCATTTCGCGAGAATCATTCTCGTTTCTCGCACCCTACTTCGGGGTGAAATTGAGAAGAAGTTAAAGGGACAGTAAAGGCACCGTTGAATTCCCGCAAATTTCAAGGTCTCGCCACGACTTTCGTCCCGTGGGAAGAAACAAAAGCATAGACTGGGTGTCGAACCCGCGACCTCACGATCGCTAAGCAAGCATTTTACCGCTACTCCACCTGGGCTGATATCGGATAGGGCGCACACTATCTCTATCCTTACATCGCTCTTGGAAAGTGAAACAATTGAACAAAAATTTGTGTGTTCACTGTCCCTTTAACTGAAAGAGTAATTGTAGAGAAATGCCTGGAGATTGTAATGAACACAATTAGACATCCTGATATTATTATGAAATGAGTTATTTGGCGGAAAGCTGACGTTTGCACCACTTCTTCAAACCCAGATTTTTAATTGGCTTAGATTGTAGCTATTGAAGAGACGCATCGACTGATATATACTTTGTGGGGTCGAATCGTGTGCGAAATCAGTGTTTTAGCCGATAAACCAATGAAAATTCTCGGACGAAAATTCATTTTTCCCCTCGAAAGGAGAGAGATGACCTCTCTACTCGTGACGAGAGAGTGTGTGAAACGAGGAGGGCTGGTGACCTTAGAGAGAGGAGAGTGGTAGATCACTAAGACTTTTCTCTTATGGAGATTCAAAACGTCTCAAAGTTGACTGTACACCCATTTTCACTGATTTCGCACACGATTCGACCCCACAAAGTATATATCTGTCGATGCGTCTCTTCAATAGCTACAATCCAAGCCAATAAAAAATCTGGGTTTGAAGAAGTGGTGCAAACGTCAGCTTTCCGCCAAATAACTCATTTCATAATTAATATCAGTATGTATAATTGTGTTCATTGCAATCTTCAGGCATTTCTCTACAATTACTCTTTCAGTTAACTTCTTCTCAATTTCACTCCGAAATGAGATAATCAGCCTCAAAGTGAGGGACCTTTCCCCGATTCAGACAGTAAATGACGTCTGTTGTCGTCAAAATCGACCCTATGCAAAAAAGCGAAACGCTATCTTTTCGAACAAGATGAGGGCTCTCCAAAAATGCATAATTTAGAAATTCGGCTTTTTGGGTGTACGGAACTTGTCTCGATCCTTACGTGACACGCGTGTTATATAGTTATCACATGGAATTTTACGATGGAAAAGCAAATTGAGGCAGAGTTGGAAAAAAGTAAAAGAAAGCGCAATGAATTCAATTTTGCGATTTTGTCTATGGCCTAATGGTATTTTTTAAAGAGGGTTTGAAATGTTTTTAAAAAAGAGCGGAAGAGAAGAATTTTAAGGCACGTCGGCCAACCTGATTTTGATTTGGACAGTGGAGGATTCGAATCTAATACAAAACTGCACGATACATTGAAACACTTGGATGACGTGTTTGACAATCTAATTATCAAAATGAATGAAAAAGGTGTGTTACAAAAAGTATAATGTGGTACAAATGAATCATTTTGCGAACGATCGAGTTCGCGACCGCACGAGATAAGTGGACTCCAGGGTTGGGCGAAAAATTTTGTAGGAAAATTTTTCGGAGCTCTCGGAAACATTGATGCCAGAAGTTACACACAGTTGTTAATATTTATATTGTAGCTGAATGAATGTACTACCAGAATGATCAATTGGAATAATCATATTTTTATTGCCTTGAGAATTGCAAACGATTTCCCGAAAATTTTCCGAGTCGGAAAATGAAACGGAAAATTTTTTTTTAGACAGTGACGAGAGAGCACGTAAACAAGAGAGAGCGCAGAGTTTCGCAATAAAAGTAAAGAACACATGCATACTTTTCCCTCTCCTCGATCCCCGTGCTCTCTCGTCACTGTCTAGCCCGCGCAAACAGAAGATGGCCAACTTCTAATTTAAGGCAATCTTCAACACGAATTTGCTAGTCGCTAACATTATATTTTATGTTCATTTCGTTGGCATACTTACTTTTTCATCGTGCTTTATCGAACTAATGCAAAGAAATTTAGATTAAGTCAAAAACTGACGAAAAAGAAAAACGAGAAGATGGCCAAAGATTATACAGCCCCCAGGACAGTTTATCAGAACCACGAATGGGTAATGGTCCAAATATGGGTAGGGAGTCGAGGAAACCAAGATACATGTGAACTACTTTCATCAGACCAACATACACCGCCTACAGTAGACATCTACCGTACCCAGAGACAGTATTCAGAATTTCAATAATTTTTTTATATGTTCTTGTGTAAGGGACGATCTTCGAATATTCATAGCCTGAACGATATCACGCCTCTCACGAGAGAATCGAGCTGGCGGATGCAATGGGCCAAAAAAGTGAAAATGAGATTTCCATGGATTAAATCATGCCTGGGGATGGCGGGCATCCTCCCAAAGTTTAGGACATCCAGGATGACGGGGATCCGTAGGTACGCTGGGTCGGTACCCTGGGTATCCAACTTTGAGCTCGATTTTCTCGTTTGTGAGTTGTTTTTGTGAAAATGTGTGTCTGAACGACCCGGGCTAATTTTTGGAGCTCAATCGATCCATGTACTTCATTTATCGAGAAATTACTTCAAATCATCTCGGGCTTTCAAAAGTACACAACTCTCCCATATCCCCGGCTATTTTCACCATAAGCTACTCATTCGAAAGATCCTGATGAGATCTACATGCCCAAGAGATTAGAGCTCCCGCTTTTCCTACATTTTTGAGAAATATTGGCCTAAGTGTAGCGCATTAGAAATTCAATTTCTCGATAAATGAAGTACATGGATCGATAGAGCTCCAAAAATTAGCCGGGGTCGTTCAGACAAAAAAATTCACAAAAACAACCCACAACCGAGAAAATCGAGCTCAAAGATGGATACCCCGAGATCCAACTCGGTGTAAGGACCTCCAACATGATATTGGTGGATTAAGCTTTTGGGAGGTTGTTAGGCATCCCTAAGGAGGAATAATCCCATAGATAACTCAATTTCACTTTTTTGGCCAAATCCGCAAAAGATGTGTTTCAGCCCGATTCTCTCGTGAGAGGCGTGATATTCCGCGAGCAGTCCGGTACAATATTCCTGGTTACATTAGTAAAGGTACAAGAACCTGAAAACCCTTTAATACAAAATAAAGAGTCGGTGAAAATTTCATAATGTTCATGAGTTCATGAAATTTAGCACGACTTTTTTGTTGATCGGAAATCGACTATCGTCCTTTGAATACTGTAACCTGGAATACTGTAACAGTCTACTAGCGAAATATCCTTTAAGCAATGATCATTCGTGGCTGTCCCGTTCAAACCAAGAAAAAAACGCAATCATAAAAATTCGGGGTTCTCTACCTGGGCTACGGTAGACTGCGTACTGGAGGTGGTGGATGTTGACCTGATCACAGTAGTCCACATGTGTTTTGGTTTCCTCGACTCCCTACCCATATTTGGACCATTACCCCGTTCGTGGTTCTGGGGCGGGATTCATTCTCATTTTTAAGGCAACGCCAAAAAGTTCGACGTGCCGAATTATTCGGCAAGGTGCTGAAATTCGTATTATTTTCTCTGAACTCTCAGGCCCTGACTGGTTGTTATGCTCCCTCACAGGGGTCCTCCATTTCCCTAATTTCCAACCGTAGGACAGTCACCAAGACTGATGAATCGAAGCTACCGTAACCAATCCTACGGTAACCCGAATATCCGAGATAATTGACCGCCTAGATGGGACTAAAGTTTTCACAGCAAAACAAGACTCGGAATATTATTGTTGCATGTAAATCTCAGAGTGTTCAGAGTAGTATGGTAATTGACTTAAAGTAGGAAACTTACCGATAGGCGTACTCAACCCCTGCACAATTTCCGACCATCACTCGCCGGCATACGTGTCCACGGCCGCAGACTCGATTCGCTATGCTCTTTTACCCATGAAAGAGGGGAGGGGGTTCGTGAAATCTTTGTATTCACCCATAAAGTTATAGCCTGAAGGGCATACCGTATCCTAAATACAGCGATCCTGGCTACAGTAGCTCAAATCGAAATGGCCCGTCCGTGTGCGAATATCTACAGTGTTTACTATTCTATATATCCTACACCACCTCGCTTAGACCCAAACGGGTTCATGCATACGGCCTCAGGTAGGGATTGAGACCTCCGAGTGACTTCCATTTCCCTCTTCTCTGCACTGCTTCGATTGGAGTTCCTCTTCGAATTGAGTCCATCGCTCCTCCGGCCCTCAATTGATGTGGGGTGATTCTCTACTCCCCGGCTCTGGAGCATTGGTGAGATCGTGTCTGAAGGAGTTGGGTTAGATAGGCAATTCGGGATTGGTGAGGGAGGGGAAGAGCCAAGGGGAAGAAGCCGTAAGGGATCTATACTGTTGGAATAGGGATAGGACGGAGGAAGGATCGTCTATGGAAAAGAAGGTCTCCCTTCCTTCGCCGAATTGGCCATTCTTACCCTTTCTCACTTTCACTCCGAGTCGTCCCTCGGACCAATTCAGGTCGTCCCATCGAAGGGATACCAACTCGCTTACTCTCAAAAGAGCAGCTAAAGCGAGGGCTGATCCCACTGCAGCACGAAGAACTGGTAGGTCAAGGGGACAATGAGAGGCGTACTCTACGAGTCTATCGACATGGGAAGAGGGACATGACCATGGCGGGATACGGTAGTCTGTCTACGGGAGGACCGATGAACATATGACAATAAATGAGCTACAAGAGAGGTGGGGAGGCGACGAAGTGGTTGAAGGAGGCGGAGAGGGTCTTGAGGGGGAGAGACCCTTTCCTTCTTGGACTTGGCGTAGAGAGAAGATAACCAGGGAGTTTGGGCACGCTGGGTGCCCCTCTCCCTCGCATACGCTATGAAACCATTTTTTTCGACGTGAATCGATAGTGACGTCATCACCGCGTGGTTTCAGCGCCTGAGGCTTAAAGAAGGCGTAACACTAATGATTGAAACATTTATTTTCCCCGATGTTTGAGGTTTCATTTCTGTTATCAGTAGTTGGTGAAACACAAATGCAGCGCGCATTTCCCTCGCGCACCCTCCTCGTTTCCCCTTATCTCTCTTCCTTTCTCTGACTCCTTCTCCACAAAATGCCAACTCCCACCGCGAAAATATTGAAGTTTCAATGTGAGATACTGTAACAATTCTGTCGTTTTGGACAGTTTATTAAACATAACTTTCTTCAAACTAAAAACTGAAACATGCGATTTTCGAGGCTCTCATCGGGAATTCGATCTCCATTGCCCCACAGTG
This sequence comes from Pristionchus fissidentatus, assembly GCA_036245785.1. Lineage (NCBI taxonomy): Eukaryota > Metazoa > Nematoda > Chromadorea > Rhabditida > Neodiplogasteridae > Pristionchus > Pristionchus fissidentatus. Next base: position 31,853,985 of record BTSY01000004.1, read on the forward strand.
AGAACTCAGTTGTCTAAATATTCGTGTGACACCTTCTTTAAACGCATTTTTGAACTTTCTGTTTAATGTATTCGTGTTCCTCACATTTATCGTTGGTTAGCATCGCATTGCAAATTTAGCCCTGTGCCAAGAATATGTCGACCCATTCAGATAAGCTCTCATAAACAAGCTAGTTCGTTTACGACGAACTTTCGTCAATGTTTGGCTAAACGAAAGTTGTTTACCACGAGTTGGTTGGCTAAATTGGCTTAAATCGAGTTGGTTGGCTAAAACTAAATTGGTTGGCTGGTTGGCTGACTAGGGTGGCCTAAAACGAGTCGAATTTTGAAGTACCTGGGTACGGGTTGTTATTTTCCCACATTACACTCCATTTTTATCCAAATTCTCATTCAAGTGGGTACCGGGAACAAACGGGTACTCACGGTCCAATTCTGACCCGGTCCAGGGTACCGGGTCCACAACGGGTTCTGTTGCCGTTGTGTGCCCGTTCACGGGATGTTCCCGGTTTAGGCCACCCTACTTGGCACCCTCCAAAGTGAACTGTTATTTTTACCGAGTTTATTTATCGCGCGCGGTTGTGAGTGAAGCGGAGTTCGGGTTCATTAGTTCTAGTTCTTTTGCACCAGTCTGGTGTATTATTTTAACTTAATTACAAACGAAATATTTGCTGTCACAGATTTTTTTCAAATAATAAATTTAGGCTATTTGAATGACACAAACATTATTGTCACTGGCGGTCACGGGCACATTCAGGTTTTTCTGTTCTCGATATGTCTGTATTCTGTTTTTGATCCTATGTACATCAGGTATCCGAAGGCAAGACGCTTTGCGTTAATCATGTCTTAGACGATCTTAAATCTTCTCGTAGCCCGGATACTTCTCTCGAAGTATCTTCTCTGCTTGCCTATAAGAATATTGCAATTTTAATTGCTATTTTTTTAAATACGCACATTAAACTTTATAGCGTGGTGACTTCGGCATTTATACCAACAACGGTACATTTGCCGAGATTGTGTTCAATACGCTCCACGATCATATCCGTGAAGAAAACCTACCATACAACGTGCACCGGAAGAAGGTATGATTTACAATTCTAAAAAAAATATCTACTTTCCCGTGTTGCGCTCTTGCTTCGAAATTTTGACAAGGTTCATTGAAGTCTCTTCTACAGGACGTTCCAGCTTATTGGCACATCACCCATCCCAATCGTACGGGAGATGTAGTCATTGAGCCACGCAAAGGTGGAAACGTCATGTTGCATTGTGAAATGTTAGTGATATGTCATGAAAAACGCTTCCGTGAATGAGTTGAAAATAATTAAAATATAAATACAAATATCATTAAAACTATTGTTTTCCAGAAATGAACCTTACAATGACAGCCACGTTTCCTCTTCCGGCCAGGATCCGAGTTTGGAGGTTTGCGTTAGAGATAGCTTTTAAAGTGCAAAAGTTTTTAGGAAATGCGATCGATTCTCGTAATGAGCGGGCCAAGTTTCAAGAAAGCCAAAAGGGTGAGATCGACAGTTCATGTTATTGTAATTCATTCCACCAATTTCCAGTTCCGTGAGGTCCCTCAGAACATCGACATATTTCCGCTCATGGCGAAGTTGCTCAATATCAAAGAGGTATTTTAATAAGTATTATTCATGTTGTAAAAAAGTATTTTCCAGACACCTCCCAACAGTGGCTCGTTGGACACCATCCAGAAAGCGTTGATTCCTCACACTAAGTCGCCCTCTCCCATTCCTTACGGCAGTGATTACGACTCTGACAATGTTGCATCATCACTTGCAACCATCATTCCCCTCTTGGTCGCTCTCATACTGTAATGAAGTGAACCACTGTATGTTCACAAAACGATAAACTAGATGGATCTCTTATGCTTTGTTCATTATAAATGCCTTGTAGACAACAATAAAGGAGTAAAGGGAAAGTGAATTGGGAAAGAAAGAGTCGAGATGAAGTCATGCGAAGAGAAAGACGTGGTTTTTCTCTGCTGAACATTCGGTGGCAGTAGGGACGAGAGCTTCGACTGATTCTCCTGGAAATGAAATAGAAGTGAACGAAAAGAATATAGAAAAAAATGCGGAAAGCAATGATTATCGTTATTCCTGCTCACGGAAGAATACAAATCAACAAACCTCTTCTTCTATTTCGCTTCATTCTCAGTCGCATTACGATTCTTCTCCAGAAACCGACAAGAATGGAAATCAATAGTATGGACATTATTGTGATTAGAATACACTTCGCCTGAAATTAGATATTAAAGGGACCTGGCACTGCAAAATAAGATATTTTTGTTTTAAAGAAAATTTTTTCCGATTAGAATGCAAAAAATCGCATATTTTACATCAACGCAAATTCCGAACTTTGAAAAATCATAACTCCTTTCAAAAAAATCGTAAAAAAATGCGATTTTTTTATTCTACTCAGAAAACATTTTTCTTTAAAATAAAGTAACTTATTTTGCAGTGCCAGGTCCCTTTAAGTTGAGCTTTATGGGCGAAATAACAAGAAAATTAATAATCGAATTGATCACAATTTCTGGCACTAGGTCGGATGATCACCGTCGGATGAGAACCGACTGGATGAGAACTAATTTTTTTTCGAAAAAAAATTGTCATCTGAAAGGCTCATTCTGATTGAAATAGACGTTTTTAGATAGCAAATATTTTTTTCGGAAAAAAAATTAGTTCTCATCCAGTCGGTTCTCATCCGACGATGATCATCCGACCTAGTGCCCAATTTCTTAACCAGGGGCTTATTCTAATCAATGTGAATAGAATTTTCTTGGCCTGAAATTTACTATAACTGATCTTTCTGGGTGAAAAATAAATTAAATTAATCATAATAAAACCAGAGGCTGCGCTTTCACACAGCAGTCATCTTCGCAGCATTCAAAGTAGTAGAGAGCAGTGGTGGCGCCTGATTGCACGATTTTTGATGTTACAGTAGCGGCCAATATTACATCACAATGGTCATTTTTGAGTATATCTCGGTTCAAACTAATCGAATCTTCCTAATTTTAAAAGTGTATTAATATTTTACGATCGCTGATGAAATAGTGTGGTCTAACCCTCTTCTCTCTGGTCGTGCGACCATTTGCTGCAAACTAGATTGCTTGCTGCAAAGTCAACATTCTAGTTTTCTTTTTGGCTAAATTCGGAATGGCCAGCTGTACTGAATTTTGTACGCTTTTGAAATAGAGAAACATTAGGGCTACTCATTTCACTACTTGGTTGGGGTCGCAGATGTTTCACCAGCCGCGCTACACGCGCTAAACATGGCACACTTTCAAAAATTATTTTTAGTATTTTCTTCTTCCTACAGGGGGAATCAAGCTCGTACGTGTCCCATATTATCGGGTACTTAGTACACATACACTGTGCTAGTATGGACAGGATTCGCCTCCTTTCTGAACTTGCAGCATGATGACGTCACTTTTGCAGCAAGTGTTTTTACTCTGCAGCACCTTATTATTAAATATTTTTCTCAGGCCTAAAATTATCAGTGAAGGTTCAAGGATGTATAGAGACAAGTTCTCTAAATTTTGAGAACGATCGCACAACAGAGAGCTTAAATATGTGTCATCAGATTTTGCGAAAATTTATGTTTTCCTCAAGTTTTTCACAAAAATGCGGTTTTTGGCTCAATTTTCGGAATTTCAAGCTATTCCAGCAAAGCCCAAAAGTGCTCTAAAATCACCAAACTTGAATTATTGAAAGTTTATGTACAAGCGATCCCTCACTGATAATTTTAAGCCTGAGAAAAATATTTGAAGAAAAGGTGCTGCAGAGTAAAAACACTTGCTGCAAAAGTGAAGTCATAATGCTGCAAGTTCAGAAAGGAGGCGAATCCTGTCCATACTCGCACAGTGTATGTGTACTAAGTACCCGATAATATGGGACACGTACGAGCTTGATTCCCCCTGTAGGAAGAAGAAAATACTAAAAAATAATTTTTGAAAGTGTGCCATGTTTAGCGCGTGTAGCGCGACTGGTGAAACATCTGCGACCCCAACCAAGTAGTGAAATGAGTAGCCCTAATTCTAATTCTAATTCTCTATTTCATAAGCGTACAAAATTCAGTACAGCTGGCCATTCCGAATTTAGCCAAAAAGAAAACTAAAATGTTGACTTTGCAGCAAGCAATCTAGTTTGCAGCAAATGGTCGCACGACTAGAGAGAAGAGAGCTAGACCACACTATTTCATCAGCGATCGTAAAATATTAATACACTCAAAAAATTAGGAAGATTCGATTCGTTTGAACCGAGATATAGTCAAAAATGACCATTGTGATATAATATTGGCCGCTACTGTATTTACAATTACGTTGATTCAATGACAATAACGTTTTCCATGTGTTTGAGTACACGAATAATAAAACGTTTCCCATGTGTTTGAGTACAAGAAGAATAATAACGTTTTAATCATGGCGTTATGGGCAGAATGCCAAAATTCAATTCGTAGTGAGACCATTGCCTATTTAAATGCTATTTTCGCACTCTCTTACTGTCTGCCTCAATCGGCATAGACTCGTCAGAACGAGGTGATAATGTGGTACTTACCGATAAATAAAACTCACATTGTGGTCCATTTTCGAAGCACTTGGGAGTTTGCTTCTGTCTAAGAAGCGTAGTGAGAAAGGCGATTCCTACCTCTCCGGACATTTGAAAAGTGAATTCCTGGCTTGAATATAATTTTTTTCATTCGAATAAATAATTTTGAGCTGCAGGCAAAGAAAGTAAACGAACCTCAGTTGTACACCATGCGCAATGTGATTCAAATATCCGGCCAATGCCCTGATAAAAGCTTATAACGACTACGGGATAGATAAGAATTTGAGTGATAACATCGACAGGAAGGCACTCATATTTATCATAATGCACACAAGAGTAAGGAAAATATTGTGTGGTGTTCACAGACACCGAGTTGTTTACAAATGAATACGGAGTGTAGCACACACGATTTGTTCTATTTAGACGAATTTGTTCCGAACATTTACAAATTACTATGCGAGATCAACACAAATCGGTTCAAATAATACCCGTTCCTCTCTCATTCCTTCATGCAACCTGCACTTCCTTTTGATCTTCCGCTCGGCCTCACATAAAAGACGTGCAAATTTAGCGCCTTCCCATTGGCATCGATAAGTTCCACTTTCTCCTTCTCTAATCAACTTTCAACAGCACTTTTCGTCATTCATCCAATCGTCCTTTCTCTCTCTCACTGACCTTTCAATCGCTTTTCTTACAACGATGAGATCTCGATGAGATGTGTATAAAAGCAGGCGGAATGTTGAAACCGGGAAGTTTTCCATCATGCGAACTGCCCTCGTTCTTCTCGCACTCGGAGCCGGAACTGAAGCGTGAGTTCAGAGATCAAAGATCATTTTCATCCACTGATTTCAGTCGCTTCAAGCGCCAGGCCTATGGCTACGATGCAGCCGTCGTCGCCGCGCCAGTCGCCACGGCGACTACAGCCGCGCCCATCGCGGCCTCCGCTAGTGTGGCGCCGTTCGGCGCCTGGTCGGCGCCCGCTGTCGCCACGGCCACGGCCGTCCCCGAGTGGTCGGCGGCCGCTTTCTCAACGGCTGCGTCCGTAGTGACTGCAGCCCCCGTCGCAGCTGCGACCGTCGCACCTGCAGCACTACCTGCTGCATGGGCTGCGTCTTCCCTTCCCGCTGGTTGGCCTGCTGCAGCTGCAGCCCCAGCCTATTCCTTCCCTGCCGGCCATCCCTTCTCTGCCTACCGTAGCCCCTATGCTGGTTATCCTTATGGCTATTCTAGCTATCCCTATGGCACCGCTACTTCCCCTGTGACCTACCCCTATGGACCCTACGCTGCAGCCCCCGCTGGTTTCCCCTATGGAAGCACTGCTGCAGCTGCTGCACCTGCTGCATTCCCGTACGGTGCAGCCGGAACAACTGCTGCATATGGAGGATACCCGTATGGTGGATATCCTTACGGAGCATTCGGAACCTCTCCCTATGGAGCGCCAGCTGGGTCGATTGGATATCAGGTGAGACAATTGACCAGATTTATTCGTGTGACTCACAAAGAGCGATATTCAACAAACACTGACAAATGGTAAATAGAGCGGGGTTATAACGTTTGGAAAAAAATGAGTTTTGATTGGCAAGGTATGTATTTTTTTTTCACCAAAAATGTATTTTAGGGACTTCCCTACCAGAGCTTCCCGTGGGGCAGCAACCTCGGTTTCAACTGGGGACAAACTGCAGCCCTCCCTGCTGCAGCTGCTGCAGTTGCTGCACCCGCTGTAACTGCATTTCCGGCGGGCAAAGAGGTCTCAGGTGAGATATAGATACATATATTTCTTTAATATTGAAATACGCCCCATGGAGATGTCAAATAAAAATTTCGCTGGATTTTTTGTAATAATTTATTTTAAATTATTTTAAATAAATCGCAAATTTACCCCTCAAAATGAGTGATGACGAACTATGAGGGCAGCATACGAATGGTCTCAAATGGACTCTAATGAGACTCTAATGAGACTCTCCATCCAGCAAGAAAAAGACTCTTTGCTACTGTCTAAAGAAATGTTGAATTGAGGTGAAAACGTGACAGTGTCGACGGTGAAGGACGAGAAGAAGGATTAATCATCTCCAGAGATGAAAATACTCCTCAATTACATACTTTATTCGAATAATATTGGTCTCATTCGCGTGTCAATTGCAAGCTTTCTCATTGCAAATAAATCGTCGTGTAATTTACCCTTGTGTTAAATATTCACAGTGAAACTGATCACTGCCATGCGTTTTTACGGTTGAATAATCAGTGATTAAAAGAACCTTGAGAGAGAAGAAAGTGTGAGTAGCGGGATTTCATTTCCGTTCCAAAGTGAAAGTAGTTTTACTGCGATGAACGGCGTATGGCGTTCAAATAACCGTGAATGCCATTGACTTTACAACTACGAGACTCTTAGTTCTCAGGCGAAAAATGTTATTACCTAATGATAGCTTCACCATACGCGAAGCTACGCGCATCTCTCTTCGACTCACACGTGCTTCCCGCCCTCTGCTACGCCGCTGAAACCTGGCCACTCACGAAGACGACGGTCGCCTTCATCCGGAGAACCCATTGATCCCTGGAACGCGCGCTGATTGGACCTACGCTATTCATGTAGCAGCAGAAGAACCAGTCATGTGCAGACATCCGCCGCATCTCTCTTCTATCGGACCCGATCGATCACATCACGAGAGCGAAGCATCGATGGGCATCCCCCCTCCCAACTTGACTCGTCCACGAGGACGACCACCCGCGAGATGGAGGGATTCGATCGAGGAGTACGCCAAGATGACCTACCGTACAGGACGATCGACCCGAATCGTCAGCCCAACGAGTGCCCTACTGCCACTGGACGACGCGTGCTCGAGACAGAAGCAATTGGTAGAACCCTGTGATCCACTCGGCTTCGCCGCTGAAGATGGATCTACTAAGTAACTAAGTAAGTAAGTAAGCATCACCCATTTCACACACTTGAAATTTCGTTGGCCATCGGGAACTGTTTCGTTCTTGGGAACGACTCAATCTCTCATTGGAGTGACCAGTGGATGATTCGAATCGGTTCTTTCCCTCACTGCCATAGAGAGATGGAGAGGAGAAGAGAGAGCCGGGAAGGTTACAAAGTTCGAGTGACCAACCGTCACGCTCTTGGCGTATAAATGTAGCGACTTGAGAACTGTTCAATCTCGATTTGCAACCAAGCAGAAATGTCCCGATTCCTTGTAATCTTCGCAGCCGTCGCCCTTTGGTCAGTTTTTTTACATAATTTAACGATTTGGTTTATTATATTCTGTATACAACATTGCTCTTTCAGCGCCAGCGCTCTCGTCGAGAAGCGCCAGGTCCTCGCCTCTGCGGCGCCCGCTTACGGCGCCTGGCCGGCGGCCAGCGCCGCGTGGCCATCGTACGGCGCCACCAGTGCCTACGGCTGGCCCGTTGCAGGCGCCGGCTACGGCTCTTTGCCGTATGCTGGTGCCTGGCCGGCGCCCTACGGCGCTGAGTCGGCTCTCGTGGGCAAGAATGGTCAGCCGGTGCTCAACTACATGTCTCAGTCGTCTCTCGATCTCGCTAAGGCAATTGCTGCCTCTCACCCCGGCAAAGACACTAAGATTACGGTGATCAATAGAGCATAGATTATTGATTGAATATTGTTGTGCCACTCATCAAAGGATCTCTGAATTACTTGTGTGTATAAAGACTTGATATATACGTGTGTTACTTAGTGCAGAGAGAATGGCCAAAGGTGTCGTCTAGCCGTTGTTATTACCACTGCTACTACGATAATGAAATTGTTTTGCTATGACTCATCTCACCAATCAACCCTCTGCCAGTTGCGTATCTTAACTAGTAATCGCTTATCGACCATGTGGTCAGCGTTCCTCTTATCTCTGCTCATTCCCTCCTCTTTCGGCGGGTAAGCATTATTCTCATTGCCGCATGAAAAAACTGGTCCGAAAACACTTCGCTTTTGGTGCAATGCAAGACAAATAAATGTACTTGTCGAACTTTTCACAGTGATTGATTGTGATTGTGTTCTAATCGGGAAAGCATCAACATCGTAAAATCCATCAGTGAATTTCCGAGGGCAAGATAATTTAATAAATTTTAGCAGTAAGGAGAGAAAGCATAAGTGTACTCGGAGCGCGAAGTCTCCAGCTCTCCTTACTCGGGAGTGATAATGGAAGACTTGCTGTTTCAATCTCTCCATTTTGCATGATCTCTCAGCTGGAGACAACATTTCCTGAGTGTTGGAAGTTGGAGACGTCGTGCTCTGTGTAAGAAATCAAATCAAATAGGTTCCAGTTTGATTCCTGAGCAGTTCTCAACTGTTGTCGGGGGCGGAATCACAGCTCCATGGGAAACCAATCGATTCGAAGAATCGATCCCGCAGGGACTTCTAGCAAGGTTGTTTTCTTAAGAAAGCCAAACAACAATGTTTTATTTAACTTTATAATAATTTACAAAATTTTTTTTCTAAATTCATAGGAATGAAATTAATTTCAGTGACTTCCTACCGAAGGAAACGTTCTTCTTCTCCGCTACTCAACAATCTTCATTTCCCTTCGCTGACGCCGTTCCGAGAACCGACTAATTGTTATCAAATACTACACATGATAAATGCACAACCGTTTTATTCAAAACTTTTCGATTGACTTTCTATTCTTATTCGACGTACACTGATAAATTTCCTTTGAAATCGATCAAGATTTTGTAAGATTTAAATTGATCGAATCTTTTGCAGGCCTATTTACATCGAAACTCCTGCTGATATTTATCGATAACAATATTTCAAAAAAATAGATAATTACAAGTCAGAACCTCGCTCAAATGAATGAATAAACTTTGAAGATCGCTTTCAAACGTATGTTCAGTGGCTAAAGTGAAAGTGATCCGTTCGAGCAAAAGAAGTAAAAGCGGTAAGAAAACAGTAACGCTTGAGGAGGTGACACAAATCCAGAGCCGGAATACTGTCGAGATCGAAAGTTGGCTGTCTATAAAACGGCTTTGTTTTCCGGCTTCGAGGAGGTAGGCGACGATGATTCGGGTAGCGCTTCCACTGACTGCAGTGGTTCTGGGAGTTTGCAGGTTTATTTTTTTTAAATTATTTAAATTTATATCATTTTCAACTGGAAATAATGTTTGACTGCTTGAACTTTTCAGCCAGTTCACTCCTCCCTCATGGGGTCTTCTCACACCCTCGCCATACATTCAGGTTCGTTAAAATTAAGAATAATTCCCTTACTTTAAGTTTTATTTTTATTTTTTAGCAAAGTAAAAAATGTTAGAAATATAAATAATTTACTCGATTTTCAGAAAGCAAACGGAACAAAGAATTCGATAACAATTCCGTACGATCTCACACAGGCCTACAAGAATCTCGGACTCCCTGACAATTATCGAGTGCGTTTATTCGATTCAATGTGGAAATTCATTATGATTCTGATAGGACTCAACGTTTTCATGATTGTTTTCTGTGCAAGGTAAAGATTTCAGGAGAAATAGTGATGTTTCATGAAGAGTGCAAAATAATGATAGAGACGCGCAAAACAGTAATTGGTTTATGGGTTGCGAAACAGATGCAAATTACTCTTCCAAAAAGTGCTCTCTTGATACTAACCCACTGGGTGTGAATGGAAAACTAAACGATGTGAATGGAAGATTTATAACGTCAGGTGGTGTACAACTACTCTTTCGAGTACCCTAACAATCCCTTCCTACCACCGTCAACCGGATACACATACATTTACGGATCCAAGGTAGGTTTAGTGATGTGTTCCAGGTACCGTAAATCCAATTACGGTAACTGTTTAGGGTACGACATACGAGTGGTGGAGACCGCCCCGTAACGAGGATGGATCGTTGATTCAGCCACTGCGACCACTGAATGAACTGCCTCAGAATCGACCTTCCCCATACAATTGGAACAGAGGGTTAGTGTCGATTGCGATCAAAAATGATTATTTAAAAGGTTTTCCTGGTACTCGGATGAATTGATAGCTTCGAGACACTAAGATAGGTGTATTGCAGACAGGATCGAAGGTGGTTCCCCATTGGCCGTGATCCAATTCCACTCACGAAGCAAGGATCTATTGCGGCTGCTGCACCACTCTACGGAGCATCGCCGGTGAGCACAATGTTTGTATGACCTCTGAGAACTTTTGAACTACATAATAACACAGCAGATAAATGCTAATGTATATTTTCATCAGATCCATTCAGGTAATCTACATCCTCGCCAGCAAGGACGGAACATCTGAAGATCAACCCGGAAGAGGCGACCGCGGCTATTTCCGCAGCATCGATGGACCCGTCGAAAACCGGGTAAGCATCACCGGTGTGCAACCACAAGTTGATAACAAGCTCATTCACAAGTTGGCATCAAGCTTGAAGGCAGCTTGTGAATGAGCTTGATATCAACTTGTGAAACAGCTTGATTCAACTTGTGGAATCTCTGTGGGCCCCGCGCTCCCGTACCCTTGTTTATACTCGTGTTCTTTCATGTTTTTCAAGCAAATCAATCAGTTTATCACGCACAAATCTTTTACATGGTGATAGGGCATACAAAATATGATTCACTTCTTCTAAGTGGTGTTTCTTCGTATGGAAAGGTCGCTGACATTATTGAAACAACGGCCCGATATTCAAATATGAAATTTCGGCTGCTTCCTGAAAGGAATATTGTAGGAAACGCTTCACTTACCTTGAATATCGACTAAATCTCCAACTTGATGATTAGAAATAGCACAAATGGTCTCGCCGATAGAAAGAAACATTGTATAGGAAAATATATTAACTGGATCTGAAAAGAAGATTATTCTTCAATTACGAACCTTTTTGTGACGAAACACTGCATGACGATCAGAGGCCTTCATTTATGAATGAGAACGTGTAAAAATTATAACTATTCAACCAAATATCCATTTCGGATATTTTCACATTCTGAAAAGACGAGATTTTCATAGGAATTCCGCAGTAAATAATACCTCAATGTGAATGTCGCCGTTCTCCACGGTTCCCGCAGTAATTTGAGATAGAAAATGCGAAGAAATTCGATAAATAACAGTAGGAAATCGATAAATTGATTTGAAAATGAGACGCGGTGAACGCGCCCGTGCTTTGAGTGCACTGTCTGGAGTTGTTTACGAGTATTTTCCCCGGTCGCGGCAACTTGATATCAACTTGTGAAACAGCTTGATATCAACTTGTGAAATCGGGAGCTTGATATCAAGTTGATATTCGCTCTAGGCTTGATATCAACTTGTGGTTGCACACCGGTGATGGTAGTCTGGTACTGTGGCTGATGTGGTAACCCGACGGGACTAGCCCTGTTCTTTCTCACTGGATACTATAACAATAAAAAAGAGTTTTGATTGATTTCGTTGTTCAGGAGAAGGACTTCGAACCGGGATTCTTTGCTGCCAATAGAGACGACGGAGAAGGATTCGCCTTTGCAAGAAGATTCGCTGCTGATAGGGACGATGAAGGTGGGTTCCATGGTACCGTGCCAACCGTTGCCACCTATGGTACCGGCCCAGCCGCCACTTGATTCCAGGTTTCGCCCGATTCGCCAATCTGCCGTCAGCTGTCCGATCTGGATACGGCGCTTCCAATGTCGATTCTGCTCCCCTCGTAATGAATAGAAACGATTTGCTGTGGTCACGAAGACGTTGAATTCAGACTTTATTGAAATTCGCGTAAATCGATTGCTGATTTAATTGCTTGTAAACCAATAAATAGAAGAGATCAGCATGTATTGCAGGGCGATCAAGCACTTTCACAGATTCGACGGATAGTAGATGAATTCAACCTCAAATTAGACGAATTATCGATTTTACCGATGATTTCAAAGCGATTTATCGATCACCACTGTAAAACTTTTCCAATAACATTGCGGACGCGGAGAGGTTTCGAGGGGACTTCGATCTCTCTTAACATTGGATGAAGATTCGGCTGCACCTTTCCATCCTGCTGCTCTCCCGGCTGCACCGATTCGGCTGCAGCTGCTGCAGACTCGGGCACGTCGAACTTCTCCTGGAATCGGTAGTATCGATAGGAGCTCTCGCTTTTGCTGCGGCGCGACGCATTTTTCTGCAATGACCACTTCTCTCAACAGTTTCAGCAATTCTTGTCGATGATATGAAACAACCGCCAAAAAAATGGAGGTTTGAAAATAAAAGTTAGAATTAAACAGACTGCAGCAAATGCTGGATTGACGGCGGGCTTGCTAGCGGGTGAGAGCAGATTGGGAAGAGGAGGGAGGGTGGGGAGATCCAACTTCGGAAGGTCGAGTTTCGGCAGTTTGGCAACGTCGACTGTGGGAGCAGCAAATTCCAGAGGCATTTTGATCGGCTTCCTGAATTGAAGGAAGTTACGGTAGAATACATAATAATCCGACATTGCCTTCTATAGAGTTGAAGACGATCTAGTACTAGGTCATAACGAATCTGCAGCAGCTGCAACTGTCGCACGGGCTGCAAACTTACTTTGCAGTCAGCACATCAAGCGCGTGCTGCGGTGTCAGATTCTCGAAATAGTATTTGCCGACCTGAATTCGTTTTTGATAGTTCAATATTTTAGAAATTGCGAAAAATTAAATTATTTGTAACGCTCCCTGTTATTTCAATATTATTGTGGTTATCTTGTCATTTGACAGCTCATACAAAACGAATAAAATAGTTTATCAGTTGTCGGTTGTCTTGACCTCCTGCAGCGATTCCTTCTTCGGATCTGCAGCAGCTGCAGCAGCTTCCTTAACCTCCTTGAGTGCTGCAGCTGCAGCCTCACCCTCACTCACTGTCTCGCCCTCTCTGAAATAGATCGAACGGTTAGTCGATGTAATCGTATTACAAAGATCATAAAACATTCGTTGTGTATTCACCTTCCGAATTTGAGAGGAGTGAAGGGTGGAAGAGTGGGAAGTTTGAGCTGAAATGTCCCATTTATCGATCGCTATTTATAATCTAGATTGACGTGACGTCATATACCGTCATTTATAATATCGATTATTTATTATTTATCGATCGTTATTTTTTTGTGGATATTCTAATCTACCTGGGAAAGATCGAATGGCTTCGGAGCGGGAAGAATCTTTGAGAGATCGGGGGGATTTCCAGCGCCGGATGTCGCCGTAAATTTAGCGATGTTGTCTGAGATAAATATATTTATATTCGAGGTGGTTTTTAAACAAATCATTATTCAATTGGTTTCGAATGAATTTTCGCTCATCATTTTGAGTGCTTCAATAGGCAAGAAAATATTGACCTTGAGCGATCTTTCCAAATGTATTCATGTTATTCGCGTTGCCCTTCATCAGATTCTCGAAGTTTGTTTGTGCCTGGAATTCGAAAAATTAAGTTCTTCATTTAAAAATAAATAATGCCCCTACCTCGACCATCTTATAGATCTCAGCTTTGGTATACCGACCAGACAGCTGAAAACGGTACCAAATATCGAGAATTCCGTTCACAAATATGAAAAATCAAAGTTCATATCCGGTTTTACGAAATGATATTTTTCCGAAACTTACATCTTTCATACTGCTGAGCATCTGATTTTGCATGTCTTCGAAAGTTGGTAATTTGATGGCGACTGGGTTCTGAAAATCGATAATAGCGTGCAATATATCTCTTTGTTTGGTTATATAAAATTGAGATTTGAAGAAAAGAGATATTTTACCGGCAGAGGAGGCATTGTCCCGATTGGGAAGGAAAGAGTGGGAAGACCAGGAAGAGGTGGAAAGGTGGGAAGGGGTGGAAAAGTTAGACCAGCGGCAGATGGTTTAGGAGCATCCTCCCTCAAACAAATATTTTTATTATAGTGTTAATGAATAATCCAATTATTTTTTTCTTCGGTTGCGCCTATCATTTAAAAATGCATGCATTGCTCCTATTCCGGGTCAAATTCACCGCTCGTAGTGATTAGCGCAATTAAAAAGGGGAGTTAATTACTATGCGTGTTATCTTCTCGTCTCTTAACCTCGTTCTGATTTCGAACACCTGTGAGTGATAACCCAGTTGTACAAACCAGCACCACTAATCACTCCGCAATCATCAAAGGGGAAAGAGTATGCAATCTAAGAGAGAGACAGACATACCCCAGAGCGATTGATGCAATTGAAAGTAGAATAAGCACCGCTGTCGTTCGTGTCATTCGTATCAACTAAGCAGTAAGTGAGAGTAAGCTCCCTCCTTTTTCTCATATAAAACCGGTGGCTGTGATACGCTTCGAGATCCCGTCCTGGCACAACGAGTAATGCTGCTACTACTCCTACCGGCTTTGGCATTCCTCATGACGTCATCGCCTGCTCAGAGGTTGGCTTTAATGGGACGAGGGAGGCTAGGCGTTGAAGACACCACTCGGATCTGCGTTTTATTACTTTAGAGAAATTATCGAAATGATTTAGAAACGAGTTTCTTGCAGTCAAATTCTTCCTGTATTCGATCTGGCCAAATTCTGGAGTGCTTACATGGGTCTTCTCGACGATCCGAAAATTGCAATCAATGAACCGACAAAAGTTTGGAATGGTGAGAGAACATACATGATTTCACGAAACATCCAGTCGAAATTCCTAGCTACTGTAATAAAATTCATCAAATAGAGGTTTTTTTTAAAATATGGCATTGCAGATATGATGGGAGCTTGGGTGATACCTGGCAAAACTAGCGACACCAAATCGCATGAGAAGCCAAAAGATGAAGGAGAAGTGAAGAAACCAGAAGGAGTTCCAGCGAGAGAAGGAGTAAGTTCGAAGTAATGGAATTAGATTCAGAATCATTCATCTGTATCCTGGTGGTTAGATTGCATGTTGATATTGGAAAAAAACACTAACAAGTAATAGAATAATTTTGATGTATTGTTACCTCGAGAACAACATCCGAATTAAGACCTTTTTTGTGATGTGCAGTCAACTTCGAAATGTAAATTATAACTTTGACTTTTGAGAGTTTGGATCGAGTCGATATTTCTCCCGAGGCGGCGTTGGCTCTTGCTGTTTTCAGAAGAGAACTCGAAACTCATGGTGAGACTAGGGAAGATATAGTATGATCTCGATGATACACTATCAAAAATGAATAGAATAATCGATAAATGTTCGTAGGTCGTCAGAAGGGGACCTCCTCCTCCACTCAATCCGATCGTTCTCCTCCATTCATTCCTGCCGTTTCCACACTCAGAAATATTCCCCTGCGGCCGGGAGGACCCATCCAAGGACTGTATTCCCCATATATCGTGAGATATTCTGAAATAATACAGGCATTCTATATATTACAATAGGCAAATGTATCATGAGCAAATTTTCCTTAATTTCTGCTGTTGTGAAAAAAACAAGCTGAAAAATTTTACGCTCATATAAATTTGTTCAGAGCCAGCCGTTCTACTACATTCTTCCTCAAGGAGCAAAGAATCCTGATATGAAACCAGAGGAGAAAACAGACGATGACGAAGAAGAAGATGATGATAAGTGAGTTATATGAATTTTTTGACGTAAAAAGATTTAGAACTGAATATTTTAAGAAAAGCATCGTAATTTAGCTTTGAAAATAGCGAAATGAATTACAGGCCGACAAAGCCCCAAGTGCCAGTCGGTGCCGGTCCCGTCATTATCAGCGAGGGATATCTACCTCCATTCGGTACGTATCCCACACCCTACCTCTCTCATACGTTGATTTAATTTCAATTCAATTTATCTCATTTACACACTTTTAACTATTACATGTGGATCAAATGGAATCGGGTTGTTTCACAGTGTTGTGAGCTAAGAGAGCTAAAAAAGTAGCTCAATGTAAGGGGACAACATATTACAATTTTTTGATGAAATTTAGAAATCCGGATACTGGTAGGTCAAATAAATAATCAGGAAGTTTGTTCCAATGGGGAATGACGCGATACCCTAACGAAGATTGGAAGTGGGATAATCTAGCATGTGGGACTTGCATTCTATAACGATGGCCTCTGAGTAAGGGTATATTAGGGGGAAGGTAGAAGATGGAAGAGGGTTCAATGTTTACAATGCCAGGGAAAATTTTAAAGCACGAAACAAGATCGTTTTGTAACCGGCGACTAGACAATAACGATAGATTCATGAGAGAGAGACGTCTAGTGTAAGAGGGGTCGTATCCTAAACGTTTACAACAACATTTGGTATACACACAGAGAAAAATTACTTCGCCATGCATGCGAGTTAATGATTAAATTACTTAAGCTCTCCACACTTTACACGCTCTCTCTGCATAAACTAAGTAATTCAATCATTAACTCGCATGCATGGCGAAGTAATTTTTCTCTGAGTGTATATCTTTTGAGCATTTTGATACTATCGACATCAGAGGGGGACCAGACTTCAGAAACATTTTCAACAATAGGACGCACATAGGTAGTGAACAAACGGCGAAGTAATTCTAGGTTCCTAGTTTGTGCGAAGGATGTGGAAGGAGCGAGAACGGGCTTTCTGCACAATATTATAAATATGTGGGCGGAAACGAAGGAGGTTATCGTAGGTTACTCCTAAATCTCGAAAATCGATGACGGATGGTAAATCGGAATTGTACAACTTGAACGTAAATGGGGGATGGGAAGAGCCGAGGGTCATTATAGCACTCTTCGAAATCGATATGGCTAATCCATTGGTCTTGGCCCATTCTCCGACGCGATCGATTGCACACTGTAGAAGCTCTGGGTAGTCGACCGTCAGTAGCTTGGCATCGTCAGCGTAGAGAGTGACCTCGACCTCGGGAGGAAGGCAACGAGCGAGAAAGTCGATGTAATGTTACGTCTAAGACGGGACGTCGTCTTAGCGTAGGTTGTTTGGTAGGAAGAGGTGACTAGGGGGAGATGTTCTTTATCTCATTGGCAACTGACTGACCCTGATAGCAGGAGAGGGCCGCTTTTATAGCGTGCCTCATTCTCTCATTCGTTAGCAATAATCATTCTCTCTCAGTGTGGACATGATAACAATTGTGAATAGACTCAATGGGTCACGAACAGATAACGATGGTAGATCACTACCGTGACAGTAAACTAAAAAGAGAAGAGGGCCGAGAATGGACCCCTGAGGGACTCCGCTCAAGGCTGTGTAGATCTTTGATTCATTATTATCGATTTTCACACATTGCGTTCTGATTGCTCTATTCATTCAGGTCCTCCTCGTATGATCACTCCCGTCCGCTCTGTTCCCCAGTCCCTTCCCTTCCGACCCAGACCCCAAGCTGTCTTCCAGGTGGGGGTGGTTGAAGAGAACTTTATAATTTCAATCAGAATTATTGATTGTATCTAGATCGATTCCAGGGCGGCCGGCCCGCAGGAAAATCAATAATCGTGAATCAGAGAGGATCTGGTAGCTCCACTTCATACATCTCATCGGGCGGATACGGTAGCGAATCGATAATCGTGGATCAGAGCGACTAGATACTGTACACTTTTAGGCACTGATAAAGCACTTTTATCGTTGCCTCCCATGCTTTTTTACTTTTCCAATCTGATGCAGTTCGGTCGACATAATGGAAGAAAGTT
This sequence comes from Pristionchus fissidentatus, assembly GCA_036245785.1. NCBI lineage: Eukaryota > Metazoa > Nematoda > Chromadorea > Rhabditida > Neodiplogasteridae > Pristionchus > Pristionchus fissidentatus. The sequence goes on from BTSY01000004.1 coordinate 31,872,022, forward strand.
CGTTTATACAGAAATGTTGTTTGATTCGCCTTCTTAAGCTCTGGCAGGGACAACAGTGGCAGTTGCAGCCCAGGGGTAGGCTGCAGGAAGGGCGGGTGCAGCAACTGCAGCAGGTGCAGCCCAGGGATAGGCACCAGCGAAGGGATAGGCTGCAGGGACAGCAGCTGCGACAGGTGCAGCAAGGGGAGCTGCAGCAACGACCGGTGCAGCAGTTACAGTGGTGAGGGCGGGAGCAGCGACGACCGGTGCAGCAGCTGCAGCATAGGGGGAGAGATAGGGAGAGGCATAGGGAGAAGCGAAGGGAGCTGCATAAGGATGGCGGAAGTAAGGGTTGGCACCATACGGGTATCCAGCATAGGGAGATGATACATAGGGAGAAGCTCCATAGGCAGCGCCATAGGGATATCCAGCATAGGGATAAGCAGAGGGGAGGATGGGGGCTGCAACTGCTGCAGGGGCTGCAATTGCTGCACCGAAGGGAGCTGCAGCAACCACGGGAGCTGCTGTCGCAAGAGCGATCGGAGCAGCAGTCGTAGCAAAGACCTGACGCTTCTCACGAGTATCCTCACTGGAATGAAATTGATTAGAAGTGAAGAATGAGCTAGTGATGATGCAATATCCAAATATTCTTACGCAAATGCAGCAGCCATAGCACAAGTGGCAAGAAGGACGAATCGAGCCATTGTTGAAGGAATGGAAGAAATAACCAAAGGTTGATGGAATTGAAATGCAACTGAGGTCTTTTATAGTGAACTCTCACTTTTTAGCCCCAAGGGCAAAAGCAAAAAGAGATAAATTTCCACATACTGAGGGCGTTCTTTCGTAGGTTTGGCGGTCGGAAGAAGTTCGATTTAGTTGAAACTGTGACCGGGAACGGCTAACTTTTCAACATCACTTCCTCAATCAAAAAGTCGACCATTGCCAGTTGTGGGAGCTAATTATTAAACAACGTTGATTCCATTGTTGATGCGAATCTCGAAAATTAAACAATTCGATGTTGTCAGTTATGAATGAAAACTTTTCCACCACAAATTTCACGTCGTTGAAATGTGGGAACAAAGGTTGTTGAAATTCCACTGCTCGAATGCGTCACAATTCGCACTCGATACTATCTATTTGTAGTGTACCGTCTCAGTTATAATGTGTTAGATTGGTCGGTCAACGAGAACATGTTTGATTTCAATAATCATCACTTCGTTCGTTTTATCTCAATAAAGTTGATTCAGGTGTTCGAAAAAGATGCATATTCAAATTTGATGCTCTAGGTTATGTGAATGCAACAATATTTTCTCGTCTTCGTTTCTTGCAAGAACTACGATAAATTTATTCTCGAGCAGTCGCCCTTTTCCTACACGAAGCATCTGAAACACGATAATAGGGCGACGAAAACAAACACTGTTTAGTATAACAAAGCAAGTTAATGATGTTGTTTATTCAGTCTTCACGCATACATCGAAACTTTGCACTGCCTTGTGTTTAGCCCCTGACGATCCTCTGAAGGAATAAATAATGAATAAATGCATAAAAGGAAAGTTGATCACGAACTCTTTGGGAGAGGAGGAATTAGAGTGGTCAGCGAGCGAAAGCGTTGAATATTGTGAAGGACATTCAACACTTAGCGTCGTGTACGGCAAAGAATATTGGTATGGAGATCTAAACTGGCAGAATACAATCCAGTATTTAAAAAAATATAATATTTATATATGATTCGAAATATATGAGATGCAGTTTTATTTCTGTATTTTTACGTATGCCCATTCCCCATGAAAGGGGAATATTCATGACTCTTCGAAAAAGTGTTAAAAATGGTTTGTTGCAGTGATTTTGCTTTCATGTTGATTGCTCAATTTTCGAAAAGACAGATCGCCTTTAGATGGTATGAGTAGTATTTTTTTATTGTCAGAATACGTGATTGATGACGCAATTGAGATGCTAACGCTCTCATCTAAAGTGTGACTGCAAGAAGAACAGGAAGTTCCGCTCCCATCTATCTTCAATATATTATACTTACATATTTCAATATCTATCTAGTAGATAGTTTGATTTTGCTGGAACGATCAATGAAACGTGTGCATACGCAGGACGCAAACTAAAGGGGGAAAGGGAGTTTTTTGACCTCGGTAGTCCACTATCAAGTTATTCGACCCTTGGGACGTTGAGTTGAGAGGCCGTTCACTATAAAAGACCACAGCTGCATTTCAATTTCATCAACCTTTGGTTGTTTCTTCCATTCCTTCAACAATGGCTCGATTCATCCTTCTTGCCACTTGTGCTATGGCTGCTGCATTTGCGTAAGAATATTTGAATATTGCATCATCACTAGCTAATTTGGTTCTTCACTCCTAATCAAGTTAATTCCAGTGAGGATACTCGTGAGAAGCGTCAGGTCTTTGCTACGACTGCAGCTCCCATCGCTCTTGCGACTGCAGCTCCCGTGGTTGCTGCAGCTCCCTTCGGTGCAGCAATTGCAGCCCCCGTCCTCCCCTCTGCTTACCCCTATGCTGGATATCCCTATGGCGCTGCCTATGGAGCTTCTCCCTATGTCTCATCTCCCTATGCTGGATTCCCGTATGGTGCCAACCCTTACTTCCGTCATCCTTATGCAGCTCCCTTCGCTTCTCCCTATGCCTCTCCCTATCTCTCCCCCTATGCTGCAGCTGCTGCACCGGTCGTCGCTGCTCCCGCCATCACCACTGTGACTGCTGCACCAGTCGTTGCTGCAGCTCCCCTTGCTGCACCGGTCGCAGCTGCTGTCCCTGCAGCCTATCCCTTCGCTGGTGCCTACCCCTGGGCTGCACCTGCTGCAGTTGCTGCACCCGCTCTTCCTGCAGCCTACCCCTGGGCTGCAGCTGCCACTGTTGTCCCTGGCAGAAAATAAGGTTGATAATCGAACACCATTTCTGTATAAACGAACTTTTTTCCATCCATTCGCGTTGACTAAACAGCATGAGATGGAGGTTGAACACGTGGTAGATCCACTCAAAACTCGAAGATAGTTAGAATACACTCGACCTTTTCGATGCTTGCCTAATGATTTTCCATTTGGGAAGGGTAATTAGGGTACAGTATGAAACAGTAGGGCTGGATGTCTTGTTTTGTCCACGCATCTTCGTTCGCTAGCATATATCTGATTTTCCCGTAACACTACGGATATTCTCCATGACCAGAATTATAACTATGGTCTATCACTACTTTTCCCCAGTCATTATAAGTATCGTTTTATTCCGATATTGGAGACAAGCTTGCATGATCTGTAGCTGAAGTGTTGCGTACGAGGAAATTTGAAATTTGTATTATAAATTGACCATTACGATATCCCGTGGAATAACTGTTCGACAGTGAATCAAACCTTGGTTCAAAGTGATCTGGGCGTGTGTTAATATTCTCTGAAATCCTTGAGAGAATATATCCTCTCAATCAGCCATATTTATGAGAGATTTGATTCAGAACGAATAAAAGTATTTTATTCCTATTATTCATGCTATTTGTAGTTGAATATTTTAAATGTAGATCGATTTCAAACTGCGTAACGAAAGATGAATCGACAAAATTTCCTATCGAGAGAAGCTTATGCTATTACAGCAAATAACGTGTAAAAATAAAACAAATATCATCGTGAAAAAAAAATTATTCCACGCAGTTTTTGATATTTTTGATATTAGATACATGTCTCTGTACATTTCGCTAAAGACGGTTTCTTTAGTAAAATGTTGTTTGATGTACTCAATAGATGCACACCGTAATTTTTCTCTTCTTTAATTGCCCGTCCGTCTATAATTGTACAAACTCTGCGCAAGGGACGGCTTCGCGAAAACAATCAACTCTTGCGAATGTGGAGAATGAGAGAAAAATGAAATGGGAATATGTTTGCGAAGTAAGATGATTGCAAGGTGAAATGCTTCAAATATTGTGAAAATGAAAGGAAAGCTAGATTCTTGCAAGAAATGGGATTCTTTCCACGACTTATTTCCTAACAGAATTTTGTTATTCTTCTTGGCTGGTCATCTAAATTCCACATATTATTCTAGGAAGATGGAAACCTATTCGGAAATAGTTACAAAAATAGAATCAGACTAGTTTAATAATTATCTCCCACAACTAACAATGGTAGACAATTTCATTGAGGAAGTAAGGTAGAAAATTTAGATTTTCCCGGTCACAGTTTCAACTGAATCGAACCTCTTTCGACCGTCAAACTTGCAAAGAACGCCCTCAGTATGTGGAAATTTACCGCTTTTTGCTTTTGCCGTTGGGGCTAAAAAGTGAGAGTTCACTATAAAAGACCTCAGTTGCATTTCAATTCCATCAACCTTTGGTTGTTTCTTCCATTCCTTCAACAATGGCTCGATTCGTCCTTCTTGCCACTTGTGCTATGGCTGCTGCATTTGCGTAAGAATATTTGAATATTGCATCATCACTAGCTCATTCTTCACTTCTAATCAATTTCATTCCAGTGAGGATACTCGTGAGAAGCGTCAGGTCTTCGCTGCGACTGCTGCTCCGATCGCTCTTGCGACAGCAGCTCCCATGGTTGCTGCAGCTCCCTTCGGTGCAGCAATTGCAGCACCTGCAGCAGTTGCAGCCCCCGTCCTCCCCTCTGCTTACCCCTATGCTGGATATCCCTATGGCGCTGCCTATGGAGCTTCTCCCTATGTCTCATCTCCCTATGCTGGATTCCCGTATGGTGCCAACCCTTACTTCCGTCATCCTTATGCAGCTCCCTTCGCTTCTCCCTATGCCTCTCCCTATCTCTCCCCCTATGCTGCAGCTGCTGCACCGGTCGTCGCTGCTCCCGCCATCACCACTGTGACTGCTGCACCAGTCGTTGCTGCAGCTCCCCTTGCTGCACCGGTCGCAGCTGCTGTCCCTGCAGCCTATCCCTTCGCTGGTGCCTACCCCTGGGCTGCACCTGCTGCAGTTGCTGCACCCGCTCTTCCTGCAGCCTACCCCTGGGCTGCAGCTGCCACTGTTGTCCCTGGCAGAAAATAAGGTTGATAATCGAACACCATTTCTGTATAAACGAACTTTTTTCCATCCATTCGCGTTGACTAAACAGCATGAGATGGAGGTTGAACACGTGGTAGATCCACTCAAAACTCGAAGATAGTTAGAATACACTCGACCTTTTCGATGCTTGCCTAATGATTTTCCATTTGGGAAGGGTAATTAGGGTACAGTATGAAACAGTAGGGCTGGATGTCTTGTTTTGTCCACGCATCTTCGTTCGCTAGCATATATCTGATTTTCCCGTAACACTACGGATATTCTCCATGACCAGAATTATAACTATGGTCTATCACTACTTTTCCCCAGTCATTATAAGTATCGTTTTATTCCGATATTGGAGACAAGCTTGCATGATCTGTAGCTGAAGTGTTGCGTACGAGGAAATTTGAAATTTGTATTATAAATTGACCATTACGATATCCCGTGGAATAACTGTTCGACAGTGAATCAAACCTTGGTTCAAAGTGATCTGGGCGTGTGTTAATATTCTCTGAAATCCTTGAGAGAATATATCCTCTCAATCAGCCATATTTATGAGAGATTTGATTCAGAACGAATAAAAGTATTTTATTCCTATTATTCATGCTATTTGTAGTTGAATATTTTAAATGTAGATCGATTTCAAACTGCGTAACGAAAGATGAATCGACAAAATTTCCTATCGAGAGAAGCTTATGCTATTACAGCAAATAACGTGTAAAAATAAAACAAATATCATCGTGAAAAAAAAATTATTCCACGCAGTTTTTGATATTTTTGATATTAGATACATGTCTCTGTACATTTCGCTAAAGACGGTTTCTTTAGTAAAATGTTGTTTGATGTACTCAATAGATGCACACCGTAATTTTTCTCTTCTTTAATTGCCCGTCCGTCTATAATTGTACAAACTCTGCGCAAGGGACGGCTTCGCGAAAACAATCAACTCTTGCGAATGTGGAGAATGAGAGAAAAATGAAATGGGAATATGTTTGCGAAGTAAGATGATTGCAAGGTGAAATGCTTCAAATATTGTGAAAATGAAAGGAAAGCTAGATTCTTGCAAGAAATGGGATTCTTTCCACGACTTATTTCCTAACAGAATTTTGTTATTCTTCTTGGCTGGTCATCTAAATTCCACATATTATTCTAGGAAGATGGAAACCTATTCGGAAATAGTTACAAAAATAGAATCAGACTAGTTTAATAATTATCTCCCACAACTAACAATGGTAGACAATTTCATTGAGGAAGTAAGGTAGAAAATTTAGATTTTCCCGGTCACAGTTTCAACTGAATCGAACCTCTTTCGACCGTCAAACTTGCAAAGAACGCCCTCAGTATGTGGAAATTTACCGCTTTTTGCTTTTGCCGTTGGGGCTAAAAAGTGAGAGTTCACTATAAAAGACCTCAGTTGCATTTCAATTCCATCAACCTTTGGTTGTTTCTTCCATTCCTTCAACAATGGCTCGATTCGTCCTTCTTGCCACTTGTGCTATGGCTGCTGCATTTGCGTAAGAATATTTGAATATTGCATCATCACTAGCTCATTCTTCACTTCTAATCAATTTCATTCCAGTGAGGATACTCGTGAGAAGCGTCAGGTCTTCGCTGCGACTGCTGCTCCGATCGCTCTTGCGACAGCAGCTCCCATGGTTGCTGCAGCTCCCTTCGGTGCAGCAATTGCAGCACCTGCAGCAGTTGCAGCCCCCGTCCTCCCCTCTGCTTACCCCTATGCTGGATATCCCTATGGCGCTGCCTATGGAGCTTCTCCCTATGTCTCATCTCCCTATGCTGGATACCCGTATGGTGCCAACCCTTACTTCCGCCATCCTTATGCAGCTCCCTTCGCTTCTCCCTATGCCTCTCCCTATCTCTCCCCCTATGCTGCAGCTGCTGCACCGGTCGTCGCTGCTCCCGCCCTCACCACTGTGACTGCTGCACCCCTCGTTGCTGCAGCTCCCCTTGCTGCACCTGTCGCAGCTGCTGTCCCTGCAGCCTATCCCTTCGCTGGTGCCTATCCCTGGGCTGCACCTGCTGCAGTTGCTGCACCCGCCCTTCCTGCAGCCTACCCCTGGACTGCAACTGCCACTGTTGTCCCTGGCAGAAAATAAGATGGATAATCGAACACCATTTCTGTATAAACGAACTTTCTTCCATTCATTCGAGTTGACTAAACTGCATGAAAAGGAGAGCAGAAGAATATAGCTGCATAATCATCCCGCTCTTCGTTGACTAGAATATATATTTCTTTCCGTAAAATAACTATTATTGTCAATGAACAAAATTATGACTACGTTCCATCACTCCCCGGTTAACAAAAATGTCGTTCTTTTTCAATATGTCTGATATTGGAGAGAAACTCGGGAGCTGAAGTTTCGCGTGCGAGGAAATGTGTAATCACTATTATTATTGAACCTTTCCGAAATCTTGTGAATTAATCTGTTCGAGGGTGTATCGCACCTAAGTTCAAACTATTCTAGGCAGGCGATAATTTACTCTGGGATTCTTGAGAAAATCTTTCTCCTAAAAAGCGAAATTCATGCGAAATTGGACTCAGGACGATTAAAGTTGATTAAACTTTGTTTTTATAATATTCTCGAAATTAAATGTCGAATACTATAACGGAGAAAATGCAAATGGATTTCAAACTTCGTAACACAAGATTGATCGACAAATTTCCTATCGCTCGAATCATATTTTATTAGACCAAACAACGTGTAAAAATCAAACAAAATGCAACTCCAAAAAGTATAATAGTACAAAAAAACTTCCACGATATTAATTGAAGTGGGTGTTGTCTTCATACAATTCGCAAAAGACGGTTAGTTCATTAAAATGTTTCTTGATGTGCTCAATGGAGGCGCAACGCGCATTTTCTCTTTTTTCATCCCCTTCCATCAATAATTATATCAACAAAGTTTGTAGTATCGGGATGGCTTTGCGGAAAAAAATGGCAAATTCAAATAGAGCGCGAAATGTGAGACCACGATCACCTAATTTCGCACACTATTTTAACCAGTCGGTGGATAAGGAAGTAATAATTCAACTCTTGCGAATGTGGATAATGATAGAGAAATGTATGTGAAGCAAGATTCTTGCACGGTGGAACACCGTAAATATTGAGAATACTAAAGGAAATCAAGACTTGCTAGAGCTGGATATTACGCCTCTCATGAGAGTATCGACTCAAAGTGGTCTATTTTTGGCATCGACTGAGAATCGCGGAATCGATTTTTACGGTTTTGGATACCAATGGGTCCAACTGAAATTCCCACGTGATATTTCATGAAAATCATTCCTCATTTGAATACAGCTCCTGTAAGTTCCAGCACCATATCTTTGAAGCTCTTTTTCGGTGCTCTAACGTAATTTTGGAGAAACCTTTCTTCTTACAGCTAACGTTAATTGTATGCCCTCTTTCCAGGATTCGAATGATATGTATAAGCTCCAATATCTCGGGAGGTAAGGTACTACCACATTAGCTAACGTCTAAAACTATACAAAAACGGTCGAATAAGAAAAAAAACCGAGTTATTCCCTGTGTTAGAATGGCGAATGAAGTGGTGTCGAACAAAGGAACTATTCAGCAAACTTGTCGGGGGTGATCATATCTAAACAATTACGTTACAGCAAAATAACGTTTGAGCACCGAAAAAGAGCTTCAAAAATGTGGTGCACTTACAAAAAAAAAACTTACAGGAGCTCAAATTCAGTATTCAAATAAGGAATGATTTTCATGACGTAATATCACGCGGGAATCTTAGTTGGACCCATTTTTTTATACAAAACCGTCAAAAAAATGAGTAAGGAAATCACGACCAATGCCAAGTTTAGGACGATCCTCTCGTGAAAGGCCTGATATCTCTCAACGACAATTTTCCAAACATGATCTTGCTGTTCTTCTTGACTAACCATCCTCACTCTACACATTTTTTTGTAGGATGGAGACCTACCCATTCGGAACACGTTAAAAATGGAATAAATATGCATGTAATAATTCTCTCAAACAGTTTACAAACTTACAATGGTAGATTGTTTCAATGAGGAAGTAAATTTGAAAAGTTAACCGTTCCCTGTCACAGTTTCAACTGAATCGAACTTAGTTTTGACCGCCAAACGTGCAAAAGAACGCCCTCAGTATGTGGAAATTTATCGCTTTTTGCTTTTGCCCTTGGGGCTAAAAAGTGGGAGTTCACTATAAAAGACCTCAGTTGCATTTCAATTCCATCAACCTTTGGTTGTTTCTTCCATTCCTTCAACAATGGCTCGATTCGTCCTTCTTGCCACTTGTGCTATGGCTGCTGCATTTGCGTAAGAATATTTGAATATTGCGTCATCACTAGCTAATTCCTTTCTTCACTTCTAATCAATTTCATTCCAGTGAGGATACTCGTGAGAAGCGTCAGGTCTTTGCTACGACTGCTTCTCCCATCGCTCTTGCGACAGCAGCTCCCGTGGTTGCTGCAGCTCCCTTCGGTGCAGCTATTGCAGCACCTGCAGCAGTTGCAGCCCCCATCCTCCCCTCTGCTTACCCCTATGCTGGATATCCCTATGGCGCTGCCTATGGAGCTTCTCCCTATGTCTCATCTCCCTATGCTGGATTCCCGTATGGTGCCAACCCTTACTTCCGTCATCCTTATGCAGCTCCCTTCGCTTCTCCCTATGCCTCTCCCTATCTCTCCCCCTATGCTGCAGCTGCTGCACCGGTCGTCGCTGCTCCCGCCATCACCACTGTGACTGCTGCACCGGTCGTTGCTGCCGCTTCCCTTGCTGCACCGGTCGCAGCTTCTGTCCCTGCAGCCTATCCCTTCGCTGGTACCTACCCCTGGGCTGCACCTGCTGCAGTTGCTGCACCCACCCTCCCTGCAGCCTACCCCTGGGCTGCAGCGCCCCTTGCCTCTTCGACCTTCGGAAACCAGAAGCTTTCCATTGTTCAGGCCAACTAGATTCGATTCTCGATTCGTCACTCTTTCTGTATCATAAAAGATTCGATAAACTTTCTTTGCATTGACACTTTTCGTTTACCATGTTTGTTTAAAGAATAAAATTGATATTGGCTAACGAGGGTTTTCTTCTTAATTCAATGCTGTCTCTATCTCTTCCTCTCCAAACTTACTGCTTTCCTCTCTGGCACCTTTCTAATTTCAATTCATCATGGGATTGCTCAAATCGTCTAAGCTATTTCTCCTTCTTCCTCTCTCCTCTCCATGATTAGGCATTTTAGCCACTCCGGTTCCACTGTTGCATTACCTTACTTTCTCGAGACTGTCTTGGTTCCGCACTATCACCGATAGTTTCTGCCTAATTAGAGATTGAGAGATAAAGGAGAGCGCACTTATTCGTTCCACCACAGTACAAAAGTAAGAGAAGAGAGTGGCTTCTACTTTTTCAGTCCGCACAAAAAGTTCCATGAGAAACGCAACGAAACAGTTTCTTTTGCTTCGACTTTCCGTTTGACAAAACACGACTGATGAGCTGATTCTATTATGTCTTCTTGCTAATTCCCATTGCGAGTTGTTGCATGCTTGTTCTTTTATTGCTCAATTCTCGATCAAAAAATTCAGATGATTCGATTACTAGCGCCACTAGCGTTCCTCTCACTTGGCCACTCTGAAGAACTACCGAAGCCGTAAGTTTAATCAATAAGGCAACCTGTCTACCGTACGCTTCTCATTTCCAGTCAGGAGGCCGGCACTGTCGTGCAGGCTCCGCTCGCGTCGGTGCAGCAGCCGCAGTTTTTCTTCCCGCAACAGCTGCAGCAACAGCAGCAGCTCCCGCAGCAGTATTTCCAATACCAGGTATCCAATTGGCGCAATTGATTCCGGCACCAAAGCCTGTAACTGGATTCATGGTTATCATGCAATGACTTTACAGCCGCAGTCTCAGCAGCAGCAATTCTACTACCCTCAGCAGCAGCAGCCGACCCAGCCCTTCTTCTACCCGTACCAGGTAGGAACACGGCACCTTGGTACCACAACCGGAATCATACACGAGGTCCGACCCTTGCAGCCGTACCAGCAGCTGCAGTATGTGGCTCCGCAGCCGGTGCAGCCTGCATTTGAGATGAGCCCTAAGCTGACCATTCCCACTGGACTGCTCAGGTACATCGGTGTTTTCTGGCCCTCAGATGGTAAAACCTGCGAAAGGATAAATTGAATGCAGTGAAATCATCGTCCGCAAAAGGAAGAAATGATGGTGTAAATATGATTGGATTGATTGCAGGAAGCACTTGAACAGTTCATCAGACGAACCTTCGGTGTTCGCCATGTCATACAATCCCGAGACTGGAGTGAAAGTGGCCACTATCAATGGAAAGAAGGTGAGACAATTGATTAGTTTGAAGGGACAACGAAACTGATCATTCGGGAACGGAAAATATATTCAAAAACTTTTACCTGGATTGTTCTTTACCCATTCTTGAAACAAAGGTTTGCTTAAAGATTAAGTTGATCAAACGACATTCGAGAATATTTGCCACGGATGTTTATCAATTTTTTTAAAATTTTTAATTTATATTTTTGTCTGCTAGATCCACGTAAGTAGGCGACTTCTTTTGCATTGCACGTATAGCAGTTTGTGAAACACCAAGAAAGATAGCGATCTTCCAACGTAGCTTTCCGTGCACCCAAAATGTTCCAGTTCACCGTATTTCGTATCATTTTGCGAATCGGTTCAAGGCAGTGGAAATGCAATGCACGGCAAATGAGAGTGAGAGATGTAAACTGCAGCGGAAAGAAACATCAATCAATCTGGGCGAGTAATTAAAGACTCTCCGCTTTTCGTACACTATTTCTTTGAGTGGACAATAGTCAGAGACTAGCCGACGAGGGATAGATAGTAGGAATGTTGAAAGAGAGAACTGAAATGCTATGGTTCACTGCCCAAAAAGTTCCGTGTTGCAAATTGTGCGAGTTGGAGTTGATCTCAATAGAGTGATTCTCAAAGCGCTGATCAGTACCAGTTTTCGTTATAAAAAATGACTGAAAACTAATCGATACACCGGCAGGTATTCGCGTACAAGCAGCGTTTCCCCGGAGCTCCCAAGGAAAGCGTTGATGTTGTCGAGAATGGAGACGTCAGTGCATCGGGAACTCCCGTTGTTGTATGTTCTAATTATCATTTGATATTTTTCCACTCCTGAAAAAAAATGCACGAAAATATGTTTTTAATACATTTTTTTAAAGCGAAAATGCGCCTTGAATCACCGACTTAAGTGCCGAATGTATATCAATCGCAGGTTGCCGAGACGACCGAGAACGAAAAGGGAGAAAAGACGAAGAATGTGTGGTTTGATGATAAGGACGACCCGATGGTCAAGATTGAGAAGGTCGGTTGAGAATCAATCCATAAACTCACCATAAATACAATACTATATTCGACGCATTGTCGTTGCAGGATCCTGTCGGAGGTGCTGCTGCCGTTACTACCACTACCGTCAACCCTAATCTGCCTGTTGTGAGTCAAGACGGAGACGAGAAGGAGGAGGTAGAGATAGAGGAGGAACTCATGGAGGGGAACGATTTTGATTTTCCTCGTGATGATGCAATAATGTTCCCATCTAGAGCGTTTTGAGAAATTTATTAGGATAAGAAAGCGGTAAAGCATCGAACAATTCAGTTTCTCAACCTATTAATAACACATTGAAACACATAAATATAGACCTCGACGTCGACGACAACTGTTGCTCCCGAGTCAACTACCACAGTCGGAGCTGGCGCCGTCACGGTGACTCCCGAACCTGCAGCCACTACTGCTGCTGCAATTGCTGCTGATGCAGCAGCTGTGACGGCCACCACAGTCGCACCTGTCGCAGCAACCACTGTCGTGCCTGGTGGGTTATCATAATACGCCTCTATTTTAGCCGAAATACTTAATTACTATCTACTGTGAACTCACTATCAGATTATTGCAATAGATTAAATAGTTTCTCTAACTTTCCAATTCCCTCTGTTTTGTTGCTCCAGTGGGATCCCAACATTTCCCCATTGCAATCCCATCGGCACATTTGATGTTTCCCTCATTGGGAGTTGACAGAGGATTCCAGTAGGGCACAAACAAGAGTATCTCTATTATAGCCGTTCCTTCCTCGTCCGTCGCTCCTGGCGAGGCTTTCTTCGCTGCTCAGAATCCCTTCTACATATCGAATGTCGCAGCGTTCTCTGCCAAGTACCCACAGTACTTCCCCACTCCCTTTGCTCCTAAGGTGAGAATGTACAATCGGAGTAAGAAAAAGAACATTTTTTAAATGAATAAGTATGAAAAGGGAAATAATAGAGATTTTTAAAAAAGTATCTGAAATAATCGTAACGACAAGTCTTTGAGGCGCATCCTTCTCCCTTCGCTCTTCCATCTCTTCCTCAGGCTGCGTACGCCCAGCCGGTGCCCACCGCCACAGTCGCCCCAGCATTCGGAGCAGCAGGAGTGCAGGTACGGTTATATGGAGCATCCGTGGTAAACAATTCGACACCAGGTTACTCCCGTCGCTCTGGTAGCTGGTTCCGGCCTCTCACAGGTCCACCCTGTCTACGCACAATCTGCCATCTCCACTACTCCCTTCCCAGCTCAGGTACTTTTTTGAGTTATTCCTTTACGCGACAGGAACACTGACTGAGAATGAGCAAGCTCCCTCTTACAGATCACCCCGCAGTACGCAGCACGCCCGTTCCCCGTTCCACTTCTTCAGGTAAACAACATTTGATAGTGATGACGAAACACCAGCAAGACTATGCAATCACTGTGCTGATATAGGTGCAGCCTCAGCAACCTCAATATGTCCAGTCAGCTCCTGCTCAGTACATTCAACCTACGACTGCTCAGGCGAATCATAATTTACCGTGTTTTAGAGAGAGAAAAATCAATTAAAAAGCGATCGCAATGCATTTTCTAAATATTCTCTTTTTCAAAAAAAAGAGAATAAGATTACAAAGGATGATGCAATCGTTCAGCCCATGCAATACGTCCAGTCAACTCCTCTTCCCGTCTCGTCTACTCCTCAATATTTCCAGCCCACTCCCCAGGTACGATATATTTCGAAGTACGGATGCAATGTTTATTGTCCAGCCCCTCCCCGTTCAGCCGCAATATGTTCAACAGCAACCTCAGTACGTACAGCCTCAGGTACGATTCACGGTCCGCCAGAAAATGTTCAATTGAAATTATTACAGCGAGTTGTGTAAAAGAAATAATATTGGATTTGTGAAATATATATATATATATATATATATATATATATATTTCAGCAGCTCCCCACACAACAGTACCAGCAGGCGCAATTCGTTACGCCCCAGTCTACTCCTCAGGTAAACGGTGATTACGTAGGGATGCCGTAATTTAATAAATTCAGCCCGTGCCCGTTCAGTCTCAATATATGCAGCCTCAGCAGCCCCAGGTAAACTCTTGTGACTATCTATTAAATTATAAATAATAATAAAAAATATTATTTTAAGTCACTAATTTAAATTTCAGCAGGTGCCTCAGTACGTCCAACAGCAGCCTCAATATATTCAGCCTCAATCTCAGGTATGTTTCATCATCCACACTTTATATTTTCATTTCTACTTGTTAAATGATATGTCAATAAAACATATTCTAAGTCAATTAGTTTTCACAACATTGATACATTTCTTCATTCCTGCGCAATCGTTGTAGCCCGCCCCACCCACTCAGCAGCCTCTTCACTACGTGCAGCCGCAGGCTTGTCGTATCAACATTTACCTAATGATGACGAAATCATTTGCAGCCTCATCATCAATACCAGCAGCCACCTCGCGTACGATACCCAGCACCCGCACCATACAAGGTACAATAATTAATTATCACATAAATAAATTAGCCTACGTTTTATATTATTCAAGGCAATGATAAACAAGCATTTTATTTTCCAGAACGTGGCGCCCCCACCGGCTGATCGCGTGTATCCTGAGCCGCGCCGACCCGCACCTCCCCAGGATGTGAGGAGATCGAATACTAAATGTTTCAAAACTATCATAATTATATAAAACGGGATTCATCTTTATGATATTAGACATCGTCTCATTAGAATAGGGTATTGT
Source organism: Pristionchus fissidentatus (assembly GCA_036245785.1). NCBI lineage: Eukaryota > Metazoa > Nematoda > Chromadorea > Rhabditida > Neodiplogasteridae > Pristionchus > Pristionchus fissidentatus. The sequence continues at coordinate 31,887,063 of BTSY01000004.1, forward strand.
GTCTTGTATTTTTCTAAATGTCTTTGTTGACAGTTCACTGAAGATGAACTGAAACCGTCTGAGCCCGCTGAGAATGAGCCATCGACTGCATACAATCAACCCCGTGTCTCCACCACGACAGCCCCGCCTGGAATGAGGTGAGAATGACATCGTACCCATTAAATTAGATTATTGTCCATGCTTTAATCCGACATTTGATGGATAATTAATTTCCGGAAACTTCATTCACTCAGTTTCGATCGTGATACGACACAGATTGGCACTAAAACTGTTAATCGTGTTATATTGCAGCCCTCCTCGGTACCAGCAGAACAATGGCTACGAGAGCACCACTCCCGAGTCTGCTTACGAGGTCAGTATTAGAAAGTGAAAAAGTAAAAGAATCTGAGGTGTATTGATTTTGGCGAACAATTAACACACGCAAGAATATTTTCTATGATATTGGAGGAACAAATATGGGTCGATTGAAACTCATTTGAAATAATTCCGTTGCAGAAACCAACTCCTCCTCCTTATCGTCCTTCTCCCTCGAGATACGTTAACAACCAAAAGGTAACTAGTGTCAATATCAGTTAATAATTAATTACTTCCATAATTTAAAAAAAGTCATGTATCTTTGTCAGTCGAGCTACGTGCAGCCGACTACAGAGGAACCAGTGGAAGAGGTTAGATATTTATTTATTTAAAAAAATATTATAAACTACTGTTTGGGAGCGTCGGGCATCTATGCTATTATTTTTAAATGGACACTACATGAACGATCGATGAAATTAACTTCTGTCTCTTTCAGCCTCTTCCTCCTACCCCTCCCGGCTACCCTGATACCGAACCGACTACTGTAAGATTATCGATTATTGACTATTCTCCAACCACGAGAAATAAACGCGAGCCCTCATCCGATCGATCGATTGCACATAGGGGAAACCGTCTAGGAGGAGTGAACAATCGGTTCCACTTTACCACACTGCGTCCCAATTAGAAGGTTGATAGAAGGAAGAGAGCACTAGAGAAGAGGAATTCCAAGGTTGTGCATCTTTGAACCCGGAAGTAAAATATTCTGAAGTTAATTTTAGTACGCTCCTCGACCCGAGCCTACTCGTCGCCCCTACTACCCTCAGAGACCCACTTCTTCTTACTCAAGGTAACTGGTACACAAAAACTAATGATCTTTCGAAATTATACTTCACTAAAATGAATAGTATGCAAATGTCGTATAAGAACGTACTGAAAGTACAGTAGAATATGATTTGTAGCAAGCGTTCTTTCAGACCTGCTGCAGCTCAGAGACAGCCGTACCACCGAGTGCAGCACGTGCAGCAATCCCGATACAACCAGAACGCACGCGTGAATTACTACAAAGCAGGAACGAGACAACGAGTGGAATATCCTTATCACAGGTAAATGGAAATCGTGATGATGAAAAAAACTAAAAAAGAGATGGATACACCGATGCATCAAAATTTTGTAGAAACTCGAACACGTACAGCACTACGCCCCGCCCTGAGACCACCACTGAGGTTAGCAGATACTTCTGACTAAACAACTAATCTAGAGTGGTTATTTAAATATGGAAATCAATTCACATCCATCTCATTATTTTTTTTCATAAATGAGACTCTCAATTTTGGGAGACAATATATTTGTAGAAAAATATTACAAACTAGAGATACGCTTACCATCTTCAGGAGTACCGCACCGTACCCGATTACGTTCCCTCGCCATCTTACAAACAAAACAATGCATACAGGTAATATATCAGTTTTCCAAAAATAGCAACAAGAAGTCTATTGAATGGAACTTTAGTTCATTATTTTTTTCCTTTGAGACATGTAGTTTATTTATCTGACGTAAATTTATTTTATTCTTATATACAATAATAATTATTGAAGCCGCCCTCAACAAGTGCAGCAGCAACATCGATATCCCAACGAGAACTCTTTCGCTTATAGGTAATTCATTATTTTGAAATATTAATCGTGAATATTATAACTGCAGCCGTTCTCAATACACAACCACTACCACGACTGAAGCTCCCGCCCAGGTGAGGACAAAAATAAATTTGAAACACAAATTAAATCGCTATTTGTCTATGCGACGTTTCCTAACGCACACACCACTTTCAGGGCGAGCACTACTTCGCCCGTGTGAGCAATGCCGACCAGAGCAAGGTCGCGTATTCGGAGACCCCCTTCGACAATATGGAGGTGCGACGTATCCCAATCAATACACCACTGAAATTTGATCCCTGTTATAATTTTAGCAGGGCGACGTTTGTCACTGACAACACCACTCCTATTTCAGTTCCTCTCGACGCCGTTTCCTGCTGGTCAGAAGAAGGACGTCAAAATCACCTTCATCAACCGTCAGCGGAAGGCAGCCTAGATTATCGGATCAATCGATAAGCCCCCCATCTACCGTATCCCATCGTTGAATATCGGCTTTTGACAAATTACTGATTCGATGTATTCTTCTGTGATCTCGAGTTTTCGATTGAATACTCAGTGTATGTTATGCCTCGTGATTTTTGTCGTTCAATAAACATGTAAATCAGAATTTAGAGCATCGAACGAACTTCAAATTGTCAATGTAACTTAACTGAGCAGACATTCGGCAGGTATCTTGGTCACAGAAAAGGAGTGTTAACCGTCCCACGTTTTCTTATAAAGTTCATCTATTCTATCAGTATTCACAGCTTTTCGGAATGTGTGTTAATTCTCTCACATAGTTCAGTATCATTTAAACTATTTCTTAGTCTGAACTATACGGTCATTGACCTAATTTCGGCTGAAATATCCAAATATGTGTCAAAAATACTTTCATCTGCCTAGGGAGTCTAAATATATGTTACGGAATAGTTCAAAAACATATCTAAATCTGCACCAGGAAATGCATAATTGCATCGAATCACATGCACCAATCTTTGTCCAATTCCACCTACGGAAAGTTAAATGCAAACTTCCTAAACAGATTTGGTGATGTTTCGAAACCCGCAATTTTCTACTAACACAAAATTGCAATACAAACAAACTCTCGTCACTTTCTACAGTCACTTATTTCCACTGGCCCTCGATGAGTGAAAGATAGAACAGAAGAATCGCGAAACTCGGAAAGGAATGAAATTCGCGAAAGAGGTCAATGGGTTGGTCGAGGTATAAAAGTGCGCGAGAATGAACCGAATGAAGATTCAGCCTCATTTCAACATTACTCATCTTTAACTATTTCTGTTCGTTAACGTCATTGGATGCTACAATTATGTACCTATTTTCAGACCCGCAACTCACGATGTGCAAAGTTGTTTACTTCCTCGCAATTGTAGCCTTGTCGATGGCAGCTCAGAAGTGGGTGGTTTCTATTTGAATAGACTAAATGGCTAAATGGCTGAGGGGCGGAATGGCCTAGTGGTGTAAGCAACTGCTAGTCATTCGAAGGTTCACGAGTTCGATCCCCGCCCAGGCCAACCAAGCCTTTCATCCACCTCATGGCGGTAAATTGGTAGCAACTTTGATTGCGAAAGGTAACGTGCCCTAGATGCCTTGGGAAAGCTTGGGTTACGTAATCCCACGTTGCAGCTGGCTTACCGGCTTGCCCCATCTAGCGTGGTAGCTTGCTACTGTAAAATCGCTTGACATGAAACACCTTTACCTTTTTAGACTAAATGGAACTTTTAGTCTGCACAACACCATTTTTGGGGATGAATTCGGTCAAATTTTATGTGAGGTAAAAACAAAATACCGAACATTTTCAGCGTGCAGAAGCGTGAGGTGTTCATCTCCTCAAACTATCCCGTCAACACTCTTTCATATAACAGGTACTATACAACGCCCGAGAATTCTTGACATTTTCTCATTAAAATTCTTCCAATGACGTATTGTTGCTATGAATTGCATCATCACTACTCAATTCCATTATTCAGCATCGTTCCCTCTGTGTACTATGGGGGATCTCCCTTCATCTACGGCTCTCCTTTCTATGGATCTCCAGTGGGTTTAACCATTCTGTCGTTATTATCCATGTTTTCTCCACACCATTTTGCAGTTCGTAACCTTCGAGAAGCCTAAAGAGAAGAAAGAAGGAGAAGAGAAGAAGGAGGAAAAAGTTGAAGAGAAGAAAGAGGCGGAAAATAAGGAAGAAGGAGATAAGAAAGACGAGAAGAAGGAGGAGGAGGTACAGTATGGCCAATCGGAAAATGATTTTTTTATGTATTTGCAGGTGAAGACCGTGCAGTACATCATTCCTTCCTTCTCTTCGTACCCCTTCTGGTACAGAAAGTAGATTTCATTTTTCTTCTTCATAAGCAATTCTAACTAATTTTTCTTTCTATGGATAAAGTGCTTTTTGGAAGAAGTTTTCGCAGCTAAAGATGTTGAGAATATGTTATTATAACAACAGGGGGAAAACAACAACTCAAGCAGGAAAGGAAACGCGGTTCAAATAAGCATCAAATTGCCCCAAGCGGCACCTGAAGTATTCATCTGTGTCTCTCTATCCTTCTCTACGCAACTTGACACCCGAATGAATCTCGTTACCACCAAGTTCCCCTCTTCGAGAAGTAATTGCCACATGGCTCATGCGACGAAAGGAGAAGAGTTATCACACGTACCCACTTTTTCCTCCCACTAGAAAAATGAGCCACTTCCTTATAATAATGTGAGCGGAATCTTTCGTCTTTCCTCGAGGAGAAATCATATTTCCCATGAACTCTCCTTGCACATTTTTTGCAGTTTCGTGTTCCTTTTCTTCCCTCCGACGCACTTTTCCACGTGTTCACTGAGACACCGTGAGAGTTCAAGAGATCAATTCCATTCGACGCGCGTAAAACAATTCTCTAACATTTTCGCACACTCGCATTTCCATCTGACACCATTTCCCCATTTCACATTATTTCTTATTATTTTATGGGTGACATTTCACTGCTTTACGACTCTACGAAATTCAGAACACTGAAATGAGCACGTCGGCCTCTCCTCATTTCCCATCAGATGTACATCCATTCGACATCGATTACTTGCCAGCAGCAATACGAAATTTACTGACGATGTGTCCAGGTTCGAAATAAATTAAAATTTTCAAACCGAAATCGCCTTTTGATCAATTCCTCATTCTTTCAGGTTTCATCTCAGTTATCATGCTTTTTTCGATTATTCAAAGGAATAGAAATATGTTTACGAATTACAAAGTGAGTTTTAAACGAGCAGAATATTGGACATGATGCATTTAATAGCTCACCGTGGTGTTTCTTACATTCGGAGGATTCACTCTCGCGGTGCCCATTATTTCCTTCAATATTTTCATGGTTACGGTGATTCCGATGAAGTGAGACATGATATCGATCGATAATTCAAGAATTCTTCGATATTTCAGACCGCAGTTTCTCATCTCGACTCTCGTTTGTTCGATGATCAAACAGTTTTGTGCAGCCACAATGAATAGTTCTTTCGCCATCGCAAGTGTATGCCATTTTTTTATTTAAATTAACCAAAAATTACACAAAAATTGTCGAAAAGTGTGGTACACTCTGATCTTGATTTAATTGGAATGCACCGAGAACTCGTTTTCTAATTTTCTAAAGGATCATTTCTCGTAGACATCGGGATGAATGGTGGTCATTAGGGTACTTACTCATCTAAGAAGGCCGCTAATACGCTAAAGTTGGTCTCTCAAAAAACGATTTTCTGTCACGTCTCTAAACATCGGCATTTTCCACCCCCTGACTAACGTCAATTGCCTCGATTTCTCACGAATTGCATCGCGAAAATGAGATTTTGCCATTCTTGATCAACTGGAAGAAAAGGGGTCGAATTGGAAACTTACTCTGCAAAAAGCGGCACCTCGGCGAGAGTTGAGAAATCAGAGAAGTGAAGAATAGAAAACAAATATTAAATTTCAAATTTTCTATCTCTCCCTGAAGTTCAAGTTCAAAAAAGTATTTTTCATTCTAACAAAGATAATTCTTATAAATGACTCATCCGTTCAGTCCATCTCTCTTCTTCGATATCTTCTCGTGATGTCTGGTCGTGAATATGGATGGAAAGTGTTGATAGGCGTCTATTTTGCACTCTCCGCTCCTCTGGTTTGATATTCACGCCAGTTAATTTTAGGAACAGAAAAAAACATCCGAATTCGTAGAAACGGGAACCTCTCTCGGAAGCCAAAAAATTCAGTAAAAGAAACTATTCAGATTGAAAAAAAACGAAGAAAAAATTTTGCATTTATATTCTTTTTTTTCTCAGTATATTTACTTCGTTCTCGCTCTTTGCATCGGAAACATTGAAGAAAACGACGAATGTCCGTATTTTATCGAAATCAATTGGAGTTATCGACCGCTGGTGATTTTTTACACTTTCATTCGTTCGTAGCAACTCAATTTTCACGACGATAATACTTGAGGTATAGAAGAAACCATAAACTTTTTACATAAACTAATTTTCATGGCAATGATTCCAGCTCTATTTCGGGTATCTCTCACTCGTAATTCTTCTTGCTGATTTCTGCAATATTCGCGTCCTTCTTTTCGTCCTTTCTCATCGGCGGAGATTGATTAAACAAGGTAGTACTACGTAATACAATTCTTTTTTTAAAATATTACGAGCTAAACACCTCTTTCATCAGCTCAATTCGGTCAAAACCGACTGAATTGTTTTGTTTTCGTCAAAATGCATTCTTCCCATCAGCGAGCGATAGTGCGAACTAATCTATCATGACTATCACAGGTTTATCTGGTTTATCTGGCGGTCGTCAATTTTCTCGACGGGAACGAGATCAATTTCATCTCTCCATCGGTCTTCTCGTTCAATCGATAACAGTCACAATCACTTTCGGATCCACTATTCTATTCATGCTATTATTCTCTTATGGTGAGACCCGATTTTTATTCACAAAGTAGTGATGTTTTGGTTAAATACGTAACTATCGCATGTTAAAAAAGGAATTCAGGCGTGAAAATCCCTAATTGGTTATCTACCATCACTAACACGCTTTCCTCCCTTTCAACTCTTCTCAATCCTCTCGCTTGTGCCATTTTCATTCGTCCATTCCGCGTTGAAATGGCCAAGAGTTTGCTGCTCAATAAGGTATTATTATTCCATTTCTCTCTACACAGAGAGTAAGTTAGCTAGGAGAACGGTTCTCCTACATATGTTTCTTTTCTTAGAAAACAGTCCACCTTCCTCTTCCTCATTCTCTCTCGTTTCGTTGATCGCGTGGAATGAGGGGGTTGTTATCTCAGAAGAAAGCTTTGGAGAACCCTTTTCCTAGCAAATTTACGCTCACTGTACAACTCTAAAGCTGTATCTCCCTCTGTCCAAATCGTGTTGACAACACGACGTCCAAGAGCGTCAATCTTCAACATTCCAGATTCTTCAGGGTGTCGATCGATTCTTCTGCCGTTCCAATGCAAATTTCCATGCGATGACAACGAAGACATTCAGGATTTCAAGCGATTAACAAAATTGAAGTGGATTTGTAGAAATTCGTATCGTTTTTTTATGATGAAAAACACTTTTGCTAACATGTTTAAATATTTTATGATAACTCCATCTCGCATGAATGCATTTAGGGAGACCATTAAAACAGAACTTCACACACCACTAACAAATTGTCGCTGTTTTGAGAGTATCCGATTGTATCTATTAGGATTCGTGAGTTGTCCTAGGATAGCATACAAAACATGAAGTTCGACAGTGTTCTGATCCAGTAACACAATATATGTGAACAGGCATCGAATCAAGTTCAATATAACGTTATGTATCTACCAGCGAAATTGTTATACAGGCATCTGCATTGCTCTTTCACAATTCCCTGTTTTAAAGTAGGTTACCCAGTGGATTTCACCAACCACATATTGGAAACGAGCTCACTATGTTCACACTGTAATTTTTGCTGCATTTATTGCTACGTTGACGCTAATATACTATATTTAAACTGCATCACTACATCTTTTCTAGTTGACAATTGGAAAGAGTGACTAACTCACCGTAGTTATATTGCTTCTCTCCATTTATGGTCACGATATGAAAACTGAAAAGTGGTAGAAATTAATTAAGCAGAGGATGTATCTCACAAATGAATTCTCCTGTTTTGAACTCAAGGTGTAATGTATTCACCGAATTACGGTAATATTGTTCAATTTGATGTTAGCTTACCCTCTATATTAATATCTTCCGGTTGTATCCTAATCGCAATGATCCGCACGAGGATAACTATACATCGAACATCGCTTGTCATTTCTATGTACTCTCTATCGATTGTTTCCCCACACCAATTATGAGCAATCTGCAAATCCCAAGACGCCAACAATCAGTTTTCAGTCAATGTTCTAAAGTCTCGAGTTGAGTAATCGGGAAGTTCTATTTCCATTCCGATGGACTATTCACGTGTGGGTCCACTCTTGGAGAAAACCAATATTTGTCAGTTTTTTTTTCGAAACTTTGAAATTATGCATAAATACAAATGCAGACTGTGGTTTCGTTGTGAACGCTCTTCTACTGTACCTCATCAAGACTTTCTCGAATCCTTTCATGGGAGCCTACAAAGGACTCCTGCTCATATTTGCTTCGTGTGACATCTTCATTTGCATCGTTCTCTGCGTCATTGAGAGAGTGAGTTGTGCTGAAATACTTCTTTTTTTTAAGTTTCAAGCAAAACAATCATCGGTAGCCGATTTTTCGTAAAGTATGGTATTGTTAATTAATCATTAGGCTCATTTCAGCCTATCATAATTCTGAACACGACCTTCATCGCATTATCGAGATCATTCACAGAGACAAGAGTAAATCTACTCGATAAAAGTATTACAACTTTTATTAAATTATAGATATTCACATCCTTTTACTGTGCATCGCTCACTATTCCCTTCTCACTCACAATAATATTCTTCCTCTATCGATATTGGGCTATCCAGTGGTGATTCTATATTTCTCTATAAAGTAACTGATATTATTTATTCAGTCCGAGTAAACTCCGATACTTCACGAACAAAAAGTTCATTGCACTCCTTGGGTGTGGAACCTTCGCATTTTCGACTGTTTGGTGAGGTTTTTTGCATAAATTTTATGAATATAAAACATTGACTTGTGAAGGAAAATGTTGGCACCGGTTTTTCATACAATATAGATAAATATTTGGCACTTTTTAATTGCTTTATGTGTTTGAAGACGATTCGATACAGGTCGTGCATCGTTTACTTCGGAACAACTGGCCAAGAAGAAGAGATAGCCAAGACTGAAGCTAGAGAGGAATTCGAAAGAAGATATGAGGAACATATCACAGAGGGATATGCGATCATGGATCATTGGGTAGGATTGTACTCAATTGTAAATCATTCGTCTCTGAAGAAAAGGCGCTGACAACATTACCGAACCGACAACTTCCAATTTTAGATAGGATAATTCAATTATTCGTTTGCAGCGAAACGAAACGTTCAATGTCCGTCCATTTCTCGTCCTTCTCAGCCTCGATTTCATCATCATTAGCAGTCTCTCAACTGCCGCAATTCTCGCGACTCTCACTCTTCTTTGCCTGACCAGCGCAAAGAATCTCTCTGCACAAACCAGAAAACAGCAGGGGAAGATGCTAGTTGTTATCTGTTTTCAGGTAAGCTATACATTGTTTATCTACTCGGCGTAACATGCACATCTACACAGTGGCTATTTTCGCCTAGTGCATCCCCACAGTGGCATCAGCGTGTCTACACAGTGGCTATCCTCTTCCAAGTCGAAGAAGCACATCGCCACTGTGTCGATGTACTTGGGGTAGAGACCACAAGGTCGATAACCGAATTCAGCTGGTTACTTCGAATCACCGTGAAATGTGTTCGTCATGTTCTCAATAATATCACACTTTTTGCCAATTGTCAAAATTCCATCTCTGAGCCGCGCTATAGCTCAAAAACCCCGCTTCGCACACACAACGGGGGAGGGCGAAAAGGTGGGACGAGAGATTCGTGGGCGGAGTCTTTTCTCAAATTTATTTATCGGTTTCCTATGCCCTTAATTTCGATCCCCACTAGGTGGAAAGAAGAAAACACATTCCTCCAAAAGCGTGATTAGTAATTAAAAGCACCTAATGAGCCGCAAACGGTAAGCACTGCTCTGTAATTATTGGAAGGAGATAGAGCGCGATATAAAGCATCAGCGCAACCAGCAACCATGGTGAAGTGGTTGTGATTCACACTTCCAAGTGAGAGGTCGTGAGTTCAACTCCCCACTTGTGATTTTGCTCATACTCTTTCTCATAACGAGATAGTGTGTGAAAGTGAGAGAGCGCCGCTTTTCTCTTCAAATTTCGGATGCTAAACACCGTAAGTGAGCGACCGTTCTTGTAATAAATACGCCCGTACTATTTTCTTTGAAGTGGAAGCACAAATTTGCGCATTCACATTTTTTAGCTTTCTTTTGCGATTTCGTCGTAGAAATATAATACGAATCGACGGCGAAATGCGGAGCTTTGTGCTCAACCTTCAAGTGCCGAAATACACCATTCTTGAACATTCATTTTGCATTTTCACCTACTTAGTGAAATCCATACGACCTCCGCATCTCACTGCTGATAAATCATTCCAATAGCTATCGAATAAGCCATCATTTGTCAAGTTTGGTGAAGAATTCGAACTGTGCTTCGCCCACCCCGCCTTTTTGTGTTTCTATGTCGACAGAGAGGTGGGCGGAGCTGGGGGTCCCTAACTTGGGGCGGCGATTGAGTGGCGATCAAGTGGACATGCGTGTATACACAGTGGCGATGATATTTGATCGGAATATGATAAGTCAAAATATATCACCAAAACGTTGATAGGAGCTCTTTTAGGATGAATGGATAGTGTTGGCTCAAAAAATAGGCGAAAATTCGATGAAAAATTTCGATCATATATTTCAGCCGGGTAGTTCAGATTTTGGTATCAGCGGATTCTCCGTGCTCGATTTACTATTCTATGAAACTTTCATCAGCATACTATTATCTAAGCCCCAACTAACAACAGAGAAGTTAGCGGATTCCGAAGAGTCATGTACGTCCACGCGTTCATTCAGGGTAGCGCAGGTGGTAAGAGTTCGGGTCCAGAAAGACGAGGAGTGAGTTGGCGCGAGTTCGATACGTCCTGACTACATCTCTTTTGCAATTTTTCAACACTCTGCTGCCACTGTGTAGATGTGCGATTCCCACTGTGTCTATGTGCATGTTACGCCGAGTAATGCAAAAGATAATCTTTCAAAAAAACAAAAAATTGCAGGCGGCAGTTCCGTTCTGTTGTATGTACATTCCCTTCCTCATCCTCCTTACTTGTCCCTTCTTCGGAGTCTCTGATTACGGTCTCGCTGGATCAATGACCGTACTCAACACGTGTTTTCCCTTGTGGGACGCAGTTGTGATCATCGCTCTCATGACTGACTACAGAAGGGGATTGGTGTCATTAGTGAGAAGAACGACCGGACAGAGAACGAGTGTGGTGAGTGACAGTAGCACGAGCATATCGAAGGGATGAGCATATTGAATAAAGCACAACTAATACTCTTATTCAACCTCAGATCGATATTTGTGTTTTCCTGATAGTTTCGTTATCGGTTCTTTTTATCAAACTCGCACAATGTCATATACAATATTTATCAATACACGCGTCATCGTTCGCTCAACATAAAATTAAATGAAAATCGGGAAGGAAAGAGATTTAAAAGTGAGAATATTCACTGGATGTGAAACAAAAATCGTGTAACGGCTCGAACAGATAAAAGTTCAACTAAAATTTTCCATACTTTACTTGTCTACTCACGATGCTCTCGAACCAATTGAAGAATTCTATCCCTGCATTCTTCGATTGTCGATGGTGCATCATCGGTCATTCTGAGTCTTCCACTGTCAACTTCTCGAGATTCCTCACGAACTTCAGCCAAGAAGGGGTGAGCGAGAGCCTCTTTCACTGACATTCTGCAATATACCATTATTAGAATCTCTTGTCCCGCAACATATCACTTATGATCCCAGCACCCCCTGAATGAACAAATAATAAATGAATGAAACAAATGTTTCTATAATTCCGCAATGGGAAGCACATAGTGCTAACCACCGTTCTAGACAAGAACGAGCAATAGTCCATTGTATTGTAAGACACTCACCTGTTGTCAGGATCGAAGTTCAGTGTACGATTGATAAAGTCGACGATAAGATCTCCGTTTGAAGTAACATCTCCTCGCAGCCAACTTCGTGCAGTTGATCCACTCAAAAGATCCAGAAAATCTTTTCTCTCTGATTGTCTCGATCGTCTTCGGAGATCCTTGATTACTAGTTTGTCTACGTGGGTGGGATTGCGTGTTCTCGTCTCAATCTGAATATGGATTGGATTAATTGAGTAAAATGTAATATCTTACCATTTTCAGAATACGCTCGGGGACAGTTCCACAGATCTCAATTGCTTTCCCAAGGGGAAACGAGTGTTCGAAAATCGGAGTTCCAATAATCATCTCACACAGAATCGCCCCAAGAGACCACATATCAACTGTAAAATTATGATATCAATATCTATCTATCAATTGTTGAGTGTAATAATTTCGTTTTGATTTTGTGGGATTTTTTAACAGGATTTTTTTCGATAATATAAGGGTGTCCGGAAAGTTTTCGCACTCTGACACTCGCGACGTCATAAAAATCGCTTTAGCAGACAAATAACATAATGACATAATATATTAAGTGGGCAATACATTCATCATTCTTTTAAGCCCTAGTACTCATTATTTGCTATAGACTTCATCTTTATGCATAAATTCCCGTGATGTATACTCTGATCGATCACAGCCCAGTTTTGCTTTCCAATTTTCTCTAAAAATATTGGGCGAATGAAATTAGCGTTAAACTAGTTGATTATATAGAGTCAGTCTCCTCAGTCCCCTCAGCCCCCTTAGTCTGAGCATAATTTAAATTTTGCTAGCGTTTCTGTTTAGCAGACTATGTCTTCGAAGAATACACCCTCTTTTGTTGTAGTATACCCTAAATTAGCCCCCCGTTCAAAGAACTGAGAAGGCTACTCCCAAAATGAGTCTGTTTCTGCTTTAGGTGGACACTTACACTATAATTCCCACCGTGAACAAAATCCTAAATCAGCGTGGTTGGCTGACGAAAATCGCTCAAATCCTTTTTCACGACTTTTCCGGTTTAAGCCCAAAAATTGTGCTAAGGAGTGCGGAAAATTTTTTTACTCTAAGAAAAATAGAAGATTGCTCAGCCCAATAATCGAATTGGGTGAACAGTTGACTACGTACGATTAACCTGTCAGAAGATTGGAATGGCTGAACGTCGGAGAGAATTCATAGACTGTCGCAAAGAATAGAAAGCATGAAAATAGAGAAATCTGAAAGTTATCCTTGATCGGACTCGTTTCCATCTAGAGAAAAGGGTTATCCAATTGTGCCATCATTAACGCTGATATCTGTACTTCCGAACTGTAAGAGGTTTCCATCAGAGTTCTGTCTGGTCTCATAATAGAAGGAAAAATCACAAACTGTTGTGGGCAATGTAAGACCATATTTTTCGAAATTGGCCCAGAAAAAGTTGGAGAAATGACGGTGTTGGGACTGCTTTATGCCCAACCTTCACACAATATCAGCCCTTGAGATTATCACTGTTTCAAATTCCTCACTTCTTCCAGCGTCGAAAAAGAATTTCCCAATGTGACCTATCTCGAACCCGACTTCGAGGTATGAATTGACTTACAACCCCTGTATTTCTAAAGAAGAGGAATCCTCACTATGTCCATTCTATGGGAGGATGTTGTGAGTAGGAAGAGAGCATACAATAATTACTTGCCGCTGTGAAGTGTTGGAGATATTCAATGAAAAGATGTTTATTCGAAATAGTGCGAAAACTTTCCGGACACCCTTATAGCAAGATAAATCAGAAACCTTTCTCATTGTAATCCAGTGTTTCGTCAGCATCAGAAAAGGCTGTTGCTTCAAGTGCTCGATAGAAACTCATCCCGGCGTTCCTCGTTGCAATATTATCGTTATCAATGGCGCGAGCGAGGCCGAAATCTGAACATTTTATTGTTTGATGTAGAGGCAGTTTATCATGAATATTGCTAATCTGAGGAAAGGGTGCTTCAACAATGAAATATTTGAAAAAAGCTTATAAAAATCACCAATCAGTGTCAGTTTCCAATTATTGTCGATGGCAATATTGTCCGGTTTCAAGTCCCGATGAATGACCTAAAACATTTGTTTTCTTTATGTTGGAAGGAGTAAACTGTGAGAATCACAACATACATTTGCCGAATGAAGATATTTGAGGGCTCGAAGTAGCTGTGATAGCATCTTCTTGTACATTCGCAATGTGATTACGTGCAGTTCTTCGGATTCCTGTCTGATGAGACAGAACAAATTGACTCCCGCGTAATCCATTGTGAGATAACTGCAATGTTTTTTTTATTCATTACTTAGTAGATCTATTTCTTCAAGTAACACAATATTAAAGTTTATCATGTTTCCTGTAAAGAAGACGATTCCTTACACAGTGTATAATTCTGGGGCAGTAGTCTCAGTAACGTAAGCAGATCTCATTTTCACTATGTGTTCGTGTCTTAATCCACTCAGAAGTTGCAACTCCCGATAACAACGTTGAGCCTGAATAAAGTAATATATGATTAATTTCTATTAGCAAGAACTCCTATTCTAACTGATTTTTTTTGTTATCACATTTAACAGATTTTAAAATAAAACTAGATGTTTAGCATTTTTTTACAATTAGTTATATTAATTTGAAATTTGTTTCAAACCTGCGCGTCGCCTATTTCCGAAAAGACATAAAACAATTAATGTAGGTCAGATAATTAGACTTTGCTACAAAAAAATAATGTTTGAGGTTTTGACCACTCCCGGACTCAATGCTCACAACCACAGTTCACGAAAATGCATAGTTTTTGAGATTCGAATTGTGGTGTATTCACAACCGTTACAAGCTGTGGAGAAAAGGCGAAACTTTGAAAATTCATAACTAAAATTTTTAAACAAATTTTTAAAAAAAATCGCAAAAATACGCACTTTTTTAGCATTCTTCCGGAAACATGTTTTTCTCTTATTAAAACGTTGCTATAAAAATAACTTATTTTTCACTGTGCGTTTCCTTGAACGGATCGTAAAACTTTCAAAGATATCTGAGAAAACGCTTTTGCTCTTCAATTCTTTTTTCCTCATTTTCTTGAGATACAACTAATTTCGGTCAAACAAACCTTCTTCACATCTTTAAACGGCGTGAAAAACATCTTAACGGCTCTGTCCGGCAGAGAAGGTACTTTGCTTTCGAGTTGCCTGTATATCAATGTTTCAGGAGTTTTACAGTAGTCTAATGTCTTACACTACAAGTCCATATCCTCCTTTTTCCAGTCCAATCGGGTGGCTATATCCGGCACAAAGAGAACGAGGAACGCAGAATTCACCCAGTTCTTCACCGCCAATGTCGATGAATTCCTGACAATGAAATGAATTCTTCCATATCACAGGCTATGTTTTTCTCCGCACACTTCTGTGAAATTCTCGCGAAAGCGTCGATGACCCTCTTATCTAACTTGTTGAATTGTTACTTCTAAAAGTCGAAAGAGAAAAGACACTCACCGGCATTGCATTCGCCATTGGAAGACAGTCTAACACGCGGAGAACGAATATAAATACGATGCGTTCACCGTGTTCCGATCTGCAGATTATACTATGAGTCACACATTGTGTACAAGAAAGCAAACATTTTGTTTGTCCAACCTTAACGATGGGCTACAATCTGTTAGTTGTACAAACCGACAGAGGGCGTGAGTAATGGAAACAGCATCTGATCAAAGTAGATACACATTTCGGAGTTTACAATTTCTCGACAGATAGTTAGAATGGATACCAAAAAAGGAGATACGGAATATTAGTCATTAAAAAAATGATCAACAACTGAGGCTCTCCCGTACAAGATCAGCCTACATGCTAAACGAAAGGGAGAGAGGGAGTTGCTTATCACTAACTTTCTCTGGGTTGGTGCCAATTGTTTACCTTTGATTCTCTCCCCACTCTCACTTCTCGTTACTCTTTCGTACAGTGCAACGAGTGATTCATCTCATTGAAAGAGAAAGAATTGGGGAGCAGAAGATATTGGTTCGAGTGATAAGAGATGAAGAGAAAGAAGGAATTGATTGACCATCTCAAGCAATATTCCTATGTTATCACTATCATTATCACTATCACATTCGTATATGATGAAGTAAAGATTTTTTTACAAATTATAAAATAAACAAAAAAGAACCAATATTCAAGTAGGGTAAGAACAACTGCTGAGAAACTGAAAAGAAAACAGCAAAGCAAAGACAACAAAGATCAGGAGAATCAAATGCGCCAATCACAACTGGCGCGTTTTGTGCGAGCTCAAAATGCGCCAGTTTCAGATTATTTGGAAGGTTACTTAAATGATCAGTTTTATCAAGCAAACAACTTATCGTTAGTGAGGAAGCAGGATAGAGATTTCTCAAGAAGCTATTGATTTAAGATCACTTTTCTAGCTGAACTCACAACCCATCTCACAGCGGATTGTCAATGGTACGTCCAACAATTTATGTAACAAGTACAACGCATTGAATGCACACAAAATAGTACTCAACAATGCTCGGTTACTGCCATTGCGAATGCACCAATTTAGAAAAAAAACAATTAACCGGACGCATCATTCAAAAAAATACTTACATTTACATTTATGTCCACGTATCATTTACAATGAGTTTTTCCCCGTTTTGTTCGGCATTATAATAAAATTTCTCAATAATATTATCCTTCGATCGTAGATTCCCTAATCAAATCGAATATTTTCTCCTTGCATTTCTCTATAGTCGATGGTGCATCGTCGATCATCGCTTTCTCAGCTATCTTCTCTCGGTCAGAATCACGAAATTGCACCAAGAAGGGATGAACGAGTGCTTCGTCGACAGACATTCTGAAATAACGAGTTTGCATTAGTTTTTTTTTGCATTAACTTAATTTCAAAGGGTTATAAAGGACTCTCGAATTGGATGAAAACTGCACATATCTACAAGACATCTAAGAAACAAAGAAACTCACCGCTTTTCGTGATCGCAAACAAGTGTCCGGTCGATGAAATCCTTCAGATCTTTTCCAATTTTCACGACGTCGTCATGCAACCAACTTCGACTCTTTGAACTCGAAAGATGAGCAAGGAAATCGATTCTCTTAGCGCCCCTCGATCTCGTTCGCAGAAGATCTTGATACTTCATCTTTGCTGTTTGATTCTCATCTTCTCCCGGCGGAACTTGACTCGAATCACCGATCTGCAGATAATAAATAATTATATTTCGTTTAACAGAAATAGTTGACCTGGTTGATTACATGATCGGGCACTGGTCCACAGAGATCAATGGCTCGCAAAACAGGGGCACAGTAGTCGAAGATCGGCGTTCCCATGATCATCTCACAGAGAATGGCACCGACCGACCACATGTCAGCTGAAGAATCAATATTCGATCAGCTTCTAAACATAAAAGAATATAACACTCATCTAGTGTACCTTTTTCATTGTAGATTAACGGCCGATCAGAATTATCGTATGAAGTTGCCTCAATTGCTCGATAGAAACTCGTCCCCGCATTCTTCGTTGCTTGACAATTCTCATCTTTAGCACGAGCGAGGCCAAAATCTGCGAAATAATGATTTTTTTTGTATACAGATAAAGATACAGATTTATCCTGACATCAAGGCAAATGGGCTTCTTCTTTTTCTATAATTTGGCCTAAAATATTGCTGGTAATGAATCGATAGCAATACCAAGCAGAATGAGGTGTCCTTTGAGGTTGATCGCGATATTTTCCGGTTTCAAATCGCGATGAATTACCTAAAATTAGAAGATTGAACAATGGAACTGCGAAGAGACAAAACATTTGCCGAGTGGAGGAATTTGAGTGCTCGTAGCAACTGAGATAGCATTTTCCTGTAGCTGAGAAGACTAAAGACGTGTTCGGCCAATGTTTCTTGTTGGATGAGAGAGTGAAGATCGTATCCAGCGTAATCAGTGGCGAGATATCTGTAATTTTACAACGTCGTGTTCCTTTTTTTAGAGAGAAAAGTAAACTTGATGAGTTAGCTTTGAATTTCTGAAGAAATCTTAGTTGAAAAAGGGGGTAGACAGGCTTACACAGTTTCCATCTCGTTTGCAGATGTCTCAGTAGCATAAGCGAATCTCATTTTCACGATGTTCTCATGTTGAAATCCTTCCACAGTTCTCAGTCCACTCAGTAACTGTATCTCACGATAGCAGCGTTGCGCCTCAATGCAGAATTCCTAGCAACTCGTCAATCAATAAATTAAACAATTTAACATCCCAGGCGGTACTCGAACAGATTATGGCGAGATAGTCTTCGAAAGATGCATGAACCCAACAGAACTAGTGGACTGCACCTTATGGATGCCAATGTCAAGTGGCGACCTCTTTTATGAATATGAAATGGAGCAGTGAGTGAAGCAGTAAATTATTGAACTGAACTGAACGACACTCACTCTTTTTATTTCTGAGAACGGAGTGTCGAATCTCTTTACAGCTAAAGCCGATTCTGTGTCATCATTGTTGTGAAGAAGTCTGAAAGCGGAAAGTTCTAATTATATTTTTTTATACATTCAAAAGAAGTGAAGGTATTTCTGGTCGAGCTGGGCTCGTTGGTACACAAGGGCTGTGACAAAATAAATCCCTGTTCAGATTATATCGACTTTATCAAACAGCGCGTTTTAGCCACTACCAAAATCATACTACTATATTTATTGAATCCGTCTGGCATCGAATTAAGTAGTCAAGTACGGAAAATCGCGAATATTCAAAGGAAATTTGTTAATTAACTCACACAACAAGACCATAGGATCCGTTGCCAAGAGGTGCTGGTTTACTGAATTTACCATTGAGAGCGAGAGGAACGTAGAAGTCACCAATGCATTCATTACCGTCGTTGCTAAAACCCTGGAAGAGGAATGTGAAAATTAGTTTTTAAAAAGGAAAACAGACCGGCTTAGAATTCTTCATTGAACGATGTCGCCCGGAGAGGAATTTGCACTTTGTATCGAGTGTTTCGATCTGTTGATAAGATCATTTCATACAGCGATAACACGAGCCACGCAGTGTTTCGAAGGAAATACAAGAGACAATGTTTCGGCTCTCATATGGAGCAAGAGGGGAAGTGATCAAGTAATGAGATGATCAAGGTAGTAGCGATAGATAGAGAGATTGTGAGAGCAAATTCAAATGCCAAAGATTACAGCTCATCGGAAGAATAGGAAGGAATCAATTTTTTTACTCAATCACTCTAAATGATTCAGCAACAAGTGAGTTTTACGGGATGAAAAGCGGAATCATGTGAATGTTGTGGTGTCTCCTCTACCACTGCGCCATATGTTTACTTTCGCGTCTCTCTTCTCTATCACTTCTCCATACTCTCTCGTACTACGATGGAACGAGTGATTCACATCAATGACTTTGAAGGAGGAAATGGAGAATGGGAGAAATTAGCTAGAATGATAAGGCGTGAACCGCTAGAAATAAGGAATTGATTGACGGACTAATGACCATCGATATCTTCTCTTATCACTCCTGTTTCGTTCAAAAGATATCACTATATTGAAACAAAAAAAATCGACAGAATTGAATGTAATTCGAAAAGGAGTAGGTTAAGATATTCAAGCGCACGCTAAGTTCGCATTGAAACCGAAAGAATGATTGGTGGCTGCAACGAATCAACCACTAAGAGATCGCACCACTCGTTCACTAAAGAGAATGAAGTGCGCCCACGAGAGCTGGCGTGTTTCATGCGAGTGAATGTGCGCTAAATTGGATATTTTTTCTATTTGTTTAATCAATACGAAAATAAATAAGAATGGTATGCACAGTACTTCAAACAAGATACGGCGCAACGTCGACGTTAAAATCTGTGGGTAAGAATATAGACCTTCTCACAAACAGCACTCCACATTTTAAAAAAAATTACAAAGATTTGTGTACAAACTCGCTTTTTTTGTAAACTCGACAACTCTGCTAATAATTTATTGACTAGATTTCTTCTTTTCTCTTTCTGGTTGATGGAGACGCTAGTGAAGATCCATTCATTTTTCCTGACACAAATGGTTCTCTATTGACAGATTAGGCATTTCCACTGGCTAAGTTCACCCTCTCTTCTATATATGGATAATGTCTATACGCGTCGCGTCGCGTCCATTCCATTCATGCATCATTTCATCAACAATCGACAGTAGTGCTCCCCATTCACTCTGACCCTTGGCTAATTTCTACGTATAGAAATGCGTAAAGACAATCACCTTTGCAAGTTCAGAATAAGCAGGAGTATGCTGGGGCCCACTATTATGTTCAAGGTGAGGTCCTACTGTCGTCGTTTTTTGAGGAATTTTTGAGAGGTGCTACACTATATTTTCTAGGTAATTTTCGTGCGACACACATGTAAAATATACGATAAGTATTTGAAAAAAATGCGATTGGATAGAGGTGAGAACTATTTTATTCGCATTACATTTTATGAAATGTTGATTTTTTGTAACCGTTCCTTTCGCTATTTTGGACTATTACAACAATTGTTCAATCTTTTCTCGAGTTTAATAGGTTTTTTTCAGCGCGAAATTGAGGATGGAACTGATGCATTTTTCCGACCCGATCCATTTGGAATCCACGATTTCTTTACTGCATTCTCTTTAAACAAGAGAAAGAGATGGATGTTGGGAGAAGAAATGACAGAGAGATTAGAATTCGTTCAGGTGAATATTGTTAATCAAAATAAAAAAAAATATCCTATGTTTATTAATAGCGAACGACGAACACGTGAGAGAAGGCTTTTTAAAAAACTTTTTACATTCATTCGAGTTATATATAGGTGGAAAGAGTAAGTTTTCACTAGTTTTCGTGCGAAATACCGCAATGAATACGATATTGATAATCTTAGGATCCACATATCAACTTACGTGTCTCTTCTTCGGTTCACATTTTCGATCGATCACATCAATTTACAAAGGTCAATAGAAGGAGACAAACTCATTGGTAAGGACGTTTATTTGTGCATTTTCACGTTATTCGATAATATTTGTCCTCTCACCTTTATGAATGTCCATTCAACGAGATTCCTCTCAACTACAGGAAGGTTTATTAGTCTCTTCTTCAATTCCACTCTACGCTCAACAAGTTTCGTCTTAAACACACAATTGCATACCAATTGTTTAAAGAAGGCCTCCCACGAGTGTTTGGTCACATAGACTGCAACGCAGTGTTGTGGGGAACGCTCACCCGAGCACATTGAAACGTATCCGAAAGTCTACCGTAATCTATAAATCGATATATTTGCGCTCAAATGGACGCTAAGGTACCAAGAATCGATAGGCAACGCGTGCTAGGACGCGAAGTTACGAAAATGAATGGAGGAAAACGAAGGTGCCGACGATATAATAATGTTTCCCTTGTGGATAATATCGGTTTTCATCAAAAATATAATAAGTTTTGTAAGGGAACGTTTAGAAATTGTCCCGAATACTTGTGTGCGCGCTCCATTTTTGGTGGCATTGTTCAGGTGTACTGTATTTGGCTTATCGAAAAAAATATGGAGCGCGCACACTAGCATTAGTGGCAATTTCTAAATATTCCCTTACGAAAACTATTATATTTTTGATGAAACCGGATATTATCCATAGGGGTTAACATTATTATATCGTCGGCAGCTTCATTTTCCTCCGTTTATTTTCCTATCTTCTGGTCCTAGCACGCGTTGCCTGTCGATTCTTGGTACGTTTGCGGCCATTTGAGCGCCAATATATCGATTTATAGGTTACGGTAGAATTTCGGATGCGTTGTAATGTGCTCGGGTGAGTGCCCCCAACAACATTACGTTGGCAGTCTTAGTGACCAAAACCTCGTGGGAGGCCTTCTTTAAAGGGACCAGATCCCGGAAGAATGCTAAAAACCGCATATTTTTTGCGATTTTTTTGAAATTAGTCATGAATTTTCAAAGTTCCGCCTTTTCTCCACGGCAGGTTACGGTAGCGACTACACCACAATTCATTTCTCTAAAACCATACATTTTCATGAACTTTGGTTATGAGCATTGATTCCGGGAGTGGTCAAAGCCTCTGTATTCCTCTTTTTGTCACATTATCTAATCATCCGTCCAATTTAAATAGCTTTCTGTCTTTTCGGAAAAAGACGACTCACCGTTCCTGAGGCTAATTTCAAATTAAAATAACTAATTGTAAAAAATGCTAAAAATTTTCATTAGATCATAGTGAGTAAAGCTCAGTAAAAATGATTAAAATTAAAAATCTGTTTTTGCACGCTGCCTGGTCCGTTTCATGCAAAAAATGATTACGTTGATAAATCAAAATGCAATGTATTCATAATATTTACCCTTTCCGCTATCGCCATAGCGAGAAGAGAAGGAACCAGAAGACTTTTGCTGTTTGAAGTGAACACATCAACAAGCGCTATTTTCTGAAAGAAGCATTCTCAATTATGGATTGAAAAAAGTGCTGCGCATTTATCTGTCCGTAAATAATGCATTTCATTCACGAATAAACATTTTAGACATGCTTAACATATTTTGCTTACAGTAAATGAAGCAGCTTTGCATCCATAGTGTGCACTCGTCCATCCTTTCCCACACTGATAGCAGAACTCTGAACCACACTTGCATCGCATGTGATTGCATCTAAATAAACATTACACTTTCCGGATCTTACCGAACAAATTGCGCACTTTCCCTTTTATATCGTCGCCATAATTATTTGAAAAAAATATTGTGAATGGAAATGTTCAAATGATTGAGAAATGACGTTTTAATTACATTCGAATTGAGAGAAAAATCATACCCTTCACTCTTCTGCATGAGTGCACAGCATTTCGGACACTTGACGAGGTCACTAATAATCGGAGTTTCGGAAGAAGTAGAAAAGACTGAGACGAAATCTGAGAATTATTTCGTAATTGGGTAAATTCACAAGGCATTCAAAAATTTAAA
The DNA here is from genome assembly GCA_036245785.1 of Pristionchus fissidentatus. Lineage (NCBI taxonomy): Eukaryota > Metazoa > Nematoda > Chromadorea > Rhabditida > Neodiplogasteridae > Pristionchus > Pristionchus fissidentatus. The sequence goes on from BTSY01000004.1 coordinate 31,910,062, forward strand.
AAAATCTTTTTACATATAATTGCAAATTACCGTTTTTCTTCATGTAGGTGTTGTATTGTTCGAAGGCATCGCAGCCAAGAGGAAAATGATTGACAGAAGAACAATGAGAACAGAGAGAAGAACCGCATGAACAAGAGATGTGAAGGGATCTGAAATATACAGATAACAGTAATAATATTTATGTGGATAATGAGTGTATAACACTTAGTGAGACGAACCTTGCTGTGAAATGCAGTTTCTTGCACTCCGGACAAGAAATAAGACTTCCTTTACTTTTTAATGCATCGATAATTGTCTGCTCATAAAGTTCGAGAGACGAAGAGTTGAGCAAACTTTTTGCTGAAGCTACAGAAACTGTGCCACAACAATCCGCATTCTGAAATTTTGACGTATACTTATATTTATCGCGTTTCCCGGGGAAATGGGAAAGATGGCTTACCAAGCACGCTGCAGGAAGTTTTATAGCATGAATTGACTCCGAAATGTGAGAAAGCCAGCAGGAATTACAATTACAGTAGAGATGACCACAGGAAGGAGAGAAAGGATGGGTGAACTGGAAATGAGTCTTTGATCTCGAAAACTGTTGATATTCAAATTATTGCACACCCTGTCTTCGTTCTCCAAATCCATTTCACAGTAGCAAATTTCGCACAAATCCTGATTCGCATTTGAAATTAAAGGCAGATTTTCATTTGATGTAGGGAGAAGAGCACGTGAAGGTTGTGACAGAGGGCATCTACAATTTATTATTTTTTATTATCTATATTTTCATGTAAGACCATTAATTTACAGAGAGAGGGTTACCTTTCTATGATAGCCAATCTCAATTCATCATTGAATTGTCTTGCAACGACACAAAAAGGAAGACGCTTTCCTGAAATATTACAGTGAATCCTATCGCTGATGCCATTGTCGATGTTGTCAGTGGAGTCTTGTTGTTATAGTCAACATACCAAGCACTCTGAGAGTGTCATTCTGATGAATCTCCCATGCCGGTGGGAAAGAGGGAAGACGAGGAAGTGAACAGAGATTAGGAAGGGAGGAAATTGGAAATCGAGTGAACATCTCAGAATGAAGTCCAACGAGTTGAAGAGAAGAAGAAGAAGTGGTGGGAATCTGTAATTATAGCTGAACTGAGTTTTTTTTGTCTGGAGATTTCCCAAATTTCAGGGAAGTGCGAACAATTGGACAACGCCGCATCATTCTTTTTCCATCTTCTTGCTCCTCTGCACTACCGTATCCACTCGATGTCGCGGTCGAGACGCAGCCGGAATTCTTCTTCTTCCCAATTTCATCAACGAAGCGAGGACGGTGATCCTGCGAGAGCGGATCACGTTGCTTAATGATGACGCAACCACTCACTTTTCTCTTCTTCGTTTTCCGTTCTCTCTTGACAAGGAATGCCGACAGATCCTCCACGACCATGGGAATGGAAAATGAATCGTGTACGATGACATCATCGATTTCGACATTCAAGTCTTCACATTCGATATATTCAATGGAGTTGGCGTACTTCGGATGGAAACAAGTCCACTTCTTTTTACGGCGGTGGCGACTGCAATTGTAAAATGTGCTTATCAGATGGAAGTAATATACAAAATAGTTGTTTTTTTAAAAATCGATTAATGATTTTCTTCTCGGTACACAGTTTAGCCGATTAGGAAAACTAACAATATGCATCCGCGCAGTCCGCGTCGAATGGGTTGAATGATGGCGAAATCTGAGGTTTCTCTCGATTAGGACCCTTCGGTTTTTCCATGATTTGAGTACATACTCTCCCTCGAAACAGTATTTAATCGAGCCTATCCTGTAGATCTTGACAAGGGTTACAACATATCAAAAAATTGAAACCATATTTTGCCTTGTTTTCGAGATAATCGTCCTTGAAATTTCTCGAAATTTTTAGAATTAAAAATTTGAATAAACAAATTACACAGCTAGATGCAAATCGTCAAGGCGGTTACAATTGCTGTTACGACCAAATTTGTAGCTATTCTCGTCGACGAGCTACAGTTCGAAAACTGTAAATATAGGCTAACTTTGACCTCGTATAATTATGCAAATTAGAGAGATCAGATCATGAGACAAACATAAATCGATAGAGCATGCCAAGGGCTATAAGAAAATGTGAAAAAGTGGAGGAGTCACTTTTTGCTGTACGGAGGGGACGAAAAAAAAAAAAAAAAAGGGCCCCCACACGGTCGGCCTATAGAGCTCTTCTTTTTTCACCGCATGATCTTAACTATTCACCAATAATGTTCTTCCTCCGAGTACGGCAAGACCCGGGGAAGAGGATTGCGAAAGTTCTGTTAGAGAATTCCAGTTGGTACTCTATCCTTTTAACGACCTCCTCCACGCAGAATTCTTCTCCCTCACAGTTCTATAAAATATAATAAGAACCAGAAAGGGTTATTTGATAGAGAGATATAGATCTCGTACCTTGCACTTCTTCTTTGCCTTCTTGTTCCCTTCAAAAAACTGGTCTTCTCCATCGCTGATTCCATGGCAGCTCACATTCACCAGCCACAGACCTCCTCCGTCCACGCGTTTAACCGTTTTTCTAATTGCGGACATAACCTTAAAGGGACCAGGCAGTCAAAAAATAAGTTATTTTTAAATAAAAGAAAATCCTGTTCCCTGAAGAATGCTAAAAACCGCATATTTTTGCGATTTTTTTAAAAATTAGTTATGATTTTTCAAAGTTTCGCTTTTTCAGTACAGCGGGTTACGGTAGCGACTACACCACAATTAATATCTCCAAAACCAGCTATTTTGATGGAATGTGATTGTGTTCATTCAGTCCGGGAGTGGACAAAATCTCTTCAATCCTGTTTTTGCAAAAATATGAAGTCATCAGAGCAAATTAAACAGCTTTCAGTCTTTTCGGAAATAGACGACGCTCCGTTCCAGAGTCTAATTTCAAATTAAAATAACTAATTGTAAAAAAATGCTAAAAATTAATTTTTTTCTGCATTCTCCATTAGATGATAGTGAGAAAAGTTGAATAAAAAATTATGAAAATGAAAAATCTGTTTTTGGAGACTGCCTGGTCCCTTTAATATATTTGTTTCTTACTAATTTAGTTTATTTTCCTGTTAATTTTTTTCTTTGTTTTTGCTTTCGAGGCCTCAATAATTATGTAGTCTCAATATTTTGTTTAAATTTAATAATAATAATAATGTTTATCATGCAATTTACATAGCAAATTGTAATATAAATTTGAGACGAAGTGAAAGTAACGGCATACATGAGATACGATGTCACATATAGTGACAAAGAAGGTGTTCTCAGAAAAGCTGAGAAAAAGAGATAACATTTGATGAGGTAGATATGTATCTAACGCAAAGATTGTAAATTAATGTGTTTGATGTAGTTCGAGAAAACATTGATACTACTATTGCTTACAATATCATCATCTAGACGATTCCAATGATGAACTATTCTATTTGAAAAGAAACGATTAAACCTGACGGTGTTACAAGTAAATGGACAAATTTTGAGCCTATGACTTCTAGAGTTACCAATACGATTAGAGAAGTTAAATATTGATCTGGGGGTAATATCGTAATATCCGAAAATAATCTTATATGATACAAGAAGATCTATACGAGTTCGTCGGTCACAAAGGGAAGGAATCTTGAGCGCCACCAGTCTGTTGTGGTAAGATGTTGCGGGCAGGTCACATCTGCGGAAGACGATTCGAGTGAATCTGTGTAAAACATTCTCAAGGCGAGAAATGTTAGTTATCGTGCTAGGGTTCCATAATTCACAACAAAACTCGAGTAGTGGTCGGACATAAGTGCAGAACAATTTGGAGTATAATGCCGGGCTTTTAGAGATGAACGATCGATGTATGAAAGAGCAACGTGAGGATGCTTTACCTATAATATTTTCGAAATGCTTCGTAAAACTCAGTTTGTTATCGTAAGTAATCCCCAAGTCCTTGATGTGAAGTTTGATGGGTAGATCGATTCCGAGTGCTGAATGGGTGCAAGAGGGGTGGTTCGTGCCAAGGTGCATGATAACTGTTTTGGTAGGTGATAGGGTTAGCCCCCAGCGGGTAATCCAGTCGACGAGGTTTTCTATCGCGAGTTGGAGCAAAATGGGGTTGTCTACTGTGTAAATTTTGAGGTCGTCCGCATACATGGTGCAAAAACTTCCTGTTGGAAGAATGTCGGCTATATAAATGGAGAATAAAAGCGGTCCGAGACAGGAGCCTTGAGGGACACCACTGATCGTTTGGAAAGCATGCGATTTGGAGTCTCCAACAATAACCATTTGTGTGCGATTAGAGAGAAAAGCTTGTATCCAGCGAAGGAGGCAGCCGCGAATTTGTGTAGTCTCGCATTTATGAATTAGGAGGTTAAGCGGAATAGAGTCGAAAGCTTTAGAGAAATCTACGAATGCACATGTGAGGAAATGGTGCTTGTCTAGTAAGGCATGCCAGTGCGAAAAAGTGGACAAGAGAGCTGTGCTACATGACCTTTTGGTGCGGAACCCGTGCTGTTGATCGGGAAGCAGACCATTGTGTGTGAGGAACTTAGAAAGTTCATGACAAACAATGCGTTCCATAACTTTCGAAAGAGCGCACGTTAACGAGATCGGTCGGTAGTTATCGGGAGACTGTTTTTCGCCCTTCTTTTTATATATCGGTCTGACAATAGCTGAGCGCCAGATTGTGGGAACTTCGGATTTAAGCATGAAAGAGTTGAACAAAGTGGACAGTGGGCGACTAATTTGATTTGCTGTATTTTTGATAAACACATAGGGAATGTCGTCGGGGGAAGTGGAATTCCGATTAGGTAGTTTACGCAGTATACGCGCTATAATCATTGGTGAAAATGCTACGTAATCTATGAAAGGCCCATTGCTAGGAGGTGGGTGCTGTGGGGGTGTATAAAGATTGTGATTGTAACACTTTGAGAAATGATTAGCTAACAGATTCGCCTTATCCTGATCATCGATCAAGGGTGCCCCAGAGGGGTCTACTAGTGCAGGGATATTACTAGATTGATCTTTTAGTTTATCGCTTGCGAAACGAAAGAACCGTTTTGTATTCGGTTTGCTAATGAGTGCGCGCTCATGTTTGCGGCGAGCTGCGCGTACTGACTTCCGGAATTTAGTTGATGCATCTATGTATTGTTGAAGCCCTATTGAGTGGCGTTCTTTATATTTCCGATTAGAAATGCGCAGTAGGCGGAGAGATTTACTAGTGAGGGTGGTACGACTGCGAGTCAATTTGCGGTACGGAATGAAATAGTCCATAATTGGGAGAACGTGCGAAAGGAAAGTGGAGTAAAGTGCATCTGCGTTTTGATCTATGGAGGAAAGTACAGTATCCCAATCGATATTAGATATGGCTGATCGGATAGGTTCCCAATTGACATTGCGAAAGTCTCTAATTAGTTTGGTTTGGAAACTAGGAGTAGCTGCGTCTAGTGAGAACACAACTAGCGCGTGGTCCAGTTTAGGGAGGGGGGGAAGGACCCGACAATTATTGACGAGATTGGGGTGAGATGTAAGCACTACATCCAGAATGTTCATGTTTCGAGTCGGTGATGTGACACACTGAGAGAGCGAAAGTGATCGAGAAAATTGAAGAAGAATATTTGAGTGATGGGAATGGGAAGAAGCAGATGAAGTCAAATTTGACCAGTCTATTTCAGGACAGTTAAGGTCACCGAAGATAATTAAAGGCAGAGAATTGGTACAGATGAAATCGTAGATGAAAGATGTGCACGATTCGAAGCTTTCTGAATCACAAGATGGACTACGGTAGATAAGGCAAACTAGGAAAGGCGATGTTTCGAAATGAACTATTGCGGCGACTGTTTGGCAGTACTGAGAAAAGGATCGAGAGAAAGCGAGAGTGGACGGCATATCAGATTGGATGAGGAGTGCCACACCTCCTCCGGTCGCGTCTCTATCAGATCGATAAACTGAATAGCGGCCAAAGCCTAGCATACTATCGATAACTGTATCCTTTGAGATCCAGGTTTCGGTAAATCCGACTACATTATAATCGAAAGTGTTTACGAAATCTTCGAGTAGCGGCAGTTTATACCCAACGCTTCTAGTGTTGATAAGACAGAAACTAGATGTTTTGGTGTTTGATTTGAATGGGAACCTAGAGTGAGAACTATGAGGAGGGTGCATGTGACATACTAGGGGAGTGCGCAACAGACTGGGTTGGGGCGGGATCAAAACTTACCTATAATCCTCCTTCGGAGTGGATGGGCGACAGCATCGAGAGATTCATCACTTTGTTCGGTCGTCCTCCGGGCGACGAATCGGCAGCCAGCGCCCTCTTGGGAGGCTTGGACACTGCTCGATCGTTAGTGGCAGTCGAGAGATGGGACTGGGATGATCGAGAGGGGCGACGAGTCGAGTCTCTGAATTTCTTAAGAATTTTGAATGACTCACTTCGCACATGCACTTCCAATAAATTGGACTTTCAGCGATCATTGCATTCCCGCCCAAGGACAAGTACTGTAAATTAATAAAGTGGAAAAAAAGGTACTTGTATACTTTCATCTATCTGTTTATTAGTAGCAGTCCACATTTATAGATATTTAATCTTGTATTTGCTGTCCCCGATCCTTGGAATGCACTTCGAACAACAACCCTCAATCGACAACCCATCTATGAAGCTGATAAACACTTAATAAATTTCAGAAAGAAGCCAGTTCGCGTGTTTTGCATTTTAGGGCCAAAATTTCGAAGTGGTGTATCTTCCGAACCGGACTATCGATCATGCTGATTTTTTAGTGGAAGTCACTTATACCCTCAGTTTCGATTATTTCAGCGTAGGTCGGATTTTCATTATTACGTAGTGATGATGCAAGATTTCAATTCTAAATCCGAAACGAATATTTTCTCGGAGGAAACTTCTTCAGGCATCGCTATTATTTGGTGAAGCCTTCCGTCCAATTCATCTTTTTTCGTTGAATACTTACGCTATCCTATATTACTTCATGTTATAGTAAATATAGATAGGGGGAGTAAGCTCCGCCCACTAGAAACGCCCCCCCCCCGAGAAACGGCGGATGAGTAGCACAAGTTTAATTCTTCACTAAAAACCTCGTGCTCGGGCTTATTCGAGAGCTCTTGGCAGGGGCTACAACATATCCCGTGCGCACCATGTTCTGATGTGATTAAGTAGGTCAAACATTGATAAACATTAGCGATGATAGGCAATTCATGCACTTCCAGTAAAGGCACATAGCTGCGCATCTCGCAGTTCGTGGGGATGGTGTGTCTGTTCCATTTAGAGAAAACAGTATCAAATTTAGTTTCCGCGCTGAATTGTGCTTCTTTTTAAAAGAATATAGTCCGGTAATATTCATTGGCATTACGACTTACGGTGTTTAGCGGCTCAACTTGCAACATTTTGGGTGATGAGCAAAAGAACTGCAAAGGATGAGGACCGAACCAGCGACATCCGCGCGCCATGCAATCACTCTACCACTGAGCCAAGATGGCAATGGTAGACCGCTCTGACATTTGCTCCATGATCAGATAGGATCTCTTCATTCTCTCATTATGCACACAAACTCCGCCCATCGCTAGAGAGTGCCCACATACTGACCCTCAACCGTTTTGGTTTTCGAGCTGTAGCGCGGCTCAGAGACAAGATATCGACAAACGGCAAAGAGTATGATGTTTGTGAGACCTCAGCGGTTCATGTGAACACACTTTCTACCACTTGGCATGAAATTGACAGATCACGTTGCGGCCCCTAAATATAGAAGGTTCGGGACTGGGTGGCTAATCGCAGTACAGTACTGCAGTGCACTTTAGTCTCATGTGAACTGAAGTACTTGATTTTGAAGAAAGTAAATGTATCGATACACTCGGAAAAGCAAGAGTAATGTACTGAAATGTACTGTGAACTCGGCGTAACATGCACATCTACACAGTGGCTATTTTGGCCTAGTGCATCCCCACAGTGGCATCAGCGTGTCTACACAGTGGCTATTCTCTTCCTAGTCGAAGAAGCACATCGCCACTGTGTAGCCACTGTGTCGATGTACTTGGGGTGGCGATTGAGTGGCGATCAAGTGGACATGCGTGTACACAGTGGACACAGTGGCGATGATATTTGATCGGAATATGATAAGTCAAAATATATCACCAAAACGTTGATGGGGGCTCTTTTTATGATGAAAGGATAGTGTTGGCTCAAAAAATTGGCCAAAATTTGATGAAAAATTTCGATCATAAAATATAGCCGAGTAGTTCTGATTTTGATATCAACGGATTCTCCGTGCTCGATTTACTATTCATAGAAACTCCTATCAGCATACTATTATTTCTAAGCCCCAACTAACAAAAGACAGGTCAGCGGGTTCCGAAGAGTCTAGTACTCCGCAGCTCTTCAAAGCGTTCAGTCAGGGTAGCGCAGGTTGTAAGAGTTCAGGTTAGAAAGGCAAGGGGTGGGTAGGCGCGAGTTCGATACCTCGTCCCTACATTCCTTTTGCAACTTTTCACCGACCCAGCGCATCGCCACTGTGGGAATCCCACATCTACACAGTGGGATTCCCACATGTACACAGTGGGAATTGCACATCTACACAGTGCGCCGGCGTGTGTAGACACGCTGTTGCCACTGTGTAGATGTGCGATCTCCACTGTGTCTATTCGCATGTTACGCCGAGAACTACAGTACATACACGCCCTCCCACAGCGGGTCATGTACTAGGAGTACACAGTACATTGGCAGTGCACAGTGCATTTCAGTACATCAGTCGCTTTTTCGAGTGTATCGATACACCGGTGTACTTACTACTCAGTGCACGTATGTACTGAAAATGCACTGTGTATCGATACTGCACTGATTTCGCCAACCTATTCGGGACCTATTGGAATGCAGAACCAGAAAGAATAGAATCGAAAATAAAGAAAATGTGATGGTTCTGAGTGATGAATCAGGAACAACAAAAATAAATTATATTTCTATCTTTGGGAATTTTTCGTAATTGCGAAGATTGTGAGCCTACGAACGAGTCTCAAGCGCGTTTATCAACGAAAAAATGTTTTTTCCTAGAAAAAGAATAGGAAAAATAAATTTGTAACCGTCGATCTAATTTTTTAACCTGTGATCCAGGACCGGGCTCCTGGCATCCTTAGCGTGAATTATATATATTCGTGTATTTAATCATTCCGAATTTAACAGAGAAGGGAGTTTGCATCCGCACAACGCCTTTGCAGTAAGTGGACGGCCAAAACAGTCCGTCACAATATATTTTTCAATAATTTTATATTATTTCAATCAACATTTCGGAACTATTCGATAACTGTTTATATTGAAATATCGTACGTACTGAAAATATCGAAACGTTTACCGCAACGTGATCAAAATGATCACAATTTGCATCTTTGCGAGTACACATTATCATGATTTGTGTTTATGCTAATTCGATTAATCCGCATCGATTTGCCGGGATCTACCCGGACATTCCCGGTGAAATGTGTAAACAAAGCGACAAATTCGATTGCAAAAGAAGGACAGAACCGGCAATTACTGGCATTTCCCGGCTGTATACGGTAGTGATGACAATTCGCTAACTTAGTCGGTTTTCGCATCGAATTTTCTACTTTATTTTACACATTTCACCGGGCCTGTCCGGGTAGTTTCCGGCAAATCAAGGTGGACAAAAAATATAGACCTACTCACGGGTCATAAACAATTTTCTTCGCAAAGATACAAAAATCGAACATTTTGATCAGGTTGCGGTAAACGTTCTGATATTTTCAGTACGTACGATATGTGTATTGAAGAAAAAAGAATATTACCAATATAGAAGTTGTCAACTTAAAGAAGGTGTCCCACGAACATTTGGTCAACTGAGTTCTCACTGTGGGGCAATGGAGATCGAATACCCGATGAGAGCCTCGAAAATCGCATGTTTCAGTTTTTAGTTTGAAGAAAGTTATGTTTAATAAAATGTCCAAAACGACCAGAATTCTTACAGTATCTCACATTGAACCTGCAATTTTTCGCTGTGGGAGCTGTCATTTTATGGAGAAGAAGTCAGCGAACGGCAGAGAGATAAGGGGAAACGAGGAGGGTGCGCGAGGGAAACACGCGCTGCATTTGTGTTTCACCAACTACTGATAACAGAAATGAAACATTATCCGATCGCACCCAATCTGTTTTCATCGATGACTCATTCTCGCCTTCAACTGTAGTTAGATCCGGTGTGCCACAGGGCTCTTGCTTAGGTCCACTCTTGTTCATCCTATTTATCACTGACATTTCATCACAATTCCCGCCATCTATTCGCTATTCCGTTTATGCTGACGATTTAAAGCTTTATGCGGAAGCTCCCCTCTATTCTGATGACTTACAATGTGCCCTCGATGTTATCTCTACCTGGTCAGTACAATGGAATCTCGGCTTATCCGAGACCAAATGCTCTATTATGCACTATGGCCTTCACAACCCTTGTAGACAGTTCCATATCAATAATGTCGCCCTTACACCCAAAAAGACTGTTAAGGACTTAGGAGTCGTTTTCACCCCTTCTCTTTGTTTCTCTGAACATATCAAAGAAATTATTAAGAAATCAAATTCTAAAATGCACTTCCTTTTCAAAGCTTTCCGTAGTAATTGTATCGATATTTATGTGAAATCGTTCACAACATTTATTCTTCCTAGTCTAGAGACCTGTTCCATTATCTGGTAAAAAAAGGTAAAGGCATCCCCTTATCTAGGCTCCAAGTCCTGAGGGAGTCACTGCTAAGGCCAGCGCATAATAGGCCAGTTCAATCCGGAGGGCCCAATCTCTTCTTCGGATCTAATTACCTTCGTGGTTACACCACTACCAATCTTTACTCATTCGAGCGCCTTGGTGGGGCGGTGGCGGTACGCACAGCCGGGAATCGAACCCCGGTGTGGAACGGAATGAAACTGGGAGGGCGCCTTAGACCACTACACCACTTCGACCACCCCCCCCCCATTATCTGGAACCCCATTAATTCCGTTGAAACTACCAAAAATATTGAACGTGTCCAACGCGACTTCACTAGGAAGCTCTATTTCCGTTGTTCTCTGCCTTCAGTAAGCTACTGTAATCGTTTACGCTCCCTAAATCTAACAACTTTAGAACGCCGTAGATTTGTCACCGATATTGTCTTTCTCCATTCCATTCTTCATAGGAATTATGAACTTGATCACTCTTCCCTCCTCACTCGTTCTCCTCTTACTAGATTTGTCCGTAATTCACATCACTTCCGTATCTCTTTGCCTTTCTTCCCTCCCAATTCCCACACCACCCTTGCCTCCAGAACCATATCAATTTGGAATTCCCTCCCTTTCCCCTCGGTTGATTTATCCCGAGATTCCTTCCGGAAATTCATCCGATCCCAGCCCAACTCCTTTTTCCCTGAATCAATTGTTAAGAATTGGCTCTAACCCTTCTTCCCCATACCCTTGCTGCCATGCACAAAACCGATTCGACTACGTCGACGGACATCCGTTTCTTGCCCCTATTCACAGTTATTTTTCTTGTATGCGATACTCTGACGGAATAAATAATGAATGAATGAATGAATGAATGAATGAATGAATGAATGAATGAAAAACGGGGAAAATAAAAGGTTTCAATCATTCATGTTACGCCTTCTTTAAAGGGACCTGGCACTGCAAATGAAGAGAATTTCAGATTAAAGAGAATTTTATTGAGAATTAAGATAGGTATTCCTTTTAGTTCGGGGAAAGGCTCCTCAGTAAGTGGCTTCGTCTGTGAAAGATATCATTATGGAAGTCTTTTTCGTACTGCTAAAAGTTTCTTGAAGCACAAACTTTATGGTTGTGAACAAATCTATATTATTCATGTTAGATACTTCTCATCCTAAAGTTTTAACTAATGCCGCTTTCAAAGCACTGCCGGACGAATAAAAAGGAAAGAAAAGGTGAGAAACTAAATAGACCCCACATCATTCCAAAAGTTCGAAAAACGAGCCAGACCTCCAAATCGCCCAGAGTTTCCGTAACTTCTTTCCACCCCGTCCGTCACTCTGTTGTTAGAGCCGTTGGGGGTGTCTATAGTTTGAAGCATTCTGCGATAAAATATAGTAGCTCGCATACTGGGAGTATCGGAGTTTCTCAAATAATGCACAATCCTCCATCTGCCATTACGAAACAAGAGATGTATGGTCAATCATTTATGCATTATCAACAATATCGGTAATAAATTATGCAACATTAAAGGAAAAGCATGCTAGAGACTTTCAGGATGCTATTTTAATCCCAAATACTCTACTGCTATAGTCAAATTATGCTTTATCGTGATCAATGGGGGGGGGGTTAGGAATTGATAGTCGCTCCATGAGCAGTACGGCATCTTCTTCGGGTTGGTGGCGACGCAGATGATAAGTGTCTCCTTAGTTGAAGACTGCCGAGACCTGGAATTACCAATAGCATGTTCGTCATTGAAAAAATGGGCATAGGTTCCCCCGTATTTATAGGTATCACTATGCCAAGTGCAACTAAATACCGCAGTCATCAATTTACTATACATTTCCACGCTATTGTAATAAGAATTAGTATGTTTTGCAACCATAACACATAATAAAATCAAATTTTTAACTCACTTTTGCGGACAATTGAATATCTCCTTCTTGACTTCTTTTCGTCTCGATTTGCCACGTAAAGTCGAAGTGCACCCTCGCGCCGCATCAATTCGGGTTGTGCTCTAATCACCGAGCACGCGCAGCCTTCCTAAATAAACCAATAAATCAATCGATACCGATGCAATTAGTAAACTCACAAGTCCCGCCGGTCACTCTTGATGACGTCCTCCAACGTCACATCCATATTCGGAGTGCGAGGGTCCCGACCGGTCGATTACGGCCTGGTACAATCAATGGAACTGAAGAGGGCACAATTGTTTAGCGAAAGAAGAAAATAATATGTTTTAGAACAAAAATACATGTTTCACGAGCGAAATAATAATTTCAAAAGTCGATTATGGATTTATGCTATTCGCGTTCTAGTTTCGAAATATTATAGACCAGTTTAGCAAGAAAAACACGACATAAGCAACATAGTAAACGTAGAAAAGTAAAAAAAGAAGTAAAAATTAGAAAAGTCATCATGGCTGAAACTTACCGTACCCCAAGCCCATTCTTAAGGGGATTCGTGTCGAGAGTTCGGTAGGACGTTGAAACCCACTTTCCCGTTTGGCTAACAAACCCCCTGTTTGTGGAATGATGTGACCCGGGAATGTGCCAAGACCAAAACCTTTCAGTTTATGCACATGCTCTTTAGGCCGGTGGGACATTGGTAATTAATCGGCGATTAAATACATTTCAATTTTCTTTGTTTTCATACGCGATGAGAGCACATACCATAGCGATAGCCATAGGCACAAAGCGATTAGAGCATTACATATGCATATCAACAGAAAGGGGTCAGGGTGAGAAAGTGTGAAAAAGTGAGGGAGTGCCTCTGAATTTTACATATCACTTCGAACCCATGTCTATAGGATCAACCGGCCTGTGGAATGATGTGAGAAGAGGGGTCGGTTTCGAGTTTCATCGATAAATTGAAACCCATAGCTCGCACGGTGTACGGCGTCATTAATTTTGAACATTTCTGCGTTGGACCGTAGGAATTCGTGTGGTTTTTTAAAGGGGTTGTTGTCATATAAACTTTCATTGCGGTTTTTGCTCACTTTTTTAGTCAGGAGACCGCCCATCGTAGAAGAATTTAACGAAGTGAATGGGACAGAAGGGAGGGAATCGAAAGATTATTGGGAGTTAAAATAAAAACGAAACGAAAATTGGTCTAAGAGCACAATTTATATTCTAGTTTTATGAACATTGTATGAACTTTTAGGTGTGCGCTTTCACATCGAAAAGTTCGTTGATTTTTTTATCGATTAACTGTGTAGCTCTTATCTATTGAATTTGAAAATATAGGCAAAGGGAAGGAATGCAACAGTTTATCGAATAGTGCAGGCTAAATGTGACCAGAGATCTCGAGAAAACGTAGAGTCTATAGAGGGACTAAAGGGGTCACAGTTATCATTGGTAACATCATCGTACCACGTTCTTCATCTCTTAGTCACCAACTATTTCCCAGAGGTTCCTGGTAGTCTGGTACCATATTTCAATCGTTGTAGTCATCAGGAGCCAGATCTGGTTCAACAATTCGAATCTGACTGACTTGCAATTCTGCGGCGAGAGACTCCGCCCTCCTTTTGACGCGTCCCCCTTTTCTGACCTCAGTAAATCGATAATTGTCCCTCTACTATACCGTTGTTCGAGGCGATCCTCATTCTGTTCTCATTCAATCAAATTCTAGCCTGTTAGAAGTTGGCCATCTTTTCGGTTATTATACTGGCGATAAATGACGGTCAACTTCTAATAGATTATACAGGCCCTTGATCTTTGTAATCTGTGGTTGCCACTTCCGGTGTAAACTCCTCCCCACGGCGAGAAGGAGGCCGCAGCCCATCTTTCGGCGGGCAATTTTGTCGGATTTTTTTGGGGCTTTCGGAAACATCGTTGCCGGAAATTACACACAGCTCTTGGTAATTATATTGTCAGTTTTTGAGAGATGGAAAATCAAACTGATTTTTTTTTGTTGGAAAATCGGCTGCCATTCTCAAGGCAATGTACATATGAAAATGATTCAATTGATTATTCAGGAAATACATTCAATTACTGACAAAATAATTGCAAGCAACAGGATGTAACTTCCGGCATCCGAGAGCTCCGAAAAAATTCCAACAAAATTGTATGCCCAACACTGCAGCTGTCTTCCAACTCTTCGGTAGTTGTGAGAGGGAGAAAGTCGAGAAAGGAAGAAGGAAAGGCGGAGCCGAATCACCCATCTTTCAAGGAGTATAGTATATACTGTATATTCACGCAGTAGAACTAACAAGTAGTAGGAGTATATCAGTGTGTTCGCGTAAGGAGCGCAGAAATTAGGGAAATCAGTACACTCTCACAGCGAATTTGCTAGAACATAAGCAAGCACCTTTCTAGGAAACGGGTCCCTGGAAACTTCTTGCTTACATTTAAGCAAGTTCGTTTGCTTGGGCAAATGGTGAGAGAGGTGGCGAAAACGAGCAAAAGTGTGAATCGAGAGGCTGCGAACCCAGTATCATCGGATTACTGACTGAACACGCTACCTACTGCGCCACTCTCTGGATGCTGGGGGAGTGCATACCGGAGTTCATGACAGAGCTTTCGCCCAGTGAGTCCCCCGAAAATAAGCAAGTGACTTGCTAAGCAAATGAGTTAGCAAGCGCTTTTCTTAGCAAATTCGCTGTGAGTGCAGCAATAACCAACTGCTCCAGTTTTTTCACATATTCTGATAGCCCTTGGTATGTTCTATCGATTTATGATTGTCTCATGAACTGATCTCTCTAATTTGCATAATTACACGAGGTCAAAGTTAGGCTATATTTACAGTTTTTGAACTGTAGCTCGTCAAGGAGAAGTGCTACGGATTTAGTCTCAACAGCAATTTTAACCAGCTTGACGAGTAATGCTCAAATCATGGAAAACCGAAGGGTCCTAATCGAGAGAAACCCCTCATTTCACCCTTATCCCACCTATTCGACGCGAACTGCGCGGTCTAAATTGATTGAAATGAGAGGAATCGGAACATTATATTTCATGACGTTATTTATTCTTTATAAATAAAGCGTATACAATACGATTAGCTATAAAGCAAAGGGAAGAAAAACAACAACTGATTGGATTGGGATTAGTGGGCCTTTTATGGTTGCCACTCAGGATGCATCATGACCTGCATCGGAGAGCTATCGTATTTCTTAGGCAAATTAGCGTATTTTCTGTCCAGACTCGACAGCTTCACGCAGATTACGGTAGCCGTTGTAGAGAGCCTGTAAGTAGTACGAAACGTTTCGGAGGGTTATTTCGGCATTTTTTCTGCATCGTCTTTTTGCTCAACAAATCTACGTGGAGCCAGGAAAGGTAAAAATAACAAACAGTTCTATTAAAAAATCAAAATAGCAATCAGTCAAGGAATTTCAGCATTTATAATTAGGATGTTCAGATTGTGGAACATGTATTCAATTTTGTCACATACTTCCAGGATTACTCTGCGGATAGGGTCGACTTCGGCATGCTCGTTGTACACTGCGTCCTGTTGGCAGGGGAGAATGAGTGAGACATGACGTCTCGACAGATTCTTCATCGGCACCGCAAGAGGCTCCCCACACGGTCGGCCTATAGAGCACTTGTTTTTTTTTCATCGTATGACCTTAACTATCCACCAATAACGTCCTTCCTCCTATTACGGCAAGACCCGGGGAAGAGGAGTGTGTAACTGTTTTTGGACCTTTGCAGTGCTTCCTCTAATGTCGATGCACTGGGAACGGCTCTCCCGAACAGTTCTATAAAATATAGTGAGAGCCAGAAAGAGTTATTTGGTGCAAAACCAGAAAAATATTTTTCCAAATACGTCAATTTTTTTTGGAAAAATCACTATTTTAAAACAAGCCGTTATGGTAATCGGAAAAAGAATCATGCGCTGGAAAAGGTACTTTCGACGATTGAACATGTCACAACTACATAAAAAATACTCAAAAATATATTATAAATATTTGTGTTACAGTATGATCATCGATTTGAAGCCACAGATTATTATAAATATAAGTGGTGTTGTTCTACCGTATTATCCCGTTCCGCGCGTAGCCAAAGAGGACAATTTGGTGAAATAACAGAAAGGCGTACACCACTTGTTTTTGTTTACGTATTTTTGACCAATTTAACAATTATTTTCAAAATCCAAATTGAAAAGGTGGTACAGGGCATCATGGGCTATCGCTTGAGCACAAGCATGTAATTTAACTCTTCCATCTGTGTGCACCGAACTCAGAAACGGAATTAGAGCGGAACCGGAGCCGTGAAATATCTTTCTGTGTTTTAACTGAGTTAACTTCTTCGATGTTCGTATAATTTTATAAATGTAATATGAACATCGATATTTCTTTCCAATTATCTCCAAACGAGTAAAACTTTCGGTAAAGTGGTATAGCAATGAGACTATCTGCCTCGATCGACATATTTGTTCAGAGGCTGGGCACAGGGCAAAAATTAATTGTTGGGTTGTAGATTTTGTTCAATGTTCAGTGGCGCAGGAGTATCGGGAATACGTTTCGTGGTATTGAGAAGTTGTGAAAATGATTCTACGCCTCAGCGCATCATGACAATTTCCTGTTTTCAAAAATGGCATCATTGGGCTTTATAAGTGGTACTAGTCGATTCCTCATACAATTATAAGACTGTTTTGTCTCCATGTTTTTTTCGATTAATCTACGGTCAGAAAAATCGAAAATATGTACGTATTTACGTTTTTCACAATTCTAGTTATTTTCCCTCCTGGAACGTTGCAGCTATATTTTATCAAAAAAGGTTATTCAACAATGAGCGTTGAACCATTTTAATACGGTGAGTTTTCATTTCACCCTAAAATGCGCTCGAGGCGGAAATTGTAGATGGACTTAAAGGGACAGTAAAGGCACCGTTGAATTCCCGCAAATTTCATGGTCTCGCCACGACTTTCGTCCCGTGGCAAGAAACAAAAGCATAGGGTGGGTATCGAACCCGCGACCTCACGATTGCTAGGCAAGCGTTTTACCGCTGCTCCACTTGGGATGATATCGGATAGAGCGCACACTATCTCTATCCCTACGTTGCTCGTAGAAATTGGATCAAATGAACAAGAATTTGTGTGTTTACTGTCCCTTTTATTGTTGTGTGCCTCCCTCGGGCGCAGAAAACGTTCAGGGGTTGTAACGTCTTTCAAAGAAGAGATATCAACTAAGAAGAAAGAAAAAAAATTGAAATAGATCAGGGGATGTATCATCTGTCAGATCTTGGTTTTCGAGTTTTCGTCCATCTCTTTTTCTTTTTTTTCATCGCACGGGAACGTTTTCACATCTCTCGTGACCAGAACCAAAATCTTGATAGGGATTCTCTTGGGCTTCGGAAGAAGCTCGTCATTAGGTGGCTTCATCTGTGAAACATATATTTTGGAAGGCATTTTCATACTGCTAAATGTTTTGGAAGGCATTTTCATACTGCTAAATGTTTTGGAAGGCATTTTCATACTGCTAAATGTTTTGGAAGGCATTTTCATACTGCTAAATGTTTTGGAAGGCATTTTCATACTGCTAAATGTTTTGGAGGGCATTTTCATACTGCTAAATATTTTGGAAGGCATTTTCATACTGCTAAATATTTTGGAAGGCATTTTCATACTGCTAAATGTTTTGGAAGGCATTTTCATACTGATAAATATTTTGGAAGGCATTTTCATACTGATAAATATTTTGGAAGGCATTTTCATACTGCTAAATGTTTTGGAAGGCATTTTCATACTGCTAAATGTTTTGGAAGGCATTTTCATACTGCTAAATGTTTTGGAAGGCATTTTCATACTGCTAAATGTTTTGGAAGGCATTTTCATACTGCTAAATATTTTGGAAGGCATTTTCATACTGCTAAATGTTTTGGAAGGCATTTTCATACTGCTAAATGTTTTGGAAGGCATTTTCATACTGCTAAATGTTTTGGAAGGCATTTTCATACTGCTAAAGGCACGGTAACTTGGTAAATGCAAACAAATTTATATGTTTCAGGTTGGATACGAAAGTTTCAACTATTACCGCTTTCTTGTATGAGACTGCAGCTTTCTTTTTGAAAGTGCATTTTGTGAATGCATTCGCCAATTCCGTGTACTCCCCCTCGACAAATTCAACCTGTACACACAAAAAAACTATAGTAATATATTAACTATCACCGACGCATCCAACATCGATGTTTCACATTACTGGCGATAAGAAAATACGACACGGAGAGAAATAGCCTTCCCAGATGTTCCCTTATTTTACCTCTAATTACCACAATTGTTGATAAACTATCAATCCTAGTACGTGTCAACGTCTTATTCACAAAAAGCAACAACAACAATCCGGAGGCCCGTGCCCATTTCTACAGTACCTTGTGGAATGACAGAACTGGCTGCCTCTCTCGCTGACCGCGCGGTGAATGGCAGAATGCAACTGCCGTATTTGGCGGAATGGAAGAATGGCAGAATTTTCTGCCGCGAAAAGTGGCAGAATAAACTGTTGGTGAAAAATTGGCAGAATGTTCCGCCATTCAGATTTTTTCTGTGTGTTTGTTTTTGAAACATTCTTTAATATTTGCGAAATTATCTCTAAGACCTAGTGGCTTACATACGTTTGTTAGATCCTCCGACCTTTACGGCAGTTTTGCGGGAAAATGCTGCAAATTTGCTGCACGACAAAATTGGTTTTGTAAAAATTTAAAAAATTACATATTCTGGCTGTGCGTACTGAAGTAAGAGGTAGCAGCTCCATACTTTCTATTGGGTGTCTAATGGCCCATGGAATGATTTACACGATTGGGCTAGATTTCATACTAACAAAGAGAATGGTGCAATTGAGAATAAGACAGACTAAGACAAACTGACCGCAGTGCCACCATTCGGGAATGTTCTCACGTCCATTGCGATTAAGTCTAGTATTCTTGCTGGAATCCCCTTGGGCAGAGGCTTCTCGACGGGCGGCTTTGCCTGTGGAATATGTCGATTTTGGTATTATTTTGGTACTGTTGAATGTTGCTAGAGGCACGGTAATTTGGTAAACGCGTATACATTTATATTATTCAAGTTAGATTCTTTTCATCATAAAGGTTCAACTATTCCCGGTTTCTCATCCATGACAGTAATCTTTCTTTTGTAGATGCACTTTGTGAATGAGTTGGTGTCATCTTTGTAGTCGCCTTTGACGAATTCAACCTGTAATTGATTCAACACCCTGCAATCAATATTTGCTTTAATATCGATGCAAATTAAGAGACCGGATAGGTTAGGATCGACCATCCCCATTCTTCTTCAATTTTCGGCCAGGCCGAATTTTCTTTCGGCTTGCCAAAATCATTTGCAGCTAACTAGTTTCATAAAGAGCGGTGTCGAATTTAAGCCGATTGTTTTCGGCTTATCCGAAATCTTAAAATTCGGCAGAATTTTCGGCTGTTGAGCGGTCGCTTTTTGAGAGGTAGCCACAAATTCGGCGTACTATTTCTAACGCCGGAAACTATTTGGCCTAGACAAAGGGATTTTTCATATTTTGGGAAAGAATTTCGGCCAGAGATCGTTCCATTGTTAGCTATCCTCTCGATCATTGCCCACTCATTCTCACTTCCCTGTGTGTTACGTCTGGTCTAGCACGCACCGCGAATTAGCAATTCTACTGACAGCTCAATTTTTTGTTCCGATCGTGTTCCGATTGTTCCTGGTAATGTTCCTCCTAGCAGGAACAGGACCAGGAAGAATCGGAACATGACCAGGAACATAAAATTTTGAAGTTGATGCTATTGTTTATATTTTGCATACATTTTATTCGTACTAATATTTAAAGACTGAGAATCTGGAATGGATTCCCAATGATAGTGCCGAAGACAGAGATGTCAACTCTCTTGGTTTCGTCGTGGATGAAACTTACCGTAACTCGAGACTGGAGGAACGCACGGGTCCTGCCAGAAGCAGTGAACTAGTTTTCGACTGCACAAAGGAATTCTCATCGAGAATTGCATCGGATGTCTCTTATATGAAGATCAAAGATCAACTCAATCTCTCCGAGACGGAAGAGGAGGGAAGAAAGTGTGGTGTCGGTAGGGACAACAGAGAGTTCGTCCAGGGTACTACCGTACATCAAGAGACCAGTACTATCCGTTACCCAAGTATGGAGGAGTCTTCAGATCCTGCCAAGAGCAACGGACAAGTGTTCGTGTGCAATGAGGAGATCTTTCGAGGAAAGATTGGACATCAGCTCACTCTCTCCGAGAGGGAAGAGGGGAGTTGGAGAGATGTCGGTAATGGGAACAGAGAGTTCGCCATGGGTAATACCGTACACCGAGAGATCATGCGTCATGATGGACTGAGTGTCGAGAGATGGTCGATGACCATGAAGAAGTGCATCTACGAGAAGAGAAGTGCATCGAGCGAGAAGAAGGACATCGTCGAGGACAACTACATCGTCTCGCGAGTCTCAACTACCACGACAAGTGCGACTACATCGAGTGCAATCGTCGAGTCTCGCCGTGCAACTTCAATCTCGAGCCCACGGAAGATGTGGAGAACGACACGAAGAAAGTTACTCTTAATGAGTCGCATCATAATTGACCATCATTACCCAGTACTACGATATTGATTCTTCACTACCGTATAAGTTGCCTTCGTACTATCGAAACTTCATATCGTCAGATATTCAATACTCGTATTTCATATCTTGTGGCGGAGGTGCTGTGTATGAGCCTTGTCATGTATCTGACCTAGCGAACTGTTCCGCACCCCGTTGTACACAGACATAACACTTGATATTGTCAAGGCGCCAAGTTCACACCGTTGCCTGAGTATCACCTATCCCGTCATGCAAATATTGGCTGCGTAGCTTGCGAGCGTTCCCGCATTTCCTACTTATTTAATTCTTGTCCTCCGCTCGCGTAGCGAGACGTCGTTATCCTTTTGCTCCCGTTATTATATAAATATTATTACTAAAACACCCGTTGTGCACAGACATAACACTAAACTTCAAGATTCAAATTTTTTTCTTACCCATAATGAAAAATTTGTTATTCTTTTATCTGAGGTTGAAGCACAAAGGTTTGAAAAGCAGAATTATTTCCCATATTTTTGCGCTCTTTTTAAGCTCTTCCTGGGCTCTGTAGCCTGTCTGTGAACAAAATTACGTCGATTCCGGCTTCATAACCGGGAAATTACTAAAACCCGGTTTTGAAGCCTGGGACCTGGATATATTAAAAAAAAAATTTTTAAGTTTCATCGAAATAGTTTTAAAAATCAATTTTAAAAGTTTTCCCCCCCAGGAGGTCGGTTTTCATGCGATACCTGTCACTTGTGGATTACATAAACAAATTATCTGCGAAAATGACTGTCACACTTTAGCACAAAATTTGAATCAAGATTATGTGAAATAGAGACGATCCTCTCTTCCCATCTCGCTCGCCATCAAATTCTGTTCCGGTAACCACCCGAACAAAAATTTAACTATACAGAGAGCTGTGATATTCGAAAAAACGAGATTCTTGTGCGGCCTCAACAGGCGCTCCACGTGTAATATGAGCATGCCTATCGTCATCATCACCTTCGATAACCCCAAAATGCTTAGTTTCAAAGAATCGATATATTTTTTACTTATTCTTTGACGAACAGCCTAATATCGAACCTTGCACTTCCTTCCCGCTTTCTCGTTCCCTGCAATGTACTGGTGTTCTCCGTCACTGAAGCCGTGGGCGCTGATGTTGATGAGCCAGAGCGCACCACCATCCACTCTGCCGATCGTGTCTGGCTTTCATCACCTTAATATAAGAGAGGAATCACGAGAAAAGCGACCATAGCGCGGCAGTAGAAATTTTTGCCACCGAATTGGCTCTAAAGAGAATGCAAGGTACATTCAACAGTGCTCTATTTGATGGCGTTTACCGTTTTTCGTTAAACGTCCTATTTTTTGAGTACGAGAGTGTCAAAGTGACGACCCTCTGATTTTCTACCCCGACTGTACCTCGGCAAAAACTTCATAACTTTTTTTAAAATATGGATATGAAGTTCTAATTTTTTTCACTAGATAGAGGAATAGATTCTGCACTTTTCCTATAAGAAAAAATATTTTTCGATAAATTTCAATTTTTTGAAAATTCAGTATGTCAAAACAGTCGTAACTTTGCTAATCGGAAAAAGAATCATACGGCTCTATGCGGCATTTGTAGAGCATAATTATGATTAATTTTCTTGCATATATCAGCCAGATCGATACATGTGAGAAAAAACGGCGCTGCATTAAGTATCGGGTGCTTAAAACGACCTACCTGGAAAAACTATTTTCGACGGTTGGACCTGTCTCAAATACATCCAAAACTATTCTAAATACTCAAAAATGAATTTTAAAAATTTGCATTACAGTATAATCATCGATTTAAAGCTATTAATAGATACTGACTTTGCGAATTGAGACGAGGTGGGTTCTTGCACCGTACACTCGAGTAGATCACTTCTGCAAAAAAACCGGTTAGTTTGTTCCGTTGGTTCCGGGGAAAAAAATACAATCAACTGACGTATGGAACTGATCACATGCCTCGAATACGGCCAGTGCATCGTAGTACAAATTATCTTCGGAATGTTCTCCCGAGCTGATACCATATCCCGAGTAGTCGCAATTGACTATGTCGCAGTCGAAGAACCTAAAATCGTAACTCGTTTTCCGTGTAAGACCGCAATGCGAGGACAAGGTAGGTGTCACAACTAATTCAAAATCTTCGAATAAGACTCAAATTTTTTTATGAAAAATACATAACATTTGTCTAAACTGGACGGTGCAAATCATGGGAAGGCCAAAATAAAAGATCACCAAAATGTCAAATTTCATCAGAGTTTGATGCTCTTTCGAACAATATACTGAAATAAAAAAAAAATTTAAAAAGTTGTTAAAAATTTTCAGAACTTGACTGTGAATGGGAAGAAGACCGATCCAGCCGAAATGATCTGTCTATACTGAGAATAATGATCATGACCCCTGAAACCACATCCTCACCAGATAGCGTTACCGCCTGATGTTATGAATGATTGAATTGAATTGAATTGACATTTCGGGAAATTATCATGTTAAAACGCTTTCTTCGTAAGAGCGGAGTGACGAGTCGGGTAAAGTTGCACAACTCGGTCAAAATGATCGCCCGGGGCTAAAACTTTTGTAACATGACCCCTAAGGGTAAGGTGTGCCATAACCATAATATTGACCCGAAAACTCAAGTTTTGACCTACCAAATCGATTTTTTTTCAAACTTTTGATTTTGATGTAGTGTTGTATATCAATCGAAAGAGCATAAAAAGTTATGCCAGAATCTATGTTTATACTGGATTCGAACCAGGAGAAGGCTGAAATCTTGTAAAATCAGAATTTTTTTAGTGAAACATCGATCTGGAAGGTAGGGTGAAAATGCTGGCCAGGTAATCATTTTATTATGTAAGATGTCCCATCCAATCAAATGTGCAAACAAATTTCTGTACTTTAAAAATAAAAATCTCTGAAATGGATGAAAATTTTTCGCTTAATAATTATTTCTGAAACCATGAGCATTCAGTTTGGCGAGATATTTTGCACATATCATACACTTATGGTACTACATCAATTGGCAAAAGAATAGCAACTTTGGGAATTAAATTATTTTTCGAAAAAACCATGAACCCGGTTCATGGTCCAAAACTGAAAATTTTCTTCTGTTCAAGAAAACCGATCATTGATAGCCACAAGGTGGCAAACGGTCTGAAATTTAGTATCGCCCCTAAACTGCTTCTGTGACGTGATTTGAGCATAAATAAGCGAACAAAATATTTGCAGTTTTGGACCATGAGTTTTGGACTCGGGTTCATGGTTTTTTTCGAAAAATAATTTAATTCTCAAAGTTGCTATTCTTTTGCCAGTTAATGTAGTACCTTAAGTGTATGATATGTGCAAAATATCTCGCCAAACTGAATGCTCATGGTTTCAGAAATAATTATTAAGCGAAAAATTGTCATCAATTTCAGAGATTTTGATTTTTTTGCGACTTGAAATTGTGGACCGATCAAAATGATATTAACAGTAAGCTTGCTTAAAAATATCATATGCATATTTTGAGGCTATTCTCGAAGGAGTGGGTTCTCGTAGGAACGAGATTTTCAACGCCTAATTTTAGAGTCGTAGTTTCTAGATGAAAACATTTGAAATTGTTTGATAAATTCAAGAAATGTATCCTCACTTGGAGATTTAGAGCTCTATGTTTCGCTAAAACAGCCAAAAAAAATTCGATTTTGCTTTATTTCTGTCTTCTCCTGGACTCAAATCCAGCAAAAACATAAATTCTGGCATAACTTTTTATGCTCTTTCGATTGATATACAACACTACATCAAAATCAAAAGTATGAAAAAATCGATTTGGTAGGTCAAAACTTGAGATTTCGGGTCAATATTATGGTTGTGGCATACCTTACCCTTAGGGGTCATGCTACAAAAGTGTTAGCTCCGGGTGATCATTTTGACCGAGTTGAGCAACTTCACCGACGTTCTTGCAGAGAGTCAAAGCAAAGCAGCGCCGTTTTTTCACATGTCTCGATCTGGCTAATATGTGCATGAAAATTAATAATAATTATGCTCTACAAATGCCGCATAGAGCCGAATGATGCTTTTTCCGATTAACAAAGTTTGGACTGTTTTGACATACGTCGAAATGCCGGAACTTTCCCAGATCAGTGCCAGGCCACGCCCCCTGTGCTCTACCCCTCGAGAGAGGGTGGAGCCGACCTCCCGCCCATCCATGGGGAAGGGCGAGAGGCAGTTCAAAATAGCCGAGCAATCGGCATTCAATGGCTGCGCCGAAGAGTTCCAGTACGCACTGAACTGCCTCTTAGCGGGCGAGCAGTATGTCTAGGGAACGCGCGCTTTACCCGAGACGGGGCGCGCTCATGAGAGGGCGGAGTTTGCGCAGCTCCCTCTTTACCGCCCCTCCCCTCTCTGATGTGTCTCTCGCCTGTCAAACCCGTCTCGAGTAAAGCGCGCGTTCCCTAGACATAGTGCTCGCTCGCATCAATGTGTACTGCAACAAAGCAGCGAAGCTTTCGCCGATTGGAAGGTGATTGCTCGGCTATTTTGAATGCCTCTAGCCCCTCCCTCGGGTTGGGCGGGAGGTCACCTCCTCCCCTCCTCTCCTCGGGAAGGGAAGGGGGCGGGGCCTGGCATTGATCTAGATGTTAAAAAATGAAACCGTCCCTAATGAATGAACCGGGTTTCAGTTTGAAATTGATCAATTTAATTGAATTTACCAAAGTGAGCAATAATCCCTAAATTCCGTGCACATCGTGCGTTGAAAACTCAGAGGAGCAGAGGAGAGGTGTGTCAGATCAAAAAATTGTGAAGGATGAATGCCTACGATACCCTGAATGACTACTAAGGATAATTCAGGGTATGTCATGTTCCTTCCTCGAAGTTATAACCACATTAGGAAGCGTCGAATTCGTACACCACGAAAGTTCAACTGTGCATATAAGACGGGTTCAGCTAGTTTGTTAACCATTTTTGTTACTGTCACGTTTTTTCCAGAATTTTACAGAGGAGGGGAAGGCGATATTAGCTGGCTTCATTAAACGTACTATCTAGTTAGATGGCATTAAAAACGCGAGATATTTTGTTGAATTTCATTATTGCAATAAGTAAATCATGACACTCCTATCACCGTATACTTTCCACAGTGAACTGATGGTGTTTGCACAGTACAAGAGATTGGTAACGTACCACTTTGGCAAAAAGTATATCTCAACCTATCATGCCCATGTTTGGATCCGCCATTTATCCACCGTGGATAAAGTGGTTTATGCTATCTGCGATTTTTTCACCGTGAAATAATGGTTGTTACCAATCTGCCATCATTTCACCGTGAAATAATGGTTGCTCTTCTCTTCTTCAAGTGCGGCAAAATGTCGTACTTCGGCAGAGATCGAACCAGGGTCGTACGGGTGCCAGTATATCGCTCTACCGACTGCGCTACAGGCGCCGATGTGATGGGAGCGCAGGGAGAGACTCGTCTTCCGAATAACGACGATACATGCTGCACCCGCTTTATCGAGTTTCACAACGTGCGTAAGGAAGTGTGTCTCAAATGTATGTAGTAAGATGTCCAGACTCTTTTCAACGTCCATACTCTTTGTCTATCCCTCTATGATTTGATTACGATTTATTACGATTTTCGATGCACTCATCGGGTATTTGATTCCCACTGCCCCACAGTGAGAACTCATTATATCAAATATTCGTGGGACATCATCCTTTATAGAACTTTGTTTGGTGAACTTTGTTTCTTTTTTAGAATGTCAAGTGTACTATATGCTAATCAAAGCATAGAGAAATAGACAAACTGTCTGGACATTTTACGAGATATATACTTTTAAGACACACTTCCTTACGCACGTTGTGAAACTCGATAAAGCGGGTGCAGCATGTATCGTCGTTATTCGGAAGACGAGTCTCTCCCTGCTCTCCCATCACATCGGCGCCTGTAGCGCAGTCGGTAGAGCGATATACTGGCACCCGTACGACCCTGGTTCTATCTCTGCCGAAGTACGACATTTTTGCCGCACTTGAAGAAGAGAAGAGCAACCATTATTTCACGGTGAAAAAATGGCAGATAGCATAAACCCACGGTGGATAAATGGCGAATCCAAACATGGGCATGATAGGTCGAGATATCCTTTTTGCCAAAGTGGTACGTTGCCAATCCCTGGTACTGCATAAACAACGCTGCGGACAGAATTCGGATTAAGGAGCTCCAAAAAGAGCCATGACTTGCTCATTGAAATCACGGAGTTCCGTAAAATATCTCGTAATTTTATGGTCTTGTAGGACAGCCTCTTCCTCCACGGTGAAAAGACATGGCAAAAACAAAAATGGTTAACAAATTAGGTGAACCCGTCTTATATCCCGAAATACAAAGATCCGAGAATTTTTTCACTATTTTTCCCGTTATGAGCAGGTCCCAATAAACAATAAGCAATAATTACTTAAAAGTTAACGAATAATGCGAAATCCGATTTTTGCATTCTCTACTAAGAAGCACCGAGTAACGGTTCGAATAAATGCAAAAGATTCCTCCACTAGGAACACGGCAATAGTTTATGCAATAATGGATAAATATATCGATTTCCGATAGTACTCTAACAATACTAGAACCGCATGGGAAGAACAATCCGGATCTTAAATCCTTGCAATTTCTACGCTTATATTTTCCGTAGTGCGCGATTCACTGAGCGAGGGAAACAAACTCTCCCACATGGGATGACGAAGAGAGGAGAGAGAGGAGAATCCATTGTTCTAAGCGAGAGACCGAGAGAAGGAAAGGAGTGATTCGGTTTGTCTGCTGGCACATTGCCACTTGCCCGCATCGAATCTAATTTTGCTAATCGATATTTGCAATTTGCCATCAAACTTTCCTGGTTGGTATTTACAATTTGCAATCCCAATTTTCAGCACAGCTTATGCGCCAGAATGGTGTAGGGCTCGACGCCCAATGCGTAGAACTCACCATTAGACTTTGAAAGACTTTGAAACGATAAATAACAAAACTAGTTGCGTAAGACATAGGTGGTATTCTTATTTTCCCGTAAATTCTCCGTATAACCGGTCTCGCGAGTAGATACTTATTACATCCGGCAACTAGTTGCATAAGCGGCATTTGGAAAAAAAGAATAATTAAATCTGTCGGAAAAATTAACTGTAGATGCTTCTTTTGCATGGCTCCCCTCATATTGATCATGTTCCTCGCATGATCGACCTACTGCAATTTCCTTATAAGTAGAATACGGTAGGTTAGACTATCGAGAACTGACTATATTTCTGGTAAGTGCCTGCATTATGACCGTTCTGCGGCATTTGACATTTGCAGAATTTGACTTTCAGCTTTTCTAATATGCTATAGATTTTGGTAAAGGGACTGGCGTTGGGCGTCTGTCCAATAAAGATAATTTATAAAATATATCACGACAAATTGTACTTAACATAAACATATTGAAAACTAACAGCCACAGTGCAATCCCCAGCATTAGTAGTCTTGAAATGGGCACATGTAGGCGATTTCGACGTCCGTGTTAGCTTCGAATTTGGAAACCCACCAACTCCTGGCGCCGACATGGTGAGAAATGAGGGAGGAATAAATTATCTCCTCTTCTTTCATAATTTTCAAAAATCAATTTAAAAAAGGTCATTATTCTAAGTTATTACCCGTGGATTGTTTTAGCACTTCCCGCATCATTCGCAACTACCGCTCCGTTTATTGAAAATGAGGGGGGATAAACAACTAGTTGTTCCGCCTTTCGAAGTATACCCTCCATTCCGTCGCGCATTCTGCATTATTTTGAAAGGTCCCGAACGGAAAGGTGCGAATTCGGCGAGCAGCATTTGAAATCCATCGCACAACTTGTGGATCAAAAATCCGGCGCACATCGCGCCTTGAAAAGTCGGAGCGTGCAGTGCACTTACTCTCTTACATTGCTTCCCCTTTTAGTATCAGTGTGCGAAAAAGGGAATAACTGTCAGAGAGACTCAGATACTCGAGTGTGTCTGATCCTGTGTATGTTGTAGTGTTGACGAAACGAAGCAAAAAAACGAAATTTTCGCCTGCGTGAGGTTTGACTTTGTTTTCGAACCATACACAAGTACATAATCTTGTCGGGGGACCGGAAGTGAACCCGCGGAGCAAAACGACTTTCGATTCGGTCCGGGTACCGGGAAAATCGGACACGGAGTAGGCCATCCATCGTCGATTTCAATGACTCACTTCTCTCGTTGGTGTCATCGTCAAACGTCGTTCTTCTCGTAGAGACCACTGAGGCCGAGTGGTTGTGTCGAACAACGTCTCAAATTTAGTTTCATTACTAATCAAATATTAACGATCCCAAATATTGCTCTGTGGTCATTGTTTGTTTTCTCTATCACTCACACAAGAAAAAGTACTGTTGGATTTCCAATCGGATCTTTGATATTTTGTTGTAGTCAGAGAAACTTGAAGAGGAAATGCGAAAACTTACGTTTGAAGTCGATTATTGCTGGTGGCTCATCTGGAAGACTCTTGAAGTTATTGAGCTGCAAAGTACAAATGTGGAAATAAATAATTGGAGGAACATCGAAAAATCAGTTTCGTTTTTCGTGGACTCGTCCGCTTCAGTGCATAAATATGAACACTTTCACGCGCAACGAGAGAAAAAAGAACGAGGATACAGGCTCAGAACGAGACGGGGTCGTACGGTGTACTACGGTACTCAGACAGAGTGCGACGGAATACGGGAGTTAGGCAGGATACGATGGACTACGGTAGTAAGTAAGGGTGCGGTGGAGTACGGTAATCTGTGAGGGTAACGTGTACTACGGTAGTCAGACAAGGTACTATGGAATTCCGTAGTCAGGCAAGGTACAGTGGATAACGTAGGACGTAAGGGTACGGTGGAGTACGGTAGTCAGTGAGGATAAGGTGGAATACGGTAGTAAGTAAGGTACGGTGTACTACGGTAGTCAAACAGGTTACGCCGAAAATGGTAGGCAGGCAGGGTATGGTGGACTAAGGTAGTAAGTCAGGGTACGGTGGAGTATAGTAGGTAGACAGAGTACGGTGTGCGACGACAATGTAATCATACGAATGCCACTGAACGTACAGATCAGACATATCAATATCACTAGGGTTAATTATTTTGGTTTCGTAAGTGGTCAAAACAATAATGGCAATTCAAGAGAAGAGATATGCTAATTGTCTTGTTCCAGAACGAGAGTGATTCCCCCTCTTTCCGGAATGATAGCTCGCCCTCTTATCATTTGCATGCGCTAATCTGATCAGGCCATGCTAATTGGTAGTCAAATCCTCCTCTCATACGAGAGCGAAGAGGAATTTGCATTGGTGAGAGACGATGGGGGATGTTTCAAGTCTGCTTAGAATGAACAGGGCGCATTTCGGAATGCGAGTTCAAAGCGGGCGGGCACACACAAAAACTACAGCGAGAAATTTAAACGGATGTGGTCTCGGCACGGAGGAATTGAACACCAATATTTGTATGCTAAATGCCGGACTCGGGTCGCCAGTCCGGCTTTTCAAATCCTTTTCAGTCTGGCTCCGGCTGCCGCGCCAAATTAGCAAAAAAACGTATGCAAATTCATATTCGAGCCGTTTGCCAAAGAATCGAGTGAGGGCTGGCACACTCAAAAAATGAAAATGCTCTGAAGCTCCGTAGTTCGAGGATATCGATGAAGCTGATCGCATTCGCCACTATTACATCATTCATACCTCATAAAGGAATACAATGTTTAAAAGTAGTCCTATCTTGAAAAAAACGAAAAGTACACGAACTTTCGGGACACCATAATGCATATTATGTATTTGCACAAACGGAACTTACTGCATGACACATGAAGCTCTTATTTCCGAATTGAACTATTCCAACGCTGAATCAACTGCAATGTGAAATGAGGACTAGTAGCCTTACGATTACTGAATCAATACAATGGAACACTCCACATGCCAAATCAAACGTTCCTGGACGACTTCAACAATTTACATTCTGAACCATGTGGTGTAGTCGTCCGACGAATACAAAATCACGCAAAAGGAAAGTACCGCATGTAAATCCGAACCATCTGATCGAATTGAATCAAATTGTAACCGGAAAGGGGCACTGTGGAAAATTTGGAGTGGTTGTCCGACGAATACTAAATAATACTAAACCAGATCAGAGAGAGAGAGAGAGAGAGAGAGAGAGAGAGAGAGAGAGTCAGTCTCGTATGATCCAATCATTATTCCGAGAGACGGTAATAAATGAGGGAGTTTAACTGTGAGCATTTTGCCACGCGTAGGGGGCTACCCTCACGGAAATGAAAAGAGAAGTTCAAAGTTTCAAATGTTTATTGTTTCTGAGCGAGAAAGAGCGAAATATAGGGAGGGTTCTTTTCTTTAACCAGGAGTAAAGGGCGGTGGTCGCCGGCTGGCAACTGAGTGACTGATTATGCCGTATATGCCTAGTTTGCGTGCACACTGAAAAGCGCATTGTTCCGCGCATGAAAGTATGCTGAAGACGGAACTACCTTTACCTTTACCTTTTTTTCTTTTCTCTTTACACATTCTCTCGCCCATCACAGCTTTCCGGAGTTGATACTGGACTGTGGAAAAAAACAAGATTTCGGATAAGTTTCAAGAGTTTGATTTATTGTCACTTCTTTTCGTAGAGTTCAGTGTCTCATTCTGAAACACTATTCTGAAACTAATTCTAGACAATTTTCTTTTCCCATAATGGCAATGATAATTGAATGTGCCTGATCTGTATCATCGTTATTTACTGCAGAGAGTTTCTTCTCTTTATTTCAATCACAGGGAAGGATGCCAATATACAGAGAGGGGAGTGACATAATTCGACAGAAAAGAGTAATGGACTGAGAGTATGCTAAATCGAGAGAGACTCTCTCACTTTCGCACACTCTGTCATCCTGGCCCCTTTCTGTTGGTTTGCGGGGCAGAAGGCTGTCTCTATGGACACCATTGATCGATCATCATGATCTCCATGGGAGAGTAGTTCTTTTCAACTATCCTCCAATCTAGCTTCTCCAGTGCCTCTCGAGGAGATTTTGCCGTGTGGAGAGCCTGAAAGTGGAATTGAGACGTCATTTCAGGGGGTGAGACTGAAATTTGCATACAATGAACTTATCCCTATACTGCTTTCGCAAAACGATTCAATATGGAACTGTGTAAAACAAATATATCTACAAGTTAGTATCTATAAACATGGCATAACAATCTTATTATTATTAGTTTTTTTAAAAAGTGTCGACATACAGTAAGAATTGCTCTTCTGGTGGGGTCGACAGACGCTGCATATCCACTGCCCGGAACGGCAAAATGAGAGCAACTCGAGGCCGTGCCAGGTCCTTCATCATACCGCATTGTCCTCCTGCCAATTTCCTAATTATTCTCTCACTTTCAATAACAATTCACCGTTCTTCTCAGTTCTACTGCACAAAGGAACGACGATCGCGAATTTGTCCTTGGACATCCACGGATCGTGTTGTGCAGCAATTACAACTTCTTCCACTTTGAAAGATTTACCCTTGCAATTCTGGAACAATCAAAATCAGAGCCCTGAAGATTAGCTAGAACAGACAAAAACCGAATTTTGCGTAGCTTCTGTGGGTCGTCATTTGCTGCGAGTCTCTGGTGTTTACCAAAGATGAATCCATTACAGTTAATAAAGATAAGCCAGATCACTGGCTCTTTCTCCATTCCTTCTCTCATCATCCGTCTCATATTGTCCATTATCTGCAGTTATCGTCTCATTTCATATTTCTCTAAATCGCTTTCGTTAAGTTCTCACTTCGCAGTAGCAATTCCAGTAGAATGGGCTTTCAGGATGCTTTTCTTGACCTCTGAGAGAAAGATATAAATAAAAACGTATTATCAACTATTCCACACTATAAATAAAAACGTATTATCAACTATTCCACACTCATGTTTCCTAGTATTTCAGCTCGTGTATTTTGTCAGATTTTGCTTACATTTTAATTTACTTTACTTCATATTAGCTGCCTCACGCTGTAAGTCCTAGATTTCGGCAGCAAGTCATGAATAAAAAGATTTCTCTCAGATAATGCTATTTTCGAGAAGAGTTGAACTTGCTAGTTCTTTTCCCCTGACATCCATACAATGAAGTTAGACTAACCGCGCGTCCTCCTGTTGGAAAGATATCGACTCCTTTACAAATGAAGTCGATTACTCTTACTTCCACATTCGGCTTCTTCTCTACTTCAAGTTTCTGAAGAAGAAAATGTTTCAATAGGAACTTTGATTGCAGAATCTTTTCACTTTTCCACTCTTCGATCCGAGTTTGCTGAAGTGGCCGCCCATCACAGGAAGAGATAGAGGAAATGAATGGGAGCAAAGAAAGAGGACCGAGCGATAGTAATGTGGCGTTAGTTTTCCGGAAAAGCTCTTGGAAAAACGATCGAGAGTGTTAATTTTTCCGCAAGCTTTTCCGGAAAAGTAGTTAGATTTGAATTCCCGCATTTTCTGTATCTCGGCTCCTATTGAAGCTAGCAATTAGAAAATTTGTTTTTGGGTTACTTTTCGCATTTGGACTTCATTATCCAACTTTGGTAAGCCTAGCTGAACTGGGAGCCGAGTTATGGCCGAAAATCAATAATTGCGGGAATTCAAATATTTAGCTTTTCCGAGCCCGCCGTGAGAAATGGAAAAGAAAAAACTAACACTCCTTTTAGCTTTTCCAAGAGCTTTTCCGGAAAACTAACACCGCATTAATGCAGACGAGACAAAAAAATTAATCTACCTACAAGAGCGTAATTTCCATTTGAGCCTTATTATTTATTAGTTTCCATAGTTTGTACACTATTAATATAAACGGTGTCTGCATATTTCTTAAAGGATTGCTATTTTCACTGGTGTGAGATCTGTAGCGGTGAGTGGGTGATCGCTCCATTTTTGATGCCGAAACAATTGATCTCCTACAAACTATGAAATATCTCATCTTCAGATACCTATTCAGTCTATAGTTGATATTGATGATCCCATTTGATGTTTTCCTTCCGTTTGTGGTTTAATGGCGTGATGTCTTTTTAGTGTACTTTCTCTCCTCTGGTTCAATCAACTATTTATCTGTACATTTCTTTGATCCTCCTTCTCATTATCCATTATCTTTATTCGCAAAAGTCGATCGTACTGCAATCTGCAGCAGTTTCCCCTTGTATTCCTCCACTTCAGTCGTCAGTTGCTGCACTTGCTTCTATTTTCAATTAGATTGAATGCCGAGAGCAAATTCACGCGTTGAGTTTCACTCAACCTACACAACTGAAGTAAATTTAAGATCTCTTTCTTTTCTTTTCTCGTCTCAAACCTCATTGAACCTGACACTTCCGAGCTTGATGGTATGCTGCAGAATTCGGAATACCTCCAATACAGTATCCAGCGAACTGCACGCATCGAGATAAAGGATAACATCGTTGGAAATCGATGAATAAGTGCGAAAGCTATAGCAGCTGATGGAGTCATCGGAGTCCTTTTGTTCCTTCGCGCACAGTTGAACAAAAAAAGTTAGACCATCATCAATCTGCAATAAACATGTGAATTATCTGATGCGTTTTGTTAATTACATCATTTCTTCTTGTTAGTGCATGTTCTAACAAAAATGGCTTCGATACTCTAGCTTTGAGAATGCTCGATCAATACCTCCTCATATATGTCTACCACCATCATTTCGCAATTCCTTTTCGCCACAGAATCCAATGTGCATCTCTCCGCTTCGACCATTCTTTTGCTGACTCGAACATTCAATCGATCTTTCAGATTAAGTTGAGATATGACACGAGTGAGAACTTCGATCGGGAGCGTCTCCAGTGTCTGCAATTTAAATCAGTTTACGATATTCGTGACCCCTACTGTAATTAGTATCACGGCTACAGTAATCTCGAATGGGATTACAGTAATCAAAATCATCTAATCGCTCACAACTCCTACTCCATCCTGAAGAAGATTATTTCGTTCCTCGTGTACCTCACTGTTCAATTGATCTCTGAGCGAGAGAGCCTAAAAAGACTACTGTACTCAATTTGAATAAAAGTGGAAATATCGCAGAATCATAGGCGGTTCTCTGGAAGGTGAACCAAACTATCGCTCATTGACCCTGCAGTATACCTCTTCCATCTCTTTCTTCAGCCTTTCAATGGTATCATCGACTTCACCGCGCGCCCGCATCTTCTAAATGTGTAATGATTATCCAAATTGATCTACCATAATTCAGTCGAGACACGATGAACACTTACCGTACTTAGCCGTTTCTCTTTCTCCTTTATTCTTCTCTTTTCTTCATCTTCTCCCACAAGCATCAGAAACGAGAGTAAAGAAAAGAGAATCTGCTCAGAAGAATACTGTAGTGCGATCAGGGTATACTGTAGGGCACATATGTACGGTTGGGTCAGATGCACAATCGATAGCACGATAATACTTACCATTAGATGCGCAGTCAACCGTCCGGTTGATGAGATGAAATCGATAATGAGGAAGAAAAGTGGAGAGACAAAGGAGAAAGGAAATCTAATTACACAGGGATAAAGTGGAAATTATGATAAGTTCGAGTATCAAGAATTGTTCAAATTATATTTTCTTACTCTGAGTCTTGATGCCGAACGCCCAGGATAATGAGCGAGAGAATGTGCAAAAATGGGAGATTTTTATTTATTTTAGACACTATTTTACCCCCTGTACCGTTTTTAGTGATTTCACTTTGTGACTGAATGGAGTGTTGTTTCTAATGTTCTTTCTCTCCACTTGTTCAATCAACTATTTATCTGTACATTTCTTTGATCCCTCTTCTCATTATCCATTATCTTCATTGGGAAACGTCGATCGTAGTGCAATCTGCAGCAGTTTTCCTTTGAATTCCTCCACTTCAGTCGTCAGTTGCTGCACTTGCTGCACCAGTCGCCACTTCTCCTCCTCCAGCTGCTCTTCCTGAACAAATTTTTAAACGAATTTAAATTTCACTCGTCCAATACGTAGCTGAGCGCTATTTATAATATTTCGTCTGCACCTAAGATCGTCAGTGGAAAAGATGAGTTTTTCTTCATTATTTCTTCCCGACATAGATTCTTTCCCTCACTTCTTTTCCCATTTCCTTCCTTTTCATCTTCATTCTCTCTCTATATTTCTTCGCCGCTGCTCTATTCTGCTTCCTAATTCGAGTCGCCATTTCTTCCGCGTCCATCACCTCAATTAACTTATTTTAAAATATGAATTAAATCAGTTCCGAGAAAATTGGGTGAAATGAGAGAGAAAACTAATAATCAAATATCCAACTTTTCTCTTTTTCTTCGTTGTCTCCGATGGGTCAACTCGTAGAGGAAGCTGACGTTTTCTCGGCATTTCCAGATTCCTATAAAAAAGTTATCACGAGACAGATTTTTAGCATCATTCAATTGTTTAAAAGAAAAGTACTGCCCTTCCCTACCCACATATAGGATCATTTATCCTTCCTCGTTTCTTTAATTGCCGTCACACCCTTCGTTGTTGTATCAAAAAATAAATAAATATGTGCAGTCTCGTAAACGATAGAATCTTACAGAGGAGTGGCTCTTCTTCCACAGCATATAAGAAATCCCTCTTCCTCTTCTTCGTGCTGCATTTCCATGGCTGCAGCATCTGCAGCAGCTGCAGCTCCGTCCTCGTCGGTCGCAGACTTTCTCGCTCTCTTTGTAGCTGGCGGAGAGAGAACCTTCTCCTGAAATCAACAGAAAAATCATTTTAACTATTTTCTCACCAATTTACAATTTTACTACCGATTCAAGTTTACGACAAAAAATCGGGCGATTTTCTAAAAAGTTATATTTCGTTTTTGTTACGCTAAAATTTGATAGTTCGCTAAGAAAGTTTCCCAATGAAATTTCTCGGGATGGTTCGAAGTGAAAAAAGTTCCAGTAAAGAAATCGTTCAGATATTATAGACAAACATGGTACAATAAACTCGTCGTACCTTCTCCTTCTCCTTCTTCATCTCAATTCTCACGCTCGAGATTATTTCATCGATAAAAGCGTGAGTAAGAGGAATTTGAGTGGAAGATTCGATGACTTCCTCATCGGAATCAGAAGAAGAAGAAGAGATTGAATCGATTGAAGGACATCTGATTTTTTTATTGCAACGAATTGAATTATCTGTAGGAGACAATATCAGAGTCTCTATCAACATCGAAAATACGATCAGAGGTTTTTGTTAGGCTACGAACCAAATAGTGTCTCGTTTGTCCATCATTTTTGCGAGTAGTGATGCCAACGATAATACCTCTGGACACAGTCTGATCTGTGGTGACTCTCCTCGTTTCTCTGGTCAGCAATAGAAGGAGGAGATGAAGTGGTTGAAGGGGAAAGGGGAGTTGTCGATCGATTGGAATGAGACGACCAAGAGGGAGAAGAAACTGATGATAGAAGGGTTCTGAACGGGAAGAAAGTTATCAAAAACGCAAAAAGGATCTCAAAATCCGGAAAATTGAGTAGTTTCCGTGAGTGACTTTATTTCTTTTATTGTCCAAATTAAACGTGCCATTCTTTTAATTTATGTTATTTCATGGCGTTTCCTCGTGACTCGCGTAAATATTCTATTATAGAGTCGCAGATCATTGGGAATGTTCAGTATTTGCACTCTTTTCTTATTTATTTTGAGCTAAACAACTTTGCGGGGCCCAAAAAAGGTAATCTGGTCAATTTGATGAGGCTCACGGTGTCTTCAATAGATGTTCGACCACGGAGGAATGAGTGAATGCAGAAGGCGAATTTCCATGTGGGAATTGAGTGAGAGTGCTGAGAGTGGCGTAGCCACCATTAGTCACTGAAATATTATGGAAGATTGAAAAGTACGGTTATTTTTTGTTCAGATATTCTAATTACAGAAATAGAAAACGAAGATACATTGAACGCAGAATAACATTGTTTGGCCATTTCGTCATCACTATGCAATCTCTTCGAGTGAAATCACAACTAATTGTGATGCACAAAATATAATCGATATCAGAAAATTGAGTCATTCCTATCCAATAGCAGCATGGAATATGAGATAAATGAGTAATGACATTACCTCCGGGTGATCTAAGTCTGCATGCAAATCGGAAGGAATTGAGTATCATTTGACACCCTCGTGTCATCTACGAATGGAGTGTCAATGAACTGACTTTCTCACTCTATCGATAAACGACTCTAGAGATAAGGAGAAGAATGCTTAGAGTGATAACTGATGCATCGATAGGGATTCGGTCTAGATGGCTATGCTCTAGCTCAAAAGAGCAACCAAACACTCACAGATATGTTGTTTCCAAAAATATAACCTTTTAGAAATCAAGGAATTGTGATTTTAATAAGATGAAGAATTGTGCAATGAGGGATGTCATGAAAAATATTTATTCTAACCGGCGTATATGGAATTTGTACAACACAAGTCGAATTTAGCACTGTTTAACAGAAATAAGTAGATAAATGTTTACAGAATCAACATCAATGATGTTTTGGCTTGACATTTACACGTTCTCTGCCTAAATTCGATGAAAGATTTGGTGGTGAGGCAGAGATGTTTTAGCTAGCGAGTCGAATAACGAATAGTTTGACAGAATCTAGTATCGAATCATTGCACCATCAGGAGATTATCGATCGTTTCCTCAGCGAAAGCAGAAACCGGAAACTAGAGGAAGATCACCGTAATATGAGAGAACAAATAATATGTACAGGAGGAATGTGAGCATGGTATGTACAGTATAATCAGCGGTGACCTATGATATGACTGAAAATCGATCGATGAAAGCTCGGCTACCGTAATCGAGATGAGATTATCACATTGGAGCATAGTAGCCTTGA
This sequence comes from Pristionchus fissidentatus, assembly GCA_036245785.1. NCBI lineage: Eukaryota > Metazoa > Nematoda > Chromadorea > Rhabditida > Neodiplogasteridae > Pristionchus > Pristionchus fissidentatus. Next base: position 31,949,043 of record BTSY01000004.1, read on the forward strand.
CGATTCTTGATTTCGAATGCAGCACGAGACAGACTCTGCAATATATCACCGTAGATTCATCAATTATATCTCTGCCCCAGCTCACGACCCTGTCTACAATATCCGGCACGCGTGGGCAGCAAAATATAGAAATTTTTCGTAGATGGCTCCCCCACGGTTTCACTCGATTGGCAGTGGCATAGTGACCCAGAATTGACCAACTCCCCAAAAATTTAACTTCTCACATCTTGACACACACAGTTCCCCACTATCAGGTTTCCCGAAAGTACAGAGTGCCCCGGGGTGATCGTGCCCACTTATGTTTTAGATCGATCGGTTATATCTCTGGCCCAGCTCATGACCCCATCTCTCCTACAGTATCCGTATGCTACCGTACCTGCCATCTCGTCTCCTTCTCAATCAATTTGGCAGCCGCAGTCTCAATCTTCTCCTCATTCCTTCTCACATACAACTTCGCATCCAACACCATCTGCTCCAGTCTGCAATATCACATTCATATTTTTTGCTTCACGTTCTAGATTCAACAATAAAAAATATTTTCTCGGTAATGAACAAAATGTGATGAAAATAAAAGCAGCTATTCAAATTCGACATTTTATTGAAATACTTTCCTCATTTTATGCATTTTCATTAATTATTTTCTAATTATGCATTGTCACACCCGAAAGAAACGTTGGCAATGCGTCGTTAGATACTATTAGTGTAATCGTGTTACTCCGAATCGAATGGGCAGAAAAAAAAAATTGTGGGCAGAAAGAAACCTCACCTTCCAGCGTCGATTTCATCCAATCCATAGGAGTGACTCATGTAGGGATTGAATCGATAGTAGACACTCTCGGGAAGAAGATCGGACATTGCAATGTTGACTGACTGCAAGAGATCAAAGATCAGAGAATGCAAGGTTAATGTTAATTGCAAAATAAATCCGACCTAACATCTATAGAGTGAAAATAGAGTAATTGCTCACTAACGTACAACCAACTGCTGAGACAAAATAGAATATAAGGAAATCAATGGATTCACTATCATCTACCGTACCTCCGTATCCGTCGCACTGTCGATAATCTTGAGCAGTTTGTGTCGTGTCTTGGAAGAGGCGTAGAGAGGAGTCGGCTCGAGCTCTTGTACCTGGGAAAGCTAACAATACTTCAACAATAGTGACCGCTGGAATATTATACAATTGATTTTACGTGAATTTTTCACTTGGTATTATAAACTAATTTTGTTTTTTTTTTTAATTTTTTTAAAATCAGCTTTCGATGACTATTACGAGTGTGCGTACTACCGTACCGTTCTGCCGTTTCCGATGGACACGAGACACTGTAGCTTCTCGTCCGGCCACATGTGACGTGCCTCGTGAAGTCCGAGTGCTGTCGGATTATTGGCGATCACACCTCCGTCCTAAATTAGGACAATGGATAGAAAATGTATCGACTATCAATTTCAACACAATAATGGCACGAACATCAAACTTCTCGAGAGAGGATCAAATTGCCTTTCGCACAGAATAAAATTTCGTAAAGGCAATGAAATATTGTAACTTGCATTAAAAGAACTAGGGAATCGATTATTGATATCGTATACCTGATGCAGGATATCTCCCAGCACGACCTCCTCAAAGTAGCCAGGCGCCGCTGCGGATGCCTGAAAATCGATAAAAAAATTAATCGACTATCAGTTTTTTGACGTTCAAACTCCTGTAAATTCGTGCCATATTCGTCGGAGATAAACCTCTTACATTTGCATACTCCCTATATGAAATGGCACAGTTCCAAAAAAAAAGATAGAAACATGCGCATTGTGTTTCTTTGACTACTTTTTGTCTTTGAAATTGCAATACGGAATTTAAAAGTAATTTTCATTCACATTTATTTTATTTTTAATTAAACTACAGTATTTCTACCGTACCTGCACAGCCTGCCACAGATAGTGTGTCGTTCCTCCCCTGTAGTGACTCTCCTTTCCCGCTGGCGTCTCGTAGTTGCGGTGAATGAAGGGCTGAAATAGCAACACTTATTATATAGCGAACGCTGGATCTTTTTTATAATCTGTAATTCTTGGTTCAAGAAGTAATTACTCAGGTTCTCAAACCCAGCACAAAATCACGGCGTGCAACACGAACCTCACTGCTACGGTGCGATAATTTCAAACCAGTTTACTTACTTGGTTCTCTCACTTTCTCATCGTCGATACTCCGTCATCGAGTTATAATACCACGCTAAGTGAATATACTATCATACCTGCAGTTGTGGTAGATTGACAATACTGGATACGATGGAGATCTTGGGTGTTCCCTCCCCACAAGACGTCGAAATCATTGTGTCGTCACCCAGAATCTGAAAAAGATGGGAAGATCAAAGATCAGTTAACATCACAGAAAAGGAATACTACGTATTTTATATTCCGACGATCAACACATCTCATACGAATCTAACAACAGTCTCTCGGAATCAATAATTGAATTCGATTCAAGCGCTCCTTCACGGTAACTATGTATAAACGATGTATTCATTCAATCACCGAATCATGGCTGTTTTATCTACAACTCGAGGTATTCGATCTCAATAGATGCAAACATCTCAATACCAACCTCCTTCAGCATTACAATCCACTTCTTCGTGTCGTAATACGAGTGATTGAAGACGAGACCTGCAACATATTCAAGTCAATATTTGCACACAACATAAACTTCATATTGCCATTTTATACGCCTACAAATCAAACGTAAGTTGTAAGTACAAATATTAATTTTTGATTGTTATTCGTTAAATAATTAAATAAATATTTTTAAAACCTGTTGCTCCGGCGAAGACTCCCTGCGAGAAGAGCTTGCGTGATATCTCCATGTACGTCTGGAGAATACAGTATTTCCAGCGCACAAATGCCAAACTACAGTACCCCTCTCTCCATAATCGTATCTACCGTACCTTTCTGCACTCTGCCACACTCATCTTCTTCACTCCCAGCATCACGGCGATAATGGCGCCAGTCGACACTCCCACCACGTGGTCGAACAGTTCGTGAACCTGGAAAGTGAAACATGTCAAGGGGTTACTGTAGGAAGATTACGGAAGTTTCTATTTATGCCAACTTCAATAACGTTTTACTTTATTCGCAGCCAAAGGTTGACAGGGGCATAAAAATGACGAAGCCTTTCCACATTTTGGCAATTTCCAGGCCAATTTTTTAAAAAAACCCCTACCCGTATATTAATTTTTCAGTGAAAAAATTGAAAACCCAACCTACATTTCGACATTTTCCTACCCATCTTGTCGGCCCATGTTCGCAGCCCTCACCACAAACTTTCCTATATTTTCGTCTCCCCGTTTCCTTCCGACAAAATATGACTCATCATTTTGTCCTATGACATCAACACAGTTACACTTCCCATGCCATTTCCTTGTTTTCGCTTAGTGTTCCAGAACTCTCGTGACCTCTTTTCCGACCTTTTCATTATCTGGCTGACTCACTAAGAGCCCCTCAGTCCGATTGTTGTGGGGGTAGGTCACGACTATTACCTCATCTCACTACTGACAATGAGTCTCCATCTCATTGTTACACCCCTCCATCACTCTCTATCTCTGTCGTCTCTCTAATCCCTCCACTCTCTCGTCTCCACATGTGGTGAGGGGATGAGTATGAGTGAGAGAAGGTAGAGATAGATACAAATGATGGAAGAGAGGGCAGGGAGGGGAGAGACCACGTGGTGCATGTACTGAACAATGAATATGAAGAGACCACGTGGTATTCCCTCCCCTCTCTCAAGTCCAGTGTGTGGTGTGACTAGGCAATTCGAGATATGCCGATGATAATAGTGAGAATATTTTCGAACTCAAATATCAGTTCAAACCCCCTCTCTCTCTTCTTCACTCAACCCTCTCTGCTGCTCTAAGTGCTTCTCAACAGGAAAGTGCACACACAGCAATCACCCCATAGATCAGATCGGATGATTTCCAGTCAACAAAGACAGACGAACTTGAAAAAAGCACTAAAGTTTCGCGTTACATCGGGACCTGGTGGAGAGGGGCTGCACTGATGTCACATAACCACATATATTGGAGTACACTAATAATCGGCATTGGTAGAATATAAGGGTAAAACAAATTGGCCTGGTATAATTCTAACTGAGATAGTTCACAAAGAGCTACCGTACCCCGATCAATATCGTCATTGTACCGTACCTTCTTTCCTGTGGCGACTTCAAGTGCCTCCAATATCTCCAATCCCATCATTCCTCTCGTTCCTCCACCATCGATTGTGAGCAGATTGAAACCGTGACCCTTCGGAGGCTTCACGAATCTGACAATTACCGTAAGCCAATCGATTCACAATTACCGCAATCCAATCCAATCTACCGTACCACTCTCAGGCATTGACACGATTCAGCGAAGCTCGTTCGACCCTAACTAGTCAGTAATCGTTCACTGATAACGTTATCAGACGACGTTATCGATCATTTTTCAAGGAAAATAGGATAAATATAGGCACGTACCCGCAAAGAGTCAGACACATTCTCGCTTCGTCTCTAATCTTCTGTTCTGATGAAGATTCGCATTCGAGTAACAATGAGATTAGTTGTGATTCCTGGAAAGGAGAGTGATCAGATGTAGTTTGGTACTTTACAATAAAATGATTCTTACAAATCTTCGCATCATATGAGCTTGCTATGATGTATGCGTGTTTCCGAGTATTAAAAAGCTCCGATTATATTTTTTGAGTATTAAATTCTGTTGGACAAGAACATAACTACCTATTCTACCATCAATTACGGACGTCACCAATAAGAAAGTGAATTCCATAAACTTCGCACATGAAATAACAGTACTAATTTTGTACCTGCACAGCGCACAGTCGAGTGGGTGGAAACGCCTGTAGATGGTCGGACAACTGACGCATTCGTATTATTTTCGAGTTGGTCTCTTCTGCCAGGAGAAGCTTCTTGACAAGAGCCGTTGTAGTCGACGTCACCTCATCTCGCGATGCTTTCAGAGTGATCACTCGTGATCTGGAACAATTCAGACATTGATTCCAGCCTGTCAAAGGCAATGTGACTAATAAGAAACGTATACAACAAGACAAACTATTGATGAAAACAATTTTAATGAGTGAAAATAGTTTACTTTTGCTTGGAAGCTGTGGAGTTGTCGGCAGGCGGCGTCGGGACGGTGTTCCACGACAGATTGGTGAAGAGATTGGTCACGGCGTGCGACAGATATCCCATGTAGCCGGGCTCGTTGAGTCGTGCTGCAGCTGCAGCAGGAATGGGCGGAGTGCCGGGAGTGCCGCCATAATTGGCCGCACTGGTCGCAGCTGCAGCAGACGCCGGTCGTGCCAATCGAAGCAGTATATTGGAGGAGATCGGAAGCATCGACCTGACAGTGAAATCGAAATGAATGACGACAACAAACGTGAAAAGGGCGGAACAAAACGCGAAACGTGACGACCGGCCCGCCCCTCGATTGAACAGGCAGTTTGCGATGAGTTGTGTGCACTCATCTGTCTTTTGCTGAGTTATTTCACGGCTCTGGAATTTCCGGTTCTGCATTTTTTATGCTGCGATTTTCGCGTGCGAAAACTCTATGAATGTGCAATTTTTTAAACTTTTATTTCTGAAAACATAACAAAATGAATGAAACAAGCATATAAAAATATATTAATCTTTGAAGTGCAGGTTAAGGTACAAACATCGTCTTTGCCTGGATCCCGAGTTCTCATTTCATCTAGGACAAGCAATAAAATCTGCAAACCTAGCTGACTCATCATTATCTCGTCTATCTCTCACTCCTTTGTCCACCGTTCCTCCCTCTTGGCCTCTCACTTTCTGTCACTTTCCCTCCCCTCTCGTCCCTCTCTTCCCTAACCAGCCACCCCTCCCCTCTTTCCTTCTATCTCCCGCCATCTGTGAATGCCCCTCTCTCTCCATTCTAACCATGCCTGTCTGACCTCCCGAACCCGCGATCGCCCTAGTTGGACTGCGGATCCGCTTCGCGCCCGTCCAAGGCGTCGCGGTTGGGAAGTCCGTCTGAATTCCATACTGAGACACCGTGGAGGGAACAGCGAAAACAGCGACCGAGATGGGGGAGAAGGGAGAAATCGAGAGGAGTTCCTTCACTTGTCGATTTCAGCCCCAAATTTATTTCTTCTTTCTCTCACTTTTTCTTCCAAATCAATCTCACTGGCTTCATTCGTACATTCGTTTATCTCAGTTTCCAAATTTTATCCAAAGCCAATTTCAAACTCTAATTCTCCTCCAAGTTGTATACATTTTCCAGTCCCCTTCCAAATCGTCACTTGCCCTTTTCTTTCCCCTCGCCCTTTCCAACTTCTCACCTCCCACTGCGTGACATCAGACAATGACCAACCATCTTCCCCTTCTCTCTTTCTTCTCTTTTCTCTACAATGGTTGACCACATCTTCCAATGGGTCTCCTCTTTTTTTCTCTGATTCTCTCTTTCTCCCTCACTACTAACCAAATTTCCCTGCCTTTCCCCACAATGGAAGGCCTTTTTGCGCTATTCTTTTTTTCGGGCAATAATGGGTAGTTTTTCTTCATTTCTCTGCTCGTCTCTTCTATTTCTTCTTCTCTCTCATCTCACTCTTCCATTTGTGTTCTTCCTCTTCTCCATCTGCCCAATTCTCTCATCAAGCCCCGAACCCAATAATGAACCTTTGATGGTCCCTGAGGCGTTCCTACCACCCAATATTCTGGTTCCTGGTACCGTTTTTGCTTGGTACCAATCCAGAGGATTGCGGAACTCTATCCACACAATGTTTCTCACCCAAATCGAGTCGCCTTTTCATTCGTCTCCCGATTTCACGCTAGTTTGCACCCTCTTTTCTTCACACGAGCAAGAAAAATGCATGATGTCAGGCCCGAATTGAAAACGCTCTCTCATTCTGACGTGCTCTCTCGTCGACGAGACAGAAAGAGATAGTGTGTGAACAGAGGAGAGTGCAGAGGCAAGTCCCCTCTCGAACGGGCCTCTTGTGTGGACACCCTTGAGTCCCTTTCTTTCTCTGCTCTCTCTCACTTTCCCGTTATCTCTCGTCAACTAGCAAAACAGATCATCTGATGATAAGAACCTCCCTCAAGGCTAGGCGGAGACCCCCTCTGAACCCTCCCTTATTATACAGGTATTATACAGGTAAGGGAAAGGTGTTGACTGTTTACTGTATAACTCACTCTCTTCTATTGCCAACCTTTTCAGCAAAGTAATCTCCTTTCATGAATCTGTATTTATCGATTTCCTCAAAGAATAGATCACAGTCTTATCTCTATCCTCTCCTTTCTTCTCTCGTGTTCTCCCTTGTTTGCTCAGTAGAATTGTATTGGGAGTGATCTGGGGCAGCGCCTTTCCCCTTTCTTCTCCCACTGAGTGAGAGGCAATTCGCACCTTTTATTCGGATTCTACGCTTTTTCCGATCGAGTTTCTCCCCCTTTTTATTGTCAAAATCCAAAGCCCTTAGATAAATTAGCATCATTAGTCGGTCTATCTCTCTCCATAAAAATCGCTCGAATCTATAACTCTCTTTTGTGCGAGAATGAACATAGCTTGTCAGAACTGAGTCAGTTCATTTAACTTCTTTGTCCACTTCTCTTTCCAAATTCGACCACTGTTTGTTTATCATCCATAACAGCGGAAGGAGATTAACTGCTGGTTTTATGGACGAGACTAGTATTCTTCCCCGCGAGTTCCACTACATTCCTCCCTCATTTTCACATGATTCCAAACCTATAGACCATAGAGCCAAAGAGTGTGCAAAAGTGAGAGAGTTCCTCTCAATTTCACATACTCTCTCACTCCAAAGCCGTTGTTGTGAATCGGCCTGCGGAATTATTTGTATTCCTTCCCAATCCGACTTTTCTACAAAGCTTTTATAATTTGCACTGTCTGGACCCTCTCGATTGTCCATGCTCTCTCTTCCTCTCTAACCAGCTGGCCATTATTTCTCGTCTTGTTCGCCCTCCCTCGAAGACAGATGTCCCAGCAGGCTAATTGTCGTGAGGAGCGAGAGAGGAAAAGGAGAGTGATCTACTGCCCGAATTTGGAGTGAGAAAGAGTGTGGAGAATGGGGAGAGGGGAGAGATAACAGAGAAAACGCTTTCATCCCTGCTCTTTCTCGCTAAAAGTGCTTCTGAATTATGAAAAAAATCGATTGAAGAGGAAATACTTAGTTATCTTTATTTATGCTTTCGATCAGCTTTCGACTAGTGATCGGTGATAACCTAATCCAAAAAAAAATATGAAAAAAATCAATATCGAATTTCTTGAAGAGTGCGAACGCCACTTGAGGACCATTACAAGAGAGGTCACGATTTTTTGCAATCATAATCGAATGGTTGAGTGACTTCATGAGATTCCTTTGTATTCACTCTGTTCAATGCCCTCCCTGTCTTTTGACCATTCTCTCATCCTCTGGCTTCTCATCTCTATCCTTCCCTCTTCCCTCTCTTTCTCTGCCCTCTCTCAATTTCCTCCACTCTCTCATCTGCACGGTAATCCGATCCCTCCATCTATTCTGCACATCTCTTTCATCAGACTCACCACCTCTTTGTTCCCATTCAATTATTCGCATATCTCTACTTTCCTGCTAATTACGGACTCTTGTTTTCACTAATTATTTTACTAAGTTCAAAGATTCTCTAGAAATTGTGTAGAATGCCCTCGCCGCGCGCCTCGTTTTCTTGTTCTGTACTTTCGTGATATCTTTGCAATCATTGATCATTCTCAGGTCCTTCTGGATGTCTTCCTAATCGCCGGTCACAACGACGGCTCCCAAAGTAAGAAATAACAACAATCTTCCACGGGAGAGAAGTGAAGACAGAAGGAAGACGAGAAGGAGAGACAAGTGAGGTTTATTGTGATAATGTGGGAAAAGTGATGGAATAAGCGATAGTTGATAGTCGAAAGTTTAAAATTAGTCTAATTCATCAACGAAAAAAGAGTTGCAAATGCAAAGAATCATTTTCTTTCATAATTCTCGTGTGTCTTCTTTTCTATTATCGATTCCTTTCCAGAATGCCCTCACCGTCGTCTATCATCAATCCCTTCTCTTCACCGTCACCAGGTTTCACGAATTATCATTATTCTTTTTTTTTAAATTTGGTTCCTATTCTCGAAATGGAGATGTGCTCATGATGTGCATTCATTTCCCCTTGTAATTTCTATCCAGTGGATGAAGTGTATTTAATCCACGGGACATTCACTGATCCAACAAATGGCACAGTCATCCTTTTGCAGGAATCCTGACCCGATCGGCTACCATAACCACGAGTCCTACCGTAATCCAGGCGGGAAGCAATCGAATGACGGAATCGTACAGCTATGGAGGCAACTCCAACAACAGCAGGTTAGTCACGAAAAAGGGGTGAAAGGGGAAAATATTTGTGAGCCTTCTCGTCTTTCTGAAGAAGTTGCCGCCCTTGTTTCTTCTCCTTTTTCCTCTGAATCTCAAGACTTGCGAATAGAAGAGAGTTGCAACACGAGAGAATGAGAGAGTAGGGTTGATAGAGTGTTTCAGAGGAGAAACTTTCACTTCAGTCTTTCACAGATATTGCTGATAACACATGTTGTTCCGTCTTCTTTACTCATCTTCACTTACCAATATCTGCAAATCCCTCTAAATCTTCATCCAAAGTTCGATCACTTCTTCCTTCTCTCTCTCCTCCTCTCAAATCCGTTCTCTCTCATCAGACGTCACTTTGTCTCCGCTGATTTGCGCTGATTGATCGATTGTTGCGAAACTTACGATGTTTAGCGCAGACTTCCGTCGTTTAGCATAGACCCGATCGAAACGTCGATTCTCTCCATTTCACACCCCATCTCCACGTGTGATCTCACTCGGGGACGACTTTATTTCCTTTCATCTCTTCTCTCTTCGAGCCTCCACTTTTCGTTTCTCTCTCTCCCACCCTCTCAATTCATTACATTACACCAATCGCAGATCAAAATGGCGTAAACTCTCGTTTTCATATGGCAAAGATCCACCCTTTTCAATCTGTTTATTGATCTTCGCTGGCCAAATCTGATTGAATTTGTTTGTGTACAAAGCGCACGAGTTGACTAGATGACTACAGCTTATTTATATTTAGTGCAGTATCTCTCTCCCTCTCTCTCTCTCTCTTTCTTTCATTCTCATTTCCTCCACGCAGAGAATGCGTCATTATCTAAACATTGTCGACCGTTTCTTGTGCGAAATCGTCCCTTTGATCGTATCGCCATACTTACAAAATGCGCCTTGATATTTGTTCGAAATAACGTGCTAAACCGAGAGAGTCTCTCATGCAAATCAATGGTAGATCTTCTCTAAATTCCTTTCGTTTCCACTCTCCTTTCATCTCTTCCCTCTATCTTCTCTTCACACAACAGGTGTTCTTCTATCTCTCTTCCCTCTATGTTTCGGTTCCTGAATCTCTCCCTTCCCCCTTTTGATCTACGCGTTGATCTAATCACATAACAACCCGGTTCTCGACAAAAGAAGAGAAATTCACTCCCCTATTCGCACACTCTCTGCCTGTATCTCTGTATCTCTGCGCTATCTCGATTAGACGTGATCTCTCTCCCTTCACTTTCCCCCAATTCGCATCTCATTCGGCGCGTTTCTCATCAAGGTAAACTATTGGCTGCTAATCGATCGACGCGCGCGCTCTTTTGTCATTTGATTTCACTAATTCTCTATTCGATTGAATGAGTTCTATCTTCTTCTCCCATTTTATTTCAATTGTCCTCCAATTCGTCTGTTAGGTTTCACTGCTCCTTTATTTGTGTTCCAATAGCATTCTCTTGGTTAGGATTGTCATATACGAGAATACAATCGTTTTGAAACTATTTTTATCGTTCTTTTATCGTTAATGACTAATTAATTACAGTTGGTTGTCTGGACTGAAGGCCAAATTGTCTGGAATGAGCGAGTGGTTGGCTCAATTGGGAGTTAGCAAAGAGGAAAAAGAAGAGGAGAAAACACTGAGGAGACACGAAATGGTGAACAGATTAAGTCATTGTTAGGCAACTCTGGAAATTTGATTGTATTCCAACCCATTTTAATATTACATTTCGATTTTGGGGAATATAATCAATGTAAAAGCTCGTGTGTAGGAGGGATTCACTTGTGTAGATTACTTCATCCAATTACATCATCACTAGGCCATATTGCAGGAAGCCTCAACTCCTTCTTCCTCTTCATATGGACCGGGTGAAGGATACGACGATGACACTTCCTTCTCATTTCAATCAATTCGACTGGATGATCTCTCAACGGTTGATGTGAGTGAGATGAAAATTCTTGATACTTTGAATAGTTGGCTATTTTGCTGATGACTTGCAATTACTGTGCAGTGTTGAAGTTATTTTTTCTAAAAAAAAACAGTGTCGTATTCATCTCTTCTACGAATTGTATGAAACCTCTAAATTTCTCAAGTCCTATAAAATGGTGGCGATAGAATTTCACTGAGCACAATTGATTTTGCAGATAAATCCCCTCGGTTGGATGGATCTCGATGGACCTCAGAATTGGAATTGGAATGACACACTGGACAAGCAACACTTTGGACCACTCAAGGATCTATTGACGATTGGAGGGAGTAGAAGAGGAAGTGGACATCAATTCAGGTATCACATCTACACTGAAAGCAAGTTTGCTGGGAAAACGGTCCTCCAAGGTGTCATTTGTTAGGGAACGGTTCTCCACACTCTTTGTTCCGTACACTCTCTCGCTTGCTCGCCGAGGTTCTCTAACAAATGAAACCTTGGAGAACCGTTCTCATAGAAAATTTTCGCTCTGTGTAAAAGTATCAAAGAAAATTATTATTATTTGAAGAACTTTATCAGCTGATGTGGACGTTAGGTGTGCCGACATTAGAGTTCTTCCTCTGAGTTTCTTGAATACTTTTTCTGAGCTTGCAAGATTGGACTAAATCTATGTTTGAAGTTTTTTGTTTGTTTCAAAAGTGTTCAGAAATTGTTTGATGAGTATTGTTTCTTCAGTTCAATCAATCTTCTTCATCCCACGTGGTGCGATAAATGTGGCGATTTCATTTGGGGATTCAGACAGCAAGCAAGCAAATGCACAAGTAAGGTTTATCATGCTTTTTTATCTCTATGCTTGGATAGAAATGCACATTCTCTTCGTCATAGTAGTCTTACCTTCGCGGGCACAATCATTACCTTATTAGCAGAATCTTCAAATATGAAAGGTACGACGTGCCGACGTTTTCCAACTTGCAGACTGTAACTACACGTGTCACGAGCGTTGCATCCCGCTGGTGACACTCGATTGCCGATCACTCAGCAGCTCACTCTCATCCGAAGTACGTCTATCTATAATCTTTTTTTAAAATTTTTCTGTTGAAGAAATGAGTTTACTGAGAACATTATGAGTTCATGAAATTTCAATAAGAAACTTTTTTTGACAAACTAGTACTAGTAGTTGTTGAGATGTGAATTTGATAATCGACTTGTCAGTACCATAAGATTATCGTATGTTAGTAATGCAGTCTGGTATCAGGAGGACGCCTTCTACCCTCATCTCGATGATGGCACACTCGGCACAATTCCAACCGTAAGTATTATCTAAGCATTACCGTAATCATGGTGCGACGAGTGCGTCCTTCTCATTCCGTCATTTCCCAATTCTCAGTCTGCCCGTATCGCGATGCGTACGAATCATTCGACTGAGTCAGCTCCGTGTCCCGATTTGCCATCGTTGAATGGAAGTAGAGAAGGAACGGATAAGGAGAATAAGAAGATTAGTGTGGTGGTTAGTTTATTACTTAGTGAGAACAAATTGAGAGCGAATGCCAACGAAACTGTTTTTTTGGTTAATTTGTTCGGTTAATTTTGCCCAAAAGCGTATGTTTTCAAAATCTTATGGCGAACATTGAAAGACTTTCAATCTTTAAATAAAATCGTAGATTTGCTTGAAACTGATTGGTTCACAATGCAAATGGCGGCAAGGGGGTTCAAATCGTTCTCATCATCAGAATCCTCTGTTCCACTCCAAATCAGCATCTGCCACTGTTCCTCGATCATTCGCCCCATCTGAAAGTGAGAGAAGAACGAGAGAACCAAGTGCGCCACCTATTGAGGTATCACCTTTTCTATCTCTGAGAATAAAGTGTTTCAGTGAACATTCATTGTTAGTCAGGGGAAATGCAGAAGGATTGCATGATCATTAGGTAATACAATATACAAAATATTTTCTTATTGCAGGAGTTGGAGATCCGTGAGGTCTACGTGAAAGAGGACACTCCATTCGAGGCTGCCCAAGGATACGCGTCAGTTATTCTATTCATATTTGAACAAATAATTACGCAGTTTCTCCTTACCAATTCTCGAAGTTTAACCAGCGATCTATAATTGACTAATTATACCGAAAGTGAAGGTAGAAGTGGATGCGAAAGATCAAGTCGATACCATGTAGATGAGCGTGAAAAAATATGCAGTGAAATATCAAAAATGTTTTTAAGAGACGCACAACTTGAGAAGAAAATCGCCGAGTACAACAAACATGTGGAACACGGATTCGAAATGACAATGGTATGAGATTGATCTTTGATCTTTTCGTGATATTCATTCTTTCGTTGTTCAGCTCTCAATTAAATGTATAACACACTTCTTCCAGTGTCCTTCTGGTGATTCCTTCGAAGGATGTCTCCAGATCCACATGAACTTCACTCGTCCAATCAATATCGTTGCGGGCGAACGGCCGCCTACCGTATACGACGTCGTCAATACCGGTCAGTCGCAACATCGAGGACTGACTTTTTTTGCAAACGCATCATTTATTCAGTGGCGATACAGTAGTCAATCAGTGACGGATGGAGTATTGTGGGGGACGGGAGATATGAGTAGATCAGACGGGTCCTTTCTTCTGTACACTTGCTGCATTTGCTGCAGCTGCTGCAGCTTCACTGGCCACCACAGCCGGAGCTTCGTCGAGAGATGGAGCGACGCTGAGGCATCGGAGATGCGGCTGCAAAGTAGGCGGAGCTTAGTGGTCGGGGTCAGAAAGGGGCGGGACTTACCGGCACTGCGCGCTACGCGATCAGCTTGCTGGCGCTCGATGGACATGCGACGGAGTCGACTGAACACGGGCTTTTTACTGTGGAATGGGCGGAGTCAACACGAACCTTGCGCGATTCTCGAGGGGAGTTTCGTTGACGCGCGCGGCAGGATAATTCTTGTCCAGCCGATTCTCACTGTGGTAGCGGGAGCCCTGAACGAGCAGCGGTTACCGTACTATCAATGATTACGGTAGTGTATCATTCTACCGTACTCACAATCGTTGCAAGACTGCAACTGCTGCCGGCTCGAGACACTGCGGTAGATCCTGAGTTGGCAGAGGGAGCTCGGGCAGAAGAGGGAGGTACTGGAATACGGTAGAATGATTATCGATCGACATCTGACTACAGTATACCTCTGGCGGTGGCGCTTCCGCGTACGACGGGCGTCACGTGAGCGCCTCCGACGCGTCCCGACGCGGTCGAGCTGTTGGGAGAGTCGCGTGAGGACAGCGAGCCTGAATAAGGACCATTTGGCACTGTGCCAAGTTCCTCTACCGTACCTCGAGATGATCGCAGCGAGTCAGATCCCATATTCTGAGGGAGGAAGGAGCGACCTCTCCTCTCACGACCTCTCTCATCGATCCACGGTCGATCCTCCTGAAAAGATTGTATCGCGATATGGAATTGGCATTGTGCCAAAATATCAGAGCTTAAAGGTCAAAGATCAAGTACTGACGTCATCAGTCTCCTCGTTCTCCTCTGCTTCTCTTCCATTGAGTCTCAGTCGTCGCATGAGGAGATCAGTGACGTGAGAGGAAATGGCACGAGAGAGTTGATCGAAGCACGGATGCTGAGAGAGAAGAGAAGAGATTAGAGATCAAAGATCAAAGATCAAGTACCTGTCCATCGGCAGAACTCGGTGAGGTGGGCGAATCGATGAGATCGGATTTGATCGCAGCCCATTCGTCGGCCTGCAAAAGATCAAAGATCAAATTACAATATCCTGCTTCTATTAGTTGTTGTATTACACAAGGATTGGTGGGTTTTTTCTAACCCCTCGTACTAAACGAAGAGCAAATATCAAACTTCAAATTCAGCAAAGAGCAAAGATCAACTCACATTCTGTACTAATTCTGCCAGCAGAGAATCCAAACTTTGCTCCGTAGTTGTCGTACTCATGTTAGTAGTCGAGCAGTTAGTAGTCCGAGTCAGTTCTGAAAAGAGGGCGTGGCTTACTGGGAAAGGGGCGGAGCTCGGGAAAGGGGCGTGGCTTGACGAAAACAAGAAGAAGCTCACGAGATAGGAGACCGCACGTGATGGGAGCGGAGAGATGGAGTGAGGGGATAAATGAGAGAGAGGAGAAATGGATGGGGAGGATAGTCAAATGAGGAAAGGACTTTGAAGAGAGAGAGATGGATGTGGCTGGTCAGTTATGGAACCGGAAATGAGATTGGACTCAAGTGGCAACGCAAGTGATTTGAAGGTACAATGTGTACACTTCGTTATGGGACTACTACACTACGGTATACTATAGCACGGCATTCTGTCGAGTCTATGCAAATTGAGGCAGAAATTTAGAGAGTGCGAAAATAGCATATCTCACCAAGAATTCATTTTTGGCATTTTGCCCATAACGCAGCGAAACAGCAGTGATTACAGTAAAATAACAGAAGCATTCACGAATGCTACTGTGATTTTGCCGAAATCGTTAGCAAAATGGCTACAGTCGTTTATGTTTCGCTTGGTAAACGGAAGATTACTTTTTCTGTATGAAAACACAGAAGGCGTCGCGCATCAACAATAAATGGGAAAGTGAGAGGAACAGAAGGAGAACTAACGACGATGGGAGAGAAAGTGAGCCTTCCTTCTCTTCTCTCACTTCTTTCTCCTCCCTCGTCACTGAAAACAATGGGACCACTGCTACCTCTGTAGGAATACTTGAGAAGTGAGGAGAAACGAAGGATTCGGGTTAAGAAAGGAAGAGAGAGAGAGATTTCACGACTCGAGTGGCTAGAAAGAGATGAAAGATATACCCTGATGCTGACTGTCTAGAGGAAGTCTAGGAGAGAAAAGGAAGAGAAATGGGAAGAGACTGAAAGGAGATTCACAATTTTTGTCAGAGCGGAATAGGTCTACGACTCCAGAAGTCTAGGCTACCGAGCGACGACTTTAAAAATCTAAAAATGCCGCTTCCCTGCTTCTGATTGAAGCGAGTAGACATTTAAAGTAAGGTAGTCTCACGGTAGTCTAGAAGTCTAGAGTCGAAGACTTGTTTCCCTGTGAGGACGTCAAGTACTTCAGAAGTGAAGAGATTCGAGAGGGGATGGACATCCAAATGTTGTGATAGAATGATAATCTATGAAATGAACGCTCGTATAATGGCAAATACAACGACATTTCCACGAACAACCGAAAATAACAAAGTAATTAGACGTGGCGTAAGTAATCCTTGAAAAAACAGCTCATAGTGCATAATCGGGACAGAAAAGCCTGTTATCGAATGCCATTTCTTCCACCAGTCTATGACTCGATAAGTCTAATCTGGCCAGCCACGACTTCAAAGTCTAATAGGCGCAGGGGAGCGAACCGTTTAGACTCTGAAAGTCGCAGCACGACAGCCCAGAGGGCTAGAGTCAGACATATTTCCCTGTGACTAAGCCGGTAGTAGATATCCCACTTTGGATATTAGTACCACCCTCAGGGGGAATCTCGACAACAATGCTTCCATACACAATTACTGTGAGAAATGAATTGGCGGCCTGTCTCTGACATCTCTCGCACTCTCCTCACTTCACACACTCTCTCATCCACTCGTAAGCACTCAAATTCAAATTGAGCAAGGAATACGAATTCGAAATGCGTGAGAAACACTGAATAATTAGCGCCCGGAAGCTCTCCCGTGTTAGCGGTGGGAAAGCTTTCAATTACGTCATCACTAGGCAATCTGTGGTCTTCAAATGGCGATTTGGGGGATGACGGGAGGGAATGAAATTGGAGCTTTCTCTTGGGTAGTCAAGCATAAAGAATGCAGCCAGAACTGAACGGAAACCGTGGGAGGGCGAATTCTCTCCTTTTTACGTCGGAGAGTCCGGCAAAAGTCGTGGAATCGACCGTCTATCTCTGGTATTTATTTCCAGGCTGGATACCGGGTATTTTATGCGATTCCATCCTCACATAAGGTAGGGTGGAAAAAATCCAGTTACGAAAAAATACCAGAGATCGAACTGCGAAGAGCTGTGTGCCAGGGAGTGAATTGACATGGAGTGAAATAGAAGGAGGGGCATTGGATAGGGGAGAGAGGGGATATTCGAGAGGCCCTCCCCTCTATCTCAATCTAGAGCTAACAATGTTACTATTGTTCGCGCCTGACCAAGACAAGGGGAAAGAGGGGGAGGGAGGAGGGGGGTGTTCCAGAAGGAAGACGTCATGTCTAAATACTCTAGCACTTTTTGCTCTCTGATTCTGACGTGAGTGAATAAAGGAATGAATGAGTAGAAGAGAGAGGATTTGTGACTGGAAAACGAGTGGAAAAGAGGGAAGTCGACTGCTATTTGAGAGAGAAACGAACAAATTACAGTGACAAAATGACGTCAGACTGCGAATTGACATTCGACTACAAAATGGAGTCGTACTTATAGTCAGTCTTATTTATTTACGAGAGCGGATTTGGGAAATCTAATTCCGCATGACTTGTGTGCTCAGGCGGAATGACGCGGTTCTAGAAATAGCCTCTTGATGAGAAAATGGGGAGAGAATGACGTGAGAGAATGGGAGATGCGTCTATTTTGTCTCAACGAAAGAAACAACACCGCCATGGTAGAATCTGATTGTAGAATAATGAGGTAATGCGTTATTGTAATAATATTGAGAAACGCAGTACAAAAAGAATGGCTTGAACTAGAACGGGTAAAGAATGCATGGAATTGTGAGCACGTCATTTTGTTGCTACTCTGTCAACAACAACGACGTCAGATAGTTGTCGATACATAGTAGTCAGCAGTATAGTAACGATGAGAGATGACTGAAGTAGTCGGCTCCTACTCTCTCTCTCTCTCTCTCTCCCCTTCCGTTCCCCTCTCTCTGAGAACTGTCGCTCACTCGAGGACTGCAGAGAAATGGACAGAGGTGGGATAAATCGGACAATGGTGCTAGACACGACGACAGACACGACGACACTGTTTAGCGCCATTACTAACA
Organism: Pristionchus fissidentatus; assembly: GCA_036245785.1. Lineage (NCBI taxonomy): Eukaryota > Metazoa > Nematoda > Chromadorea > Rhabditida > Neodiplogasteridae > Pristionchus > Pristionchus fissidentatus. The sequence goes on from BTSY01000004.1 coordinate 31,967,242, forward strand.
GAGTAACTGAGTGTGAAAATGTAATTTCCTGGGATTAGAGGAGGGGTTGAAAGCGTGTGGCAACTGAATTTGGAGAGAAGAGAGAGGCAAACCAGAGGAATCATATGTAAATACTAAATAGCTTTTCTGTAATTAAGTATAATATTTAAGGGAAGTCGACAGCCTCTCTGCGTACAATCACTTCCTTCTTCCTACCGAGAAATACAGTGAAGACAGTCTCATTGAATAGTGAGATGACTACGAGGCGAGATTATCTTTCCCATTATTTCTTTCGATTCGCTGGCAACTTTCACCTGTTAATCTCTCTTTATTCTGTTAATATTTCCGTTAACAGAAGTCACGTAAAATATCCGCAATCTGTCAAGACGTCACAGTTGGAAATAGTAAATATTAAATGAGTATATGAGATTGATTTTTTTTAAAGTTCAAAATATTTTCAGACAAATGATCGTCGTTCTTCTGCGCAAGTTCAAAGTGGCTGATAATCCGAAGAAATTCGCCCTTTACGAGTGCACTCAATCGATTGAATGTCACACTCTTCTTAGTAAGTACTTACGTATCTTAGTAAGTAGCTTAAGTTCAATCAATGATCCCTCTAACCATCAGCTTCAATTAGGGTTGCGAAATCGGACAACGTCGGACGCCGGACAGAGCGTGTGAGAAATCACACTGTCAGAAATTTGTCAAAATGCCCGTTCAAATTCGCAAACCTAGCTTCAACCCCAGGTTCTGGACAACTCCCAGCTAGTCCGAGCGCAATTTGCAAAGAACGGGGAGAAAACGGGGAAAATGCACGCGATTCAGTCGTAAAAAAGTCGGAGAAATTGTGAGAGAACTACGGAAAATTATAGAATGGGAGTCTGGAGAGGGGGAAGTCTATTAGGAGGCTGTTAGAGTCGATAAGGAATGTAGTCAGGTCGATTTGTCAGAAAACCTCTCCACTTTGAAATTCTATAGAGAGAGCGGACAATTCAATTCACCATTTTCTCTCTAGGAACATAAGTGAACTTAGAGCGCTTATTGAATTTTTGATGGACTAAATGAGTCTAGCCTCCAGTTACTAGTACTTACAAGTGTATTGAGATGAAACTAGTGTGAATGCAAACTTTGACGGGGCTTTTGTGAGGGGGAATCAAATGTAGAGATGGAAAAGACCCGATATGAGGAGAGAAGAGAGGAGAAGAAAGGGGAGGAATGAAAGAGGAGAGAGAGAGAGAGAGAGAGAGAGAGAGAGAGATGGCTATGTCGTGAATTTGTGATGAAGTAAGACGAGACGACGAGAAAAGGGACGGGAGTAGAGTTTTTAGAACGAAAAATGATTTATGGAACGCTCTTATTATTGTTAGAAGATATTCGGGGGCTGTTTACTGGACAGAAAAAAGTTGGAGGACTGAAAAAGGAGGAAACTGGAGTGGGAAAGCCTTCTCAAGTGAGGTGGGAGACCGAGAGAGAGTGAGTGAGAGAGAGAAAGAGAGAGAGAGAGAGAGAGAGACGTGGTGAGAGAAAATCGTGAAAGAGGACGTCGTCACCTCTCTCTCGGGAAATTAAATCATCTGTTTTGCACACCTTTTCCGACACTTTCCTTCGTTAATTATCAAGCGAATGCGCTGAGAGATTGCTAATGAGAAATGATTCTTACTGAGATTTTCCTCATCCGATAAGGAAGTATTCAAATGAGATCTCTCAGAGTGTTACATCATTGGTCGGCCCCCGAAAAGGGGTTAGGATTGAGAGCAGCTGTAAAATCGAGAGATTTTGATTTTATTTTTTTCTTGGTATTCTCTTTTCCCACAGGTTTGGAATCGAGTGTTGCATAGTGATGACGTAATCATCTCCTCATTGCAGGGAAATTCACCCGAGTGGGCGATCACGTGTGTCCACTCCGATCAGCTCTCAGATGGACTTCCCCGAGGGAGAAATGCTTCGTGCTACAGGAGAATGATGTGGGAGAGATTATGGTGAGGATACGGTAGTCCAATGGGGCGAACTTTAATGTCATTATACGTTTGCTTTATTTTTTTAATATTTTAAATTTTAATTTTGAGGGCGGACATTTAAAAATCGAATAGGCAAATTAATCACTTTCTGATGTGTAGAGTGCATTGCAGATATCGGGGGAAAATCATAAACTCTATTAAATGTTGTAAAATATGTTTTAAAATCTTTTTTTTTACAAAATTAAAACGGCATTTTTTTGCAGTGGGACGCGTTCGAAGTGCCGGAACTCCACAATTTCATTCGAATTCTCGGTCTGGAGGAACAACAATATCGATCACAGATCAAGGAGAAATTCAGAGTTTACGAGTGAGTTTCACCGTGACTTCACGTTTCACGTTTGTTTCTTTTGTTTCAGCGATCACTCTAAGTAATAATACTGCTAGTGCATCGTAGGATCTTACTAAACAAATCAATAAATAACGAAAAATAATTGCCGCGTACTGATATACCGAATTACGAACTTGAACGCGACACATGCATTCCATTTTAATAGTTGTAGAGAATATAATGACTATCACAATTGCAGTTCATATCTCATCGCTGAACTTCGATCTCGTGAACAAGAGGGATACGATGGAGACTTTGTCCCCCGAGAATTCGCCCCTCCTCCTCCCGTATGTTTAAAAAAAGATTTTTTGCAATAATGTATTATAAGCGGCTTGATATTCAACCTTCGTAATTACTCTACTAATTCTTCCACATAAATCATTCGAAAGATTGCATTAAACAAATAATATTTACAATACTTTACTCATGTAATTCACCACAGTCGGAATTACTCTCCTACATTTTTCATTCAAATAAATCATCAGTAAGCTTGTGCTGGAGTATGCATTATTTTAAAATAATTTAAAAAATTCAGTCGAAAGACTACGATTATTCATCGACGTCCGGATCGATGGTTCATGAAGACGAAAGACATATTTATGCTACGGTAAGCATTTTTTCACAGTATTCGGAAGAGCAACAGCGAGATAAAGTTGGAGATCAGCGAGAGAGCGCGCGAAACGAGAGAGTCAGACAACAAAATACGTTTTGGCATGGTGCTAACTCGATGTTTTTTTTTAATTCCCGCAATTTACGCCAAATCGATGTAAATTGTAATCATGATGAAGGTTGGCGACGAAGACGACGAATTTGGGACGATGCGACCTGCCGATTATGCGACCGCACGGAGTGGAGTACGGTAAGGAGTCACTAAAAGAAGGCCATCCAAAACTCATTGCATTTAAAACGTTTCTGTCTGATTCAAAAACAATATTTTGAACAAAGGGAAATATAGAACACTCGTATGCAAAAAAAGTCTTGATCTGTCGTCAGGGTTGTAAAAAATCCTTTCCAGAAGCTCGTCTATCGAAGAGGAGCCAATGTACGTCAACATTCGAGAAATGGGCGATTCGACCAAGCTATGAAGCACTGTAGATAATGATAGAACAGACTCTCCCTGACTTTGTCACTCTGATCAAGAGTACGGTAGTCTGACGGGTCGCTTGCTAGGTCATCAGACTGAAAACAAAAAAATATAGTTGTGCGTTCTTCCCTCTTGCACGAGTTTTGTCTGATCTTTGCTCTTTCTCTCTTCTAAAATGCCAATCAAATACTGTATCGAAGTCGACGCGCCAATTCAACTCAAGTATCGATTGTATTTTTATTAATTCCAGAATAATTTGTGTAAAGTTGATCTTTTGATCGACTCAGATACGGATTTCACTTACAACGATTGTAACGAATGACCATTTCGATGAATATTCCGTGTTTCTTTCGTTTCAAAGGTAATAAATATGGATTGATCGTCATGTCTCGCAAGGAATAGCACGAATACAATTGAAGAATACCGGAACATCCTCATCAGAGCACTATTGCTTCACATGAAAAAAATTGAATAAATTTGAAATTGGAACAAATACAAATGTTGTCTTTCCAAGAATTCCTCACATCTCACACTTTGGTGATGAGAAAAATGGATTATTCTCAATGTGAGATGATTATTATTAAACTATGTTACTAAACATCTCCTATTCAATTGTGAGACCAATCGCGACATTTTCCAATGCCAATTTCTCACGTGTTTTCTAGTTCATCTTCGATCACAACTTACACTAAGAATCATTTAGTTCCGTGTTTGTCTCTCTCTCTGTCTCGGCGGTAATATTTTGATTGGAGATCACACATCGAATTATTTATGTTTCGAGGAACAGGAAGTGATCTAAGTATAGAACAATGTTGTTTAATTTGGAAATTGATAAGGCGTATTACTTTTCTTTTGATATTCTGGCTCACATTATATTCCGCTGTGGGACAAAACTAAGGTAATCTTCGACTAGAGAAAATTGATAGAACTAGCTGAAAGCACATTCAAGTCAACGCATCCCTATCACTTTTTTAGAATGTTTACTCGACCTCATCGATCGTCCCGATATGGCTTGAGTTTCGATTCTTATCAGAAAAGGAGACAGTTTTGACGTGCTTTAATCAGCTGAGACCGCATACACATCGTCTCTCATTTCATCGTCTGGTCGAATATCCAATTGAAAGTGATCACTTTTCGATTCCATCGACGCTTTCCTTGCTTGATCAAAGTCGAGTTCCGCGCGTCTCTCTCTCTCTCTCTTTTAGTTCCGTTGCTCACTTCCCTTCTCCTCTTCCTTTTCTTTTCCTCGTTCTTGCTTATCGATTTAAGTAGCTAGCTCATTGATCAATATAGTCAACGGCATTTTGTACGCCGTACCCATATTTGCACATTGCTAAAATCTTTGGTCCACTGACGGATGACAGTAGAGATTAGAGAATACTGTAGTAGAATAGGTATACGGTAGTAGTGATCACGTTCGATGCAGTTGAGGGAGAGGCATGAGATAAGTGAGAGAGTGTAGAGATGGAGAGATTTGGGGGGGGAGCTCTCACTCCACTTCTCTTCCTCTCTCTCTTCCTCGTGAACGTTCAATCCCGCATCATTTCCCTACTTTGTTTTTGTTGCAGTAGTATTTAGTCTCTCTCATCGACAGTCACTTGATACTTTGATGCTGCATTCGTTCTGTCCCCCCATCATCCCACAGGCCGGCCTATCCGACAGAAAGGGGTTTAGAGCGAGAGAGCATTTGAAATCGAGAGGGACTCTCTCACTTTTGCACGCTCTCTCACCCTAACCCCTACCGTAGGTTTCGAATCATGTGTCCCCCACTCAATTCAGTGAAGGCTCTTTCTCAAATAGGCTGTGGGTATCGGCTGATAGTCACGAATGATACCACATGACTTAACATTGATTAGCTAAGGCACAATTCGTGAAATGAACCAGATACGATTTTTTTTAAATTTTAACTCTTCCGGTTGAATTTCATCATTAGCTAGATCTTTCTTTATCTCTTCACAGCTATCTCTGCAAGAATTGCAAAGATAGAGAGAGATACAGCTAATGTGCGATCACTCAGAGCACTAACGGGAATCTTCTAGAAAGGTCTTTTGTCTCGCGCCACCTTTCCTGTGAGACGGAATAAAAAAATTCCAGAACAATTAGGCATTTACTGCTTATCGCGATGCTACCTCTTTTTCGATTCTGCTTGGTTTCTGTTCATTGCATAATATTCAATTGAATTAAAATTTTAAAAGAAAATAATTTTGCAGCAACCATTTCGTTTCAATCAGTGCTCGTTGAAGTGGCGCAGGCTACGCCCGAGCAACTTGTTGCTGCGGTATGTGATTACGTAGGGTTGAGGCAACCCAACTGACAAAAACAATAAACAGTTTATATTTTGGAACATAGAGAACATAGAAAACGTTTATCCGCTCCCCCTTGAAGACGAATGTTTAAAGGATGGGCAAGCAATCTCCTCTCTCTTAAAGCGTGTCCACTAAAGTAAAAAAAACGACAATCACACGCAGCAATGCGGAACCGAACTTTTTACACAGTGTCGCATGACAGACCGAAATAGTTGAAAAGACGAGTAAAAACTCAATATTATTGCATTGCAGACCTGCGCTCTGGTGGGAATTGTTCTATTAATAGCAGCAGCAATCGTTATCGATTACTATCGAAGCATACGAATCGTCAGTATTTTTTATTTTATTTTTAAATGTTCCTCTTTTTTCCTTATTCAAAGACCACTCCCAAGTTCCCAACACCCGTGCAAAAACGTCCTTTTGTTTGTGTCTGCACTGAAACTACTCACCCTCTCCCTAATTCGCCGATAAAAGGTGCAATTTAGAACTGACCTTCTCAAAACTCTTAGCTTATCGAGTATCTAATTTCCAGAGGGTCCAGTTTAGTACTCTCTCCTCTTCCTATTTCAGCCACTCCATTCTCTGGGTTTCTAACTGATCTCCGAGTACTCGATCGCCCCTATTTTTCCTGCACATGTGATAGTGATATACGAGTTGCCGAGACTCTCCACGGTCCGCACACTCTCTCGTCGGTTAGAGATTATGAGAGAGTGGGTGCGAGTGAGAGAGTGCAGAGAAAGAGAATGTGAGATGTGCACCCATTTGGCACCACGACGAGCGAGAAAAGAGATGGAAATCGGCCGATTCGTTGATCTCAGTCCACGTTCTTTCCTTCTTTCAATGGAGGTCAACGGAAATGAACGGCGATTGCACAATATAGGGAGAACTTTGCAAGAAATGCCCTGATTATTCTGCACAACACATACCGTGATAGTGCATTTCTTTCTTTCCCATTTCCACACAATTGTCGGAACGATGGGGAAATAGTGAAAGAATCAACAAGTAGCTGGTCAAAAAACAATTGTAACGGATGAAATATGTTGTCGCGTCATTCCAGACACTTTGTAGTGGGGCGACGTCACTTTCCCCTTGTCGACGCCCCTTTCTGGAATGTTTATGTAATAGTCGACTGAAGTTTTCCGTTCAGGACCGAGCAGAGACGCACGTGCCTGAGATTATGATCTCGAATGGACGAACTGGAAGTCAGAAGGCTATCTTGGATCGAAGCTACTCCGATCGATACGTTGAAGTCTGAGGAATACGGTAGCCGGAGAAGATCAGGGATCAGGACGAGAGCATCGATTGATGTCGACTTATTTCACTCAAGCACTATTATTATGTCGCAAAGCGGCAATAACCCCTCATTTCTACAGAAAATTCAATTTTTCAGAAATTACTGTGGAATCTTTCCAATTATCGGCCTCTTTCTGGCATCTCGGGTATTTTCACTCCAACACGACATTTGTTATTGTAAGAGAATGACTTGCATAAATGTATTGTTTAAATGTTTTCCTCGCATCTCATTCACTCTCAATAAAGTCTTCACCCCTCCCCACAGTCTTGTTCACTCAATTCGAAGATTAAATTCGTTACCAAATCATGTCACATTTCAGTTTTGATCTCTCAAAATTAATATTTCTCTTCCGTATCCATTCTTTAAACATCCCGTTAAATAGAATTGATTATGGAAAGATCCACATGAAATAACAATGGTGCTCTACGGTGGATCAACATTTCAGTTTAAAAGAAAGTATTGATTCGTTCAGGACACTATGATTGATCCCTACCTACGTACGAATAAATAGTCAAGTGAGCATAAATCGTACAATTCGTATTAGGGATGGCTTCGTGGGAAAAATGACCGATTCAGGTCCTGAAAAAGTGGAAAATGATTCCCATTATTTCCTGGATAGAGGGAGAAATGAGATGGGATCATTCTTGGGAAGCAGGATTCCTGAAACTGGCAGGAATCCTGCTTGGCACAGGATTCCTGACATGGGATTTCTATAATTTCGGTGTATTTTTAACACTGAGCCAACACAAACATAGATTAATAGTCTTAATAGTGAAATTCTCGGAATTCCGCTTCAGAACAATTTTTTCTCAAATCCATGTTTCAGTTAGAGAAACACAACCAATACACTAATCAGACAGATGGTGAATAGCTCTCCTTGCACCCCCATCATTTCTAATGCACAATATTCTCCGAGATCATTGTGCAACCGCCCAATTCTTCACAAGGAATGGAAATAACAGGGCGGCAAGATTCCTGATGGGAAATGGGAATCTTGCCACACCGGCAAAGTTCCTGGGAAAAGATGTAAATGATCAATTTCCCAATAGGATCCTGCTATCCTGCCTGCCAAGCCATCCCTAATTCGTATTCTTTCTCAAAACATTGATAGTATCAAAATACTCAAATGATATCGGTTTGCTTTTCACTATACGTACTAAGTCAGTACACAGATCGACATTTACAATTTTTAAATGTTTATACCATAGCACGTCGTTCGTTTAGAGCGTGTACAGCACTAGGAGATAGGGCGTTAGGACTTCGTGTAGCAGGTTTCTTAATCATTTTAGGTTGCAGTTGTCCGGCCACATAAACTGAAAAGAATCTTGGGGGACGCTGTTTCATGTATTCTTGTCACAGTGCGTTGCTTAAACGGGTCGCCACCAAAATTCCTACAGTACAATAGTATGGTTAATACCGAAGAACCGTAATCGGTTGTATCCACTCACATACGATGCAGAATGCAGTGCAGTAGGCGGCCACGACGAGGAAGACAATGGAGCCGATGATTGCCACGACGACGATTGCCCAAGTTGGCCACATCTCCTATCATTTATTATTCGTTATAATCTTCAGTTCACACATCAATTGATAAATGCAATTTGAAAATAGTTTTAAAATGGAGAGAGAAAAAGTGAAACCGACCGACGCGATACGTAAAGTAGATTGTGGATGGAAGGGTCTAATATGAGGCTGTTTGCGAGAGGATCAATAACTTTTGTGAAGGACCTCGTACATCGATTTTCTGGAAATCTCTTGATTGACGTTATCGAAGGTGCTGATCATCATGGTGACATTCATTTTGCATTTCACTTATCGGTTGGGGAGTACTGTAACTACCATTTTTGAGGCTGATGTGCCATATCTCTTGAACCTCTCAACCGATTTCCAAGAAAAATTTTTTCTGTGGGTACTTTAAGATGCTGATAGCAATTGGATACTTAAGCAAGAAATATAAATAATTTCTCAAGTTTCAAAAAAATGTTTCAGAACACCATTAATAAGAATCGCTAATTTCATATAACAGAAGATGCGCCGTTTTCTCAGCTTTCATATTCTTATGCGACATGTATACTTTAGACCTACCATAAGAATCGAAAATGCCCTTTTTATTCCCAATTTCTTTACTGAAATGGCCAACAGATCACCATTAGATCACCATTTATTATCATTTTTCATTTGTCATTCTCATTTCGCACTCTCCTGCGCGGTCATTGAAACACAAAATTGGGAATAAAAAGGACATTATCGATTGTTATGGTAGGTCTAAAGTATACATGTCGCATAAGAATATGAAAGCTGAGAAAACGGCGCATCTTCTGTTATATGAAATTAGCGATTCTTATCAATGGTGTTCTGGAACACTTTTTTGATACTTGAGAAATTATTTATATTTCTTACTAAAGTATGCAATTGTTATCAGCATCATAAAATACCCGCAGAAAAATTTTTTCTTGGAAATCGGTTGAAAGGTTCAAGAGACATGACACATCAGCCTCAAAAACGGTAGTTACAGTACTCCCCAACCGATAAGTGAAATGCAAAATGAATGTCACCATGATGATCAGCACCTTCAATAACCACTGTGTGTAAATTTTGGTACCACTTTTCAATTTCAGTGTACGTCCATTTCATTGATCCTTTCGCGAACAGCCTCATATGATCAATTGTTCGAGAGAAAAAAATCATAGAACACACTTATTTAAATAATAAAGAAACTTGCCCCTTCCTCCATCTCCTTGTTCACAAACTGCGAAGAATAAATTCGTGGCGAGAGCATGCCGTGTTTCAGTTTTGTTCTCTTAAAGTTACCGTGAATCGAAAAAAATGACTCTTTATTTTGTCCCTGAAATTAATAGAGAAGTGTCAAAATAGAAAGGAAGGAACATTAAAAAAAATATCAAAAATCGATAATCAAGTCCTGGGAAAGGACGGAAAGGACGAATCTAGGGACCACCAAACCAGGTTTTTGACCGGCATTTAGACAAAGATGGTGTGTGCCTTTCCTACATTTATTTTTTTGCGGCAATTCAAATCGTGAAAACCATGTTTTTCGCGAATAACTTTTTTTCCCGCATATGGGACAACCCATATTTTTGTGATTTCATGATCAGCTAGTCCATGCACATCGTTGTGTAGGTAGTTCGAGAATGCATCCAAGTGCCAATTTTTGCTATGAGGTTCCAAAATCAGGTACTTTTACTTTTCAATCGGAAATTTGTGAATAACTTTTTTTCCAGCATATGGGACAACCTATATTTTTGTGATTTTGCGATCACCTACATCTACCGCATTGTCCTATAGGCAATTTGAGAATGCATTCAAGTGCCAATTTTTGCTATAAGCTTCCAAAGGTCGAGCATTCTTACAGTGCACTTGAATTTTTGGGCATAAACACGTTCAGGTGCTTTCAGTGCCTCTTTTTCTTGCTCCAGCGATCATCTACAATGCATGCTTTACAACATATCGTAAAAATAGCGTTCTACGTTTCGCCGTAGACATGCTGCAACGAAAAGTAGACAGGACATTCAGTAATTCCTCGCTTACCCTTACCGATCGTGGTTCAAACTGAATATATAGAAATATCTGTGGCTGATGCAGTGTAGAAGGCTGCTAGGTATCAAAAACAAATCTAGTGATTATAATACATGAAAAATTAGCTAAAAACGACTGATCTGACTCAGTAAAGTCTGGTTGACCCAGCGAACAGCGCGTTGCGGTCGCGTTAAAAGGGCTTAACGTACGTCACAAAAGGAGTCTAATTGGAACGCAATTTTTTAAGTAATTATAGGAATTGCGGGAATTTAACTATGAAAACAATGATTCTCGATACCGTCAGCAGCCAACAATGCTAAAATTGGAATTTTAGAGTCAGTTTCATTGCGCCTTTGGGGGTCCCTAGACGAATCGAGAGTCTTACCTTTCAGACAAAGCGCGCAAATTCAAAATGTGACTTTTTTACTACGGTAGTGCGCTGTGTCACATTTGTGATCTTTTATTTTATTTATTATCACTTTTTGTATTCTAGTTGATTTTTCGGTATTAAGTCCCAGCGAAGGATGTCTGTTATCCAGCGCTCAGAAAGTAACGTAATCAAGAGAAGAAAAGGCGCTGAAATTCTAACCGCGACGCAGACCGCAACGCGAGGCGAGCTTTCTAAATAGGCCCGCCGCAACACGCACGCACCACACCAGATTTTCGTCCTCCCGCGAATACAAAATTTTCGGTTCGATTCCTGGTAACTTCAAAATGCAGCTATTTTGTAAAGCCTCTGTTTACATGGGATCGATCATAATAAAAAGAAAATAACAATTATCTGAAACGGATCAACGTCTCACTTAATACGTTACAGCATTAATACGTTCAGGACACTATGCTCCCAGGATCACAACATACGAAGACATTATTAAATGAGTCTGCTTCGCAACTTCTCATTCTTTCTCAAAACATTCGTATACGCAAAATAATCAAAGATTTGCATGTGACTGCCTATTTATCTTCTCGTATCTCATTTATCTAATACTTTTTGTGACAGAGCTACGAATTGCCTAAGATGACGACGATGTTTTGGTTATTTCTTTTGATTTTCATTGGTCCACAGAACTGAAATGAATATTATGATGTGCATATTTCACAGGTGAAGAGTTCAAATGTGAATTCCCACAATAGGGTATCTCGGCTACCAGTGGAGATAGGGACTTCACTTGTTCCCCATGAAGTGTACAAGTATTTTACACTCCATTTTTTTAAGTCTCTGGTTCGAATGGGAACCAATGTATTTTCCCAATTGCAGTAATTCAAATTTCAACTTTCCACCTGTAAATGTGTGTAGCATTATAGGCGGTTGCATAATTTGCTTTTATCCCAATGCGTAGCTTAAACGGGTATCACTCCTACCGTATTATGGATTGCGGAGTATCGTATATTGCCATAATCACTCACTTAGGAAACACATGAAGCCGCACACACGGGGGCTCAAAAATTCAGATCCTCAACAAGAGAAATGAACAGACAATGGTCACGAGCGCAATGCGTAAAATTTCCATCGCGGTATTGCGATGAAAATTGGACTACATCAAGCATTATACCGTAGTAAGTGCAGCTTATTCGCGGACCGCTTTTTTATCCGCCTTTGAGCCCCCGTGGCACACAATAATACAGATGAAGACGACGACGATTGAAACGAGAATGCCGATGATGAAAGCAACAACGATCGCCCACAGCGGCCACATTATCCTTCATTTAATTATTAATTAATCACAATAATTAAAAAAATATTGTTTATAATCTTCATTCACTGATTGATTAATAATTGCCAGTTGAAAATAATTAAATGGAAAAAAATAACGAAACCAACCGGTGACACGCGTTAAGAAGATTCTGGATAAAAGGGTCTTATATGATCAATTGTTCTGACAAAATATAATTGTTCGAATTCAACTATTTAAAATATTATTATATAAGTATTTGAAGAACTGTCCCAACACAACACCCACTGCCGCTCAAAGTCTACTGTTTTCGGGACAACATTGATTATATTTTTGAATTTCAGAAAAGGCGGGAAAATCTCAAATCTCTAGTGCGCTCTCTCGATTTCGCACTTTCTCCGTTTATTTCCGGTTAATTTCCGGTGTTTGACATTTGAATGATGCATGCGCTGCCTTCTTCCACGTTCATGAGTGCTAGGAAGCTCGCAACTCGTCGCGCCCAATATTTTCTCCCATTTTATGGTTCCACATTCTTTCGCTCTCGTTCTTCATGTGGTATTAGGTCGTGCGTGCCTCTTTCCTCCACTCTCGACGACTTTCAACGAGACTCTGTCATTTCGAAACATGACATTGCCGTCGAACAGACAAAAAGCGCGGATGTGCCCTCCTCTTCCTCAAGTCTCTCCCTCTTTTCCCGCTCGCTTTTATTTCTCTTCTCTTACTTTGCCTCTTTGCTCTTGGTCTCACGCGTAGTGCAATACTGAACTGCTTCCATGTGCTCGTGTGTATTTTTCCTCTATTAACTCCTACACGATCCTGTTCGCCTTCTTCATACTCCGGTTATTTGCTTGGATGTTCGGCCGGTAAACGTTCTTCCCTGATTGCATGCGTCATTACCCAATTTAGTATCGGCGTCATGCGCGTTTCCTGCGTCTTTAAGTTATGCAACTGACAGCATTATCGAAAGTTTTTTTTCTATTTCGTCATAAAATGCAAGTACGAGTTCACCATTTCTTTTTCACTACTTTTGTATCAATTTTCGCTTCTATTAAGACTATTATTTTCTTGTTTGAATTGGGAGGTTGTCGAGTCTTCTGAATTGGCTAAATCTCTGGACTTCTCTGGAACTAATTCTACGGACTCCTCTTTTGCGTGTCCACATCATTTTACTCATCGTGTTTTCCTCGTCCCTTATTCACTTCAATGTTCTTCCTCCTTCCCTTTTGTGACTCTCGACCACGGTAAATGGCGGTCCTCCAGTTACGATAACACGATTGAATAGAGAGAACCACGGGGGCTCAAAGGCGGATTAATAAATAAATGGTCCGAGTATCAAATGCACTAGGGTATAGTGCCATATACTGCACAAGTTTCTTAGCAATACCTTATTAAACAATGTAAATTTCACGCTTTACGATCTTATTAATCATCTTTTCATTTCTCTAGTATTTAGTGAATCGGAACTTTTGAGCCCACGTGAGAACCCTAATTTCATTGCTGGTAGAATCTGTGAGTCCCACGAATGTCGAATATCGTTCCTTCCTCTGTCAATTATGCACTGCTAGTGTATCCATCAATGTCGCTGGAAACGCACATTTATATTCTTCCCCCCTGGGCATGACTAATTAGACGTCGAGATTTTGAAATACGATCCGTGTTTTCTCTCTCACTGCTAATGAGTTGGTAAGTCATTAGTGACTCAATTCTGCAAGATTCCCCAGGTGGTTGAGTGCACGTTCAATAGCTTCCATTCGAACATTCTGAATGAGTAAGAAAGCGAGAGAGTGAATGACGGCATTAGAGAGAGATCATTTTGAGTAGAGAGAGAGAGGGGGGAGGGGGAGACTTGGCATCCTGGACGAGTCACATTCCAATACACTCCTTTCTATTTCTCACCATTGCTCTTTCTTCTTCTCTTCTTCTTCCTTTTGGCGCGCGGGTTATTCGTGTGTCGGGGGGCAGTGAACACTGGAGGGGAGGGAGGAGGAGGGAGAGGGAAGGGAAGGCTGCTACTGGCGAGCAAAACTAGCGCCGCTGCTCTCTCCCCTCTCACCACACTCTATCACTCCCTCTCTCGTTCTCTGTGATCTCTCCAGTTTTCCCACTCTCTCGTCCTCTCTCACTCGGCACTCTCTCCATTTGACACGCTTTCTCGCCCGTATGCTCCTCGCTCCGCACCGTTTTGTTCGCCCCCTTCTGTCGTCTGGTCAAATCTGTGAGATGGGCACACCACTTTTTCCCTATTTTTCCAAGACTCAAGAATCAATTTGGTACCCGGAACCGAGCTCTAAGTGTTTTATTGTTTGTCATATCGAGAATAACATTTAGTTGGCTGTTATTTGTGGTGTCTTTTTCTTGACTCGCTTCAATTATCACGCAATTAGTCCTTTTCTTCTCTCCTCCTCATTCATTTTCCGGCTAGGACATGTACACTTGTGAGAAGGAATCCGAAAGGGGAAGAAGAAGAAGAAGAAGAAGAAGAGATTCGCTTGGCCCGATCTCTAATAGGCAATTCTACGGGGTATTGATGTAGCAATGCACATTGAATGCTCTCTGCTTTCACACATTTCATAATCCCCT